>CM062522.1:12480529-13693029 GCA_031439585.1 Pterocarpus macrocarpus | reverse complement strand
CCGCCCATCTGCCTCACCTCGCAACACCGTCCACCGCCTCTCTCTGGAAACCCTCCGTCGCTCTCTCTCTCTGCCTCGCGTGGGTCGTCCACCGAAGGTGATATTTTTGACATTAAATTTCTTGATTTAAATTCAAACTGTTGTTGAGTGTAATTGTTTACATCTGTTGAATTGTTGAGTGTAATCTGATATCATCAGTTGCTGAGAGTAATTGTTTTTTCTAAATTATATTTTTTTCAAATGTGTAAACTCTTACGAGTTATACGAGTCCAGTTTAAGATGATTCTAGTTTAGAGCTAAGCTCTTGAGTTTGACAACTTTGTATGTATCGAAACACTTTTGACATTCTCCAGATTCACAATAATGTATTTCTGATTCTTTCAGGTAGGTTTCATGTTGCTGAAACCTGTTTGGCCTGTCCGATAAAGGATTTTGTAGCATATTGTCAATGAGAGGAACCATTGGAGTAAGGCTCCAAAATGCCAACATCTCCAATGCCACCAGGAACACTCTAGTCCAATTCTCCACCACTTCCGGTTTCGGTGGTGGTTCTGATGGTGGTCGTGGTCGCGGTCGTGGAGGCTCTGGATTGGGCCCATTCAACTTCAATGAGAGAGCTCCGGGAAAGCCCAATTCCGGTGAGTCCAAATCCGAGACACCAGAGCCACCCGTTCCTCCTCCTGGTGCCGGTCGTGGCCATGGCCGTGGCAGGCCAATTGCCCCTCCGTCGGGCCTGCCTTCTTTCTCATCGTTCATGTCTTCCATAAAACAGCCATCTGCTGGTCGCGGCCGTGGTGGTGGTCCGTTACCATCTCAAGTCCAACATGATTCCCAGCAGCAGCCAGAATCAGAGCCCAAGAAACCCATTTTCTTCAAAAGAGAGGAGGATGGTGTTGGTGCTGGTGTTTCTCCAGATGTTTCGCCGCCCAAAAAGCCCGTTTTTACCAGAACCAGTGATCGTGAGAGTGATCAGCAGCATCTTCCTGGAGGCATACTAGGTGTGTTGTCTGGAATTGGGCGAGGGAAGCCCATGAAGCAGCCAGATTCAGGGCCTCAAGCTACCGAAGAGAATCGGCATATCCGGGCTCGGCGAGCTCCAGTTGGTGGTGGTGGTGGTGGTGCTGCTGCTGTTGCTACTAGACCATCTGATTATGTGCCTGAGAGACAGCCAATGCAAAGCCGTGATGATGCGGTGAAGAATGCACGGAGGATTCTGTCGCGAGGCGAGGATCAAGGAGGTGATGCTGGAAGAGGAAGAGGATTTACAGAGAGAGGTGGCTTTGGTAGAGGCCGAGGTAGGGGCCGAGGTCGTGGGAGGGGAGGGTTTAGGGTGAGGGATTTGGATGAAAGGGGTGGTAGGGGTCAGGATGAGGAGGATTCCCTTGCTACGGGGCTGTATGTTGGAGATGATGCGGATGGTGAGAGGTTGGCCAAGAAGCTTGGGCCTGAGATTATGAATCAATTGACTGAAGGATTTGAGGAGATGGCTAGTAGAGTTTTGCCATCACCATTGGAGGATGAGTATTTGGAAGCATTTGACACCAATTGTGCTGTAAGTGGTTAGCTGCTGATATCATTATGTATTTGTTGATAAACGATCAAAAGGAGTAGAAAGAGATTTTTTTTTTTAATATTTAATTTGTAGTTTAGCTGTACCAAGGTGTAACTTTCCAATTTGGCAGAAAGAGCATAAAGAAGTGGGTTAGTTTAATTGAATTGCTCTCAGGAAACTCATTAGGCTTGATTAAGCCAGCCCTGAAGATATGAAGACAGTATTTTTCTTAGTGAAAGTTTTAATTCAACCTTCTATTACCTGTTTAGTATGCATATTACAATGTTTGACTGTTTTCTGTTTTTTCTGTTTCTTGATTGATTATTGCAGATTGAATTTGAGCCAGAATATTTGATGGGTGAGTTTGATCGGAACCCGGATATTGATGAGAAAGAACCAATTCCACTTCGGGATGCACTTGAGAAGATGAAACCATTCTTGATGGCATATGAGGGAATTCAAAGTCAAGAAGAGTGGGAGGTACGCTATATTGCTAATCTTATCCATGATTTGAGGGTTACTAGTCAATATTTAATTATGTAACCTGCAAAGGATTTGGCCATGAGTTCCTGACAAATATTCCTTTTTATATTGTTAATTGACCACCATCTTCGCTACTAATCTTTTGGTTTGATTTCCAAATTTCCAATAACTTTTTTTTTTCCATTACCAAACTGCATGACAAGTACATTAGATAAGTGCTGTATTACTTCTTTTCTTTTGAAATAATTGGCTACTTTATGACTATGTCTGCGTTTGTGTGCCGGGAATTTTTGCACTACTCTTCTCTAACATTTATATTCTATATCCTTCTAGGAAATAATGGAAGAGACAATGGCACGAGTTCCATTGTTGAAAAAGATTGTTGATCACTACAGTGGACCAGATAGGGTAACCGCAAAGAAGCAACAAGAAGAATTGGAAAGAGTTGCTAGAACTCTTCCTGAAAGTGCACCATCTTCCGTGAAGCAATTTACTAACCGTGCTGTTATCTCTCTTCAGGTTTGAAAACTGTAACTACTGAATTGGGTTACTTTTGTGTTAGGCATTTCATGTCTTCTTACTTGGGTAGTTTCTTCTCTATTACATTAGTCCCATTATGAGTTTCTCCACTGATGTTCAATTGCTTGCTCATGCAGTTCAGTTTTAAAAGACCCCCCCTTCCTTTGTTTTCCTTGGTATATCTTTATTATAATTTGGTTTTAGAGTATTATCTATTTTTAGGCATGGCCGTGTCAGGTGTTGTAAAATGCTGTTAAAAGCAATTTTCTGTTCACAAGGGACGTATATTTATTTGAAATCCCCAAGAAGAATTTGCTGTTCTTTCTAGGAATCTAGAATCTAGATGCTAGTTGATAGTACAGTCATTTCTCTGTTTCTTTGGTCACTGCCACAGTCATTTCTTTGGAAGAGACCAACAGTTTTCTAAGCAGAAGTCACAACTATCCAATAAAATAATGCAGCAGAAGAAAGTACTGGAATTCAACTAGTACTGGATTTAATGCTAGATGACGGAATTTTCAATGTTTGATTATGGTTCCAGCTTAGTTCATCAAGTAGTTATTTCTTCTGTTTAAAGTAATGTTTGTTTGCATTTGTTTTTGCTGTTGTGAGCTAGGGCAGAACTCAGAGATGACTAAACAGTTCTGTTGTCCTTTAACTTTCAATGATATATGAGTGCTAACCCGTACAAGATTTTGCTTGTTTTTGGATGATATATGTGCAGTGTATGGTATAATTGTTTGTGTTAATGTATAATGTTACAAGACTACATATGATATGTTTGGGACGGTGATATTGCATAATTCTTCCCTCCCCCCCCCCCCCCCCCCAAAAAAAAAAAACCTTCTTTTTGTTTTGCATTTTCCTTAGTGTTGTGAACTACAGCAGAATCAGTGGGTTAAACAGTTCTGTTGTCCTTGAAATTATAATGATATATGAATACTAATCCACACGAGATTTTGCTTGTTTTTGGATGATATAAGTGCAGTGTATGACATAATTCTTTCTGTAAATGTATCATGCTACAAGACTACAATCTACAAATGATATGCTTGTGATGGTGAACTAATATTGCATGAACTGTCCAGCACCATATAGCATCCTCAATTTGACTCTTCTGCTTCTTTTGCATTTTATTTCAAATTTTCAATCAAATATGAGAAATGCTGGTTTGAAGAACCATGTGGAAGTATGTTTATGTTTGGTTTGGAATATGATGATGCAGAGCAACCCAGGCTGGGGATTCGACAAGAAATGCCATTTCATGGATAAGCTAGTGTGGGAGGTATCCCAACATTACAAATGACTTAATATGCTTTTCAAGCCTAAACCTTAAAACATGGTGGGTCGCAAACTTTCAAGGTGTACAATATCTTTTGTTATGCGTTTGAGTCAACTGGCCTCCTTTCATTTTAATTTTTTCATTTTTCTTTTTCCGACTAAAAAAACTGTTACAACTCTTGTAATAATATGAATAGATAGTTATCTTGTAGCATCTTTGCATGCAATTCTTACATTACATTAGTCATATACTTTGTACTAAGTTTTCATTTTATTTAGATTTTTTGCTGTCGTCACCAAATTCGTGTGGGACGTGCTCCAGAAACACGAGGGGGCCACTGGGTTGATTATGTGAGATGGAGCATACCAAACTTTTTTGCCATATCACAAACAAGAAAAATAAGCTATACATGATCGATTGATCAATGTTTTTGGTTAGATCCAATAACTTATGTTTTGGTTCTTTATTTATTGAGACCGAAAAAAAAATGACATTTATTTATTTGTTTTCTTTAGTCTCACTTTGCAAATATATATTATGGGTTTTGTTTACTCTAAGGATGCGTGTTATGGAATAATTTTTTTTATTTTTTTAATTAATTAAATTTTATATTAATGTTTATATTTTGTATTTATAATTATCTTTTACTTTTTCTAATTTGTGTTTTACGGTACCTGGTAATAACCCGGACATGAAACTGGTCTAAGGAAGTTTTTCTACTTTTTCTTCAATGCCTGAAGGCTTGTTGGATTTACTGCGTGTACACAACTGAATTGCTATAATCTCTTCATAATTATGATTTAGGATTATGATCACATTTTTGTTCCCATATGCATATGTTACAAAACTGGGGTTTAACAGTCATTCAAACACTGTTCTATGAAACATTTTGGAGGTGGCAAATCAATTAACAGTCATTATTAATATTATGTCCTTTATATGGACACCGTAATGTAGGGAGTTGGATATGTGTTTGTGTAAAATATATTTTTAGATACTTTTTGCATAAATTTTAGTATTTAATTTTGATGTTCTGTTAGTATAAAATTATTGTAATAAAGATATTTAATTATATAATATTATATCAGTAAAAATATTTAATTTAATTATTCATTATTTTAAGGCTTTGTTTTATTGGGTGGAAAATAGAAAAAAGGAAAGAAGGAAAGAAATTGAAAAGAAAGAAGTTAATTTTTTTTTTTTGCATAGATGTGGAAGAAAAATTGAGAGGAAAAAAATAAATATTGTAAAAATATTTGTGAGATTCACTATATTTGTTTCTTCCCAAAAATGGGTGGAAAGGGAGAGGAAAATAAACTTAGAATCATTATTTTCAATATTTTTATTAATACTACCATACATTAATATTGATATTTTAAATAATTTATTTTTATTAATATTGACTTGATTTAATAATTTGATATTATTTTAAATTTGTTACATTAAAAATAGTTAATTTTTCTATTTGATATGAATTAAGATAATTATTAAATATAAATTAAACATATAGAAGTGACAATGGCTTAATACTACTTTTAATTAAGGGTGTTTTGGTAGTATTAAAATAAAAATAAAGAAATAGGAGAGGTAATAGATAAAGTGGATATAAATGTGAATGCTTTAATATAAAATAGAAGGCCAATTTTATTATATTTATTTATATTATTTTGATAGATACATTTATGATAAAATTGTATTAACATTTATGTTTTCTCTAATTTTTTAGTGACTTCCTATTTATGGCTGGAGTAACTTTTTATAATGATATAAAAGTAAAATTATCATTTAGTATTATTATCTTTTTATTTTTTTTTTCAATTTTTTCATACGAACAAATAAGAGAAAATATTTATTTTTCTTTCATTAAAATATACTTGTAAAAAATAAAAATTCACTTATTTTCTTTTGTCTTATCTTCTTTTCTCTAATCTTTTTTCCTCTCATTCTCTTTTCTCTGCCAAATATAGTGTAAATATCTTACTTGCACTGACAATACATCAAAATTGACCTTTAAATTTTAACATAGTTTTCAATTATTTACATTTTAAGTTTTTTACAATAATACAAGTGAAATACTGTTTAATAAAGTATAGTATTTTTATTAATAATAATAATAATAATAATTAATGTTAAAGTTTTAAAACATGTCTTTATTTTAACTTGTGTCATAATGTCAATATTATATTGCATATTAATTGTATTGTTCCTTTTTGATGTACATATTAATTGTATTGTGTCTTATTCGTCTCCTATACGACAAGTTTTTTTTTTGGGTACAAAAAGATATAATATTTTGAAACATTATAACTAGTTGATACTGATATATATTAAATAAATGTAACCCATGAAATTAAAAGTGTATTTGTTTTTGATTTTTTAATAAAAAATTAGTTTTCATATATTTAAAAGTTTTTAAAAAATAATTTTTTAAAAGAATTAATTTTTAATTTTTTAATTATATATAAATTTAAATTAAATTTAATTTAAATACACTGACAATATAAAAATAGAAATAGTAGAAAGTATCAACTCATACAAATAATCATCTATTATAATGAGAAACTTACCTTAATTTCTCACTTTTCAGTATATTTATTGGTTGACAGTATAAAACTATTCTATACTATCAATACATATCAATTAAACTTATTTAAATTTCATAATTAATTCTTTAAAAAGTTAAAACAATAGGGAATAAACTATTTATTTTTTTTATTAAAGTAATAAACTACTATTTATAAAAAGTCAACTTTTTATCTCACGTAAGTGTGTGGCAAGGAAGTGTTGGCTAAAAGACTAAAAAGTGGGCCCCCAGAACGCCTAAAATCGACCGTTGCAGTTCCCAAGCTCCACCTTCGTACTCCTCGCTAAGTTCACCACCACCACTACTACTATTCTCTCTCTCTCTCTCTCTCTCTCTCTATAACATTTCAAAATTCAAACTTTCAAAAACTGTGAAGCAAACAAACCCAACACTCCAAGAGCTTCCATTTTTACACATGCATCATCATCACACAAACCCTCCAAACTCCAATGTTCTCTCTAACGGGAGCTAGCTAAGCCTTCCCATTTCATATATGAGAAAACTTTCTTGCATTATAGCTAACCATGCCAATGTTCTATATCGTCAATGCTAAACTAAAGTGCCATTCTTAAGCAACTGAAGAGAGCTATTACTCTCTCTATCACCTTTCAAAAGTTTTCTCCTTTTTGTGAACTTAGTCTTTATCACAATGAGGGAAGATAACCCATTAGAGAACAGGTCCAAAGCTTCAAAGTTTGCAGACCAAAACCAGCCCCCAAAGCCTCAAAACCCCAAAGGAACCAACCCCATTTCAAAGCCAAGGCTGTCTTCTTCATGGGGTGCCCACATTGTCAAAGGGTTCTCTGCAGACAAAAAATCGAAACTTCAAATGCAATCAACAGTTCCCACCAAGAAACAACAACAACAGCAACAACAGAATCTGACAACCTCAGATGTTGCTCCAAACCAGAAGAACCAGCCTGTGGGGGCACCACAATCTAGGGTCAAGAGGTCCCTCATAGGTGACTTGGCATGCTCCATGAATGGTGCTCAGGTTCATCCCCATGCCTACCCTTCACACAGGAGACAGTCTTCAACTGACTTGTTCACCGAGCTGGACCACATGAGGGGACTATTGCAAGAGTCCAAGGAGAGAGAGTCCAAGCTGCATGCAGAGTTGGCTGAGTGCAAGAGGCACCACAGTGAGGTTGATGAGCTTGTGAAGAAGGTTGCATTGTTGGAACAAGAGAAGAATAGCCTCTCTGAGCACCTTGCCGCATTGAATACAACTTGTGTCTCTGAGAGTGGTGAAGTGGTGAAAGGGGAAAAAGATAGCTCAGTGCAGGATCTTGAGCTGGAGGTTGTCGAGTTGAGGAGGGTGAACAAGGAGCTGCAGATGCAGAAGAGGAGCCTCACTTGCAGGCTCTCTTCTCTGGAGTCTCAGTTGTCTTGTCTGGCCAAGTCTTCAGAGGTAAACTTTCCTCAATTTTGGATAATTCATTTTTGGGGTCTTTTGCATGAATTAAATTAATGTGAATTTAATCAATGCTTCATTTGCTTTGTGCACTCTGATTCATTACTAAAACGGATGGAGAAATTATTTCATTCTAGATTCCAAATTTCTTTGGCTAATTGATTTTGTTTTGGTTGGTTCTTAGTCTATTAGTTGTCGGGTATGTTCTGCTAGTTTCTTTTGGTTTCAAACTTTAACTTTCTTAATAAAGGTGAGCTCTACTTAGCTTTGCTGATTTACCTTTTTTGATCAGAATGACATTGTTGCCAAAATAAAGGCCGAGGCATCATTGCTAAGGGTCACAAATGAAGACCTGTGCAAACAAGTAGAAGGTTTACAGATGAGTAGATTAAATGAGGTTGAGGAGCTTGCCTACCTGAGATGGGTGAATTCATGTTTAAGAAACGAGTTGAAGAATACATGCTCAGCATTGGATTCTGATAAGCCATCTAGCCCTCACTCTGATGTAAATAGCAGTGGAGATTGTGTTAGTTCTTTCTCTGACCAAAGCAATAGGTACCTAAACTGTAGTGGTGGAAATAGGTTCAATTTGATGAAGAAACCAAAAAAGTGGCCCATAACTAGTGACCATTTGTCACAAGTAGAATGTCCAGATAGTCTTATTGAGAAAAATTGGATTGAATCAGAGGTAAGGGGAAGCCCCAGAAGAAGACACTCTATCAGTGGATCGAATTGCTCAGAGGAAGAGGTGGTCCTGAGTAAGAGAAGACAGTCTGATTGTTTTGTATGTTCAAAAGAAATGGAAAAGGAATCAGTGCCATTATCTGTTCAACAAACTGGTTTGGAGATTGTTCAAGGAGAAGTTAATAAGCTTTTGGCTTCTTCAGATGTTGAGAAGAGGGCTCTGCGTATTCCGAATCCACCTCCAAGGCCTTCATGTTCTATTTCTAGCAAAACAAAACAAGAAAGCTCAGCTCAAGTTCCACCTCCTCCGCCTCCACCTCCTCCACCACCTCCTGTGAATTTTGTGTCAAGAAATAACACAGGGATGGTAAAACGAGCCCCACAAGTGGTGGAATTGTACCATTCACTTATGAAGAGAGATTCTAGAAAGGACACTTCAAATGGAGGACTCTCAGATGCACCTGATGTTGCAGATGTTCGTAGCAGCATGATTGGAGAAATCGAAAACCGGTCATCGTATTTGCTTGCTGTAAGTGTTTTTTTCCGCTTTATGTCTCTTAGCTATTAAACTTCAGCTTTTTCCATAAGGAATTTCTTAATTGATGTAGATGATCTCAAGTCAACTACAAGATCATGTTTATGATATTTAAGCATGAATAGAATAGGAAGTGGAACCTTTGATCTAATAGCAGATTTTGTATGTTATTTTGGCAAAGGGTCCACCTTACACCTATATTGCTAATAGTAACTATCCCTTGATATGTAGATAAAGGCAGATATTGAGACTCAGGGAGAATTTGTAAATTCATTGATTAGAGAGGTCAACAATGCAGTTTATCAGAACATTGAAGATGTAGTGGCATTTGTGAAGTGGCTGGATGATGAACTCTGCTTCCTTGTAAGTTGCCTTTTTCTTATGGCATTTGCAGTTTGAAATTATGACATGTACAAAAATTAGGTATAAACTCTGCTACTTTTGGCTAGAGTGATCAGTTCCAAATTATACATCGTGGAACCTAAAATATGACATTCTTATTGTTCATGGGGTCTAGAGGAGTTTCTTTTCGGTTAAAATTTCATTAATTACTATGAAAATTTAAGAATATTATGCATATATTTACCATGTTATATAATTATGATTGTGTACATTCTAAGGTGGACGAGAGGGCAGTCCTTAAGCATTTTGATTGGCCAGAGAAGAAAGCTGACACATTAAGAGAAGCAGCATTCGCGTATCAAGATTTGAAGAAATTGGAGTCCGAAGTTTCCTCCTATAAGGATGATCCTCGGCTACCTTGTGATGTTGCTCTAAAGAAAATGGTTACATTATCAGAAAAGTAAGTAACTGAAATATCTGCAGAAGTGCTTTGTATCTCCCTTTCTACTTACCCTTTGCAAACATTTATGTTGGTATTCTGATTTCACTGTCAGGATGGAGCGTACTGTTTACAACCTTCTCCGCACAAGAGACTCTTTAATGCGAAATTGCAAGGAGTTTCAAATTCCCATAGAATGGATGCTCGATAATGGAATTATTGGCAAGGTACAACCATACTGTGCTCATCTTTACAAAAATGTAAATATTGGCAGTGTGGAACAGGAGATTATAATGAGACATTACCAACTTACAATGTTACTTATGAGAGCATAACATGTATTAGTAACTGTTTCTATTGATTGTTTTACTGATTCCTGAGGAGTTCATAGTCAAGCAAGCATGTTACTTATAGATGTGGTGGCCTACGAAATTTAGGACAAGGTTGTCAAATAGGTCTTTTTGTCTTAACAATCATCCATCTGGCAAGATAGTTGTAACATCCTATGATGCTGCTCTGGAAACTTTAAGAACCTTTGTTCTAGCTGTTATTTTTCTTCTTCAAAGCATTTTATATATCTTCAAATGACATTTGGTTCAACAACTACGTTTTGCAGATAAAGCTGGGATCAGTCAAATTGGCCAAAAAGTATATGAAAAGGGTGGCTATGGAACTTCAAGCAAAGTCATCATTGGGAAAAGATCCTGCAATGGATTACATGCTTCTCCAAGGAGTGAGATTTGCTTTTAGAATCCATCAGGTTTGTCCCATTACTTTAGCAACTGTCCAATGCTTCTCAGTTGTGCTTCCAATGTAAAATGAAATTCGTCTTTCTCACTGTAAGCAGTAGTAAACAACAAGAGAAAGGACTTAAAGCATTCATACTTGAACTGTTTTGCAACCACATATTAGAACATTTTCTAGAATCATTCTTGAACACGCGCTTAGAGGTAACCTCTATGTATTTCTCAATGCAGTTTGCAGGAGGATTTGATGCAGAAACAATGCACGCATTTGAGGAACTTCGAAACCTTGCCTCTTTGCTTAACAAAACATAAATGGTGATGGTTTCAGCTTACAATCTCAGTAAGCTATACAATGGGCGTTTCATAGTTGCAATCTGGATTGGTTGTGTTCTGGTGTGTGGGTTTCATTACATTTTGGCAGTGAAAAGTAGGCGAGAATTTTTGTTACATGTATAATTATAATCAGGTCTTTTTGGGGAGGTCAATTGTATTCAAGAAGAACGACTTCAAAACTCATTACAACACTGTCGAAGTCAATTGTATTGAAAATAGTCAAACGACTCCAAAAATCGGATTGTATTGTGTGTGAGCTAGTCCAACAATGGAGAAAAATGAAAATATGTAGAAAGACATTCCCCAGCATTTCAGAAGCTTTCGAGCCCTGCAGCTTTTGTAACGTCAAATTTTTTTTGATATAAGGAAAGGATACCTTTAATTAATTTGACTGGCGCATATAATGGGCAACGATGTTCCAATTAAAAAATACAATTCCGTGACATCTTACAACGATGTTCTGCTTGTACAGTAAGCACTATCAACATCAAGCAAAGTGAAATTTTAGCTGCCGCATTATGTAGAGAATTGGGCAAGAAAAAAAGTAATAGGCAACATGACATGATCACACTCAAGTTGAATCTGAAAAATTATTAAGGACAGGGAAAAAAAAAAAAAAAAAAGGAAGAAATGACTCAGTCTGAAGTCACTGAAAAAAATAAGAAAGCACGCATTTCTCGCAGAGTCAAAACCCATAAATTCTACACATATTACTATAGACACCTTTGCCATGAAGATAAGGGAATCAGGGTACAAATTTAATGTCTTTGAAGTATTCATGCGCGACAGCATTCCTGGCTGTAATTCTTTTGCTGGGATCCAAGCAAAGCATACTCTGGAATACATTAGACGTACATACATAACTAATGTAAGCACATGAGAAAATCAATAATACCGAGGAACTAAAACAATTGATAGTATCTAGTAAACGAAGATAACTAACATAAATGTAAAATTTGGATTGAGATAGAGGATTGGAAAAAAAAATAATGAAGTGAATTCAAATGTCATGGGATCTTTCATCATACGATAAATCAAATCAAATAGTGGAATGCACTTTTTATCTAATAATCCCACCATAGATGGGATATGCAGACCACCTTGACCAGATGAGGGAACAACTAATGTTCTAAGAGTAAATGTGGCATTCAAGGGTCATTCACTAACATCTCCCTTTAAAATTAATGATTAAAAACAAAGACTTACCTCTCTTCTTCTCCGACTACTTTCGGCTCAAAAACAATGATAATGTAAGTGTTTTGTGTATACGAAAAATGTAAATTTTAAAATTTAAATAAAAAAGTTATTCTAATCTGGGGGAGGAAAAAATCTAATGACTGTTACTTTTGTGAGTTGAAAGTAGTTCCATAGCAAAACCTCATTCCTTATCGGAAGAATCATAACTAATGAAGAGTCTTATAATTTACAATAACTGGAGATTATCCAATGAACTAAACTCACCATTTACGCATGGTTAACCTTTCCAGATTACCTTGATTTCTAAGCTACAATCAGCCATCAACGTGCCAAATACTGTTTGCGCTCATGTAAAACCTTGTGAGAGACTATCAACTATTGCTTATATTATTGCTTTGAAATATATTTATCTTGTTTTGTCCTTATTTTTCAACAGAACAGAAAGTTGTCTCTTAATTAACGATCAAATACACAAAACTTGGGTACATTATGGTTCAGGCACCTTGTAAAGGGAAGGGAATACGTGACCTAGTTGTACAGACGCTGGTGCTGTATGAGCTACAAACTTGTTGCCACTACTTTTTAATAAACGACAAAGAAAAAGAACACTATATCACATGTTGCACTTACAGAAAGAAGATCAAGACCAGCTGGATCAAGATTTGGAACCACAGTTGCTAGGTCCTGCGAATTACAGGATAAGGATGAATTCTTAGTGCAATGAGGAATCCAACAATTAATCCAGGTTAATGGCAAACAACCATTTAATTACCTTAGGTGGCCACTTGGGGAAGGTTGATTTAAAATCAGGCAATGAAGTTACTCCAGGCCATGTATCTTCATTTGGTGTGCCCAGGATTCTTTATACAACGAACAATATGTAAATATACAATGCAATAAAAGCAAACTATACAGAAAGGGTCCAGGAAACATGGAAAGCCAAAAACCATACATGGCAAAATTTAGACTAGATAAACATATAATAACTTAAATTTCTTATCATATCAATATATGAAATATCATATCAAATATATATGAAACTGCAATTTTCCATATTTCCTATCCTTGGCTGACATGAGAGCTCTCAGCTTGTGTGCAATTTATCCCTCAGCCACATGCAAGAGCACTGTCAAGCTGTCAATCATGCCCTGAACAATAATTTATAACCCAACCCTAGATGAAGGCCTCAAAGGTATCATTACTGAATAATTTTCACATCAGCAACCTACAGTTCCCAATATGCTTTAAAATATATTTTCCTTTGAGGGAATGGGAATCATCTAGGGGTCTTCACAACTAGGAGTCTTCTATAAAAACAGCTGATCTCTGAGATTATCAGCTATCATGGAACTCTAAACTATAGATCACTAACTTACAGATGGGGAATCAAACAGGCAGAGAAGCAAAAATATGAGGCCAAAAATCATTTAAATTAGGCATATAAACAAGAATATGGACGCATGTCTGTAAACATACAGGAAAAACTGTCCATTACCATATAGGATTCAGATACTTCAATCTAATCCCATAATCAATATGAATACTTAAAAATGTGCCATATCTTTTAAAGTCTGGAGACATGTTTTAAGCTCAGATATTAATATGATTTTCTGAGAAATGTAGAACTTATGGAAATAAAGATACTCACCTGAATATTTTAAACAATTCATCAATCTCAGAGTCTCCAGGGAATAGAGGTCGTTGGTTTACCATCTCAGCAAATATACATCCCACCGACCAAACATCAACTGGGGTAGAGTAATGACGAGATCCAAGCAGTATTTCTGGAGCTCTGTACCACAGTGTCACCACCTACAAGCAATCACCAATGACTATAAGCGCAGAAATGGTTATATATGTATATTAAAACCAAGTCTTATTCCCATTAGGTGAGGTCAATTACATGGATAATAGTACACCATTGTGCTTGTTCTTATATCACATATATAGTACACACAAACAACATGGAAAAAAATTAAGAAGGCTGAAACATTAAGTTTAAGTTCAGGAGCAAAAATAACCAACTACCAAATCTAGTCTCCAAGATAAGTAGTATAGCTCAAGCATCACAGGGCAATAAGATTCTCAGCTATGTTTCAAATGTCAAAAGATGCAACTTCAGAAGCAGCACAAGTACACTGTACAAATTCATTCTCTTGTCCAAAAGCCATTTATTTCAAATTTGGATTATCTGCATGGATGACTAGAAACAAATATAAGATTGCATACAAACCTCATGCGTGAATGTTCTGACAGGAATGCCAAATGCCCTAGCCAATCCAAAATCTGCAAGCTTTAGTGAATTAGTGCTGCGATCTATCAACAAATTCTGTGGTTTCAAGTCTCGATGAAGAACTCTATGTGAATGACAGTAAGCAATGCCACAGAGAATTTGATAAAGGAACATCTGCAGAAGGGATCATTAAACAATTCAAATTCCAAATTATCCGATGCTATTCACCAAAATTGGGGTGTCTCATTTTGAATCCATGACAAAATGCATTTTATTTTAATGATGCATTTTAAGGTGGACATATTTAACATGAGATAAGCTACAAACAATAAGAAGGAACGTAATGGGAATTTAAGGAATAACTCATCACACTCAGATAGTTCATTGTTATGAGGGCAGTCAGACAAGTAATGATAAGGGAAACAAAAATACCAAAGTAAATGATAGCTGCATGTCAATGCAGCATCTTTATTGCCATACTGCTTTGACTTAACAACATAGAAAAGCTCTTTTTCAATCAACTGGATGATATTTGAATAACTTGCTAGCAAACACTCGACAGCTCCAACCAAAATGTTAAAGACCAAACTTAATCAATCCATCACTCATTTCCGGAAACAGGAAACTTTTAGGGTGTGTTTGTGAGTTGAGATTTTGGAGGGGAAGGGAAGGGAAGGGTTTGAAGAGTAAAATGGACTCATAGCCATAGTTACTCTTCAAACCCTTCCCTTCCCCTCCAAAATCTCAACTCACAAACACACAACATATACCAATCAAGAGATCAACTGTACTCTACACAACTCTGTAATTGATCACAAAACTCATGAAACATGCACAATATGCGTATACCTGCATTTTGACAAGCTGCAATCATGATGCCAACCATAAGATTATTTAATCATCAAACACTCTCATACTGCCTTTATTTGATGTATGAAAGACAAGCCAAAGGATAGGAGAAAGATACAACTGCTCACCAAAATAAAATTTCTTGCTCACTCTCACAATGAAAACTTGAGTTACAGAAAAATCTAAAATCTAAGGGAAGAAAGGATAAGTCACTCACTTTTACTTGTCGTGGATCTTTCACAAACTCCGGAGATGAATCCATGTGCTTCTTTAGATCTAAGTCCAGATACTCAAAAACCAGATACAATCGCTTCTCACTGTGTACTACATCCTGCAACCTATCGTCCGTACATGACACAGCCACCAAGCACAAGTTAATAAGGAAATGGCTGAAGAGGCAGAATAAGATTTAGAACAGCAACATAATTTAAAGGAACTGAAATGTGGAAGAAACTTCAGAATCAACAGGTTTTCAATAGAATAAACAATATGATACCACGGAACTGTATCTTTTGAAAAGCTGTTATAACAGCTCAAACAGAATTTGTTACTTTTGGCCATAATAAAGGGACATAAAAATACTATTAAATAAGGGCATTTCACAAGACTAAAAGCAGGACTTGAAAATGACATTCACATAACTGTTGATGCATCCTACAGTCACCTCACCAACATGAACAATTCGCAGCTATACGGTCTATCAGATGATATGTTCAGACAGCCTTACTACTACCAGTTGACTATCTACCGAACATAAATATCAACCGAATCTTTAAGTATCAAATGCAGGTTGCCAATTGGTCCATGTATCCAACCTCACCTTGTGGGATAAAGAGTGGTAGGTGGAGTAAAACATCAAACACAGGCCATCAAAAGTTGAAGCCATGATTACAAACAATACAAATCACATCGTAATGATAGCACTGTCCAGGCTCAGAATTTGAATGACACACAGACCATCAGCTACAGTTAACAGTACTTTCAACAATCACCAATTCTCCCAATGAAAACAATACCATTCTACCATTCCGCAGCCTGTCATTCATTATGATTGAAATGATAAATATTGATATTCCTGCATATCTATGATGCATTACACACCGTGCGCAACAGCCAAAATTCCAAATGGAAGAAACACCAATTCCATCAAAAACACTACATACTGAACATTACAAACCCTCCAATTTTCCACGCCTACAACTACAAGAGTAACCTAGATTAGCACATCAATTTCACCGGCGATAATGGTTTAAATTGTGGTACGCAACCACAACTGCAGCCGCAACATTGCTATTGTGGCTGTGTCCGCAACCGCAATCGCAACAGCAATTGTAGCCGCATACAGCAGCAGTAGTCGCAACGCACTGCAGCCGCGAACACAAATTAAGACCAGCATTCCTCAAACACACCGAATCAAGAACCAGAAAGCTCGGATTTAGACAACAATACCTAACAATGTTCCTGTGCTGCATTTCCTTGAGGAGCGAAATCTCGCGTATCGCGGTGCTCGGAACACCTTCATCCTCCTGCTCGAGACGAATCTTCTTGAGCGCGATGGTCTCGTTGGTGACGCGGTCGCGAGCCTTGTAAACGACGCCGTACGTTCCTTCCCCAATCTTCTCAACCTTCTCGTACTGCAACAACCAAAAAAAAAAATTAAAAAAAAAAAAGAAGGAAAAAAGGCGAATTAAAAACACAGGGAATAGAATCGGTGAGGAAATGAAGTGGAACGTGGAGCGTGGAAGAGGCAGTGCCGTTACGCTTTTTAACTAACCTGTTCCATGGAAGCAGGTTTCTGAGGGTTGAAAGCGAACAAGTTATGAGAGCGAAGAGGAAGAGGAAGAGGATTTTGAAGTGGGAAATGGAAGGATCTGAGAAGTGCGGTTAGAAGGAGGAGCGGCGCTGCTGAGAGTGTGGATTCACTCTGCAGTGTGGTCTCTCACTCTCAGCCAGAAAGAGACGCCTGCGTCTGTCTCGTCTTCCCACTGTTCCTCCACGCTCTCCTTTTGTTTCTTTCCATACCCTTGATCCTTTTGCTCTATTATTATTATTATTATTTGGGAAAAAATCACGGTATCTGAACTTATTATAAAAAATTTAAATAATTCAGCTTGATCAGATAGAGATCCTAAAGGGGATAAGAATCTCCAAATAAAATTTTTTTTCATTCCTAAGATTCGAAATCATGGCATGTGATTAACAAGGTAAAGTACTTATCACCTGAACAATTTTTCATAGGTTATAACTTTTTATTTAATCATTTTTTTAATTTATTAATTAATTTAGAGCAAATGTCAAAATCAATAACAATATTATAATTAAAATTATAGTGTGTGTTCATATAAAATAAAATCAACTTTTGGGTGGTTAAATTTTTTTAGTACTTATTTTTCTCTAAATAAGATATTAAATTTGAGTTTTATAGATAAAAAAATTAATATTTAAGAAATTTTATTTTTATAGTAGTTCAATCTATTTAAATTAGATTAATTAAAATTTAATAAATTTTAAATATTAGTAATTAAATTTAATTTAAATATATTGATAATTTAAAATTTTAATACAATCAATCAATTATATTTTTCTATTTGTATGATTATTTAAATAATAAAATATAAAACTTAATTATATTTAATAATATGACAAGACATGACTAGATAGTACTATAAAATTTTTTTATATTATTAGATATTTAAATTAAATTCTTATTAATTTAGAAAAAAAAAATTAGTGTATGTTTAATTGAAATTTTTCTGACAGCGAACGAAATAAATTCGTGTTCACAATATAGTGTACGGAAGAAATTAAGGAGTTGTTTTGATAAAACACACGTTTGACTAATGTAACACAGTTGAGTAA
Source organism: Pterocarpus macrocarpus (assembly GCA_031439585.1). Taxonomy (NCBI): domain Eukaryota; kingdom Viridiplantae; phylum Streptophyta; class Magnoliopsida; order Fabales; family Fabaceae; genus Pterocarpus; species Pterocarpus macrocarpus. The sequence continues at coordinate 13,674,978 of CM062522.1, read as the reverse complement.
AAACAAACAAATTGTTATTTTATTTTTTTTAATATAACAAATTGTTATTTTACTAATTAAAGCAAATTATGTGAATCCAAAGATATCCTTTGAAGCCGCTAGGATTCGGGTATTTGTGAGGAACTTTGATAATTTGCGTGAAATCATTCATTCAAATTTCAAAAAACAAATTTTTAAAGATGTCCCCTTTTTTTTTTTTTGTTGATCTTGGGGGAGGGAGAATTTCAGGGAGGGGGAGTGGATAGGACGGGAATCGACCATTGCCTCCCACGTGTAGCTCTAATGAGGTTATACAATTCACCACTTAGCCTCCATTTCAGCGGTAAAAAGAAAATAGAAATAAACAAGGTCCATTTAAATGAAAAATTTTCTAATTGGATTTTCTATCTAAATGGTTTTTCTATCTTTATTTTATGGGCTAGGTGCTATAAAAAGTCCGACTTGAGAACTTATAGCACCCAAAAAAATAAATTTTATTTCAATTAAAAGATAATTATATATTATTATATATGAGATTATTTAGATGATAAATATAAAAATCAAATATTTTTATTAATATAATAATAAATAATTGAATATGTATAAAATGTATTTATATTGACAATAAATTAAAATTAAATCCTTTAAAAAATAGAAATATCTTTATATTATTCTTATAATTTAAGTTTATGCGTTAAAAATAGTGACATTTCTTTTTTAATGAATTTTCTTTTATATGATTAGTCTTCTTTCTCCAAACACTCAATGACTTATTCAAACCAAACACACTAAAATAAAATTCTTTGATCAAACTCAAGTTTGACTTGAAACACAATTGACTAAATACAACATTAAAACAAATAAATAAATTGTTATTTTATACAGTAAAGCAAATTATGTGAATAAGAAGATATCCTATTGTAAAATTTAAATTCAAATTTTAAAAACTGTCGATTTAAATGAAAAGATTTCTAAATGGGTTTTCTACCGTTATTTTATGGGTTGTGCTATAAAAAGTCCGAGGGTGTGCATGCTTGAGAATTCACAGCATCAATTTAAAAAAAAAAATCATTAAAAGAACACATATATTTTAGGATAAATTACACTGACATCCCTTAAAATTTGGTGAAATTCATCGTGATCCCCCTATATTTGATCAAACTACATTAACTTCCCTTTAGGGGGGAGATTAAGAGAAATTAGTGTTATATACTTATATTGATAGGAGTGTTTAATATCACATTTTATAAAATATATGGATATTAGATATAATATTACCTAAAATTCAGAGAAGGATAATATATACTTTTTTAAATTGAGAGAGGGTTACAGTTAATTTCACCAAACTTTAGGGGAGGTTAATATAATTTGCTCTATATTTTAACGTAATTTAAATATATTTTTAATTCTTATAAATATAAATTGTTTTCATTTTAGTCAAAAATTGATTTTAGGTCTCTATTTTTTCCAATATTATATTTTTTGTCCTAGTTGCTCTATACTTTGATCCCAATAAATATTTAGAACACTCACCTAGTCATTACAAATATTAAAAATTTTATTTTTGGTCCTTATAAATATTATCATTTAATAGTATTGACTATTAACAGGAACAAAAAATATAATATTAAAGAAATAAGGAACCAAAAGCAAAAAAATAGAGGAATTAAAATCAAAATAATCTATATTTATAAAAATTAAAAATATATTTGAAGCTTGAAATACTATTCTTGTAATTTTTTTTATGCTTATTCTCATAATTTAAACATCACTGTGCATGTGCTAAAAATAGTAACATCTTTTTTATTTGAGTAATATTTTTTTAGTTCTAATATTTTAAAATTGGCATTAATTTAGCCCTAAAATAATTTTTGGCATCAATTTAGTTGTATACTGGTGATTTGATAAAAATTTGCTTTTATGAAAAATTTGTTAGCATTAAATTGATATCAAAGCTCAAAATATTAAACTAAATTAATATCAAAGTTTAAAGTATTAACATGAAATTGATGTCAAAATTTTCTTTAAAACTCAATCGATGCCAACTTTAAAGTGTTAGGACTGAATTGATGTCAAAAAATTTTTCAAGACCAAATTGATATCAACTTTAAAATATTAAAACTAAAAAAGTTATTTACATATTTTTATTATTTTCTTTTACATGATTAGTCTTCTTTCTAGCGTTCTTTCTTCTTTTTTCTGGGGTTCATTCTTTCTAGTGTTATTATTATTATTATTGATAATTACATCAGACTCATCCTCTCTATGAAAACTCATTGAACTTTTTTTTTATACGCGGGATTTTGAGTATCTTGTTCACCTTTCGAGTGTTAGCAACATTAACATTTAAATTGTTTTTACCACCATGAAATTTATTTTCAAATAACATAAGGTCAAATGATTACATTATAAAACTTGACTTGATAGCTTTCCTTTGTATTTTTGTTTTCCTCTTTTTTTCATTTTATTTTCTAAACCACTAATACTCAAAATCTTGGACTTCAACTAATTTGATTTAAATTAAGTCGGTCAACAGGTAAATTTCTCATGACACTAATTTTTCTATCAAAAAGACTCAAACTTAAAACATTGCTTAGGAAGTTCAAGTGCTTAATTTTTTTTGTTGTACTTTATATGCTGAAAAAAAAAATTTTAAAAAGGAACCCAATCTGATGGTATTTAGTTTCTATAAATGTAATTTTTCGGTGCTTCCTTGCGGGTTTCTTCTTCCTTTGTTGCACATTCAGAGGGAATGGAGAGCTTTTTTGAGCTGATGCTTGTTCTTTCTCTGGTTTCCTTTTTTCTTTTGTTGTTGCTGTTATGAGGATCCTATCCTGCCCCTTGATTGTATTTTTTATTTTTTTTTAATCTTTTATCCCTAATATAATTCCTCCTTTTCTCAAAAAACTGAGAAACATGGTGGGGTGATGAATAGGAAATAGTCATAATTATTCAAGAAGCCATGAATCTTAGTGTGAACAGTGAATGTTACTTTAACTGTTAGCCATCTTTGTATATATTCTTTCATTTTGCAAATAATTTTCTTGCTCCAAACTGGTAGATGTAAAGCAGAAAGTCATACTTTCACAAGCAATAATACTGTTACTTCTTCAAAAAACTGATTCACGGGAATGGTTTGATTCATATTTTTACAATATTGAAATTTTCATTTATGCTTTCACGTGTTTTATGCCATAATAGTTTGTCCTGATAAAATTGCTCCTAAAATATCTAGAGCAGTAATTTATTTGATTCTGCCATCAGGGCATATTCAATGGTAAGAATGCCACCCCTAAGATACTTTAGAATAAAGGATATGAAATGAAGTGTGATTGGTTGGTTGATTCTCAGCACATCTTTCATTAAATATAGTATGAGCTTTCATCAAAGTTGTTTCAAATTATAGTTTTTTCAAATTTTCTTTCTCTCTTTAAAGAACTAACTTTTTGCTTTGAGAGTCCTTTCTCGGAGAGAAAATCAATTTGCAGATTGTATTTTCTTCACCACTTTAATAACAAGTATATGATAATTCTATTACCTATTTAATTTTGTTATAAATGACAGTTGCTGCACTATATCACCCCGTTTACTCTATTGTTTTCCATCTTCATCCATTTACTAGGTGATATTCAATATAGAAGGAAAGTCACAGGACAAGATTCAAAGAGAAATTTGATATGTCTACTTCCCTTCTCTTTTATGGTTTAGCTCTCACTTTCTCTACTGAAAAACTGACTGAAGCCCCAAAAAAATAGCACATGCAGGAATTTTATTACAAGTTACTTGATAATTTTTCTTTGAATTTGTAGAATCATATAGGAGTCCCTATACTTACTAACAAAAGTTACCTCCAATAGCAAACAGATTAATAAAGGGACGAATATGCATTGATCACTGTGTTATGCAGTCCCTATTACTAACAAAATACATTTCGCCTCACTATATAACCACAGTTTAGTTCTATGCAACATATTTCAATTGTAAATTTTTATTCGTCCACATATCATTTTTGGTGTCAAATAAGTCAATATCTGATTGAACTTGTTTGTGTTATGTAAGAAACTGCTTGTGCAGAAGCTTTGCATTGGTCCTGAAACGGCTGGTTAGAAGTGATTCATAATTATTGATCATATTATTTGAATTAATACAGATGCTTTCTACTACTGATGCAATTTTCTACCACTGAAGCTAAAAGATGGAATGAGCAGGGAAAACAGGAATGGTAAAATTGGGATGCATGTCTTGGACATGTTTATATATATTGGATAGTATCATCCTTTTGTGAATCATTTTGATCAGTTAGGTTGACCATAGGGGCAATATTTGTGGGTTACGAGTTTGGATTGCAAAATTTAGTCATGATCAAGGATTTTGTTTTTGCCCAGAATTTACTATGAGGTTTGACTAACATTCTAACAAACTTGGAGTAAACTTTTCCTTCGTATGGTTTGGGAGATGCACGTAACAAAAAAAAAAAAGCACTGCATATCCTGGCTTTCCACTGGCATGTAAAGCATTTGTCTGATGCATCACATGTCAACAAGAGTATAAATTCATTCAGAAACATAATTCATGGTAATGCAGGGCCAAATCTTTTTTAATTTTCTTTCCATGAATTGATGTAGATCACAAAATGCATTAAAGAGCACGGGCAGATGACCCGACATAGGTTGGCCACTCTCTCTTGGATTTTTGGTTAACTTCTTTGAGGATAATGAAATCACAAGTACAACAATACAACATCATATGCGTGGCTACAGACACCAGCACACTTGCGAAAAAGTTTTTACATAATTATTTAATTATATATTATTGTAATTTTAAGTGTGAGTAGTGGAGTATCTTATTAGCTGGAAATGGACTAAATGAAAAGTATATAATACAGAGGACTAATAAACTTATTACCTTAAGATTTTTTATCAAGATGTGACATCCGACCCACTATTATGATTTCTCACTTAGTCCATTGGTTTAGATATCCCTAAGTTTTTGGCTCTCCCTGACCACTCTCCCAAGAATGGTGGTTGTTGGGTCTAGGTGTAGGATCCTTTATATAAAAGTCTTTCAAGCAATATGGAGATCAGATGATATATTCTATGAAATAAAGTGGTATAAGTAAAGAAAGCAAATATAACTTTTGTTAACGCTATTGAATACTCAAATAGGCTTTTAATGAGGGGGGAGTATACCATGTTAGGCCTCATACTTGGAGGAGGGAAATGTTGGAATTTTAAGTGTAAGTAATGAAGTCTTATATTGGTTAAGAATAAGACTAAATGAAAAAATATATAATATGAAGGATCTATAAACTTATTGTATCAAGGTTTTAGGTCAAAATATGACGTCTAATCCACTTTTATGATTTCTTACTTATTTCATTAATTTAAATCTCTCCAATTTTTGGGCTCCATGTAAAATATTTTACATTAACAATGTATAAAGATTAATTTCCCTTGGACAATAATATTTTCTTATGCGATTATGATCTAGCTATTTGTAAAGTAGATCACTACATGTTATTGCCTACTGCAACGATTCGACTTAACCTACTTTTTATAAATTGGAAGCATAGCAACATTAATATGTGTGACCTATATTCTGTATTCCTACATATTAAAATTTTATTGTTTTATCATCTTCTTGAAAGTTTAAGTAACTCAACTTTTTTCTTTTTGGTCTTGATTGAACCACCGATATCCGGATCCTATTATTAAAAATTCGACTAATCCAGCCCGACTCGACTGTTGGCCCATTGAAGGGGTAGGAATCTCCCAACAGGAATTTTTCCACTCCCTGGACTCAAACTTAAAATCACTGGTTAAGGAACCAAGCGTCGAACCACTTGACCAACCCCATGTTGGTTAAGTAACTCAACTTTGATTTGCATGTTATTAAGATAATAGATGTTTTGAGTTTATTCTGCTTGCATGTTTTCAACAATTATTTTTGGAGAAATATATATATATATATATATATATATATATATATATATATATATATATATGTATAATGCAAAGATGCCTAAATTAATATATAATGATCATAGTTTAAATAAGTATAAATTTTAATTATATAAATATTAAATATGATATTAATTAAAAATAAATCTACATTATTAATAAAAATAGTATGTCAATTTAATATTTAATTAAAATTTATACTTATTTAAACTGTTTCCACTAGTATTCACTGTATATATATCAATTTAGGTGTATGTGTATGTAGATATAATCGAACTGTTATTGTTTATGCTTCAGTTAGTGCGATGTCAGACAAGTAAGCTTTGTGTTGCATTTGGCATTGGGCTTTGAATGAGTGTTGGCATGGAGGTGATGTGGCATTCTTACATATGTCAACATGATCCAAAAGCTAGCAGCTTAAGAATCTTTGGATCTTCCAAGAGGCTTATTCTTTTCACAGTTAAAGGGCAAACGGATTCCTTTTTTTTGGTCTGCATGGCAATCGGATAATCAACATGTAATCAGCTTCAGCCTTTACGAAGCTGGGCCATAAATGGGGATTTTTTATTCAAGTTGGGCCTGCTTTCATGATTGATCCTCCATTTATGTTGCTTGTGAGTAAGATTATTTGCAGCGACAGAACTTGAAATATTTCATTTTTGGGTTTTTTTTGGTTTTTTTTTTTTTTTGGGGGTGGGAGGGCACAGAAGTACAAACCTGATTAAATAATTTTTAACATACATTTTATATAAATTAAAAACTCTATGTTTGACATATTTTTAGCAAGCTACTTAAGTAGAAATAACTAAATAAACAAAATAAGATAAAACTGTTAAAAATTACCTCTACTTTGAACAATGCTGCAATCTGGTACTGCTATTACTTCTTCGGATTCCATTTTTAAACTTATTTGGAAGTGGAAAAGCTTGAAAGGATGAAAGTTTTTCTGTGGCAAGTCATGGTTGATGCTCTCTCTACCAACTATTTCCGATCTTCTCGTCATATTTCGAATGATCCCAATTGTTCTCGCTATCCTCGGAGTGAACATGAGACTATTTTACATGTGTTGTGGGATTGTCCTATTTCTTCGGACTCTTGGAATAGGTTGATTGATCCTGTCCAATTCCCACAATTTTACACTTCTTCTCTTAGAGCTTGGATGACTTGGAATCTTCAGAAATCTGCCTTTTCTCCTGGACATGATTTTTGCTGTTGCTATTCAATAGCTTTGGAGAGTGCGTAATCAGGAGATTTTTGAACTCATTACTCCTTCTGATGATGAGTTGTTTAGTTGATCATTCTTCTTGTCGCGGTAGAGCTCTTAGTTATATTGCTTGGGAGGCACCCTCTATAGGTTGGACCAAGTTGAATTCTTATGGGTCTGTTGATAATAATATAAAAGGTTCGTGTGATGGTCTTGCAAGAGATGAATCTAGGTGATTTCTTGGTGTTTTGTTGTTAATTTGGCCTTTTGTCCTATCACTATTGTTGAGATTTGGGGCGCTTTTTATGCTCTGGATCTGGCTTGGTCAATTGATTCCGGAGGATTATCCTTGAGTTGGATTTTGCTGCTACCTTAGCTCTCATTCTCAAGGAAGTGGACATTAAACACCCTTATGCTTTGGTAATTCGTAAGGTCAAAGAATTGATGAGCAGGGGAATTGGGTGGTCTGTGTGGCTAAGGTTTTTAGAGAGGCCAATCGTGCTATTGATTGTTCCGCAAAATTGGACCATTCTTTATAGCTTGGTTGTCTTTATTTCTCCTAGTTGTTTATGCTGTATTTCGCATGATGATTGCGTAGGTGTTGCCTTGTCGAGACTAGTAGTGTAGTTTGCTTTGTTTTGGGCATTTTTTGCCTCGTTCAATTACTTAAAAATGAACATTATTGGCCCTAAGTCTAGGAAGACCAAATAAAAACCTAGCTCAAGAAGTTTGGATTTATTTAGAGGCCCATCACTCAACCATGTGGCTTTAAGACCAAAATCGTGTTACAAATGAGTTGCTAGCTGAGTGGTCATCACTCTTGGCCTAGTGGAGAATTGCACCCAAGAGACTTAGAGGAGTTATCTTCGACTCCAGGGGTTAGAGACCCCCCCTCCCCCCATCCCCAACCCAAAAAAAAAAAAAGGGTTCTAAAATCGTGTTGGCCACTCCACTTTGAATCACTTGGCCATTACATTGCCTAGACTATCATTGCTCATTATCTTCACAGCGCTAGTCGCTAACACCTTTGATAAGTCCCCCAGCCAATAAGTCATTCGACCTCAATGACTATCGTCACAACTGCTATAAATATTTCCCATTGTATATATGTTGATTCCTGGTTCCTGCCTAGACTTTATATATATTCTATTTCTACTGACTCGGATGTTAGAGTGTTTTTTTACATGTAACATTCTCAACAGGTTTGATGAGATCATAACAAACACCACTGATTAGACAAGAACAATCGAGGCCATCTTTTTCAAGGTCTCATTTTACGAAAAATTCTTAGGTTATCTTGGAATAAGAGATTTTTCTTGCACTGATTCATTCATTAGTTGTCACTTAGCTTTATAAAAAAGATAGTAAATGCTAAAGAAGATAGAGTGACTCACAAAGCAAATAATATTACAACAACTGAATGAAATAGAGCAAGATTTTTATCTTATTTTGTGAGCAATTAAGAATTTATGCTCATTTTATTGCTCAATTATAAAATATTGTTGGTAAAAAAAAACTTTAAACATACAAGTTGTTCCTTATATGATTTTATTATTACAAGAGGCGGCACGTCACTTGGTGCACATGTACAATTAATGCAAACACACAGAATAAATGCACGGTTTGCAAATTGTTTCAAATTTATTATCAATACAATAAAAAATTCAGAGATTAAACTAAAATATAAATTAAGTCATGGGTGTATTCATTTAATTGCTTTTATTGTCAAAAAAAACAAAAAACCCTTTAATATTTAGTATAGAGATGAGGCAGACTAAAGTATAAACAAAACGACGTAATTAAGTACAGTTAAATTATAAAGATCAAACAATTCTCAAATGTTGACAGTTGAAGTAAGCCTCTTGGGATATTGTTATTACCGTTCTATTAATGATTGTTGATCCCTTACTGACAAAAGGCACCCAAGTATGATGGCATTAGTTATTGTCATGTTTCAAGTAGCAGCAGGACAACTGTACTAACATGTTAAGCTGTACGGGCATTGGGATTGTGCCATTCTAGTAGCCAAATTCAAACTAAATAAACCACCTCTAGCCCTGGTGCTGCCAGCACTTTATATAATATATTAATATATTAATGTTGATTATCTTTTTGTTTATCATTTCGTATCTTAGATTACTAAAATTAGCTTCTATCTCGTCTCACAAGCAACTGTACCTAGTTGCCAACGTGCTTCTTCTGTCTAATAGACTCGTAAGTTTGGGGGAACATTACTAGCATGTTTAATTATGTGTTTGGAAGTCTCAAATTATAGTTTAGGTAAAAACTATAAAATAAAAGACTTTTGTCCAAACTTGGATTTAGAAATTTTCAGAGGCTAAGTTTTGTCATAACGGTAATGTTATTGTTTTGTAATTAGGAGGTTACGAATTTAGATAAAATAAGGTTATATACATTTACTTTCTCTAAATCTTACAAGGTGAAAGTCTCTCATGTATTGGGTCATCCTTTTTATGAATTTAAGAATTTCTATGCAAGAAATTAAAAATGTTATACATCTGTTAACCAAACTTCCACTCTTCTTGTCTTGCAAAACTCAGCTGAAGTCTTGTGAGAGAGAGAGACCAACAACAAAGGTTCTCAATTCCACTATATTATTATTAGATCTAAATTCTTTTACTTGTGTGTGATGACAGTATAAAAGACAAAAGGCTAAAAGGGATATGAACACACGACCATATATATGTGTGTGTGTGTGTGGCTTTTCTTGAACTTGAAATGCACTTAAAGGGTGTGGCATAGGATCTCTAAATGATCCCCAAAATAAAGGCCGATGTATTGAAAAACTTCTACCTCTTGGAAGTAAAGTCATTTATAGCACATGGGAAAGGGCCACGTGGCCCAGGAGCCAAGGGCTTATTCCTGTTTTTCAGTTAATGTGTATCAAGTTGGCGCAAAAAGATTATATAAAAAAGGTGAAGGATTAAACCCACATGGAAGGGATCTTAATTTGCAACTCCCAATGTGCATCTTGCATATATGAATATTATTGACTAAGATCCTTATCATCGTCATAAATTGAACATGCCCACAGTTCCCAGTTGAAACGGGTCTATATTGTCATTCGCTTGGTCTACTTTATCTTGAGTCTGCTCATGCTGTTAAATTGCACGTAAAGTAAAGATGATAATTGCATTACAATTGCAGTAATCATTAAAAAGATTACACAAAAAAACCACTTATGATACATCAACAGGCTAACTATGACTATATTATGGTATTTTAGTTTGATATTTATTTTTTTTGAGTAAACTTTTGAATTCAAATAATAAGATTAGTCGACTGAAACTAGTTTAATTAGACTCTAACAAATTTTAAATATTGATGATTTATTAAAAAAAATATAACTATATTAATAAAATGTGACCAAAATTGGACTAAGGAAGAGAAACTTAAATACTTTATATGAGTTTATAAATTTAAATGTCAGCATCAGCTATATACTTAAATGAATTATAATCTGACCAGAATATTGTTGTAGACGTGTACAGTTAGGCTATATCCAATATACACATATACACAGTTTTTTTTTATTTTTATAGGTTTTCTAATGCTGAAATTAATGTACGTGTGAGTGACGATGGTCCATGGCCAGCATAAAATTCTACAGCTAAGCCTATTAAGTAGGCACTGTGGTTGGTGGTCGGGTGCAAGAACCCCACCCTATCAGATATAAAGTCATTTTGTCTTCTTGCTATTGGTTTGTTTCTTTATTAAAAAAATACAGCCGACTAATTAATTTTTTATATAATTAGGGTGAAGCAAAAAGCCTTCTGTATCTTGATTTAGCTAGCAAAATGCAAAAATCCAGAAAGCAAAGGGGGGAGGAAGATTCAAAACTTTGAAGTGGACTTTGACCTTGTTTAAGTGGTTCACTTAGAATGTGTTAATCACATCTTCAAAACTACAAGACAAGTGGCATGCATGATCATAGCCGTCCATTTGAAGGGCTGTGATGGGTAGGGGAGTGACGTATCTATGTGCGTCATGGACCTTGGCAAGTATCCCGCGTGCCCATGAACACCGTTATCACAGGCACTGCCAAAATCATTATTTGAGTGCATTTGGGGGATTAAACATTTTTCATTAGTTTAATGGGGAAGTGACAGTGACCAGCGAGTGTGAAGGGTTGGCATTTTAAGAGCCCTGTGAGCCATTTGTTCAATATATTGTTTATACATGAATTATACATATGATATAGTTTTCATTTTTAATTTTGGGTATGATTAAATTAGAGGCCTGCTTCACATGGTAGGGTGCTGGTGATTCTTAGTGGGAATACAAAACCATTGTTAGAGTATTGCTGAAAGAATCCCAGTTCAATTTTGTCCGTTTGTGGGGTGTGTGATTGCCCTGTCATGCAGGAACGTGAGGCAAGTGTTTGTCTGCACCCAATCCATAATAATGATTTTACAAGATACCACCACTTATGCTAGCTCGGGTTTTGTGGGATGCGCCACTATATTATTGATTTATTGCTCCCTGGTTTTAAGAACCCTATAAAACTGGTGCTTCCCGGCGGCAGTTGGCTAACTTGAAACAAATATTTTGAGTGGGTTTAAATGAATGCTTAATATCTAAGTGAATAAGAAGAATATATAGGTTAATTTAAATCAATTAATTTAAAGGTGTAGTACTGTTCAAAGACTTAGAATAGAAGTTATATATATCCGTATAAGATGATTTGTATTGTCAGTTAATCACATTTCATGAGAAATTATTAAATACTCATGAACCATCAAATGAGATTATGTGTTTTGATTTTATAGAGTGACATTTTAACTTCATATAGTGGAAGGGTCCATCATCAACTACTACATGAAGTTGAAATATCACTCTACAAATGGTCAGATAATAATTCTACTTGATATTCCATGAACAGTTAATAACCTTTCTATATTTTATTGTATGTGTAACTTTTGAAATAGTTATGATAAAAATTAAATACTTATTTAACTTTTTGTTTTTTTAGTATATTAAAGTTTAGATTGGGAGAAAAACTAGCTCATTCTAATTCTAAATCAAGACATACTTTTAGATTTATTGATAATCGAATATTTATAAAAATATTTATAAATTACCCATCAATTAAAGAATCCAAAAATTGAACCTATTATAATAATGCGTGAGTGGAAGGCTTTCTAAATGAGCCAATCTCATTGGCAAAGTTAAATCCTTTTAATAATATAACAATATCCTATATATACAACTTGCCCACCTGCGAGTAAGTGATTAGCTAAAGTTCTTCTTAAAGTGATAATTTTAGAACTCAATTGTTACTGCACAAAAATATTATCTCTATAATTAAGATTATATTTTTTTACAATAAATTTTATGAAAAATTTCTCTTTCTCTTCCCCCCCTTCTCTCTCCTTTTTCATACAAGTTATGCGTAAAAAGTAAATTGTACAAATTTAAGTATAGATATAACCAAACTGATAGTTATAAAAACATATAATATGTAATAACTGAAAATAAAATATATTTTCATCCTCAAAATTTTATTAACCCTAAAATATGAAAATGAGCTAAAATTCAATTATCTGTGTAGTAAGAATGAACGAAAATTAAGACATATTCAAACCAATCTATTTTCAACCATCTTGCTTTTTTTTTTTTTGGTTCTATTATACCATTTTCTATCTATTCAAACAACTATTTTTTTGGTACATGTATTCAAACTACTATACTCGAAATGGTATGTACTCATAGTCAGCCAATATAAAAGGAGATTAAAAATATTAGCGTCTACATCTTTTACAATATATCAATTTACAGACTTAACAATTTTTTCTTATATCCCTAAAATTTTGAGAGTAGCAGATAGTAATTAAAGAAAGGAAATTGTAATACAATGATAAATTTGAAGAGCATGAGATAATTTGTTTTAAATATATGAGCTGGATTTCCTCGTTCTAGCAACCAGCAATAAGAATATGTATGTTTTAACTTTTCTAAAACAGGTACAAACAACAATGGCGGAGAAGTGGTGGTAAGAAAGCTTGCCCTATCTCAGATTCGAACCTGGATGGTCTGAACAAAAGGATCACCAATCTTATACCTTATACCATTCGGGGCCACATGGCTGCAATATGGCCATTTTCTTTTGGCCATTTCAATATGGCCAGTTGCAAATGGCCAATTCTATGGTTTTATGACGTAGCAACAGAAAATGTGATTACAATAAGTAAGACAAAGACGCGGGCGCAATTGTTCAAAATGCACAAGTGAATCTCCATAGTTAATCTTGCATTTAAAAAAAAAAAAAAAACCAGTTAAATCCAGGTGTAGCTATGTATAGTATATATAGTTGTAATGGGAGAAATTTTGCCAATTTGCAAATAATACGTAAGATGTGTTCTAGAATTGTCTCAAGTGTATAAAATTTTGCAATTTAACTTTATATCAAGAAAGCTAAAAATGACTTGATGATGAGACTTAAAAACGGTTTAAAATATATATTTAACCTCATATGTATATCTTATAATAATTTATATTAATTATAAATATGCTTCTATATATATATATATATAAATTATTAGTCTATATATATGTTTAATTTTAGTCCTCTCATGCACATAATTAAATTTCTGGCGCATCCTGATGCACAAGACTTTATGTGCAGAATTTATATAGTACTACTTTAGCAAATGTTAATGGGAGTGTCTACTCATGATTATTATGTGGACTCGGTCACACGCTTTGATTTGAAGCCTAATCATCTAGTTTAAGAGCACGGGGTAATGAACAGTAGGAGATGTAGTTGGCGTAATAGTGGCTCTTTTGGAGCATATGATATTCGAATCAAAACTCAGTGTGACAAAAGGCCCTTGAGAAGAGTGAGAAAGATAAGGGGCAATGGTTGTCTTACCTATATATATATAGTAGATTCTCAAAATGTCTCATCAAACATAAGGGGTCGGTGATTCTCTCTATGATCATTGGCCCTTTGAAAACTTGAATCCTTCAAATTATAAACAAAATTAAGGCCACTTCCATGTCCCCACAACATGACCACATCATGGCTTATATAGTTTTACACATGAAAAATAAAAAAGGGTGGAAGGGGAAGAAAACGTTTCGAAACCTCTTTGTCAAAAGTTAAAAAATAAAAATAAAAAATCAGAGCCTTCAAAAGTGTCTTATCATGTTTGTATCATTTTATCAACAGGATGATTCTTTCAGCATCATCTTTGAACGTGTTCACAATACTATACCTAACCAAGACTTAACTTTTGGAACCAAACAAACGGCATACAAGTTAATGTGACCCTTTACAGGAAGATACTAAGCCTGATTTTTATTTATATAAGTTAGATTAGGCTTTTTCTGAATTTTCTAATCATTGTCCATTATCACCCCGACATACTGTATTAGTCCTTAGTTAATTGCATCCCACAACCTCATCATAATCGCTTTTAGATGTTTGATTATCCGCAAAAAGCCGTCCTTAAGCTCCTCATGCATTCTTTGGCTCTTAATTTCCTTTCCTAATATACCTATCTAGTTAGATCATTCAATGCTTTCAAGTTGTGACCTCACAGGATGATGAAAAGTGCCAGTAAAAGCGGCTTCTTAAATAGTTTATTTGCAAATAAATAAAGACTCTAAACCAAGAGAGAATTCAAATCAATATATACCATGTGGCCTCTGTGAAGTCAGCTCATTTTGACTTTGAATAGAGTAAGTGGACATGTAGTGGTATTCGCGGTTCAATTTAATTCGATTTTGAGGCAAAAATCCAACCAATCCAAATAATAAATTTTATTTTGCTTCGGTTTGATTATAATTAAAAAATCGAACCAAATCAAACCAATTTAAATCGGTTTGGATTGGTTTGATTTTTTATTTTTTATTAAAAAATTTTATAAAGTGTAAAAGAGTAAATTTCATGATGAGTAAATTAAAAGAATTAATAAATAATTATAAATTTAAAATATTGAATTAAGATATAATAAGAATACTTAAATAATTTTAATATTAAAATATTATAAAATATATTTACATATATATATTTGTAAAAGTATAAATATGAATAAGTAATATATAATATGTAATAAATCTCAAGTACATATATGATTATTAATATATAATATATTATTGGTTTGGTGATTATCGAACTAATCAATTTTTATAAAATAAGAACCAATTAAAATTGATATATTTTAGTTTAAATCAGTTTTCGATTTTTTTAATCAGTTTTCAACTTTAGTTTAGTTTGAATTGGTTTTGAATACCCTTATAGACCTGGATGCTCTCAATGGCACACACAAACACTCAACACACGCACAGGATCTGTTCGATTGAAGATCAAAAGAATTTATTGATAGATCCAAATAAAAAAAAAATTATTGATTGGTCTTGAATATTTATTCCTTCATTCCATTGTCTTTTAGTCACCAGTTTAGACATATTGTGTGCCATAAACTTGCTTACTGACCACTGCTCTTGTAGATGATATATTTCAACATTAATTAATCTAATGATTGATGACATGTAAAAGGATTGCTATGTAAATGGTTATCATTTATCAAAACTATCAGCTTGACTTGGCATCCACATGTTCACAATATTGTCAGCTTGAAATCAATGTAATCTTGTGAAGACGTTTAAATTTTGACCTTGATAAAAAGTGCTCTCTAATGTCTCTTTTGTTCATTAAGGTGATAATATTCGGCCAAAAACCTGAAAATAAAAAAGGAAAATAAAAACTTCTGTCTACAGCTTGTATTTTCCAAAATATAAAAATCACTCATATATATTTAAGATTAGTTTTAATATACTATTAGTTAAAAAAAAATTATACAATTAGTCAATCAATCATATAGTATTAAATGTGCAATTTTTATTTAATTATTATAAGAATCAAATATTTTTAATGACAAGACTAAATAATTAGTTAAAATACTTTTACATTGTTAATAGATCAAAACTATATCCTATATATTGAGTAAATTAATTTCGCAAATCATGAAAAAAAAATCTACAATACAAACATAGAGCAATTCACAAAAGATTAATTGAGTTAGTAAGCAACTTTGACTCCTAAAAAGAGGGAAGCAAATTTAAATCTTAGCGAGATAAAAAATTGCATAATCATTGTGTTTTTGTAGTCAAATAAAAATTAATCTTATATACACGATGCAAATAAGTCAAACATGTGAAAATACCTCATGACATTAAAGAATGATTAAAGGTTTGGATGTCGAAATTGAAATTGCAATATAAATTTTTAATTTCAATTAAAAAAATTAGAATTGGCTTACAATCTTAAATTTTAATCATTTGGCCCCATCTTAATCTATGGTGTATATATATATATAAAGGAAATCTATTGTCTATTTGAACATTTTATCAGAGCTCACAAGAATTATATGACTCTTTCTCTCTTTGTTTTTTTGGAAAAAGGAAGGAACTCTAGTTTCATTTTTAGCTTGTCTTCCTTCTTTTTCTATATCGATAATACAAGTTTCTAATCGGAAGTTTTGCTTTTACTAGTTAGCGTTAATAGTTAGTGAGGCTAGAGATAGCAATAGAGAGGTGAGAGTAGGGTAAGGTTTTGGCCCAATCCGACCTCCCTCTTCACTCTTTTAAATACATTGTCACATCCAAAACCACCCCTAAACAATCTTGTAGGTTTTGGAAACAAATCTATAGTTTATCTGCAGAGAAATACCAGGACTTGCACCTTTCTTATCATTACCTTTTTTTTTTTCACTAACTTCATGAATATTTTTAAATTCAATATATTCCACAATCACTTAATATCCTTAAAGAAATTATCATCTAATAAATTGAAAGATAAGTTTAAAGAACTGTTTATAAATTAAACAAGTAATTCAATATCATAATTTTCATACATAAAAATATATATAATTTAAACTAATATAGAATATAAGAGGAGATATTCAGACATGGTTTAAATTAGAATATAACAGAGGAGAGAGAACTTTCTTTCTTTTTTTTTTCAAAAACAAAATGTAAGTGGAGACCAGTGCGGGGGCGAAATGGGTTTATTTTAAACCTAAACTGAATCGGCCCCTACTGCATCAATTTTCCTTTTATCCTACTCTAAAATCTGATATAAGCAATTCAAGATAGAGTAGGTACCCGCGTATTAGGCATCAATCGGTGAGGAAAAAGAGTATTCATTTAATAATATCCTATTTTTATAGATAAAGTTTCTATTTATTATAATGTATGTTCTTAATAGAATAATAGCTACTAATCTCATAGGTAGTGTTTGAAATAATTAAAATTAAGATTTGATTTGATTTGATTTATAAGTTAAATCTTATATTTGGAATAATTACCTAAAATAGAATTTTGATTGATTTAGAAATCAATTCTTATGTTTAAAAGACATTAGATAGTGTTTGAATTGATTAAAAAGGGATTTTATTTGATTTGATTTTTATTTAAATTTTATAATCAAATCAATTCCTACTAAATCTTTTCAATTTTGATATGATTTTAAATATAAAACACTTAAATATATGGGATTTCACAAACAAAATTATTTCTTATTTATAAAACATAAACACAAACAAATCAAATTGATTCCTATTCCAAGTACACCCTGTTGAATCTATAGATAAATGATTATGATGATGATAACAAACTATGTTTATGTGTATGTAAGCACTTGATCTTGGAAAGATTTTATTTTTATATGTGCAGGAACCTGATTAAACCAGTAGTAGAACAGTAGAACGTTGAAGTAAAATCTGCTAGACAAATAGCACATGAATCTACTAGCTGGACATAAGCTTGAAAGCATGAATCATAAGGAGTTAAATGATGGAGGCCATGATGCCAATGGCTAAATCAGAAAAAAGGGCTAAGATAAAAAGATATTTTTACAATCTCCTATGTCCACTTGTACTAACATTGTAAAACAAAAGAAAGTTTGAAAAAAGTGAACTTGTCCTAAGGAAAAAAAGACAAGAATGTAAATACTAGGAAAGAGGGAAAAAGAAAACCATGGCACAACACACAAGGCATGGTAGCAGAAAATGACATGTCTTTAGGCATCTTGGAAGCATATCAACGGTCAAGAAAGGCTGGGTGGAGATCAAGGAATTGCATTTGTTGAAGCTTCTCTATATATAGAAGTTTAAGACACTTAGTTTAGTGTCTTTGCGGCAAGTCTATATGACTAGGCTCTTTGTGAACTCTATGTTCAAATGTTTTGTACTTCTTGTACTCAAACTCTTTCATCTTATTTCTTACTTTGATACTTTGTAATTCAAGTGAGTGAAAATTTGAGAGGGAAAAAAAATCTTGTGAGGTATATAAGTGAGAAAAATACTATTAAGAGATATTTTTTTGTTGGTGAGAAAATTTGTTCAATGTTGAATGATATCGTAAGTGAACTTGGAGAGACTTTACGTAAAAGAATACTCAAAATAATAGAAAAATCTCACTGATAATGAGGACTAGACATAGATTTTGAATTTGTAGAGATCGAATCAATATAAATTCTTAATGCAAACTTTTCTAACTCTTTCTCTCTTTATATTTGTGCATGTTATTGATGTGACTTAAAATTGAACTAATATTGATATAATACTTTGTTATTCACATTTTGTTAAGTATTTCGATTATATTCACAACAGAGTCTAATACACGCTAATTAGATTAATTTCTACTAACTAGCTACTGTTAAGTGGGTAAAAATGTTTTAAATGATCTAACACTTGATTCAATCTCCTTTTTCAAGTCCTTTGCTACTATCACACTCATAGTTACTGGAATCTAAGAAAAGTATCTATTTACAACTAAAGTTATTTTTTATTGTTTTATTTTAATTAAACTTGGGCAGTATATTAGGCTAGGTGATGTATTCTCAGTGCTTCAACAATTAAAATTGTTAAAATGACATTATAGAATAACGGGTTTCGGATCTGAGATAAATTTACGATTTCGTATTTTAGAGATTAAAATTTATTCTTGTATATATTTATTGATGCATATATAAACAACAAGCAGAAGAAAACGACAGTGACTTCAATGACAAAATTGTTAAAAAAAAGCCGATAACGGACTATATATCCTAAACGTGAATTTGATACTAATTGAACATTGGCCTCCCTTACTTTGCGTATGTGAGTAAGTTTCATAGCACTTGGAAAATGTATTAACAATTATGATGGTGTCTTCGATCGATGAATCTGTCTTTGAATGCAGTTTCTTCCATGGCATGCAAATCCTTGAAAGTGACATTTTAATCTTGTTTGTGAAAAGGGTAAATCAGGAATAGAGTTTCGCAATACTGTTACGAATGAAACGTTTTTAGGAAGTTTGAAATGGTTTATTTTTCATATTTTATTATGTTTGTCTATTTGGATAATCATGTTTTCACATTAATTTCTATTCTAAAAATAAAAGTTGAATTATAAATATGTTTTAAAAATTATCAACGTAAAATAGTAATATACTAATATAATATAAGCATAATGAGTAGTAAACCATAATAAACGTGTAATATGATCCAGAGTGATATGAGAATGAGCCTGTTTAGTTTATGTTTTAGAAGGTACTGAAGATCTTTCGATAAATTGAGAAAAATGTTATTTCTTATAAATATGTTTTAGGAAGATAATTGTTTTCCTTTTCCATGATACAAAATGTTCTTAAGGGGATATGACTGGACACGTGTATTCGATTTTATATGCTAAAATTGCCATGTACAATGAATGTACATATATGATATAATATATTACTATTATAATAAAAAATTTTACGAAAGAAATTGACATTTTTCATACGTCCCTTCAAGTTCATAGACTTCATACCTAACATAAGACAGGTATTATCAAAAATCTAATCTCTTCTGATATTAGGGCCACATATATATTTGTATAAACTTAAATATATATGACATCTTTTATATACGCCATATTGAAGTTCATTATCCTTTTTTTTTTTAAAAAATTCATTATCTTTTTTACGTTTAGCACATGTGCTATCAATCTTTTCCCAGGGGCCAGAGATAAATTACTTTTTGGTGGTGAAAAAGATTCAAACTTTAGTCAGACAGTGTGTGATGGCATATATATGGTCCTGTTTACCTAAATTTGGTATACCAAACTAAACACGACTATGTATAGTGTCCATGAAACCTTCTAAAGTTCAAATCAATAACTGTTTCATTCTTCCCTCCCATCAAAAGACTGTTTTAGCATGGTTTCGAATGCTTTAAAACACAAGCATTGAACACCGTGTTTTAGCATAAAGATCTTAGTAATCAAATTTGTAATGCGATTTCGTTAGATGTGATTAGTTAAAAAATTATGATAAATTATATTAATCTCACCAAAAATTAAAGTATATAATACACAACATCTCTCGATTTGTTATACTTATGTTGATAATGTAATTTTACAAAGGCAATAAATATTACATTTCATAAAATATAAATGTATAAGATATAATATTATTTAAATTTCAAGAAAGTTTAGTATATATTTTTGCAAATTATAAATATCATGTATAATATCATCTAACCTTAAAAGATGTCGTTATAATTTATCTAAAAAATTGACACAAACGCCAATGTTTTTTTCTATACATTATATACCAAGGTTGACACTTCCACACAAATTTAAAGACAGAAGCAGATACTAATAACTTGCTTCTGAAAAATATAAAAAAAATTTAATTTTTTTTATTCTACTATTGAAAAAAAAAAAAACTTATCAAAACAAGCTGCACTAACTTATATTTGAGAAGTTTTAAAAAAGTACTTTTCTTCTAAAAACAAGTTTAAATAAATACACCCAATTATATTATATGTTGTGTTTAGAACTGGCATACTCTAATTATACATATATAAGGTGAAAAAAGAAATGTTGTCATGCTACTCTTCTCCAACTAAGGGTCCGTTTGGAGTAATTTTTGGGAGAAGATCTTTTGAAAGAAGGTCTTTTAAAAGAAGGTCTTTTAGAAAAATTACTTTTAAAAGAATGATTTTTATTTGGTTTAAATATGTCAAAAGGCCTTTTAGGAGAATGAATTTTATTTAGATTGGATAAAATAAAATTACTTTTAGTTGTTGATGTGAGAGTAATAGTAAGATTCTTTTTCAAAAGATCTTTTTCTAAAATGAAAAGTAACCTAAAAAATACTTCTTTCAAGAAGGCCTTTTGAAAAAAGTTATACCAAACACTGCACTTTACTGTACAAAGTCATTTTTCTTCTCCTAAAAGGCCTTCTGGCCAATGCAAACCAGCACTAATTAAGGCTTTGGGGAAAATTTATGAAAATGGTATGGTTTCTCACTATTGATTTGAAGAAACACCAAACATATGCATTCGGTGCCATCTTCAAAACATTCTTTCTTTATGGAAAGAAAGGGGAGTCAGATTGAATGGCTCGAAACGTTTCTCCGAGAAATGCGGCTACTTGCCGCCTCTTTTGTTTCTTGTCAATTGTTTCATGGAAATGACCATTCTGCAATGCTTTCTTCTTTAACTAGAGAGAGAGAGAAAGAGTGATGAATAATAACTAATTATTAACAAAACAGTGGCACAATTTTGACCCTTAGATGGTGTTTATTAAATATCTCACCTTTACACTTGTCTCTTTTTTTAAACTGTCATTATCTAAAGTAGATTAGATGCAGTTAATTTAATTCGAATTAAATCAACTCAATATATGGATGATGATCTCCCAATGATAATTTTTTATTTTTAAAATTCAAATCTAAAATCTTAACTAGGTGAAAAAGGGTATTTCATTGATTTAAAATTAAATTCCAACTAGTTTAATTTAAGTTAAATTGATTTACTTTATAGAATAAAATCCTCTTCAATACTAACTTACAAAATTCGAATCCAAAAACTTAATTATATAAAATTAGTGGCTAAATATTTAAACCAACCCAGCCATCTCTTACACTTGTGTTACTTTATTATACAGTCCTACCATTTTTGTATATTTAAAATTCCTTCTCTCTCTTTCATCACTTCTCTCTCTTGATGTTGCGTATGGAAAGGAGCTGTTTTGTGTGAAAAGTCAGCGTCCTCTCGCACTCTCTCTCTCTCTCTCCCTTCCTATAAACTCCATCCTCTTTTGTTTGTTATTGAGAGGAACAATCAGTTTCAACCTCCGAAAACCTGTTCCTTAATTTGCTTTTTCCTGCTTCTTAATAGCCAAAATCCCATCTCCCCAGGAGAGCCCCAAAAAGAAAAAAAAAATTATTCTCTCCTCCCAATCAAACTAAACCTCTTTCTTCACACACCAACAAAAATTAATTCCTAGAATTATTGCATGTCCTTCACGTCTTCTCTATTAATTGCCTTGCAAATTTTAGAGAGGGTTAATTCCTTAGTTCCAAAACATGACACACCCTTCTTCTTCCTCTTCCTCTTCCTTCTCCTACATCTACTACTTGAAGCTCCTCATCTAAGGGAAAAGAAAAAGCATGTGCAGCATCTTTGGCCCAATCATGGAGAATTACCAAGGTGATTTAACTGATATACTCCGTGCTAGTAGTGGTGGTGGAGCATATGGCAGCAGCACAACAAGCACCACTTCTTCATCATCTGAACCTGCAGCATCATCTCATAATCATCATCATCATCAAAATCAATATCATCAATATCACTGGCAGCAACAACAACACCACTTCTCTTCTGACCCCATGAGCTTCTCTTCTGTTCTTGAAGACCCCAGAGGGAACAATAGCAGCTTTGGTGATCCATTCTCAACCATGAGAGATCCCTTCCTTCACGAGCTTGACATCCCTCCCTACTTCAACACCTCAACCACCACTGCTACCACTTCTTCTTCTGCTGAAATCATGAGTGGTTCTTCTTCTCGTGGGGGTTTGGAAGAAGCAGCTGCTAGTTTTGGTGCTGGAGTCACTGGTGGTGGTGGCAACACTAATAATAACACTACTGCTCCTTCTGTTTTTGCACAACACAAGGTTCTTGAAGATGACATGAGATTAATTAGGCCTTGCAAGAACATATTCTCAAACATGATTCAGATCTCTCCCAGTAGTGCTAAGTTACCCCTCTCACCCTATGATTCCCCGGCCATGGCAGCTTCCCCAAGAGCAATTAAGCCTTCTGCTGTGGTTTCACCCAACATGGTCAATGCAAACCCCTCCAAGGATTGCCTTGTGGACAACACTGCAGTGCAGATCTCATCTCCACGGAATCCGGGTCTTAAGCGCAGGTTAGATTATATTATTACTACTATTATTATGATTATTATTAGTTAAATTGATTAATTTAGTTACAGTACTGTCTGAATTAAATTGATGCTTGTTGATGATATTGATTTCATGATGGCACCATGAATTTTGTGAAAGGACAATTTATGAATCACATACATTATTTTTATTATTATTTGGGAACTTGAAATTTTTTGTGAGACTATATTGGTGGTGAGGTGGTGTAGACAAACTAGGGTTTGGCATGAGTTAGGTACTTTTTTTTTTTTTCTTTCCTTTCTTGTGCTTTCCAAATATGTTTCCGTTGACTGCATATAGGGTCCGGTTAATTGCTTCAGATGAGAAATAGTTTCATTTTCAGGACCATAAAAACACAGGGTTTCATTGAGGGCTTCTTTCGTAGGCTTTAATCCACCTGAAAAGTACAGTTATAGCTGGGGCGTTACACAATAACAGTCTCAAACTGAGCTTTCAAGCAGTTAATTCTTGGACTACTTTTCTTCCATAACCACCTGAAAAGTCCTATTCCTTTGATCATCATACAGAAACCATGTTGTTCTAGGTAGTTGGCCACAAACTGTTTCAAATTTTCAATGGGGACCAAATCAAAACTAACAGTTAATTAACCGACCTGATTCAGTAGTTATTTTCTAAAATATTCTATTTCTCTTTATCTTATGTTCTAACTAATTTCTTACCTATGTCATGCTTTAATTTGTTTGGTCAAAGACTCAAAGTTTAAGAGGGATTAATAAATTAACTAAGTGATTGATGCTAGCTTTCGTGTAATTTCAGGAAGAACCAGGCGAAAAAGGTCGTTTGTATTCCTGCACCAGCAGCTGCAAACAGCAGACAAACCGGAGAGGTAGTTCCTTCAGATTTGTGGGCTTGGAGAAAATACGGTCAGAAACCCATCAAAGGTTCACCTTATCCAAGGTAAGTAGTTAGTTTAGCCTTTGGTACGATCATTCTTGGTAAGATGAAATATTTTAGGAATATTATAAACTACGGGTAACGCTGCAAAATATACATATATAATATTGTAACTTAATTGCTGGCCAATAACTGAAATCAATTTCTTGCAGTGTACTATTATGTTTCTACAATGTTTCTTGACCATTGAACATTGATGTTGGTCACACTTCGAGGTTTAAAAAACAACTAGGCTAAAAGTGTTCCAATTCAAAAAGCTTTCTTTAGCCATTTTTGTTTTTAAATTAGAAGAAACTCACTGAACTCAAGTTTCTTTTATTTTATGGTAACATTATGTTATTGTATATACTTGCACTTAATGAATTTCTAAGTCATTAGATCATTTGGGTGTTGTGGGGTTTCTTATCAGTCTCTTTTGCTGCCATTAGGGGTTACTATAGATGCAGCAGCTCAAAGGGTTGCTCTGCGAGGAAACAAGTAGAGAGGAGCAGAACAGATCCAAACATGTTGGTTATTACTTACACTTCAGAGCACAACCATCCATGGCCAACTCAAAGAAACGCTCTTGCTGGTTCAACAAGATCTCAACCATCCAAGAGCAATGCTGCTTCAAAGAATAATTCAGAAACCTGTCAGTCCCAAAAGGGTGGTAGTGGCACAACAAATAATAATAAACCAAAGGAGGAGCATCATCAGCAGCAACAGGAGATAAGCAACAACATTGAAGGAGGCAATGTGTCCCCAGTTGTTGCTGGGAACTCATCAGCTAACAGTGCATCAGTGAAGGAGGAGATGGAGGACATAGAGAAGCAGCTTGAGATGGATGATGGAGAATTCAGTGATGGGCTTTCATACAAGCCGTCTATGATGGAGGGTAACCAATCTGAGGACTTCTTTGCAGAATTGGGAGAGATTGAAGCTGATCCATTAAACCTGTTGTTTAGTCAAGGTTTTAATGCAGGTGGTGATGATCAAAGGGAATCCAAGGCCTTAGATCCATTCAATCTATTTGACTGGTCAGGAGACACCGATTCCAACTCATTTGAAGAACCTAATAAGAGAAGGCTATAACAAGACCTTGAAAAGGAAAGCACCCTTAATCAATCATGCTTTAAATTTTATTATTCGGTGGTGCAATATTATTCAAGGTCCTATTATATGCTCTTTTCTTATGTTATGATTTTTTGAAAAAGTAATGTTATTTGTGTTATTTTTTTGGACATTTTTTGTGAGATATTTTTTAAATATTAATTGAGAAAAAATTGAAACTTATTTTCGATTAATAATAAAAAAATACCTTAAGTGTCTATTGAAAAATGTCCGCAAATTGATACACATAACATTTCTTTTTTTAAAATGTGTCATGTAGGGGAAGATTTGAGAGAGATTTTCCACTTTTTTTACTTACTACCTTTTTTTTCTTGTTATTTACCAGAACAGTCAGGGAGATAAAAATTTAGTAGGGAGTGAAAAAAAAGAGAGTGCTGGTTGATTGGAAGCAAGCCGAACGAGTCCCACATTCCTTTTGGAATATTGGTGGATGGGACAGAAAGCTGAGGAACAGAAGGTTTCTACAGTTGAAACAAGTACAGTCACTATGGACATGACTCGAAAGCTCAGTGAGTAGATTGATGATAAAAGGATGGGACTAGCCCTTTCATCTTTTCAAGTGGGAAAAATTATTTAAAGCCTCCCCCTTTGGCATGTGGAGTTAATTCTAAAAGTGAAAAAAAAAAAAAAAAAGGAAGCGAAGGAAAAAGAAGCGTGGGTTTGGAGATTTGGTTGATGAGATGAAATTTATGAAAGAAGACAAAAGATTACATAGAGGGGTTAAAGTTATATTATTTTATATTATATTATACTATAATATAAAGCTTGACTTTTCATATCAGTCATCTCTAGGGATGTGTGACATGAGGGGGGGAAAATGCATGCTTTGGTTCCTCGGCTTTCTGTTTCTTTTATTATCCGCCAACTTATTTTCATTGATTTGAACGATTACTTTTATATGTTTCTTACACTAGTCACTACAGTTTAATTCTATTGTTTTATTATCACAAAGGAAATTATTATATATTGGTTTCTTATCTGTTAGTATCGGTAGTTTATGTTTAGATAACAAAATCCAGCAAAACGAGGTTGGCATTTAATCATTTTGCATGTGCATGATCGCCTATTTGTGAATGTAATCCATTTATTTTTAGATTCCTCGATCGGTTTAAATATAATATTAAGTTTGGAGAACGCAAACAGATACACAATACATTAGATACACAATACAAGTTGTGCAATGCTATTTTCTGCCGCTGAAGTTGTGCAATGCTATAACCATCTATTCCAAGTACCTTTAGTAAATGAATAGGTATATACAAACATAAGTACTCAATAGTTTAATTTTACCTGAAAATAATGGAAGAAAACAATTGAGATTCATCAAGACGTTTGACTTTGATAAAAAAAGAAGAAACTTAATTGTATAGGTTTCTAAAGCCTTTGAAAAAGAAAACAAAGATATTATCTATGAATTCGGAATCAAAGCTATAGTTATGTAAATCTTGCATGATTACACATAAAAAAATTTAATAAATTGCATTAAAAGATTAAAGTTTTGCGCGAACTTCTTAAATTGCAGGATTCTAATTCATTTGACAACAGGGAAAAAAAATCTTCACTTCTATGTATCACGAGAAGTTGCTGAGTTTATGCTGTCAGGAACCTTTTTCTTTTCTTAAAAATTTAAAATTTTAGTACATATTATATGCACGGAACATCGAGCTTAATCGCGTTAAGAATGGCTTTAGTAGGTAAAATTGTTTCGGTGCATGAAAGGTTATATTCTACAGCAGTCAAGGTAATTCCTTTTCAATTCCAAAAACACCACTGATGTCTCATCCTGTGTAGTAGTGAGCCATCCTTTCTATTGTAATGAACTTCACTACCTAATTAAGTGTAATAAAATTTTATATAATAATAGAAGCATCTATTTTTTTTATTCTTTTTATTCACATAAAGTTTTGATCAAAGGAAAAGTCCATCCCAATTCAGGGTCAAGCCATATCCCTCGCTCCAAACTTATTAAATATTTATAGAAGTATTTTAGATTATTCATCGACAGAAATATACATCAAACTTTCTTGTTCATGCATACACACATACGCACTACATGATCATAAACAATTGTCAAAAATTTTGACAACAAATAAGGATAATCATTAAATAAAATAAAGTAGAATGACATACTTATTCATTTAAGGATCAATAGGCATGTAATATCATTGTGACAAATAAATAAATTTTTTTATTATATAACATTTTTCTATATGTATATATGCATGGGTGAGATTTTATGGAATTTTATTGTGATACTATTCAGCAAATAGAAGTGTCCCCTTGTTGAATCATCTTGACCAATTTGATCTTCCAATTAGCGATCTTTTTTTTACCGTTCACAATAAATTTCATAAATTTAAGTATTACCAAATAATGAAAAGATTTAATTTTCACCTGCTTGAAAGTTATACTAAACAGTAAATTTTGATTTATACATTGTCAAGCGAATAATAGTAACCTTAAAACTATTTTTTATACTAATGAATAATATATATAAAAATACAAAATTACGGTTTAGGTTGAAAAAATATTTTACTAATATCATAGTAATAAATTTAGTTAAGTGAAAACCTACCATTTAACCCTTTTTAAAAAATTATATAGTTAGATATTTTATCATAGATTGTTCAAGCAGTATATAGACACATATATACTTGAATAAAAAAGCTCGTGCATGTTAATGTCAAATTATATGATTAGCAGAAGATATGTCAAGACCTATGTATGGTGGAGGTGCTCCTCTTGTGTCTAAAATGTGGCCTTTTGGTCTCAACACCTTCGAGCCACATATCTCCTTCATAATGGAGACAACTTTTATTTTGCTCAAGCTAGGTTATTGGCTTTAGTCTTGTCAAATCCATGAACTTTAGTGAAATCCATTCTCACCTCCTTACAAATGAAGTCACTTCCATGGACAGGGAAAACAACAGTCTGTTTTGGTGCTTTTGCCCATATGGGCTTTCCTAGTTGATTGACAAGTAAGAGTCATTATGTATTTGAAGGAATAAGGATGAGCAACTAATCTTGTGGGAGTAACTGTAGTTCATGATTTTGAAGAAAGAAATGGGAGTCATCAATTGATGACACATATAAAGCTTCATGATTCATTGCTCTTTTTTTTTTTTTTTTTTTTCCTGAAATGCTTGGTCATAATTCCTTTTAGCCTTTTGACGTGTGAGTTAACTTTCTTTTCTGTATCAATCCTAATATGATTTGCTTATGAAACCTCACAATGTTTGAATTTAGTCAAATATTCATAAGAAACAAAAGTTAATTTCGTCAAATATATGAATCATAATTATGTTGATTTGCATCATTGATAGGATCAGCTAATGTTCGTTGGCTTTGGTTAAATCTTTATCAAACCTGAAATATTCCTTGAAATTATATTGTAAAAGAAATTCTGAAAATATTACTGCCAAGAAGTTCCTGCTTATTTGGAAGCAAGCACTCATAGATATTGAAAGAATAAAAAAACAAAATATTCAGTATTGTTATTTTTTCGTTTGGTACACATACAGAGTATTATTTTATCAGTAGTTCGCTGTCAATCATATCTGCGTTATATATATTAAAAAGTTTTGAAATTTTCAAGCTGATCACGCGGTTTCAAGTAGTTGTAATGAATCAAAGTAAATAACAAACTAGAATTCTAGCAATAAATATATTTAGTACTATGATAATTTATGGCTTTATTTCCGATTTTGATTCTTTCTAAAATTGTTATAAAATTTGCAACTCAAACGAACTTTGTGAAGATCATTGCTTCATTGTAATATTATTTATTTGTAACTGCTATACTCTTACTTGTTTTTGTTCTTATATATACTTGTGATATAGTTTATTTAGATATTCAACTTGTAAAGATATCATTAAAAACTTACTTATAATATCATATTTAAAATTGGATTTATAATTCATAAATAAGAATTTTTGTGAAAAAATAACAACTCTCATATTCCGCTGCCAAATAAAGATTAGTCTGTCGTTCAAACGGGTCGAACTCAAAGAGTACCCAGCAGTCCAAAAAAAATTACATTTATAACTTCTTAATTAAATAATTTTTTAATATCATATCTTACTTTTAAAAAACTAAAATAAATTCTAATTGTGTTACAAAATATTACATTCTTCCTCTTTACAAACTTCCTACGATCGAGTAAAATGATTTATTACTTCATTTATTAAATAGTATATACAAGATTATAAGTTTAAACTTCGTTATCCCCTGAGTATAAAAAATAAAAATAAAAAGATTTGTGCGATTGAAAACCCAAAAACAGACACCAAATCATATTTAAGGAGTTAATTAGTTTCTTTTTCCGCAAAGGATTCCTAGTAACTGAAATAGATGGGATGGGAGGACAAGGATACACCGATAACCTCAATCACTTCACGGGATAAAAACTATTATCGGTGTCATGTAAACTATTCGCTCAATTGTTTCATTCATATGATGATTCAAAGCTAATTTGATTTTATTGTCAAATTCCACTTTAATTGTTTGAGTACCCTTTCTCATTGTGTGGACGGGAAGTTATACTAGTGGTCATCACCATTAATCATGTGTTGTAGATTATGAGAAGAGTATATTTTTGGGTAGAGAATTTTAGAAGAAAATAAAGAGAGGACATATTTTTTATTTTTAAGTTTACAGAGTTATATAATTTTCATATAGCTAAAAATAGAAAAATTTTATGATAATCACAACTACATATTTAAGTTTTAGAAATATGTATTAAAATTACAACGTTTGAAAGTTGTTGCTAAATAGATAAAAAATATTGCTAAAACATTTTAGTAACATTTTTACAAGTATTGCACATGCTATGCTCGTAAAGAATTTTAACAACACTTTCTTTTTTTATAACTAAGTAACATGTTCAAATGTTACTAAATTTCAATTATGTTGTAATAAATTTATTATTTTATTTTTTATTTTTAAAAATCTTAAATTAAAATATCTTTTCATAAAACGGAAAACTTATCTTCTTTTCCCTTTAATTTTACTTTAAAACCCTTTAGTGGAGGGTTTTAGAGGGAAAAATAACAGAAGACATATTTTTTATTTTTAAGTTTAGAGAGTTAATCAATTTTTATAAATCTAAAAAGAGGATGATAAAAACGTTTTATGATAATCTATTACTTTATTCTTTTTAATTTGACAAATTCTTAAATTAGCACATATTTTTTTAAAATAAAAAATCTTACATTCCACTACTTTTCCTTCTAAAACCCTTCCTCCCTAAACATACCCTTAATGAATTTAAAATATCTCAATTCAACTTCCAATTTACTATAACCATAATAAACTTGCTTTTTATTTAGCTTTTTGAATGGCCATAAAACCAGAAAAATTGAAAAAAGAAAAAAGAAAATACTTATGCGATATACAGTGAAGCATGTATAAATTAGAATATCTTGTGTGTGGAAATTTTGTCCGCAGGTTAAGATTGAATCGTCCAGTCAATGTGTTAAAATCAACCAATAACATGTATAATTAAGGTGTAGAATTTGATTCTTGCAATTCTTTTCACTTTTTCTTCTCCTCTCTTCTTGGCCTCACTAAATGGCCACCTAAGATATCTACTAAGAAATCCCTCAACAAATTTCACATAATGATTTGTAAGATTGAAATTAAGTGTCAATATGTAGTTCTCTCTCTTTTTTTCTTTTTTTGGTCAGCCGTTATTAAAGTAACTTGTATGAAATAGGAATCTCACATCTCCTTTTCCCTTTCTTATAACAAAAATAAAAGAGAAAAAAAAAAAAAACACTAACATTTACACAAACTCTTTTTTTTTCCTAGGGGGAGGGGGAATTTTTAGCGTGCGGTTGAGGATCAAATCCCTTCATGTGGGATTATAAGGCACATTTTTAACCACATGTACTAATTAAGCCTCTTCCATCAAAAACTCATTGCAGAACAAGCATTAAATGGAAAAGAACCCAATGGGCCTTTTACGTCCTTGAGTTCTTGTTAGTGGCCTAATTGAAATGCTTCCAAATGGCTAATTTTTCATTTCATCACAAAAAAAGGGAAGAATGCTCATGTTCTGTCAACGATACTGTCCCCCAATCCTTTTTTGGAGCCCCCAATTCCCATTCTGAAATTGTAGTATAATGATTCATGGTGCTTGCTGACTAAACCAAGGGTTGTTTATAACAATTGTTTGGATTTAAAGCTTAGGCTAGATTTAGGTGTGAAAGAACTACACCAAGCGGGTTTTGCTTCGAGTTCAGAGAGAGACTCCAAGACACCTATGAAATTCTAATATTCTATCTTTTCCATTTCCTTTCCACTATTTACGTTACATTGTTAACACTTCTGAAATATTCCTACTCTTACATCATTATTTCTTCAAACAGGTACAATTAGCTAGTTACATGCAATAATTGTCTATCCATTTTGGTTTAGTTTTCATTTTGGGAGTTCTCATGTTGTTTGTAGGAGTTATAATCTTTAAAGTGCTACTAGGCCTACGCCTAGGCCCGATAAAGATTTGCTCATCTATTTTCTCAGCAGTGGACTCTTGTGGTTCAGCTTCACTCTGGTTCTCTATTCATCTCCTTTTCCTGGGTCATCTCTTTCTCTCTACTGCCATCAATACATAGCGATCCGAGAATAACCTTGGCCTCAAGGTTAGAGTCAGGGAACGAGTAGTACATGTGTTTAGCCATTGATTGTTGTCTAAAGAGTGTGTTTGGATTAACTAAATTTTGGAATTGATTTGATTTAAATTGAATTGATTTGATTTATAAATTAAATTTTATGTTTGGAATAATTGTGTAAAAATGTGATTTGAATTGATTCAGAAATCAATTCTTATGTTTATAATATATTAGATTGTGTTTGGAATGATTAAAAATGGAATTGATTTGATTTGATTTGTACTTAAATTTTAAAATCAAATCAATTCCCATCAAATCCTTTCAATTTTGATAAGATTTCAAATAGAAAGTAGTTAAATTCCATGGTAATTAGAAATCACTTCATTTCTTATTTTTAAAACACCCAAACACAAAATTTGATTTCTAAATCAAATCATTTCTATTTTTTTAACATTCCAAAGAGTGTGTTTGGATTAACTAAATTTTGGAATTGATTTGATTTAAATTGAATTGATTTGAATTGATTTGATTTATAAATTAAATTTTATGTTTGGAATGATTATGTAAAAATAGGATTTGAATTGATTTAGAAATCAATTCTTATGTTTATACTATATTAGATTGTGTTTGGAATGATTAAGAATGGAATTGATTTGATTTGATTTGTACTTAAATTTTAAAATTAAATCAATTCCCATCAAATCCTTTCAATTTTGGTAGGATTTCAAATAGAAAATAGTTAAATCCCATGGTAATTAGAAATAATTTCATTTCTTATTTTTAAAACATCCAAACACAAGATTTGATTTCTAAATCAAATCATTTCCATTTTTTTAACATTCCAAACATACTCAAAGGGAGCAAAACCTAATTGCCAACATTAAATTCCTTATGGCTTCCTTTTTTTTTTTTTAAATCA
The DNA here is from genome assembly GCA_031439585.1 of Pterocarpus macrocarpus. Lineage (NCBI taxonomy): Eukaryota > Viridiplantae > Streptophyta > Magnoliopsida > Fabales > Fabaceae > Pterocarpus > Pterocarpus macrocarpus. The sequence continues at coordinate 13,642,057 of CM062522.1, read as the reverse complement.
TCATAGAGCTTCATTTTCTACTGGCCAAGCTAAAGATGATAAGTTAGTTCTTCATCTAGAGTGACCCTTGACTTTAATAGCGACTCTACCTCTTTAATAGAGGACAAGCTTGCTATATACCCGAGAAGAGGGTTGATAGGATACCCATAGAGACTTATTAAGTAGGACTTATTGTAGCATAACTCAGCCCAAGGCAATAAAAAAACACATTTCTAAGGAATAAGTTGACTGAAGGCTCTAAGATATTGTTCCAAACAACGATTGACCATTTCATTGAAAGTTATAACACTCTCTGGATGGTAGGCTGTGGTGTAATGAAGAATAGTTCCACCAAATTGGAACAAATATTTCTAGAATTAACTCAAAAAAATGAAACCTTTGTTAGTAACAATGGAGGTGGAAAACCCATGAAGCTTAACCATTCAATGCACAAAAGCATTAGCCACAGACTTGACAGGAAACCCAGGTTTCAAGGCTATAAAATGCCCTACCTTACTAGAGCAATCCACCACTACCAAAATAGCTATATAGCCTTCTGACTTAGGAAGTTGCACAACGAAATCCATAGTAATGTCGAGCCTAGGCCTCCTAGGAATAGGAATCGGTTGACGTAACCACCCAGATTTGGCAGTGAAAGGTTTAGTAGTTTGGCACTCCTTACAGTGAGAAATAAACTGCTGAATGTCTTTTTTCCTGTTTAGAATAGCTTTATGAGTTTTTTCAAATTGCCCCCATGTCCAACTGAGAAAGTGCTATTAAATTCCTGCATGAGCTGTAACTTGAGTAAGAAATCCTATAGTATCACCCACATTCCTTTAAATAGGAGCAACCCATCTCTAACAGAATAGTTAGTGCTCGATGGTCCCTACTGGAACTTAGAGTGCGGGTGCATCATATCATTGTGTTGCTGATTAACCTATTGTATGGCTGAGAGTACAGGGTATTGAATAGTTGTATAAGAACACAAAGAAGAATCTTCTTTTTGCCTTGATAAGGCATCTGCTGCTTGATTTGGTTTCCCAAGTCGATATATAACATTATTGTCATATCCCAACAATTTTGTCATATATAATTGTTGTTCAAGTGTGAGAATGATCTGAATCATAAGCTCTCTCAAGCTTTGATGGTCTGTTCTTGTACTAAATTTCCTTCCTAACAAATAGTGCCTCCACTTAGCGATCGCTTGAGTGATGGCATAGCTTCTCTACATTCTCTACTAGAATCTTTTAACCTGGTTAGCCTAGTTCTTTTTGCTCTGGTTGAGTTTCCCACTCTTAATGAAAGCACTAAATGATAAGGGATAGAGTTGAGTATGAAAGATCAAGAAGGAAGCTATAGTTAACAAGAGAAAATGGTTGATACACCACGGAGGCTCTAGTTCGAGTTTAGAGAAACTCCAAGATAATTATGAAATTCTGATCTTTTGTCTCTTTCTTTTCCTTTCCACTATTTATGTTACATTATTAACACTTATGGTTGATACACTTATGGTTGATACATCACTTTTGTTACATCGTTATTCCTTCAAACAGTTACAGTTAGTTAGCTACATCACATGTAATTATTGTCTCTCCATTTTGGTTTGCCTCTCATTCTGGGAGTTCTCATGTTGTTTGCAAGGGGCTCTTGTGGTTCAGCTTCACTCTAGTTCTCCGGATATTGGGTCCTCTCCCTTTCCTGGGATATCTTTTTCTCTCCACCCGCATCATGTATACAATACTAACTTTGCTATGGTTCTTTACCGCTCAAAGTCAAAGGTCAATTAATTGTGTTCATCCATTAATTCATATCTTGAGCTATTTAACACTTATTTCCTTTAAATGAGATTTCGATCTTGAATCTTATAAATAGAAAAAATTAATATTAAAAAAATTTTACCTTTATAATAAACCAACCTAATTCAAGTCAGATTAGTTGAGGTAAATTAATAGTTTAAATAATTCACATAGTTATTCAATTTTCTTTTAAATTAGATTTTTGTTTTTTCCTTTTCATCAGACTATCTACCCAAGTCTTTAATTGAGAAAGGTTCCTTTAATTAGCCTACAGAAATTCTAAATTAAAGTGAGAAAAAAAAAAGATTTTATACCATTCATTACATAATTCTTTTGTCTAAAATGCAATAGTCTAATTGTATAGATTATCACTCTGTCTCACTTTAACCATATATTTATGCAATTATACTACCAAATCATATAACAATTTCCTTTTAATGTATGATTGTGGCTTTTACCATGGTGAAGCAAAAAAGTTCATCATGGGATGTTGAATTTATTTTTAACCATCAGATGAAAACAATTTTCAAATGAATGGAAACTTTCAAATGAACGAATGAGGTTAATAATAATAAAAAAATATTCTTAATAATTTATTAAAAACTATTAAATAATTTAAATGATTAAACTATTCTGAACGATTCTCTTTCTACTTATCCACGCACGCCTACCACCCTCTCAAGCACTTCCTCTGCGAGCTCCACCCCACCATAGCCAAGAAAATGGGAGTGGTGGTGGCACACAAAAACAAACACAGACCAAGAAAATGAACATGGTGCTAAAGAGAGAGTTTGCAAGCTTAACAAAAACTACTAGACCCTCGACCTTCTCCTATTCGTCACTTTCGCTTGTTCTCTTCAACATCGTCATCCCATAACGTCGTACCCATCGTTACTGCCGAGGTTGCCGTTGCCGATGCCGATGCCGATGATGCCCCCAATATAATAGTCCAACAATACCCCATTCCCATGGTTCTTCTTTGCTAGCATTGCCGGTGGCCACCCACACCATCACCACTAACTCCACACCAATGCCACCCAGCCATCAGATGAAGGCAAAAGAGTTTAGACAGCTCAGCGTTGCTGACGATCAACATTACAGGGCATCAAAACAACAAGCCAAATTGCCATGGGGCCAACGTCAGCACTAGCTTTATTTCTTGTTTCACGCATTATGTCATACACTTCAGGTGTTAGTAAAGGACAAATAGGTAATTGGCGGTGTATTAGGTTGCTAACTTGGCACCCGATCCCTACAATTCAGGTAACAAACTCTAGGCGAGCTGTGGGTGTTAATATGATGGAATGGCAATGAGAATGGAGCATGATTTTCAGTGTCAAAATATTCTTCTCTCTCAATTCATTCTCCCATTACTGTTGCAGTGTTGCATTAGGTGCTCAACGAGGTGAGCTTCTCTTCACTTTCATCTCCTGAACAACACTTAATAGAATTCCTTCGGAGTAGAAATTCCCGGAGGTTCTTATTTTTCTGCATCACAAACTTTGACAATAAAAATACAACAACAAATACTAAAATAAATAACTTTGACAAAAGATAAAGTACCCAATACAAAGTTAGTGGACAACAAAAACGGGAGACAGAGGGTGGGGGGAGAAGAAGTTGAGGGAGAAGAGAGATAAAGAATGGACATTTTTTCTGTAATTTTATATGTTAAAACGGGGTTCACCGTAAGGTGAACTTTTGAGAAATAATTTTTGAACATACTATGTATAGACATAGTATGGGACATAGTATATTTACGTGAGTATGAGTGAATATCGAGGTGCACATGTATCGAGATAAAATAATAGATTGTATATTTATGTGAGAGGATATTATATTTGAATGTCCCAAATAATGCGCCAAATAACAGCTCTATGAATTTTTAGCTTTCCCTCCCCCCCTTTCCCTCCCTCTCTCTCTCTCTCTATATATATATATATATAATTTCATGGCAGTAAACAAAAATTCCAAAATTTTAAAAGTTCATCTTGAGATTTTAAAATTTGATTTTTATATAAGAAAAGACTCGATATTAATTAACCTCATCTTCTGTATGTATCAATCTTTTTTAAAAACCATGATCATTATTTAGCATGAAATACATCTTTAACTTAACTACTTTTCATTTTTTTTTATAAAACTACTTTCCATTATTTTTAATTAGTACTAGCATGGTACTCACGCAATACACAATAACTTTATATAAAAATATTTGTCTATAAGTTTTTCTTTTAATAATAATAATAAAAAAAATATAATTTATATTCAACCTTTGAAAAGTAATGGAATAAAAACATGAGTGACTATTATCAGTACATTTATAAATGTTTTATAAAGCACTAGTACCTAATTCTAGAAGGCTGTCCCATTATTATTAGTAATAGATAATAATATAAATAAAATAAAATAAAAAATCAAGAAGTGTAAATAAAGTAGCCTAGAGCTTTTAGATTATCTGGAAGTGTATGTGTTTTAGGATAAATTTAGTTTGGATGCCTTAATTATTTATAGTTGATTCACAACCTTAGTGGCATGTGGTTGAAGGTGGGGTGTAGTCAAGTGCGAGTGAATGGAATTCTATAACCTTTCACACCTATGTTTTAAAATATTTGAATATTTATAAGGTTTATAAATACCTTTAAGAAATATCTAAGACATATGTAATAACAATGTTTCTCTTTAATTTTTTTTTAAATCGGTTTTGAATTTATGAATTCAAATATATTATCCAAATTTTTCACCACTAATTTATGCCTAATAACTTCTTTCTTAAAAGTTTTTAAGAGCCTAATTATGATTCCATAATCTAAATATTATTGGATACTTATGATTTAAAAAAGCATCATTCTAGATTAAAAATTTATATATAACAAAATTTTTTCACCAATAAAATATGATTTAGTTATTATACTGTAAATTGTTTAGTTGTTATTATATTATAAATAGTTTAAATTAAAAATCAAACATTTTTTAATGATGTGGCAATATCCATAATTAATTGATAGTATAAAAAAAATTTTTGTATAATTTTTTTATTCTAAATTGCTCATACAATTTCCGTCCAAATTAAACATAAATAATTTTATTCTTGTATTGAAATTTGAACCACTCAACTCGGAACGGACCGAGGTTAAGATTTTTCTTTCTTTTTTTTTTTTGGAAAAAAAAATCTAACAAATGGGAGAGCAGATGCAAATAGAAGATGACAACCAACCCAATTGTTAATTGGTAATTGCAAAATTCCAACATTCAATTGTGAAGGGTGGAAATCCTACGCGCCTTCTTCAATCGTGAAATATTGATGTTTTTGTACTTTTTTCACCTACAAATTACAACACATACATTACTACTAACAATAACAACGTTGCTTTGTACTGTCCATGTGAACTCGACAACTGGGGAGCTGGATTCTAGGTTACTAGCTTGCCACGCTTCATCAACATTCACTAAAGAAAAAACAACGTAAAAAAGAGCCATTTTTTCCCTTTGATTTGATGCAATTGCCGACCCACAACACTTTGATGGCATCATCACGTTCCCCACAACTCTTATCACTGACCCGAAAGGCCTTTTCATCTTCTGCTGCTTTGAAATTTGATGGCGGGGTTTCCATGGTTCAGGGAGCTTCCAGAGGAATCGGCCTTGAATTTGTGAGTTCTTGCTTCTTCTTCTCGTTTGGAAACTGCCCACATTGTCAAAATTTTATCTTTTGTTTCTGGGCTCTGTTTTTTTTTTTGTTTTTAACTCCCTTCATATTACTGACAATTATGTTACCATAATTGTGTGTTACTATGATATATGTTTATTGTTTTGATAACAATGTTAGTATGTAAATCGTAGTTTTATACTATCAGGTAGAGGTGATGTTTTTCCATGCTTGCACCTTAACATTCTATGTATTAATTACGGCAATTGTAGGAGTTCTGTTTTTGTATTAGACTATATTAGCATCAGGATATGCTTTTGAAAGAGGGCACTTCAGAAAAATGTCTTTGGTTTAAAGCACTTACTGACTGAACAGAGTGGCAGTTTCTCTTAAATAATCATTAGAAATTATTTTGTAGAAAAAAATTAGAAGTCATCAGAATTTGCCATCAATTGTTGTTTTAGGAGTAAATTACTCTCCCTTTGAATTCTTTTCTTTACTATGCAGACCTTCACTTTATTTAGAAAACCTACTGGAACGTCTCCTTGTAGAGGAAATTTGTAAACAAATAAAGAAAATTCTAGTGAGGCTTGTGTGTTCTTTTTTGTGTTTTTTTTTAAGGTATTGTTTTTGCAATTTAAGGGAGGCTTGTATAATTTGAGTAAAATGCAATGGAGGTAAGAGTAATTTACTCTTACTTTTAATACGGGATCTGCTTTGGTGTGTTTGCTTTTGTCATCTTGTTTGTGCAGCGGTACTGTGGTTTCGTTAATATCAGGCAATGTGTGGTACCTCTTCACAAGCAGAACTAGAACTATTTTAGTTTACCAAATTTTCTAAGGCCTGAAGATCAGTCAATCGATTGCAAATTGATTGCCTGCCATTGTTTACCGCCGTGGGTTTATTATTTAATAATACTGTGAGAGGGGAGAAAAAAAAAAGGGCCAAGTTGATTAATATGAATGGTTAAAGTTAAAAGATGATAGAAGCAAATATCTCTCTTGGCATATTTTGTCTATATTCTTTTCTTTCTCAGTGAATGTAATCATTCTTGAGAACTCAAGATTCAAGAATGACTACAAGCCCTTCCATAATTTTCAAAAATTCCACAGCGGCTGTTTTAGTCTCATGATTGATTCTTGTACACTGCTAAACTTCTAAAATTTTTTTATTAATAAAGCTATGCAATTGGTTCTTTTTACAAATATATGATGTGTGGTGTGGATGCCCTTTATCATTTGAATAGCTTGAAGCAATCTCGTGGTTTTTTTTTCAGTAAATTCTTGCCTTAACATATCAACGGAGTAAAGAAACTTGGTTGCATGATAAATCAAATAAATTTACCGAAAGAGTAACGCTGCTTTCGGTTTCTGCCTTCTACAGGTAAAACAGCTGCTAGAGAACAATGATAAAGGGCATGTTATTGCTACTTGCCGAAATCCTAACACATCAACTGGGCTTATCCATCTGAAAGATAAATTTGCTGATCGTCTTAGAATTTTGCAGTTGGATTTGACTGTTGAAAGTTCAATTGAGGTCATGCTTTTCCCTCATTTGTTTTCCTTTGGTCTGTCATTCATTCGCACGAACTGAAGCATGCATTCAGATGCCACTAGGAGGCTTGCTAATCCTTTTTGTTCTTCCCCTCTCCCCAGCCACTTCATGCTAAGGTTAATTAGTTATAAGGCTAGATGCTATGCAAGTTAAAAAGGATAATAATAGATATTATTAAACATTAAACCTGGAGGACATTGCTCATGTCCATCCTAATCTATTACCTTGATTGTATTAACCTATTACCCACTTCAGCTGTAGTCTGGGAGCTAATGCTGATGGAAAATTAACAAATCTACTGATGTTTTCCATCAAGAGCAGTGTGAGTTCACATGATTGTTGCTTGCTCCCATTAAAATTTACAAACAAGTTGATCAGAAGGAGGCTATTGGTAATAGGATGATAGATTAGGGTGGCATCTGGCATGTAATGGAATTTGTAGTTTAGGTGAGGGCGGAATTGGGTTGATAGATGAGGCTGGGCAAGTGCAATTTCCCTTTAAGCCTATTTAAATCTGGAAACAAAATTATGAAATTCATATATTCTTTTTATCTTGTGGGCACTGTGGTGGTTCACTGTTAGATTTAAATAATGCCATACCCAATAGGTTGTTAAGATTTGTGTTTTGTTCATAATATTTCAGGCATCTGCATTGTCAATAAAAGAGACATATGGCCATCTAAACCTTCTCATTAATGCATCTGGTATTCTTTCAATACCTGAAGTATTGCAACCAGGTAAAGATTTTGTTTCGTTCTTTGGTATTGGACTTAAAAATACCCGCTGCCTTTTGTCATAAAGGCAGATCTAAGATCTTGTAATCTCAGACAACTGCATAAGTTTTAATTAATGTATTCCTTAAATGAAAAAAAATAAATAAATAAAAGTAGAAAAGAAGATGGAAACACAAAAGAAGTTAACTTTGTAGAAAATCTATGTGAGAAAATATAGTAAAGTAAAAGGTTGCTCCTGTAAAGAAGGGAGTGTGTAATGGAGGCTAGATACGCAGAACTGTAAGCTCAAGCTCTAATATCTAGTTTTGAGCTTATGTTTCTTACAAATACTGGGCAGCTGATTATATTAATTATTTATATAACACAGAAACAACACTGAGCAAAGCGGAGAAGTCATCTTTATTGCTTGCATATGAGGTTAATGCCGTGGGTCCTATCTTAGTTATCAAGGTAACATCAATCTAATTTTTATTATATTATTTTGATGTATTTATGATAATTTTAGAAGTAATTCCGAGTTCTTTACGTTTTTGAGGAGATTGTAGAGGCCTTTGGATCTTGCAAGAAGAGATTGATATGCATATGATACAATGCTAGTATGTTTTATTGCGGTGATTATTGGTGACTATTGTTATTAAATTCTATAAACAAATGGTTTGCTTACTATAGTGGCTCCATGAGAATATCTTAGATTAGAGATCGTTACTATTTACTGAAGGTCAGACTAATTAAAACTCATGCTTGTTTGAATGTAATCTAAATTGACATATTCAGGTAGACATTTGGTATGTCAGCATTTTTTTTTTTTTTTTTGCGGCAATTAATGATAATTATGATGCCACCTATAAATGTCATTGTCATGTGTATTTGATGTGATCATGTAAATGTCAATGAGTGATGACAATAACTGACAAGTACTGCCTACTTATCTGGATTGTTACGGACAGCAAAAGGATGAGTAAATGGTTTCAGTTGGTATGACTATGACAGAGTAGGAAGGAGACTGAAATCAATCTGGCTCCTGGGCCACTCTATATACTCTTTCTTACCTTTTTATATTTGAGCCTTTTTTAACCTTATTTTTTATTTGAACTCAAAGATTAGCTTTCCAGTTTATCGATTCCCAAAAATATCATACTTTTTATTATGATAAGAGCAGTCCAATCTGTTGATTGGCTATGTAATTAGTCCTTGATTTGCTCGTGTATTGTACCTAATTCACTCATAGTGAAAAGAAGATGGACGGTATGTACACCTGTCACACAAATGCAATTTCTCCTGAATACTCTTTTGTTTCAGCACCACCAAAGCTGGCTAATCCTCTGAAACACATAATTTCTGTAAAAGGCACGTGCCCTTGCAATGCGTGTTGTTCTTGTCCTTCATTGAAAAGACTGGAAAACTATCACACATTCACTCTTCCTCCACATCAACAGTTTCAAGGGAGATCAGAGAGTCAATTGCATCTTGATCTCCATTACTATTTCTCTGCCATCCATGCCTTGGTTATTTCCGTCACCATTTTAGTGCTCTACTCCTTCATAAATATTTGTCTGATAAATCCATGAGAGGATTGTTTGACACATGTGGCAGCTAGATTATCATAGGAACATAAATGTTTTACTTATTATCTGTGGAGATCATTTCTATAAATGCACGTGTGTTGGCTGTTTTTGTCTTTTTTTTTTTTGGGGCGGGGGGGGACTACTATGCAAATCCTGATATAGTTCCTGCTCTCCTGCTCATAAATTTGTCTATTCATGATGAGGATCCTGTTGGACTCCTCATCAAGACCTTATTGGCTCCATTACAATTTAAGTAGTTCATTCAGTTCTGTAAGTCATGCAAAGATGATTAGTTTTTGCTTGCCATTTTATTGCATATGATGCTTTATCACGTGATGATTTGTTTCGATTGGTTCTTCGAGACCCTTGAACAAATGAAGATTTGAACTGTTTTCCTTTGACATTTACTTTATTTCTTTAATTTAATAGTTTTGTTCGATAATTACAAAATGCAGTTATCATTCTTTCTGTCTAGTTTTATATGTGTTTATTTATCTTCAGTTTTATGAACATGTTTTAAATAATCTAACCCATTATTTTATATGTTATTCTTTGAATTTTAAAATCAGCACATGTGGCCTCTTCTAAAAGTTGGAGGTGGCTTTGGGACTGAAAGAAGTACTGCAGTAGTGGCTAGTTTGAGTGCAAGGGTTGGATCTATTGGGGACAATCATCTTGGGGGTTGGCACTCTTATCGATCTTCAAAGGCTGCACTTAATCAATGTATGAATTCTTTTTTTTTTTTTTTTTTCTTTTAATGATCTCTGTTATGGAATATTCAATTTGATAGTCTTTCAGTCTCACTGAATCAAGCATGTATGGTAAGATTCTATATAAACATACATAAAAATATGAGTCATGTACTATACATAAGCCATCGCATCCAATATACAAGGATCCATCATGATCCAACTAAAAATTCCATCATCAGATTGAATTGTACATATTGTACGATTTCCACAACATTGTTCAATACTATAAATGCAATCATCATGTAAAACCATACTTTGTTCTTTTACATTGCTAACTCCATAATCCAGATGACTAAGGCATTTCTTCAGTTGATAGTGCTTGTGTAAAACCTCATTTCTTGTCTTTTTGAAGATCAATACTCTCTGAGCTTTTTCCTTTTTATAGTACTTGCATGTAATTTGAATAATAATAAATGCTAGGCGTTGGTGAATTATAAATTAAGTTGAATTTGAAATTTCCCAAACTGTGAAGGGTAATCTTTATGACCTTCTTTTCTTCCCTTATATTCTAACAGTGTCGAAGACGGTCTCGGTTGAATTTGCAAGAAAGAAGGATCCAATCGTATGCATTTTGTTGCATCCTGGCACAGTTGACACAGATCTCTCTAGGCCATTTCAAAGAAATGTTCCCAAAGACAAGCTCTTCAGCAAAGAGTTCTCAGTGCAAAAGCTGTTAAGCATCATTAACAATGTGAAGAGCCATGACAATGGCAAGTTCTTTGCCTGGGATGGTCAAGAAATTCCTTGGTAATCCTGTCATGTTTTTGTCAAACATAACATGTGATAATGATATCAATGAGAAGTGTTGAATATCTGCACTTGAGAAAATGACAAGAACAAAATTCATTGATTATTGATGAAGATATCTTGTATAATCTAAAAGACCATGCTTTTGATATATTTAAATGCTATAAATTTGTTATAGAAACCAAAAAGAAAAGAAACAGAAGATCCTTAGAAGTGTTAAGGGTGGAGTCTCCTAGCTTTTTATTTTTATTTTTTATTTTTTATTTTTTTCGTTTCCACAGGGACAAATGTAGTTTTAGAGTTTGTATCACTCGCTTGAGACTTTACTACATGTCACTCTTCTTGTTCCACACGAGGACAATCCATTAGGTTCGTTATGATTTTGATTTGAAATTATGAACATTTGTGTGTGCGTGTGGTTTTTTTTAACGAGAATTATGAACTTTTATGTTACTTTTAATACACTATAGCGTTAAAATATTTCATGCCAAGTCCGTTATTAATTCAAAAAAAAAAAAAAACTTCTTTTAGAGTAACATTTGCTTCGGTTATTCTCTTAATTGAAAAAAAAAAAAAACTTTTAGAATAACATATTGGTCATTTATTAGGAATGTTACTTTAATTTTTTGAAACAGTATTTTAGGTTTTTCTTCTATAAAATGGAAAATGGATAATTAACTATTTTATACAAATCTGGGCAATAACTAAAGATAAGACACTATCAAATGGCTACTCCTACTGCTGCAAAAGATTCTACACCAATTGAAGACGCTGAAACTATTAAGAGGGCATGCAAAGGTTATATCCTTTTTCAATTCTGTCTTGTTTCTAAATATCTTTATGTTGCAAAAAAGTTAATGTTATCTAAACTATCTTTCTCTATTATTACATATTATGTTGTTCTGTATCTTTAAAACTATTCACGAAATGAGTTGGGGAACCAGGGAGGAGGAAGGCAACAAGGTATTTGAGAAGTTTTCAAGTAGGCATAATCTATCGAAGGTACTTAAAATCAATAATTAATATGTGTAAAAACATCTTTTAGAGAATAAGTCATGAGCAGCACAAAAAATCTCAAGAGCCATATTTCTTTTATGGCAATTATAGATGGTACTGTTTTGGCATGTGTTTTCGATGTGAAGTGTTAGATCATATGAAAAAAAAGTAGGGTTTTCATTTTATGAATTTTCAAAGATGGAGCATGTTTTTCTGGTACCCTTAATTTAAATCTGAAAAACCACATATCAATGTCTTTTGAAAAAAAGATAAAAATAAAAAATTTATAAAATCGACTCATGGCTATTTTAATGGAATAGATTTTATATTATATAATAGATAAAATAATTTGTCCTTTAATTCTTTCATTATTCAAATAGAAGATAGTAATTAAGAACTAATAAGGAACAAGAAATGTGTACTTTCATATTAAGTCTTTTAATAATATGATATACTTTCATTAACCTGTAAGTGTTTATTTACCTATCTTATTAACAAACTTTGTATCTTAAACAACATATATCCGTTAGTTAGCTAGTAAAGTTCTTGTACAGCAAGCGAGAATGTATCTTTTGACTTAACCAAACAATGCAGGTATATATGACTGATAAAATGGTGAAAGGTTTGGTCATTGTTTCCTCACCAGTGCTTATCCTCAATGAAGCATAAATCTATAAGATTATTAATTAAAAATTCCTTTCCTAAACTCACACTGATGATAAAAGAGAGAAAGAGAGAGAGAGAGAGAAAAGAGGGGGGGGGGGAGGGCAAAAAAACTCTTAAAAGACTTTTGATTCTTGTACTTTCTTAGAGCATGAGATCTACTTTTTTATATATTTATATGTCTAATGCAAACACATGCTTTTTATTGTGCATAATTTATAGGATTGGGGACAGATGAGACAGCTCTTATATCCATACTAGCACATCGAAATGCAGCTCAACGCAAACTTGTCAGGCAGGCTTATCAAGAAATTTATCATCAGGATCTTATCCAACAACTTAAATCTGAACTTTCAGGAAAATTTGAGGTAAAAATATTACAATTTGCAGCATCATTCTTTCTTTAGGAAAAGTTCAGTGTAATTATCCCAAAATTTACTGATATATATATTTGTAAAATATCTGCACCAACATAATAGACCAATTGATACGAGAATTCTTTACTGATTTTAGTTTATCAGTGATAACTAAAACAAGCTATTCACTTCATGTAGAATTCGAATCTTACGGCTAATTAACTTTCTTTTGGAAAAAAAGTATTGGACTATTGATGGCAGCAATCATATTCCATCCAAGCTAATCCAATTTTCATGATGATTTGCTTAACCAATCCATAATATATTCAAGTGGTTAAGCACTATAAGGTCTCAAATTTAAGTTTTATAAGTAGAAGACATTAGTTCTATGAGAGCTTTAACCACACCCCCCCCCCCCCAAAAAAAAACAACAAAAAACAAAAAAAACCAAAAAACCACAAAAAAAAAATAAACACCAAAACACGAAAAAACAGTGGTGTAACTCATCTTAAACTAGATTAGTCAGAATCTAATAAATTCTATATATTGGTGGTTAAGAACAAAAATATATATATTTTGAACATATTTATTGATACATTCTTGTTGCCAAATATGATGATTATGGACTTTCAAACCAGAGAGCTATATGCTATTGGACGATGGATCCAGCTGAAAGAGATGCTGCATTTGCTAACGAGGCATTAAAGAAAGCAACACCAGATTACAAAGTAATTATTGAGATTGCTTGCACTAGAAGTTCAGAAGAGCTTCTGGCTATAAAGCGTTCATACCAGTTTCTATACAAGCATTCCCTTGAAGAAGATGTGGCCTCCCAAACAATTGGTGATATTCGCAGAGTACGTGGACTATTCTTAAGCTATTATGTAATTTGTAACAAAATCTTCCAATTTATTTAGGAATAAGAATGATAAACATTTATAAATTTATAAAGGAAATCACATGAAACTTTGTTGTGGTCTTGGGTAATATCTTGAACAAAATGGCATGTAACCAAACCAGCTTTCGAAACTAATTCACAATTCAGGAGAGTAAATTGGAATTTCCATGTTCAAATATTAAGATATTTTCTTGTTGATTTGGTTATTGAAGATGAAAGTTAGCACAAATGCATGCATTGCTAGTCTTTTATTCGCATCGCATGCAATAGTGCTATTGCTGCGTAGAAGTAATATTTATACTTAGCACAAACCAGAACAACTTGCTCAAATGTAAATATGAATATCCATAATCTTTCACCTCTTTCTGTTTTTATCCTTCAATTATGATCCAAATTACGAGGCTTATGATTTTTCATGCAGTTGTTGGTTGCAGTTATAAGCACCTACAGGTATGAGGGAAATGAGCTTGATGAGAGTATGGCTCATTCAGAAGCAAATATTCTTCATCAAGTAATTGAAAAGAAGGCTTTTAGCGATGAAGAAATCATTAGAATTTTAAGCACAAGAAGTATAAAGCAGCTATGTGTGACTTTCAATGCCTTTAGGAACATATATGGCACAACAATTACCAAGGTAATATTATATTAGTTTATATACTCCGTTCTCCAAACAGAACACAAGGAGAGAAGAAACACACATCATCAATTATCAGAAATTTATGGCCTGGACATTAGTAAAGATCTGGTGCTACGAATTTAAATTCATTCAATTTAAATCAAAGGTGATTGTAACCTTTTTTAATTTACAAGAGAGGTCATAAAATCATATGAAAATTATGGGTTGAATATGGTGATGCAAAATTTAGAGTGAGGCTTGTACTCTTGGAGGAAGAAATTTCAGGAATTTTTTCCTCCATGGAGTATCTTGATAATACTTCGTAGAGAAAGAAAATTTATTCTTCCAAAAGTATGGAAGAATTTTTCGAATGTTTTATTGTTAATGCAAATATTATGTTTCTGTTCATTATCAACTATTGGTTCCTATGTTCGTTCCATTAATTTTTGCTCCTAAAGAATGCATAAAACTCTTAATATCAAACTCCCCTGATATGAGGCAGATGTAAGAATGATTTCATTCTTGTTCTACTTTGTAAATAGATGAAGTTATGAATGTCCATTCCCCAACTTAAATGATACATTGGTTTTCTTTGCTAATTGTAGGGATTAGTACCCAGTCCAACTGATGAATACTTAGGAGCACTGCGCACCGCCATTCGTTGTATTAAGTACCCCCAAAGGTATTTTGCCAAGGTAAATAAAGTCATGAAATTTGATGTCATCAATTATTATCTTATTTATAAATTTTTTGTTCAATAACTTTTACTCAACATGTATACATTGACTTGATTAAGGTGTTACGCAATGCCATGAATGATCTGGGAATTGAAGATCATGCTGTTAGCCGTGTTATCATCACTCGTGCAGAGAAGGATTTAAACCAAATCAAGGATCTTTACTTCAAGAGAAATAATGTCATCCTTGATGATTTTGTGGCTAGGAACACATCAGGGGATTACAAAAATTTTCTTCTTGCATTGTTAGGGAACAATTCAAGTTTTAACACTTGCATCTGAGTTTAGCACGGCTACTAATATAGGATTAGCTTAGTATCTCTCTAAAATTGAGAATGAAAGTTTGAGAGTTTTCAGAAAAACTATTTAATAAACTAATAAACTCATTGACTTTTGTCACCACAAAATGTGGCTTATCTACATATACCAAGGTTGGCTCATGTTATTGACAGTTTAATCAAAATTACTTTCATATACATCTCGCCCTCTTTTCCTTTGATTATTACTTCCTCGGTCCTCCCATATAATAAGTTTTCTTCCAACGGTTGTGAACATCAACATATTGGAGTAATGTTCCTCTCTTTTTATGTCAAAAAATAGGAATATTATTAAATAAGATGGCAACAATGCTGAGATCTTACAAGAATACATAAAAGGGGTAAAACCAAAATACATGTCAAAAATACATACACAAGAAAAAACAACAAAATCTCATGAAATACTAATACCAAGTGAGTGTCAGACGGTTTTCCAAACGATATCCTACACAACAGAGAAATTCATGTGCGTTCTCAGAAAGTTCAGAGCTAAAATCCTTATTAATGGCAGATACTCCTCATCAAAAAGTTCACATTACAAAGTGTAGAGACATGGGTAAATCATGAGCAATTTGAATACACACACCCTACCCCCAAAGAGATGCAAGCAATTCATTGAATCTGCTGATCTTATAATAATATAAAATCAGCACACAGAATTAATAATAAGCAGTTGAGCCTTTCATATAACAGCTATTAACTGACATCTATGCATACAATGATTTCAGTTTAGTGTCTTCTTATCCCTACAAAAAAATCTAAGGATAAATTGCCATAGACGAAAGTGTTATCCTTCATGTTATAAGCCACAACTACCACTACCTATTAGAAATCATAACCACTGTCAACGAAAAAATGAAAAGAAGAAATCAAAACCACTGATCACTATTTGTTGTATCTTTATTTATTTATTCAACAGTGCAAAATCAAATGAAGATCTCACAGTATACCTTACAGCATCAACATGTTCAGACACCCACAAGTCATTGATCCTCACAGTTGTAACGGGTAAGCAATCAATATTGAATAATCTATATACACATACAAATATAAACAACTCCAAACAGTGATAACATATGACAGATAGATGTATAGCATGTTTGAATCAGCATTTGGGGGGTTTAAAATTGATTTTGCCAATTTTTAATGTTGTTTGGTTTTAAGAGATGAAAATCAATTCTTGCCTCTAGAATTTATTATAGAAGAAGTGAAATTTTTTTACTTTTTGTCAGAATCACTTTTAAAAGAACTACCAAACATAAATCACTTTATATCGAAATCAATTTTAACCAAATCAATTTTAACAAAATCAATTCTCTCTAGAATCAATTCTACAAAAGTAGAATCAAACATGCTCGTAAACATTTAACTTTACAGCTTATTAGTTATGTTACCCATGCAATGCACAGTTGCAGCAATTTTCCAACCTGCTTACCACAATTTTGGCAACCATATACAGCCAGGCCAAGAGTAAAAAATGAAAGCAACATCCACTGTCAACAAGTTGTTGTAAATAATCTAGGATTCATGAAATGAAAGTAACAAAAAAATTAAAAAATAAATAAATAAATAAATAGAGCGAAGCAGTTACCTGCAATTATGACTGTCTGAAGTTGAACAGAGGGGGAGGAATTAGAGACACATATATGCTCGGAATCCAGAGATTGATAATCACCCATACATGATTATATCCCTTTATTTCATTTCTCCAGTCTCCAATTCATCAATAACCAAACCCCAAAACCCAAAATGTACAGTGAACAGATAGCCGGTAGACTCATAAGCTCTGGTATTAGAATATCATCAAAATTGCAAGTACTATTGCACATTTCTTCAAATATCAGGCAGACATGATTCCCATGAAATAAAATTTAGCCATTTTCTAATACAAACGACTAAATAACTTCATTGGCCAAGTGTTCAAACCCTCTGAAACTTGTTCACCACTCATATAAGCAAAAGACACTTAATCAACAATTTTACTAAGAGCATTAATAATGAAACAATAATCCAAAAGAATAGATACATAAACCTAGAATGCCTTTGATAAGAACCCCCCCGTAAATCCATATCCATCTCTATCAAGCACTCAATGGCAGATGATATACCTTCACAAAAGAAAAATCTAACCAACTACAATTGCATATGATCAAATGCCCCCTAAAACATGTAAAGTTCAGCCCATTAAACGACACACACAAACATTATCACATTTCAATCAAAATCAATAATATATATAACAAAAACTATATATATATATAAAAGAGGGGGCAAGATGTATAACTTTTCATTTATGATTAACCATGAACAAGTCATGAATGATTCTACAACAACAAATAAGAAAAAGAAAATTGAAAATTGAAAAAAAAATAAAATTGAAATCAGTCCAAGACAACAGTGGCACCCAACTCCTTGAGCTTCTGGATGATGGGATCGGCCTCTTCCTTAGTGAGACCCTTCTTCAAGACGCAAGGAACCTTCTCCACCAAATCCTTCGCTTCCTTAAGCCCCAAATCAGTGAACGCCCTCACCTCCTTTATGATCTTTATCTTCGATGCGGCGTCGTATTTCTCCAGCTTTATGTCGAACGCCGTCTTCTCCTTCGCCTCCGCCTCCGCCTCCGCCTCCGCATTCCCCGCACCAGGCCCACTTGCGGCTGATGCCGGGCCCAATGGGCCCAGGTCCGCGGCGGGGCCCGCGAAGCGGTCGAGGCCCAACTTGAGCCTCCAGAGGACGGAGAAGTCGTGCCGCTCGAGCCTGTCGAGGCGGAGGAGCTCGTCGGCTATGCGCTCGAGCTTCTGGGAGCGCGTCTCCGTGGAGAGGTGGTGCTTGAGGAGAAAGGAGGGTTTGGGAGTGAGGGTGAGGAGCCTTCTGAGGGACCTGAAGCTCTGTGACATTTTTTTTTTTTCTTTTTTTGTTGGAATGTTTTGGGGGGTTGAGAACCAACGATGAAGGGAACAACGTTGGCACTGGTTTCTTCTGCCACTGAGAGTCGGGAAGACGGTGGCTTTGTGTGGGAAGGTGAGAATTAGGGTGAACTGGGCTCTTTTGGTTTTTCGGTCCAGCCCAACATGGCCAATTTTTTATTTATGGATTATAGGGTACTTTGACCCAAGAAAATAATAATAAGGTATCTTAGTTTTGTAAACTAGAAAAAAGCACACACAGTTGAGGTAATGGTTTAAGTGGTGGTATTGTCTGTCTCTCGTTAACTGCACCCACGATCGATTCCAACCAAATAAAAAATTAAAAATTAAAAAAGCATACGAAGCTGCAACATAGTGTTATTGTGCGCAAGTGGTAAAAAGTTGAGAGCCTTTGTTATTGTGCACATGATGTTAAAAGAACCCCATCCAAATCCCGGGATCCAACGTCCCTTGTGGTTGGCTTACTATACTAATAAAGCTCCCACAATACTAATAATTTCTATTAATAAGACTTGAATCGAAAATTTGATTTAGAAGAAGAAGTGTTTAATTACTTATTTTTTTGTGGAAAGTATTTAATTACTTAAATCAACCAAGTACTTAAAATAGAATATTTTTATAAATTTACTTTATTTGAACTATTTATAACAATAACTTTTTGTTAATCATAAAAGTAAGAGAGTTATGTGACCTCTCTCTTAAAATTACTTTCTTAAAATCTGAAACGTCTCCTCATTCCAGCTATTTGAAGAAATGGTCATGCTTTATTTTCGTGAACTTCTTAGTTTTCTTTGACGACAGTAAATTTGAAGACTCTTTAGTATTTCTTTTTTAGAAGTAAAGGGCAAGGGAAGGGGAGGGACGAATGTGGAATTGGATTCTAGGTCCTTTCATTTACTTGTAACTTGCAAGAAACTTTATCAGCTGAGCTAGCTGGAATCTTCTTATTTATTTATTTGTGAATTTGTTGTTCTCGAAAATTTTGATTTTCAGATGAAAAAATGTTCGAGTTTTTCATCATCAATTTTAAGAAGGTAAATAACAACGTAACTCTGAACGCAAATTGTTTTTAGCTCCCTTGGAGAGGTATCTAGTTCTAGGCATTCCATAAGGAATTTGTTACGGCACAAAGCTTAAACATGAATCAAACATTGTAGAAACTAGAACCTGATTGACATGTTTTGGAGAATCATCATCTGAGCAAATTTGCAGCCAAGAGATCAAAGTAACATATTTTCCCCAATAGATATAATGTTTGCCTTTTGGTCATATTTTGAACCCCCTTTTTGTTTTGGGTTAATTATTTTGAATCCTTTTTAATGGTTACATTTTGAAGGCAGTTAGTCACTCCCCAACCTAAAACTGTGAGTGACTTTAAAAATTGTGCCTTCCTTGAAAAATAAGGGATCCAAAGGTTCACACAAATTTGCTAAAATATTTCAGGGCAGGTTCTGACATGTAAAAGTGTAATTCCAAAAGCAAAACTTCATCATACACTTGTAGTGAAGAAAATCAACCCATTAAAATAGAGGTTTAATTTGAACGAGAAGATGCACAGCAAAAATACTAGAAAACAAAGCTGCCAACCACTCAACGCAATCAGAAGTGCAGTGCACAATGAATAAGTAAAAGAATAAGCGAAGAAAGTGTTTCAAACATTGGAATTTATCTGAGTTATGAGAACCATAAACAACCAAGATTTGCCAGTTGGCATATGTCGAGCTCCCTTAATTCTTAAGAATTTTTGCACTGTAATATATGGTGTTTGCTGCACAGTTTCCAACTTGAAATATACATCTCCATACTATGCCACCTAATCTTTCAGAATTCAGAACTTAACTAAGGAACAGATCCCACACTTGACGCGCAAAAACTTGCACAATCCCTAAATACAGGCAAAAGCCAATAGTATATTGAGATATTTCAACTCAGCTCAGTGGCTAAGCATTATTGCACACATGATGAATGAACCTTTCTTGCAGCTGCAGGCATGACTGTAAAAACTCAAGCATCCATAAATCAGTATGATAGAGAATGAACATAATGATGCTCGAATCTCATATCCAATATATTAGGCTCAAGACCCTTTTAAAAAGGAATAGGTAGGACATAGTAGTTAAAGACAAGCTCAGAGTATCCTCCTCAACAAATAAACACCGGTACATCATTTTTGTTGAAAATATCTTCATGTGGCACCTTTATAAGTTGACTCAAATTGGGAATGTGTCAGCTAAAACTTTGTGTCACAGCCACACAGGCTACATCATCAACCAGTTGATTCCTCTACAGCTTGACTCAGAGCATTCTATATTATTTGTTCTTAAAATCAAATTCTTGATTCTTCAATATGAATTCTTGGTACCGCATAATCTTTAAATATTTTCTTTTGTAGTGCTTCAAACCTTCAAGCAAGTTGTGAAACCTCTTCAAGTCATTTTTTTCATTCTTGATCACAACAATATTTCTCTCTCAAACCTTAATCAGAGTGAATGTGTTCCAATTTAGTCTCACTTTCTTAATCATGTCTTGAAATGTATAATCAGACCAATTTGTTCTGGATGACAAACTGACAATAGATCCTTGCTGTCCATCTGCTTTGTTTAATAAAAACACATCGATACTTTGTTCGGTCACTTCAAAGAAAAAGCAACAAAGTCAGTACAGTCATATATGAAAATCTCAAGCAATAATATAAAGCAAGTCTTGAGTCATCTCAACCAACCAATGCACTAAAATAACTGGCGAATCCTGGTACCAAAATATCAGATGCAGTTGTATAACACCACAATTTTTCAAAACAGCAGCCTACAATGTCCACTTATGAGGTAGACCAGAATTGCAGAGTCAAGACTCAAGAACAATAAAGAGAAAATGCATCAAGACTATGACAGCAATGACATTAAAAAACAAGTGAGAAAAGGCTTGAAAACATGTTATTACTTACCAAAAGAAAAAGAATAAATAAAGGGTTATCGTATGCTAACAAGTACAGCCACAAAGTAGAGCATGCATAGCCATAAGCTATGCGTAAAATATTTAAAATGCCAAAAAAAAGTATCAAGAATACAACATAGTTAATCGAATTGTTACTAAAACTAATCACAGGAGTGATGACATTCTTTCTATATATAGCATGGAATTGGACAATACCTCAAAGCTATCATATATATAGACATGAAATTGAACAAATACCTTAAGGCTACCATATCACGTGAAAACAGCTGATAGGCCTTTTCAATTTATGCTTGTTCCTCAGCCAGCTGTCTTTCTTTCTCTGTCGGTAAAAACCTCATGTGCTTTATTGTCAAGTCTTGTTTTATAAATTTTCACACAACCTGTTCCAAAGAACAGCTTGCCATCTCACGCCCCTTTTCATCCACATCATCTGAATCTAATTCCAGTTTTGTGCTGCTATTAGAAAATCGATTATTCACCCTCCTGTTCCTTAAAATCACTTCTGATTTCTTCATCAAATTGATATACTTCTTCCTAACCCCCAATAAAGGATGATTCTCAATAGCTGATTTATTGCTGTAGGCTTCCTTATGAATAACTGTACATGTCTTGTTCCTAAAAGATAGATAAAACATATGGGGATGCCGCTCAAATGCTTTGTGCACTTTCTGTGGCAACCCAAAATACTTCTTCAGGGAAAAGAGCTTCTTCCTCTCTACTGAATGTTCAACAAAAAGGCAAAGCAGTTCATGAAGAACTCCCACAAGTCTTTTTTCTGCAATGTCACTGTTTGGATTCAAATTTGAGAAATCATCATAAGGTGAAATATAAGGAAGCTTCTGAAATTCATGAAGCCAATTCTCAATCTTCCTCCTCAACCTTAAACCCTTCGATGGAAAAAAGGGAAATTCAATGGCCTCCATTGGGCCCCCAAAGTACAAACCTCTTTTCATGGCATTCTCCTCCATTACAGAACAAGTCTTTTCTCTTCTTTCAACAGCCAACCCCTTCAATCCATCTTCCATCTCCACAAATCTGAAAGAGTCATCAAGATTTTGTTCTGGATACCGCAAAAAATCATCAGGCAACCCCAAATACCACTGCATCCCTTGGATTATCTTTAAAGGCAGAATATTCTCTCTGGTCATCAATATCATCTTCTTCAACCTGGATCTCAAATTATCCCTGCATTCTTCATATACTCTCTTCTCATCCCTGTCAATCTCAGCAGCTTCTGGTGTCAACCTGAACCAAGGAAGATTGTATTTAGGGCCCGTAAACTCCTCAAAGATGGATGGATATTGCCTCATAAATCTTGCAACCTTCAGGGGCACATCCAACTGCAATCCCCTCTTTGACACATCAGAAATAGGGATGCACCCACTGGGGTCCCGAGCAATGCAGTTTTTGAGGGCAATGAGAGGCTTGAGCTGAATGGACTGGTGGATGTGCTCAATCGAGTCATAGTATGGATCTTTCTTCCATTTCATGTACACATTCACATAACTGTACCGCCGGACGAGTAAAAAAGGATTAACAAGGATCTTGTTCTCAAATAAGAAGATTGATTTTTCAAAGGGCCCAAGTAGCTTTTCAATTGTTTTGGTTGCAGGTTTGTTAAAGTTGAAGAACATTGATTGAAAGCTTAACAGCGGGTAAAATGAAACCCCCCCTCCCCCTCCCAAAAAAAAAAATATTGGGTTTTGATTGATAATTTCTTTCGGAGGGAGCTCAGTGTTGAGACTATTGACTACAAAGACATAGAAAAACAGTGTGTGTTTGACCTGTATAAGATAAAATCAAGGGAAATGATTCAGCCAGAAAAATCTTACAAAAGAACAAGTATTCAAAACAATAATAAAATGATGACAGTAAAATTTTAGCAAAATGGCAGCTAGAGTAGCAAGGTTAACATGATGCAAGGTCCAAGACAGAGCTAATAAGCATTGATATTTGATGAAGTTTCTAACTTCTCAAAATTGGTTTCAAAATATAACAAATAAAACAACAAACCAAACAGCCTAAAAAGCAAAATAAACATTCCAGAATCAATAGAAAACAAAACAATGAGATGCTCAGAACATATTAGTCTATTCCAGAACCAAAACAATGCTCATAGAACATGATAATAATGGAGATGTTATTCCCAAAAAAATAAAATGGAACCCTAACCCCTAACATCAACAATCAGAGCCCCAGGCCACAGCTACAATGGAAATCAAAAGCACTGAAATTAGAGGAAACCTGCGATGGAGGCGGGGCAACGTTGACGGCGGTGACGGAATGAAGGAAGATGGCAGAAGGCGGCGGTGCGGTGGTTGTGAAGTCTATTAACAACTCATTTGAAAATAGTCTATTAACCAGGCCTAACAACGTTGACGGCACTAGGATTGATAAATTAATTTTTAATTTTTTTAAAATATTAAACAATTTATTTTTTTTATCAAAATTTTTTATTAAATACTATAATATGACTTATTAAATAGTTAATGTAGTATCATTATATTTTATCATATCATTATAATTACTCTCATTTATCAAAATTATATCAATTTTTATGGATTTCGAAGCTAATATGCATAATTTTGTACTCTAATCTAATATGCAAATAAAAGAAATTTTTGTCAAAATAATATCATTTTATTAAATAAGAGTGGTTAGAATAATAAAACGTAAAATAATAGTGTTATGTCTACTATTTAATAAATTATATTATAATATTTAATAAAAGGAGTTAATAGTAGAACTAAATTATTTGAATTTTTAAAAAATTAAAGATTAATTTGACAATTCATTCTTGTTAAATATTAATTTATTTGATATAAAAATTGACAGGATCACTTTAAAAATTTAATTTTGAGCAGAGCAACGATACAAAAAGGAAAAACAAAAACACAAGGAGCTCAAAAGATATCAAGGCTCTATTTTTTTTTTTTTTGGTATATTTATGATAATAAGATTTGAATATAAAATTACATGCATATTATCTAAATTTCTCACTTTTTGATATATCAAGGCTCCATATGCTAATGTCTTAGGAGAAACATAAAAAAATTGACCACTCAATAATTAGCATTACCTAAATTCACCATTTTATTGAGGTAAAATAAGTACCGAATCACTTAAATATTTCTTAAACTAAAGATTTTAATTAAGTAAAACAACTGTTAAATCATTTAAATTATATATATATATATATATATATATATATATATATATATATATATATGTAATAATTTTTTTATTTACATATTAAATAACTATTTTACTTGTACTATAAAAAAAATTATGAAGATACAATAAAAAAAATGTAATTAAATTACGGTTAATAGACACAACTTTGTTATTAAGCAGTGGAGGTGTAAACAGATTGGTTTGAATTGGGTTGGAGTGAAAAATAAATTCAAATCGATTAAATTTAATTTGATTGGTTTGATTTGGATTTCAAAATTTTTTTCAACAAATCCGAACAAAATCAATCCGATTAAGACTGGGTTGGTTTAGTTTAAGTCATTGGATTGAAGTAAAAAATTACTTTTATAATAACTAATAATAATATAAAATTTGATTATAATATACTTAATAATAGTATAAATAGATAAATTTTTTAAATAAATATTAACAAAAAGATAAAAGATGATTATATTATTAAAAACTTAAGTACAAAATTTTGAATATTAAAAACTAAAAAAAAAAATTGATCGGATAATCATATTAGATATTTAGATAATCAAAATGAAGAATTATAAATTCAAAATTTAAATTAATAATAATTAATTTAATTTAATTTTATCTTAAAAATAAACTAATTACTCAAACTGATCCAAATAATTTTATTGATTTAGCAATACGCTTCGCGTACACCCCCGTTAAGCATGACAGAGAGTACAGTAGACTATCTTTTTCGCGGGTGCATAACTAGCAAATTATTCTTTGTTGGTAGATTTTTTTTTTTTTTCTGTTAACATTTTCTTGGTCGTGTCAACAATTGCTTTTTTCTCATAAATTGTGAAAACGATTCATGGCCCATTTGTGAAATTCATACAATAAAATATTGGTGTGTTGGGCTAGTATATAAGACCCAATTCTCAATAGCAGTTTTCAGCTCGCTCCATATCTTGAGCCTGGACGTACTTGCTTTATGGATATGTGGGCCCATGTCCCAGCGGCATGGGAGAAAAGGTGCTTAATGATTGCTAATGAAATCATATGTTTTAGAATATTGTCAAAATATTTTTATTGGGAGAGAATTGACTTATATTAGTATAACTTATACTCAATTTTTATATTATTAAATCATTTTTTTATTTTTATTTTTTATAAAATTTATAATTGAATTGAAAGTTTATATATTATAGATCATATCTGTAAAATTTTATGTTAATTTGAAATCATTTAATACACTTTTTATATACATATAAATGAATGTAATAAATTTTCTTAAAAGTACACAAATAAGAACTATTTAATCGCATCCTTATTGATATTCAGTTTTCTTTTTAAAAAATTTGGCACAAACAATCAACATAATAATTACCTGTAATTTAACGGTTAGATTAAGAAAAACTATATTTTATAAAATGTTATTGAAGATGTAAGTATACTAAAATTATAACAATGTTAATGGATCCCTTATCATTTTTATTTATTTATTTATATTCTTTATAAAAGTTATAAAGGTAGTGCATTTTAAGCGAGTTCAAAATTTAAAATATAAGTAGAGTGATGGATGAATAATGAGTTATGAATTCATTGAGTTGGTTTAAATTTATGTGTTGGACTATCTTGGTTTGGCACCTTAGTAGCTCATGCAATAAACGAGTTTTTATTTCCATTATTTTCTTTCCAAACATGTGCAGGGGTGTACATGGATTGGTTTGGTTTGGTTCATGTTTGAAGAAAAAATAAATTTGGACCTATCAAATTTAATTAGGTTGATTTGATTTGATTTTAATTTTTTTTAAATAAATCCAAACCAGAATGATTTGATCAAAGATTAGATTAGTTTGGTTCAAGTCATTGGTTTGAAGTAAAACATAAAAAATTATTTTTTTAAGCTTTTATCCTTATAATAATTAATATCAGTACAAGACTTGATTATGAGATGCATAATAATTGTGCGAATAAATAAATTTTTTAAACAAATGCAAACAAAAAAAGGGGGATAAAAAGTGATTTTATTACTAAAAGTTTAAGTGCAAAAATTTGAATGTTTAAGTGATCAAATTAAAAAATTATCAATCCAAAATTGAACCAAGAATAGATGGTTTAATTTGATTCTATTTTAAAATAAACTAATTACCCAAATCAATTAGAATCAACTTCATTGCTTCGGTTTAGATTTTCAGATTCACTTAATCAAATTGGTCCAATAAACACCCCTAAACATGTGAATTACGATTGATTTGGTCAAACCGACCAATTTTGACAACGTTGATATGTAGTGAAAATTTTCAATTTCATCCAGAATTATTATGTCAAGTTTTCTGTTGATTATTAATTGCATAATTGACGGCAAATACACTACTTGCCAAGATGCCTGTAGATGCATAAGGACAATGTCCAAAAGGGCATTGAGACAAGCAAGAAGCCAAAGAACTTTCAACAACCAAATAAGCCCCTCTCTTACTCTTTTGCTTTCTTTCTCCTAGATATGTCCCATATATCATATATGAAGAGGATTGATGCCTCTTGAGTGAATTTGAACCCCATTGAATTTAGTCACTAAAAAAGAGGAATCACATCTATTTATTATTGTTTAAACTAAGGACCCACACTATTATCTAGTTTTGTTATTTTCCAAAGAAAATATCAAATCCTTTGTGATGGCTGTTTTTATTTTCTATGCTGGTTTTCAAAGTGTCAAAACATCTTCAGTGACTGAGGAGACTTGCAAGGGCCAACATTATACATTTATCAAACTTCTTTCATTTTATTTAGAGTTTCTCATAATTCATCAAGCGCCATTACAATTGAACAAGTTTGACCAATACTTTACCTGACACCAAGATTAGAATAATTGTTTAACTTGAACCAATTAATATTGAATTATGTGAGAAAGTGAGATTTGAGTGTCAATTAGTTTATAATACCATACTTTTCAAATATATAATACGACGACAGATGGAACGAAGATGGGCATTGTCCTTGAAAGTATAATGTGGAGTTGAACAAACAACCAAAACAAAAGATATTTATGATTTTGTAAGTGGATTCCATTTTGGTATTTGAAGTATAAAATGAGCACCACTTTCATAAAGCTCTGTGAAAAAATGTTTCTATACATAAGACTTTTTCAATAAAGTGTGTTGAACACGGAGTCCCAAGTCTATACATCATTTAACATGCCAACTTAGGATGACATCCGGCAATGATGAAAAACATTTGTGAGTTTCGGAATCTAAAGTAACCGCGGAGCCTTTTTTTTTTTCCCTCTCTCTCCCTCTCCCTCCTTATACTATAGTTTTTTTTTAATAAATTTATTCTATTAGAGCCATTTATTAAATTAACTCTTATTAGGAGGCTGACCCAATTTAAATTAGATTAATTAAAATTTAATAGATTTTAAATATTGGTAATTTAAACAAAAAAACTTTATTTAATTGTAAAGTTTAAAAATTATACAGTTTTTTCATAAAATATATTTTTCTAATATTTAAATTTAATTCTTCATCTTAAGTGGGTGGAAATTGTTTATAATCTTAACTCACTTTTGTGCGTTAATAGCACTATTTATTAGCCCTTAATAGCTTCTATAGTTTATATCAAACATAAGTCCATATCTATAAGATTTACACATTATATAGAATGTTATTTGAATTAAAATAAATGTAAATTATAATAATAGTATTAGCACAATTTACATCACTCAATTAAATAAAAAAATTATAGCATAACAGCTTCTATAGTTTATAACCCGCATACAAGTCCATATCTTTAAGATTTACACATTATATAGAATGTTATTTGAATAAAAAAAATTTAAATTTTAATAATACCTTCTTGATGTATCCAAAAAGCATTATTTTATTAACACTCGTGCATATTTATATAAAAACAGCACTTAACTTTTATAATTGTTTATTTTAAATTTAACATTAATTTTAATATATTATTATTATAAGATTTTATAAACGGTCAATTAATTATACAATATCTTTTGCATAACTTTTGAAATAATTATCCGATTTGTGGAATAGAATTCTTTTATTGAAAATTTTTAACAAGATTATGAAAACCAAATTGGTTATCGAATGAGACAAGACACTAATTAAAAAATTCATTAATTAAACCTGATTTAATTAGAGGTTCAACATTGCTAAAGTAGAAATTTTTTACTCATATCACAATTATAAATACCTATGTATCATATTACTTTATATTTATTTCATTTAGGCTCTCTTTAAAAGAGTGATAACTTTAGTAATCTCTTACTTGGCCAACCAAAGTGTATCTTTGGGTTCCTTTCACCATCCAGGGTTGTACTTCATCATTGATTACTAAATAACGTCCTATTATGAAACTGATTTGAAAAAAATACTTAACAGGTCAAATTATGTGAATTGATATTGGTTCACATTGATTTTGACTGTTTTTTAAAATTCAATTTTTGTATCGTGACTAAACCAACCTTTGGACTAATTCCCAGACCAATCGATTGAACCAACTAGCCTAATCCAAATTTAGATCCATGATTTTCGATCATACAAAATCATATCCACAATATGTTTATAAAAAATACCAAAAAACAAAAGAAAAAAAATAAAAAAAAGGAAAAAAAATGTAACAAAGAAGAAGAAAAAAAGACATATATAGCAAAAACTTAGGGGAATATATTGGGGTTTAAGTGTTTGTCATAGAATGGGGTTTAGCTATGTGTTAGTGGAAACAGACTCAAGCTGTGCTTATTTATGATTACACTTGGTGTCCTTGAATCTCATGTTTGTAGATCCTTCGAGGACGTTTGGTAGAGAGTTTAAAATAAGATTCTTAGGAATCCCATAAAGATGCCTATATTTAATACAAGTTTTGGAAAAATATTTTAGAGATTGTAATATTTCCAAGATTAATTTTGGGGTAAGATTCCCTCCAAAATAATCTCATCTCATATATGGGATTGTAACATTCTCATGGCATGGAAATATTTTTCATGTTAAAAGACCAAATTATTCCTGCTACCACCAACCACTAGTTACCCTCCATTGCCACCCTCCATCGCCAAACCGCCATCGACCGCGCCAAACCATCAAGCGTGCACCGACCACCATCAAACCACCGGATCACCATCGATCGTCGTTGAACCATCGCTGTTTGCTGTCGAACTGCCACTGTGAACCACCACCGGCCATGGCCAGACCACCGTCAACCACTGTCGTTTGCCTCCAGACCACCATCAGCAGCCGCCTAACCACCATCGACCACCGCCGAACCATCGTTGTTTGCCGTCGGACCACCATCGGGCACCGCCGAACCACTGTTGTTTGCCGCCGTGAGACACCACCTGTCATGGCCGGACCACTACTGACTGCCGCCAACTATCGTCGTCGCTGAACCACCATCGATGCTCAGAACCACCATTGTTTGCGACCACCGCATCCACCACCGTCGCGGACCACCATTAGCCACGGTCGGACCACCATCGATCGTCACTGGACCACCGTAGGCCACCGCCAGACCACCACCAACCACCGTTGAATCGTCGCCGTTTGCAGTCGGACCACCATCAACCGCCGCTGGACCACCGAGGGCCACCACCAGACCACCATCGACCACCGCGAGCCACCATCGGTCAGCCACCATCAACTACCTCCGAAACATCACCGTTTACCGCTGGACTACCAAGGGTATTTTTGAAAATGAACAAAATTTTTTCGAAAATTTAATCCATCTATCAAATGCTTCAAAATATATATACCTAAAAAAATTATTTTCGAAAGTAATATTCTTAAGATTAAAATTCCCAAAAATAAAAATTAAAATCCCTGCCAAATGCCCCTTAATTCAAATCATTAGAAGTCTGTATAAGAGTGACTGGCAGGTAGAATTTAGCCTCATTTAGTGTGAAGCTAACATGTGTGCCGTGTGCGGATAGTCTCGCCAAGATAGGACATAGGCTTACTGGGAGAATAACTTTCTTTGATAGATTGCCTGTTTGCTGTCAACTTGCGTTTTCGGCCGACTCCGTGGGTCATAGGTACCCCTGCTCTATAAATTGTTAGTTCTTGGGCCTCAGGCTCTGCTGTGAATAAAAAAAAAATAAAAATAAAAAAAACATATATAGCAGAAAAAATATGAAAAAAATAAAATAAACGAGGCCTACCTCGATTCTTTCTCAAACATTACACTTCTTTCTAGAACTTTCTTTGCAAACGTAATCACACTCGAACTCATATCTCTTATATTCTTATTTCTATTTGAATGTGACTATGGTATCCAAATATATGTCAACTATTAAAATGATTAAGATAAAAGTCAAATATTTTTTAATAATATAATAATACGTTATTCAATAATAATATAAAAAATTAAGACATTAGTTTTGATGCATTATTATGTGTAAAAAAATTTTATATTATCATCTAATTAGATATCATTATATATGAAATTTTTAAGATAGTGGATATAAAAATCAAATACTTTTATTAATATGATAATATATGATTAGATATTTATATAAAAAAATTTTAAATTAACAGTACATCAAAATTAAATTCAAAAACTTATACTAATAGCACGTCAAAATTAAATTTTTACAATTTATGTAAATATTTTTCATATTTTCGGATCTTTCGCCAAACTTTAATTGAATGTTAGGAGAGACACTTTAAGAGACTTAAAGCCACACAAACGTGTAGTCTTTATGTTTTTGTCTTGATTAATTATTCCAATTTCATGTTTCTCAGCATTATTGTCGCCCGGTGGATCATTATCTTCGTGTGTGGTCATACTGTTTCGTTTTAAATCTGCGACCGTGAATGACATTTTGCAATTGGATTTGAACTATTTTGAACTCAATTCATTGTTTTCACTTTAGGGAACACAATATAAGATAATGCGACTCTTCCGGGGCCCTTTTCTTCTAATGATATTGCAAGCATCAATTTACCAGTAGTGCGATCTCGGAACCAAACAACACAAGATATATTCTGTGCTTACATATCTATGATGTCTTTCTCTCATATCCAGATTAGCTATTGTTGCTAAGACTAGGGCCTAGCGTTAAACACCCACCTTTTCTTGTCCACACACAATATGGGAATAGTCTGGGTGAGATAGGTAAGTTTCCAAATTTGCCTAAATCATACTTTTACCCACTAGCTTTTCTATGAGGTAAAGTTGTAAGCTGGATTCCTACCCACAAACTCAAAATTTTTTAAATGCTGTGAATAAATCAAAGTTAAGAAGTGCTATTTACTGGAGTTGATTTGTTTGGTCGAATTTCTATCATGACTTGAGTTTGATTTTTGTATTATGATATAGATAAATCAATATGTGCATAGTAAGTGTTCAATGAGTTCAGATATATGCTCCTTCTACTTAATCTAAATTTTCTTATATATGAAAAAAAAAGGATTTGTCTACAATCCTCACAAAACAAGTAATTAAGGAGTATCAGATCCTCATAATTGGTGTAAAAATTTCTTTGGCGCAAAGATGTGAGTGGAGATGCTAGTATAAATGTCTGAAGGATTTCAATTTGTGAATGAAGACAGCATTGTGTCTCTCTACAAAATTCTTGTTGCTCCTTGTAGAAAGTGCCAGAGAAAGAGCTGAAGAAATAGGTAAAGGATCAATAATCAATGTGTTCTTGTATGGATTATTAAAATATAGCATTCCAATTAGTTTCAGACTAGTTACAACATAGCACTTAAGGCCACAGCATCATCTTCGATAATAGTTAATGAATATGAGTTAACCCAAAGACTTACTTGTTACAAAGTGTTTAACTTTAGGGATCAAAGTGTTATCAAATTTTCTTTTGAGTAACTGATCATTAAATCTTGATTCTTTCAATGATCAAATTGTACATTAACTCTATTTTCAAACATAAGTACAATATCTATAGGTCTTTATATTGTTGTATTTAAATTAATCTATAAAATATTATTGTGTTTATATTTAAATATCATTAAAATACTAGTTTGAGGAGTGACATTACATGGATGATTTTATGTTTCTTGAACTGTAATTTTCTTCTCAAGAAGTTTAACTAAACTCTTATTAGCCAATATCGAATTCCCAAAATTGAAGCATCTCAATTCAAGGTTTCAGTTAGGGATATACAATGGACGAGTTAGGCAAATTAAACTAGACCCAATCTGGCTTGATTTTTTGACTGAACCATTTTTTGGAACTTACACTCGATTCAATAATGACCTGAAAAATGATCAAGTCAAACTATATATGTCATCAATATGATATTTAGATAACATATACAAGTTTGAATATTATGTAAAGTAAAGTCATGAAATTTTAGAAGTTAGAAACAAAATTCAAGAAATATTTTATAATACATATTTCAAAACAGTTTAGTTTAATACAAAAATAACATCATATTTTGTAAAACATATTAATTGAAATATAAAAGTCTCATAATTTGTCATTAATTTTGTTGAGAAATATAACTTTTAGAAAATTATGTGACTTTGGGTCAGTTAGACCAACAAAAGTATGATATGAATCCAACCTGAAAATGTATTAGGTCAAAATTTTAAAATCCAAACTCAACTCAATAAAATTGAAGCCCGGATGAATCATTTAATTAGATTGTGTAACATCCGAAAAATTTTATCGTTAACAACTGAGTTATTTGGTTTTTATCGAATAAGTGAGTTTAATCAAAATTTGATTAAAGGTTCACCTAAAGCCAATTAAGGGTGAATTGAAAGGATTAAGCTTGATGGAATTAGATTAGGAGCGTAGAAAACCTCATAGAAAAATTTAACGATTTGACTGATTTCAGAGCACCTAAGATTTCTGAGTTTTAAACCCGCTTTGAACCTGGATCAAAGAAATTATACCATGAATGCCCAGATCACAATGGCAAGATTTACCAAATAAATACCACCCAAGTAAGGCCAATTTCTTTGATGGTGGAAGCTAAACCAAATTCTATGAAGGAGTTACATCCACCAATCAAAGCAAGTGCCTTCAAAATATCTCTACCTTTTCCCTTCCTTCCCTTATCATCATTTTCAGCCACCCTCTCTAGTTGCTGAAACTCATCTCCTTCTCTTCTCTTTACTCTCATTTTCACTCCATTCTCATCCATTCTCAAGTCTCATCCCAAGTTGCTTTCATCAAAGACACAAAATCCACCCAAACTCAACTAGACAAGGTACGAAATCCTACTTCTCTCCTTGTTTTCTCTGATTTGGAGCTACATAGTGATTATGTTTAACATGAGATACTGATGTTATGTAGAGTGATGATGATGGTTTATGACTAATTTTGCATGTATGCTGTGATAAAAATTGGAATTGAGGACAAATAGCTTGAAGAAGAGGAACAAACCTAGAAGTTGTTAGGGTTTTTCTTCGGCGGTTTGTACGGCGGAGTATACGGCTCTGCCTACCGCCGTTTAAATTTGATGAAACCATTTTTATATGAAACTAGACATCTAAGGCTTTCCATACATATAAAATATAAGGCCATTGGATTAGTATAGAATTAGTTATGAATTTTTGAATTTAGACCTAGAAATCTGGGTTCTTACCTGGGCAGCATGGGTTGAGAAGGATGTAACTCACTCTATACAACTCCAAATTGAGTGAAACTAACTTTGTTAGAAAGATAACACATAGGAGAATGTCCTATAAACATTTCCGAATTTGATAAGGTCCCGTTTGTTCCCAGTGAGTCAAGGAAGTTGCTCTATATCCAATCCAGGTTAGAACAGGGTGGACCAGTAGAGTCAAGTTCCAAAGCCTATAACTCAAATTATACTCATCCAAATGAGATGAAACTTTATTCATTTGAAAGCTTGTTCTGTTAGCTTTACATGGATATAAATTTAGCATGATTTCACCCATATTTCTATTTTTAGTGAATTTTCCCCCATAAGAGTACAATTCTGGTTAGAAGCAAGACAAGTCTCAAAGAAATTTGAGTTAATGTCGGAAGTCGGGATTCAGTAATTAGGGAGCTCGGGATTTAGGAAACATATCTATCAAAGTCTCAAAAGACCAATGGTGGAATGAGGTCGGAAGTCGCACAACCCGGAAATCGGAAATGATGTAACCTCGGGAGACCGAACATAGTCTAGGGAAATCGGAACCTAGATAAGGTCGGAACTCGGAACACGTTAGATATTGAAAGTCGAACTCGGGAACCTTAACAAAAATTAAAAGCCTACAAGTTAGATTGATACTTGAGATTTTAAATCTTGTACTTATCAACATTGTTATATTCTTGATATGAATATGATGTCTTATATGGAGTTTACTATTTGACTTAAAAGTACTGGTTGTCTGGCACTATTCATGTGAGCGATTCGAACTGCTATTCTGCCGAAATTTCGGTAAGAGATTCATGTGTTGTGTGATTTGAAATGTCATGAATATATGATACTTGAAGAATCAAGCTACATGTGCATTCAATTCATGATATTGTAAAGGATTCCATTTTACTTAGGCCAGCCCCATTATAACTTAAGGGGAATAGATCAGTGGGAAGGTCGGGGAAAGTAAACCCGGCAATCTTGTATAGGAACGAGTTCGGTCCTGAAAAGCGGACTATTACCCAGGAGTATATGGCCAAAGACTCCCAGGGAACCAAGGATGGAAATAAATTCTAATAGGCGAAAGCCTCCAAGAATAAGATGCATTTCTAATTGCATATTTGTATGCATAGTGTGATGCTTATTAATTGACTGTCCTAGATACCTGTTTACTTTCGTAATATGCTATTGCTTCTTTACAATTACTGTTTAATTGCTTTAGTGTTTTTGTTAATTAAAATTGAGCTTGTTTCGGTGTATGTTTTTCAACAAGTATTTCAGTTAAATATCATTTTATGTTGTACAACTGGAAATTGTTGAAAGACCGAAATAATCCTGGAATGACAAATATGCACATGTGTAGAACTAGGAATTCCCTACTTTGAGAAATTTTATTTCTCACCCTACTGATATTTCTCAAGGTTATTCTCGCACTATGGAGCAAATGACAGGAGTCCTATTCATTGAGTTCCCCAGCCCATATCCACATCGACTCCATTCCTAGATTCTCAGATATATATCCTGCAGGCGCTGGGCCGCTTGTATTTCTTTTTCTAAAGAGACTTCGCCGTACCACTTATGCACCCACTGTTTGACTCTGCCGTCCCGTATATTGCCATCCCTCTTCATATGGCCCATCCATTTCCACCTCCACCACCAAAGAAGAAGAAGACCGCTGCGATGAGCGCCCTAGCTCCTATGGCCCCTCTTCCCGCTTCACTCACCGTGAGCCGATGCTTTCCGCCGATGTCGAGGAGGATCTATCGAGGTAGCGTAGTTCCTCCTCGCCCGCCTCGCTTCCAGCTGGCCATCCCTGCACGCACTCCATGGCGAATGGGTTTCTCTCTTCGCACTCCTAAGTTAGACAAATGGGATATGAGCGATAGTAGATGTACAGACGGCCCTTTTTGGCAAACTGTGCCATGGATAGATGGGTATAGATTAGGAACAGTATATGAAATGTCCCGTGGGGACCATCTAGGGTATTGTTCTTAGGAACCGACCGTTTTATTTTGTGCTAGCAATTTCATATTTTTTACCTCAGATCATTTTGTCGAACTTTGAAAGCAGAAATTTACGTATATATTTAAGATGTATGTTGCAGTAGTTCTGTCTTTATTGCTCTTTTAATTACGTTATGTTATGTACAGTACACCAATTAACTAGTATTTATTCCGCTGTCAAGCAGAAAATACTATTACTTGAATAGCCACCTTTATGTGAGTAATTAATAATGAATACAGAAAATAGAATTTAATCAGCTCGCTACATGTAATCACTTATCAGATAATCTATTATGACTTAAGTATAGTACTTGTCTGGTAGGGTGTTACAGATTGAGTCATGAACACATCTAGCTTCAAATTGTTGGGAACTATTGTAGATGGGAAGGATAGTCATAAATGGTTGATGTGAGTAATGAGTTATGCATAACCATTTGGATTTAATTTTAGTATATTATTAATAAAAATTTATTTTATATAATTATTTAATTATTTATAGTTATCATTAAAATTGTTTGATTCTTATTATAGCTAACTCAAAAGTCATATAAAAATAAAATATAATTTTTTAATATATTTACTGATAGTATATCAAAATTAATCTTTAAAATTTTTATATTGTTTTTAAATTATTTTCTTTTTTAATGATATAACAAGATTAAATATATTTCTCAATACACCCTCTTTCTTTCTTTTTTATTCATAATTAGATAAGTGGTGAAGAAAACATAGTGTAAGAAATTCATTTCCCCATCATAAATAAAGCTTGTACAATAAATAAATAAAGCTGAATGTTAGATTCTTTGTTGTTTGTTAACGAGCTCGCAGATATCACAAAATGTAACTGGTTTTTAGCAGGCATGCTTTTGGCATAAGATTGACCAAAGAAAAAAAAAAAGAAAAAAGAAAGGAACTGTTACTTGGGTATGCAAGTAGGTTGATATCACTCCAGGAATTAAATTTATCAAGAAGTGGCGCAGAACATAAATTTGACTTAGAAGTGAGGCATGTTGTGAGAGATTCCATCCTCCACCACGTCACTTATCCCTGTGCTTGCAGCTTTAATAGACCAAAAACAAACAAGGCACAAGTTTAGAAAGAACATTACTTGTTTATCTAAATCAGTTTTACAATCTTCACTTGTTTTTGCAATGACTTCTCTAGCTCTGCCAAAAAGATATGCTTCACAAAAGTTGATCCAATAATTTCAAATGTTTGGTGGGGTTATGAGGGATATATATAAAGTCAATATATGCCATTGAGGAAATGCTAGATTCTTTGTTTGCATGGTAGCTTGAGGGTTCAGAAAAGGCATTGGTTCAATTCATTGGAGGAGTAATGGACTAATATTTAAGGCAAAACAAGTGTGGATAATTTATGACACCAAATTCTCTTTGCAGTCGATGTTTCTAATCAAAATACTGCCCAGATTGCTCAAAAGCTTCTTCAGCCCCCCTAGACTAGGAATTAGATAGCCAAATTGCTTAACAGGAGCATATCCTTGAAAGGACATAGCAAAGTCAGCTAGAGACATTGAAATTGAACTGCAAGCATCAACATAACACAGATTCCAATTGCATCATCACATGCAATGTATCACGTATTTACGCAATGTCCGTTTGCAAGAACAATCTGATTTGCCTCATATTTTTTAATTCAAAAACAAAGAAGTCCACATCGACAATTGCTAATCTTTGTGGCATATGAAAAGGTTAACACTTAACTGGACTTACTGTTACAACCCATATTACTTAATTAGTAGTTAGGTCCCTTAGTTAGTTAGTTAGTTAATTAGTTAGGGATATAAATAAGAGGATAGTATCATTGTAAATCATTTTATTGTTGAATAATGAGATAAGTGAATTCTTGTGGAATTTTTGTGGAGTTTGGGAATTAGGCTCGAACATAATTCTATCATTGATACGTTCATTTAGAGTTATTCACCAATAGAGGAGTTCCTAGGCTTTCACTATTAGTTAGTTTGTAGTTTGGTCCTTAGTTAGTTAGTTAGGGATATAAATAATAGGTTTGTATCATTGTAAATCATTGTATTGTTGAATAATGAGATAAGTGAATTCTTGTGGAATTCTTGTAGAGCTTGAGAACTAGGCTCAAACATAATTGTATCACTTATTATGTGACAACACTTTTTGGATTGTTCGGGATATTGCCCCTGACCCCTAGCTCAGACACTTTCCATATGAAAATACCACATAGCTTGGCCACCCTCATCGCCACATAGCTCAGACTTCATCCACATTCTTAGCTCAAATGCTTCTTTTTCCCTCTCCCCCATCTCATAGCTTGAGTAACCCCTAAATCTACGCACATGGAAAAAATCTCTCCCTAAGTTTACATCAATGATCCCTTGCTCAAATCTCGCCCTTAGGGTATCCCCCATTTTTTATCCTTCTACCAAACACACCCTTAACATCATAGCATCTACATGGCATTGATTCATCTCTATCTTATTAGTAACATGAGAATAGTAACACAAATGAAGACAAAAATGCAAGGGATCTAGTTGATTGAGCTACAAGGATCCAAGTTGGAGATATGGATTGATTTGGAATACTCTTATATTATTTGGGCTAATTTGGAAGACATTATTAGCATTATTGTTTTAGCCCATTAATTAAATATCACTGATCAAGATATTTTGAGATTTGATTTTATTATTTGAATTTTTAATTAGGATTAGTTAAGCTCATATCTTTTAGTTAGCATCATATCTTTTAATTAGGACTATATCTTTTACTTATGATCAAATCTTTTAAGATGGGATCAAATAATTTTTGGATTTTCAATATTTTTTTATGTTTTAAATAGGCAAATTGGCCTATAGACAATTCGAAGTTTTTATGATCAATACATCTTGTGAGGTTTATTTCTTTTTACTCTCATACTTTGTGAGTTTTTTATATTCTTAATTCTTTTTTCATCTATTAACAATGGAACAAGAATCCTAATATTTATCTCAAGGTTCTCCATCACGGGTTGATTGAGGGTCATGGGCAGCATATTCCAAAGTTCTTATTCATGGATTGAGTAAGGGTTATAGGCACTATATGGATCCAAATCTCTTACGGGTGTCATGTTTCTATGAGGTATTCGTATCAATTTGGTATTAGAGCTTCGATTTTACCTATCCTTTATTTTATTTTCATTTGCTATCTTGTTCCTAGGTTCTACCTATTTTTTTGTCTTGATTCAAAAAAAATCACGTGAAAAAAAATAATAAAATTACGCAAAGAAAAAGATACTTTGTTGCATCACTCTCGTTTGGGGCTTTTTAAAAAGGTATAATACTAGTTATTCTGATACCCAAATTACAAGTTATGGCTGTTTGAAGGTGGGCCAACGAATTTGGGATTGGTTTTCATCTATAGTTTGGGTTTTCTTGGTTCTTTGTTTGTGTGGTGAGAACATTAGAGGGTAAAAGCCAAGAAAATTTAAATGTAAACACGAGTGAATTGAGTGATCATTATACGAGTATAAACACATGAGGGAGTGACAGGTAAGGCTTTATCTTATCTATAGGACTAACGATTTTCTGCAAACAAGAATGTCACATTCAGGAGTTGAAGAGGACAAATAGTATGCCATCAAGGTGATATAGAGGCAATTTGAACGCATCAGTATGACCTTGGAGGCAATGAATGAGCGCTTAGCAAAGAATGAGGCATAAGAAACTCATAGAAGACAACCTTGCATGTGAACTCAAACTCCTACGAAAAAATGAGGATGAACCATGGTACATTGAATATGAACATAACTAGCATAATCGGAGAGAGCAGGGATCCTCAAACATGTGGGACAATAATTTGAGTAGCATAAAGATATAATTCCATCCTTCTAGGAGAAGAATGATCCGAATGCTTACTTGGAGTGGGAGAGAAAAGTGGAGCTAATTTTTTATTGCCATAATTACTCAGAGGAGAAGAAGGTAAAATTAGCTGCTGTTAAGTTTATTGATTATGCTATTGTTTGGCGGAATCATATTACCTTTAACAGGAAGAGGAATAGGGAAAAATCCATTGATACATGGGATGAGATGAAAAAAGTGATGAGGAGACACTTTATCCCTACCCAATACTACTCAAAGTTGTACCAATGTTTGTAAAACTTGACACTAGGTTCCAGAAATGTTGACGACTACCACAAAGAGATGAAGATGGCCATGATTACAGCCAACATTGAGGAGCACAGAAAAGCCACCATGGCAAGATTTCTAGCTGATTTGAATCGTGATATTCAGGATGTTGTAGAGTTGCAACACTATATGGAGCTAGAAGACCTAGTACACTTGGCTATGAAGGTAGAGAAGCAATTGCGAAGGAAGGACAGTACCAGATATGGAAGTTCTTCAAGGAGGCAGAATTTAGGAAGGAGGAAAAATAAAGTACCCTCTAAATCGAAGATAAAGGAATCTAAATAGAAGCAACTCGTATATGATCAAGAAAAAGATACAACCTCTCCCAAACCTCAAAGAAATTGAGATATTAAATGCTTTAGGTGTTTTAGAATAGGTCACGTTGCCTCTCAATATCCAAACAAAAGGGCAATGATTCTGCGAGGCAATGGAGAGATTGAGTTTAAGGAAGAATCAGATTGCAAGTCCATGTCGACATTGAAAGATGCTAGTGATGTGGAATATCTAGAAGGAGGCAATATTCTATTTACTAGGAGAGCACCTAACATGCAAGTCAAAAAGTAGATAAGAGATGAGATATAGCGGGAGAACATTTTTCACACCAGGTGCCTTATTCATGACAAGACTTGCAGTGTGATTATTGATGGAGGGAGTTGTGTAAATGTGGCTAGCAAGATCCTAGTGGAGAAGTTAAGTTTATCTACTTTGAAGCACCCTAAGCCATGCAATTTGCAGTGGCTAAATGAGTGTGGAGAAGTTAAGGTGACTAAGCAGGTGCTAATTTCCTTTTATGTTGGAAGATACAAGGATGAGGTGTTGTGTGATATGCTTCCAATGGAGCTGGTCATTTATTGCTAGGAAAACCTTGGTAGTTTGATAGGCATGTCATCCATGATGGGTACAAGAACTCGTACTCATTTATGAAAGATAGGAAGAAAGTCACTTATTCTTTTGACTCCATGTCAGATCTATGAAGATCAATTGAGAATAAAGAGAGCATTTGAGAAGAAAAATAAGAGCGAAAAAGATTAAGAGAGAAAAAAGAGAGATTTCAGAATAGAGAGGAGAAAAATCAAGAAAGAATTAGCAAGAAAGAAAGTATAACACAAGAAGAGATAAAAGAAGGAAAAGTGTGTTTATATACAAAAGAAAAAGATATGAGGAGTGCTTTTGAAACAATGAATTTACTTATGTATAAGGAGGCTTACTTACATGAGACTAACCATAACTCTTCTTTGC
The DNA here is from genome assembly GCA_031439585.1 of Pterocarpus macrocarpus. Taxonomy (NCBI): domain Eukaryota; kingdom Viridiplantae; phylum Streptophyta; class Magnoliopsida; order Fabales; family Fabaceae; genus Pterocarpus; species Pterocarpus macrocarpus. Next base: position 13,600,704 of record CM062522.1, on the reverse strand, counting down.
CTAGTTCTGTTGTTTCTCTTTTACAGGAGCCTAAGGATTTTGCTACTCATATTGCCAAGAGCAATGATGGAGCATCCAAATTATATCTTCTTAGTAAGTTTAATGTGAATGTTACATTTAATCTTCCTGATCTTTTCCTTTTTGATATAGGTGACGACTCGAGGACAAATCTTTCGAAGGAAGAAGATAATGATGGGGACCACAGTGCAAGGGATCTAGTTGATTGGGTTATAAGGATCCAAGTTGGAGATATGGATTGATTTGGAATGTTCTTATATTATTTAGCTAATTTGGAAAACATTACTGTCATTAATGTTTTGTCCCATTAATTAGAGATTACTAATCAAGATATTTTGAGAATTGATTTTATTATTTGGATTTTTAATTAGGATTTGTTAAGCTCATATATTTTAGTTAGGATCATATCTCTTAATTATGATCAAATCTTTTGAGATAAAATCAAACCTTTTTAGATAGAATCAAATAATTTTAGGATTTTCAATTTTTATTATCTTTTCCCTTTTTCATGTTTTATAGCCTATAGACAATTCAAAGTTTTTATGACCAATACATTTTTTGAGATTTATTCCTTTTTGCTTTCATATTTTATAAGTTCTTGATATTTTTTGTTCTTGAGCCAGTTTCAAATCTTTTACGAGTGTTACGTTTTTACATGGGTTCATATCAAGCACAAGGTACATGCTCATTTTTTAGCCTATACGCTGCTCGTACCACCCCTTAGAAGAAAACCATCCTTCAATCATCCACGGCCATGCATCACTCTTGCTCCTATTGCCAAATGATCGTAAAGTTAGCATGATCACTAAGAAGCATCTCCTTTCTCCCCATAATAAAGTGATTGATATTCATGTGTTGATACTAGTTGCGCCCCTTTTATTGAATTTTTAAATCATAGAAGTTGACTTTAATAGGATACTACAAACTTGAAAAAGAAACTATGATTTAATTCAATTAGGAACTGGGGAAGAGTACAAAAGGCCACAGAAGACTTCCACTGTATCGAGATGAATAAGCAACCTTAGCCCCCAAACATGGTTAAGGTGGCCCATTGATCGAGTTCAACACCATCAGTGGAGGAAAGCTCAGAAGATTTTTTTTTTCTTTAAATGCAAAACTTTTAAAGAATTAGAAACTTCCATATTTGATATGCAATGGGACTTGCCGTCATATTCTTTTTTTTTTTTTTCACCGTATAAAAAACTTTCATGATTTAGGAAATAAGGATACATACACGTCACATGGATAGGATACAATACTAAAGGGTGAGTGTGACATATTCTGAAAAACTGACATAACACGAGTAAAACATAATAATATATGAAATTAATATAATATTAACATAAGAGTTCAAATTTAATGTACTGAGAGTGTAAACTAATTTATACTATTATCTAATGATGTGTTCTTACATTATTTAAAGGTTATTTTTTAAATAATGGTTATAATAATATTTTTTCAATAATTTGGTAATATAAAATTATATGATAGTATAATATAATTTTATATTAATATTAATATTAATATTACATCAAAGTTAAATTCTTACATAAATACAACAATTCTGAATTATATAAAGACATTAATATTTTACAAGTCAGTATTAATCATCATAGATACAATGGAGCATTATCATGTATGCAATTGATATGGTATCCCTCGTGTATAAGCATAAAATTTCAAAAGTAAGCTAAAAGTATTCAAAAGTAAAAGTAAAAAAATCCGAGAAAATATGGTCTGATGCCACCACCACAATCATTTTAAAGTATTGATGTTCTCTAGTTCATGATATTCTAAATATTAAATCATTATTAATTCTCTCAAAACATTTGAAGTTAATATTAGTTTAAAAGATTTAATATTTATTTCTTTTAAGTAAAATCTTGAATTCAATTTTTGTGTATAAAAAAAATTAGAGTTGGAGCATTTTACTTTTATAATAAGTCGATTAACCTCAAATTAGATTAGTTAGAGTCTAATAAATTTTAAATACTGATAATTTAGATTAAAAAAATTTGAAGTATAAAAAAAAAAAGAGAAAAAGTTATAAAGTCACCCTAAACTTTGATTAATATTTCAATAGACCTTTCGTTTTAAATTTGTTGATGCAATAATGGTAATATTACATGAAAATATATTAACAAATTGTTTTAAATTAAATTAAGATTATTGATTAATTAATTTATTGTTCAAATCTTGAATATTTTTAAATATCTCAATTAATAGATAAAAACTTATAAAATCATAAAATCAAATAAAAACTATATTATAATAAAAATTATTAATTCTATATAATTCGATAAATAATATTATTATAAATTAATCAATAGTCTACATTATTGAATGAAAAAAACTTACTATTTGCCATTACTATTAGTAATTTAGTAAAATCTTCATGGAAGAATCTATTAAGTCATAAGTTAAAGTTTAATGACTAACTAAAAAGATATTAAAGTTTGTGATAATAATTTATAAAAGGGTATAAGTTCAAGGAATTTTAATACTCTTTTTCTTTAAAAAAAATATAACACTGAATCAATAAATATTTATCAATCACACTAAAAGAAAAGCAACAAAACAGATTAGTAGTGGAATAATTCCGGTATTATGTAGTATGTATTGATTTCTAATTAGGTAGAGGACAATACTAAATTTGGAGAACGAAGGCCGGCAACCTCTATCTCTATGTTCTCTTACTTTACACAAATCCATTTTTGCCACCACCTACTAACTACACTACTACTGCCATAAATTTCTTTTTTCCTTTTTTTTTTTTTCTCTATTCCTATTTCACTATTTGCTCCTCTTCCTCTCTTTCTTTCACTCTCACATCGCACACCCAAGTTTCCTTATAAATACACAGAAGGAGACTGAGGGACTTTGTGTGAGTTTGAGCTCCTTATAAGTGTTTTTGAGTTCACTTTGGTGTGTTGGGGTGGTTTGAAAGTTGAAGTAGTGATGATTATGGAGATGGGTTCCATGTGGGTGGCCTTTGTGGCCATTGGTGGTGCTCTTTTGGTCCTAAGATCCCTCCTCAAGAATGTAAATTGGTGGCTCTATGAATCCAAATTGGGTGTGAAGCAGTACTCTCTGCCACCTGGTGACATGGGCTGGCCCTTCATTGGCAACATGTGGTCCTTCCTCAGAGCTTTCAAGTCCGGTGACCCTGATTCCTTCATGTCCTCCTTTGTCTCCAGGTAATCATCACCACACTCTCCCTCTATGCTATAGCTTTGTTTGAATAACGTTATCTTAGGTTTAAAATAACTTATGATTAAAAGTTTTATAAGATAATATTTATATACCTTTATCAATTATCATAATCCTGCACACAACCTAGCCAGTTTGCTAGCTGCTTGCTTGAAGCTGGTTCCATATTCTCACCCTCAAATGCCAAACTCCATGTTAAGTTATAGCCTTATGGCAGGTTTGGCTTATCGTTTAAAAAGTCTAAATATGAATTTAAATAGAAAAAGTTATAAGAGTAAAAATTTTTTGCTTAAACTATAAGTTAATCATACATTTAGTTGTTAGTCCTCACCTGAGCTCTCAGCTTTGTGCCAACAAAGCTGCTGCTGGTGCTAGCGGTCCTAGTAATGCAAGATAACATGCTTTTCTACTTTATTTCTAGGTTCGCAGAAAAGCTTGGACTCTGTGAAATTACCATAAGCTATCTTTCTAGTTTCTATAATTCTAGTTTGACTCTTCCAAATGCAACTTAAAAGTACTAAATATATACTTTTGCTCATCTCTATAATTTTTCAAGTTTTTGGTTTAAATTAATGGTATTTAAAATTTACTACACTCAATAAATTTGCTTGAACTTGCTTGATCCATTGTTATATTAAAGCTTTCCTAAATATTAATTTTTTCTAGTCATAAAAAACTTGAACCATAAACTTTAAATAAAAATAAATAAATTTTGAAACACTCGAGCCAATTTGCTTTAATTTTATATTTTTTAACTATATTATAACTAAATGAGGAATGATTTTTTTATATATATAAATATACTCATGTTCCATGTCAATATTCCACCCCATCCAATGGTGATGGAGTTCAATGATGATGGAGTGAAATATTGGCACAAAGTATAATTGAGAATATCTATGTACATGTATCATTACTCTGATTAAATTTATCTTATTTTTTTACACCTAGACTGATTATAATCTTGCCAAATAAACGAATAAAAGATACATTTTGAAACTGCTAAAATTCAACGAGACAGAAGAGCTGCACTTATTTGTCATTTTGACCGGCACTCAACACCTCTCTCCTCACGACACTGGCTCAAGTTTGATTCCACAATGTGGCGCAGAATCCACCACTTGTGGACAACACGACACTCCAACTTTCACCGAGTGCTTTATAGCTTTTAATTAATTATTTATTTTGATTCACTTTATTTAGGGGCAAAAAGATATAGTTTTAAAAATAATTTCTTTAAAATTTTACATTATAGAAAAATATCATGTTTTATTTTGCCTTTGAAATTTAATAGTTTATAATCACATAATAAATGCCAATTATATTTAAAAAGTATTCTTTTTTTGGTAGTAAAAGGTGTTCCATTTTTAAGTTTTTGATGTCCGAACACGTACGTCAGGTTGTGCAGTCCAGTGGGGCCTTCCATGATTTAGTATGGTCTAGGGCCTACCACATTGTTGTGGTAATTTTCGAGATTCTTTGAATATAATTTGAGATAAATATAACTTTGCGATAAATTTAAAAAATTTATTAATGATGCTACTCATATTATCAGAAATCTCTGTTTCTATCCAAATTTTTAGACATCATTTAGACATTTAGAAAATCATATATCAATAACCGACTATATTGGTTATATTACTAATAAATATAGTCAATACCTTAAAGTAATTAATAATATGATGAGAAATTCTTTCATCAAATTTATCAATAAAATAATTAAAATTTTTAATTATTAACATATAATTTTCTATTAATTTTTAGTTAGCATATTTACCTAACTAGAATTCCCATTTCATTTATGATTCTCTAGCAAGTATAAATTATAAATTACAATTCTTTAAAATGAGATTTTTTATAAAAAAAAATGATAAATTATTTACCCTTATATTAATAAAGAGTATTGCGTGTGGAACCATGGGTGTACAATATGCCACTTTATCATTTTAGAAGTTCAGGTGGGTTTATTTCAATTTTTTAAAAAAATTGATTATGAAACTTAAATTTTATATATAACTGAAAATGTTAAAAATTAATTTTTTTAAAAAATTATTTTTTTAATTTCTACAAAAAATTAAAAATATATTTTTTTGAAATCTTAATTAATTTTTGAAAATTATCTAAAAATATGAAAACTAATTTTTTAATAAAAAATAATATTTTATCAAAAAAATCGCAACCAAACGCACCCGGAATCTCATTAAAGAAGAGCTTTTTCCACAAAGGATATTAGTGTTATATTACATGGCATAAAGTTGTCACTTATTATGGGCTCATCTGCCATATCCCCCGGGAATAAAATAAGTGGAAGAGTAATGCATGAAGTGTGAGGAGAGCAATGTTTTCATAGTAACATTTTATTCGTAAGATTTGGCAACTACCAATTCGAAGTATTTCAAATTTGATTCTAATTCTCAAATCTGAATATAACTTTTGGTCATGCATATTTTGTTAAACTTTATGTCGATTGTGATTTTTTTTTTTCCTAAAGAAAATGTAAATTTAGTGAAAGAAATTGAAGGCTGATTTTGGTTTAAAAAACAAAATAATGTAGGTAATGTAGCACAAAGGATGATGGGGACAGTATGGGCCTCTTGGAAAGAAGATAAAAACACTTATGTCAATGATCAAATTTAACAAAATAATTAATTTATTTATCGATCAAGAAAAAAACAAACTAATTAGTTTTGTTGCACTGTACGTTTTAGTTCGTTGTGGTTGAAGAATATTAGAGGTACCACGTAGAAGCATCAAAATATTATTGTAAAGTTTTTCTACATCATCGTTTATCTATGTTGATGGAAAATTTAAATGATTTATCTTCTTGTTACGAGAGTTTAATTGATTTATATTGATAATATAAAATTATTTTATACTGTTATCCAATAAAAATCATGAAAAGTGTTATGTCATCATAGGTAATTATCTAAACATGAATCATGTTGGCAATTCTTTTAATTTCTATTGGTTAGTGTACGTAAATTGAATTCCTTGTTATTCTTACAGTATAGTGAAAACTTTTCATTAATGATAATGTCAATGTGTGATTGGATATTAAGATTAAAAAAAAGAAAATTGTTATAGAATTAAAATTAAATCCCTTTTAAATTTTTTTGCACGTCTTGAAAGATTCTCTTCCTATTGTTATGTTTTATGGATGATGCTTTTTCTTTGTTGTGATTGTTTTTTTCCTCTATTGCATCCAAAAGAAGAAAATTCTTTTCTTTGTACAACTGGTAGTGGGGTCAAAATCTTGTGTCCCTATTCTCGAATGATTTTAATCATTCAAAATTAAGATCACTAACTATGTAGTGTCATGGATGATGATGATGATGCCATGGATGATCATGACACTAACATTTGAATCCAATAAAAAATTATATACAGATTTGGTAAGACTGGAATGTACAAGGCCTTGATGTTTGGCAACCCAAGTGTAATTCTGACAACACCTGAGACATGCAGAAGAGTTTTGACAGATGATGAAAAATTCAAACCTGGTTGGCCTAGATCAACCATAGAGCTTGTTGGAAAGAAGTCATTCATTGCAATGGCTTATGAAGAACACAAGCGCCTTAGGCGTTTGACATCTTCCTCAATCAATGGCATGGAAGCACTATCACTTTACTTGACATATATTGAAGAAAATGTGATAAGTTCATTGGAGAAATGGGTCAACATGGGACAAATTGAGTTCTTAACTGAGATCAGAAAGCTGACTTTTAAAATCATCATGCATATTTTCCTTAGCTCAGAAATTGAACCTATCATGGAGGCCTTGGAAAGAGAATACACTGCACTTAATTATGGAGTTAGGGCCATGAAAATTAATATTCCTGGATTTGCATACCATAAAGCATTCAAGGTAATTCCTCAACATCATCTTTAAGCATTGAAATACGTGACAAAAGATGACTGTTTTGTTCTAATTTGAATGAAATGCAGATAAGTGCTTTTCTCATGGCACTAGTTACGAGATAGTATTAAAAGGCTAATTGTAAAGCTAGCTACTTGTTATCACGTGAGGAAAAGCTTATTGATAATCTTATCCTTTATGCAGAGTTGAAAACATTTTAGTTGCCATATACAATCAGTTTCGTCCAATATGGCTAATAAAAGCATGTTAACACCTTTATTTGCCATAACACTGAAGCCCTGCAGACAATTTAATATTTCTACAATCCAACTGAAATTAGAGTATATGTTAATGAAGCAAATTTGAAACTGAGCCACATCAAAATTCTATTGCTGATTCGGGATAATTTAAATAAATGATCGAAAAAAAAGGATTACTTCTGCTCAGTCTTTGAAAGATAAACAAGATAATCTTTTTGGTCATTAATTAAGCATACTGGAGGATAGTTATATCATTAATTACATTTCATATTATTTGCGCATATTCTTCAAATCAAGCATTAAACTCTCTTTCTGTGAGACTCAGATTATAACAGGATGGAACAAAATACAGCCTATGAAACCTCTGTAGTTATTTAAGTGCAACATCTTATCATTCTAAGTTTTTATGTCAGGCTAGGAAAAATCTATTGGCTGTATTTCAATCTATTGTGGATGAGAGACGAAAGCTGAGGAAGGAATGTTCACCGATGAAAGCCAAAGATATGATGGATGCTCTGCTAGATGTTGAAGATGATAATGGAAGAAAATTGAGTGATGAGGAAATCATTGATGTCATGTTGATGTACTTGAATGCCGGTCATGAGTCTTCAGGACATATTACCATGTGGGCATCCTATTTCCTGCAAAAGCACCCTGAATATCTGCAAAAGGCTAAGGTATCAAGTTACTTAATTAATTATCATATTCATGGTCCATTTAAATTTTTTAATTTCTAATGAACAATAAAATTGCACATTTGTCACTTCAACTGGAAAAGGGTCCCCACTTCCAACCCTGTAACAATGTTGCCCCAAAATGTTAGCCTTCACTTCCTAACATTGTTTAATCCTTGAATAGGAAGAACAAGAAGAAATAATAAAGAGAAGGCCTCCGACACAGAAAGGGTTGACACTCAAGGATATTCGGCAGATGGATTTTCTTTATAAGGTAGGTATCTGTTGATTTCAGGTTAGTATCAACTGCTAATGAATCAACTTATGGTTATATCTGTTATCATTTTCCTACATTCCACAGGTGATTGATGAAACAATGCGTGTGATTACATTCTCATTGGTGGTCTTTCGGGAGGCAAAATCTGATGTCAGTATGAATGGTTAGTCCATGTTCTGGTTACTAATTTCTTCTATTAATATCAGAATAATCAATTTTCAAGATGCATTAAGATTTCAAAGCAACTCTTTTATCAGTTTAACCTTGCTTGGAAGATATGAAAAAAGAAGTGAACAAATCTATCCCCATCTTCTTTCCTTCAAACTTAGTTTAGTGTACGTTACTAATGATGGCTAATATAATTGTTATTCATTACATAAATGCTTTAAGAATATCATAACGTGGCATGAAGTAGCTGTTAATATGCAGCATATAGTATTATAACCTTTTTCATATTAGCAAAGTACTAACTGCATATGGATGATACAGGTTATACCATTCCAAAAGGTTGGAAAGCTCTTGTCTGGTTCAGGTCTGTTCACCTTGATCCTGAAATATATCCTAATCCAAAGGAATTTAATCCTTACAGATGGGATGTAAGCTCCAAAGACTCATTTTCAACTCTTTTGAATTGAATGAATAAGGTTGTTTGTTCAATGTATTTTGCAGTTACTTTTGTGCTTTATGATTTAAACTTCAATTTTGTTGGTGCTTATTCATAGCATGAACACAAGGCTGGAGAATTCCTTCCCTTTGGAGCAGGAAGTAGATTGTGTCCTGGGAATGATCTTGCCAAGATGGAAATAGCAGTTTTTCTTCACCATTTCCTTCTGAATTACCGGTGAGTAATTGTAAAAATGTTCTCCAATTTTATACATTTTTTTTTTCCAAGAATCAACATGTTTTTTTAATTCTACAAGGTCTATGATTGAACTGAGTCTGCATCGATCACAATATATCGAATTAATTTGGATTTTGGAGATGGAAAAAAGCCCACTAGGGGAAGATGGAATACTTACCCTACTTAGATTTTCGATATTGTTTATCTGTATTCCTGCACTGCACATGTGTGCCACTGTCACTTCCTTTATGTTATAATTTGCTATCAGTTAAACATCTCAGTGCATCAAAAGAATAGAAAAAGAAAATATGGAAAGTTGTGGTTTTTAATATATGGTCTCTAACAAGTTTGCCAGAGGCTTTATCATTCCTTAAGAAACAGAGAAAACTTTCATTAAAAGAAACAAAGAAAACTAATTTATTAGTTCCAGCACACTAGCAACTATTCAATTAATGAATTTTTTATGTTATTTCTTGATGTCACAGGTTTGAACATCTTAACCCTAAATGCCCTGTGAGATACTTACCGCATACAAGGCCAATGGACAATTGCTTGGGAAGGTTAAAGAAATGTTCATCAGCATCAACCTAACATGGAAAAAGAGAGATCACATGACCATAGCTCTATTTTTTAGTGTGAAAATCCATCTTCATGTGTGCCTTATGATAAATCCACAAGCCCATGTCTACTTTGAGCTATGTTGTTATAGTAAAGGGGCAAAAAAGGGAAGTTTCCCAGCCTGTACATGTAAGCAATAAGTAACATTACGAAAGCTCCATTTACCACCATTTAAGCACTAGTTAGTATGTGGTCCATATCTAGGTGACTACAAAATGTTCTGAAAAATGGACACAAGTAATTTTCGTTTCATTAGCTACTCATAGAAGGCAATGAATCTAGTTTCTTTCTATGGTTCTCATTTCCACTTCCTATGCATGTTTATAAAGTTGTAATGCTCAATAATACTGTAACGAAACAGAGACTTAAGCCTAATTTGGTGATGCAATTTGAGGGGGTATTTTTTTTTATAAAAAATATAAGCTAATTTTTTTTTATTTGGTAAACAAAAAAGTTGAAGAGCTTTTGCTCTTAATTTTTAACTCTTGACTTTTAAAAGTTAGGGAGTTATTTTTTAGAATTGACTTGTACTCTCTAAAATTTAAAAGATAAATATAACTCTACTCTTTTTGGGTTACATAACTTTACTATTTTTAATGATAATAAAAATAAAAATTATTCTTTTTAATATTTATCTCTATTATAGCCATTTTTTATTTTAGGAACAAATTTATCAAATATTACTCTTGTAATTTCTACTTATTGAAAGTAATTTTTATATTATTTTATCAAATAATACTATTATAACTTTTTAAGAACAACTTTTAGAGAGTCTAAAAAACTCAGTAGCTCCGAAAAAAATCACAACAATATCAAACTAAACATTATTCTCTTAAGAGCTAAAAGCAAACATAGAGAGTAAGTCAATTTTTTTTTTTTTTTGGCCTTAATAATTGTTCACACAATTTTGAATCGAAAGTAGTGGTTAAGTAAAACTTCCTTACGGCTTCAGAATTTGAATTTTTGACATTGTAAATAAAGTTTGTTTGGAGTTACATTCCAAAATAAGTAAAGTTTAATATCATAAATGCTCTCAAAAGGCACAATAATACTTGATTGAAAAAAGCGGAAATTATCCCGTAATTGGCAGACAAGTTATCTAATCATGACATCCCTATTCTCCTAACCTAGTGTTAAGATCCTTGTTTCTCAAGACTGATTACTCATTTCATGGTTTTTTTCTTTTATTTTTTTGTTTGTTTTGTTTTTTTTTTGTTTTTGGGGGGGGGGGAGGGAGGTTTAACTTGTTTTTCCGAAAAGAAAAAAAGTGACAACTCCTTAACCATCCCTTCCCTAAAAAGGTCAATACTCTTCAATAATTTTATTGATATGGTAGGTCAATTATTGAGGGCAATGCCCTTTCTTTTCTACACTTTCTCATTATTGACTTATATGATAGGATTCAGTTTATATGAATGAAAAGAAAAAAATACCCTTTTAAATAAACTTATCTTTATTAAAAATGATATCTACCTTTAGATCGAAAATCTATCCATTTTCTCATTTTTTTTAAAGTATATTATAGTCAACAATTAAAATTTTATTTATATCGAGTACACATGATTATTTTTGCTTTTCCTTGTTTTGACGTAAGTCCATGGGATTGTGGGGCTCACATTATTAGGATGGACCAACGTTTATGGTATATGAGAAATTCTTGCATGCCCTAACACTAAGTGCTAAAATTTTTTCTTATTTTGTTCTATTTATTGCACAATAAAAAAGCTTTATAATGGTTAAAAAATACGGTAATAGGTTGTTAAGGAAATAAAAACGATCTACTACTAAAACTAATTTGTCAAGTAATAAATAACCCAGAGGAAGAAAAATTCTTATTATTAGAGCATACAAGAATTTCTCATTATGGTAATTTCGAGGACTTTTTTATACAATGGAATCATTTAGGGTATGATCGCAAGTTATGAAAAAAATAAAATAAAAGGAAAAGAAGAGTAAGGAAAGAGGGATTTAGAGGAATAGAGAGTTTTACCTTATCCTTTATCCATGAGTATAAAATAGATAGGAATAAGAAATTAGAGGTTTATTTTTACAATTTTACCTTTGATTAAAATAATTATGAAAGATTTTGAAGGATTAATAAAACTCTCCAAAAAAAATTTCCCCAAGAAAAGGTAAAACTCATTAATAGAGATAAAATTTCATAAACATCTTCCTTCTTTCTCTCCTTTCTCTAAATCAAACTTGTAAACACACCTTTAAAAATTATCAATAACAACTTCAACTTTCAAACTGTTACCATTTTGATTTTTACTGAAGCTTCAAATTAATTAGTCCCTTAAAATGTAAGTATCAATTTGAAAATAAGTTTAAATTTTATAGAGGCAACTTGTTATGACTTAAGCCTTTCTGTCTTAGAAGCATCATTTTTTTTTGTTTTTTTTTTTTATTCGGGTTCAAGAGGCTTCACCCTTAGTAACACTTTCCATTGCTTAACTAACAATGAAAGCATTATTATGACTTGAACTCAAAAAGAGAGTCCAACCCAATAAATGCCACAGTATCATTACACTTGGAATAAATTCATGTTCCCAAGCTTAATATTCCCATTAAATTTGAAGCCAATTCTCAACTTCAGTTTTGAAAAAAAAAAAAAAAACAAGCGGTATAAAAAAATCACAAATATTAAAATGATAAGTAACTTTAATCTCGTAAGATATAAACATGGGTTTAAATTTCAGGAAAGCAACTATTATAAAAAGAGTATATAATCCTAGCTCTCGCATTCAAACAAAAAAGTAATATTATATATAATTCAAATGGGACAACCTTTCAAACGTAGTTTTTAAAAATAAAGTTTCACACCTACTAGAACCTAGGCTAGGCGGGGATTGGGAATAGGTTGTGGGGACTGACCCCCCCCACTTTAAAACCACACACCCTTAGTAATTAGGGGAGTTGCCCTTCGCACTATTTTAAGCAGTAAAGTAATAATAAATTCATAGAATATTTTGTTTTCCTTTAATCTAGAATTTAAAAGGGGGGGTTCCAAGTTCCAACACACCACACAACACTTCAACAATATGGAGATCCTATTTCAGCATTGCTTCCACTTAAAAAGGTTTAACATATGTGAAAGGATGAACTAAAAAACCTGTATGTTATTTGAAGAGATTTCAACAGATTCCCAATCACCTAAACATCTGCTTTCTACAAATGTTACATAGATAGAGCACCAATATGCAACAAAGATGGGAACAGCAGCACTCAAGAAATTACAAGAAAAATTCAAGTGATGTTTCTATCTACAAGAAGGATTTTCAAGATCCAAAAAATTCAGAATAATCCCTAATAAAGGTAAAACCTGCATAAAGCCACTAGAAATGCCTCCAATATTCGATTGTGTGTAAAATATAGACAATGCCAGCAAAAGATAAAGATGTATCTGGCTGTCAGTCCTACTGAATGCCACGGTCCATCGCTCCTCATATCCAATTCTTCAACTTCCATCAAGCATGGATCATCTACATATTTAAATACGCAAAAAGAATTAAACCACTAAATTTATTTGCAATGTCTCCAAAATGATAAATCCCTTCACAACCAGATCACATATCTGATCATTCCATACTATTAGTTTGACAAAGAGATGTCTCCCTGTCCTCATGACCAGATTAATATCACTTTTGCTAAGCATATTTAAACATAAACCTCTCATTCTATATCATTTTGCTTCCCAAGTTTCATACAAAAGAATATTCTACTTGTTCTACAGATGCATTACAGTATCACAAAAGAAGGAAAAAAACGAGTTTTACCATCTTCGGGGTGTTTCTTGCTTTCATTGTTTTCATAGTAGCATCTGCAAAAGCTTGTGCTGCCTCAGCATCAGCTTCTGCTGCCTCTGCCTCTCTTGCTGCCTCTTCGGCTTCTGCTATGGCAGCTTCTGCTTCTGCAACTGCTCGAGCAGCAACTGCAGCTGCCTCTTGTGCAGACATCGACCTTATCTTTGCTAATTCTGAATCTATCTGAGACTTTGTAAGGACATTGGTATCATCTTTGTCAACCTTCAAAGAGGCTTTCTGCCTCCCATCCAATAATAACAAGGATGGGTTTCTTCTTCTGTCAGAATATGCCGGAGTAGGTGCAATCCTATACCTGCGTTTTACCTGAAATATCAACTCAACCCAAGAGTAAGATCTCTAGTTGATACATTAATATAACTGCCACAAAATGAGAAAAATAGCATCCAGAATATTTGTCAAGCTCGCATAAACCATATAATATCTCTAAATCAAGACAAATTATGGATTCCTGAAAATTATACCATAAACAATTGCTTGTAACTCATAGCAAAACATAAAAATTTTGCACAAGTCTATGCATGAATTTGCAGTTAAACAATGTTTAGGTGTATACCACGATCCCATCTAATTTACCAGAACCAGCAGCCGTATGTAAGCAACAGTACATTAAATAAAATATGAGCAACAGCAACAGCAACAATTGATTTCAAATGGATATATGATTCCTAAATTAAAAGTTGATAAGGTTTGTCTCTCACCATTCTAACTTGTCAAAAGTCACTATTTTCAATCCTTACACCAACATCTTTCCTTGTTCCTTTCATCCATCCTCTTGTCCTGGCATTCATAACTGAGCCATCACTCCCTTCCAATGTGGCTCAACTTCTACTCCACACACTTTGTCTTACAGTCTTATAATACTATAGAGTCAGATTAATCAATCATAGAGTAGATGCCTGATTCAGTATTTGTCCATGAAACAATAACGTCTATAAACGGCACTGATGTACAGGATAGCCCACTTCTAAAAACCAGGATGACAACGGGGAACAACCTCCAACACAAATGGGAGTTCCAGGTTTCAGATTTCAATCCCATTCAAAACTCATGCACCTACATCAATCTCATCAGGTCATAAAGAGCAGTCCATCCTCACTGGAGAGTGGACAAACTGGGCTTTGATATTGATACCAATTGCTTTAGAGGAAAGCCCGCTCATAAGAGCCAGGCTGATAAGAGAGGACATCCTAGCCCACTATAAATGGAAGTTCCTTCTCTCACATGCAGCCAACTCGCTATAGCATCAAACCTGCACCAGAGACTCTCATCTTGCATCAATCTCCTACAACATATCATCAAAAGCAAAAAAAGATGCACCAAAGACAGTTTTTATTGTGTTTATCCAGAAAATTACTCTCCCATCTACCTCATAGAATTGGTACTTCATGCTCATTGATATCCATAATCTAGCTAACACATTGACAATGTTTTGATACTTGTCCATCAGAAGACAAGGTTTCCGTATATAATCATGGCTTAGCAGGGGTTAATATGAAATGAGCTTTGGCCTCCAAGCTTGGGGCTTTGTAATATATGATGGAAATAATTACTTCAGAAGGGACAACATAACTGGTCATGAGCCATCATAGAACATAAACAATAAAAAAAGAAAAAGAATTAATACCGGTTCTCACTTCTGCATCGATCATGACAGTAAGATATCTCAAAAAGGGAATTAAATTGCAAAGGATGCGCACTTCGTAGAATCAGAGGCTTGGCATGCATCTTAAGCCTACTTTTTATATAACATTTTTTATTTCTTTTAAAAAAATTAGTTTGTGTTTTGAAACTAATAAAATATTGTGGTATGAAAATCCAGTTAACAAGCAGCTTAAAAGTACAAAACTAGGCGGAAGCAGTCATGGTTAAAATTACAATATCCAACTCCTCTTCATGAATGTAATACACAATATTGGGCTTTAAAAACAAAACCAAAAATTAGACACCAAGTGAAGGAAATTCCTTTCTATAGAAGTCTAGACAAAGTACTATGAATAAAATTGCATTTGTTTCGTATTCATGTCATCCAAACAACGTTTGCATCAGATGGATATGAGCTATGCCTATGGTATCATGAAACATACTAAAATATACCTTTATCAGTTTTCCACTTGCTGTCAAAAACTTTAATTTTGCTGACAACAACCTTTTGAAGTCAGGCGGAGCCCAATACTGGTCCTACATATTGCAAAGCAATGAAATTTAATTGAGTTGAAAACAAAAACGATATAACAAATCATGAAATGTAAAAGAGAGCAGTATCCTATGAAATTGTATACTATTGTAACAAACATTTCAATTTCACAATTGACAAACAGATCTGATGTCATTGCTTAAGCATATAACAATGGGTGTGTGGGAAGTTCAAACAGCATCACATTTTTGAGCATCATTACCATCATATAAAGCATATTGATTTTTCCAAGATGCTTAACCAATAAAAAAGGACAAAAAAACTCCAAAAAACTGAGCCTTCCAAGGGATAGAATAAGCCCACTTCACTAAAAGTACCACATGTCACCCTGGAGTGCTCCAACAGTCTGTTAGGACCCAAGGGGTGGCTTATGTGTAAAAGTCTCGTTAGTTACTAAATGAGAAAAATAAAAATGAGTGTGAAGTCCTATAGTGCATAACAAAATGGTGAGCTAGCAGATAGAGGCAATAGAGGGTGTGATTCTGTTAGGAGTGGAAATATGTAAGTGGAGGGAGAGGTGAGGGAGGTAGATAGAAATTTGAACTAGGCTTTTGGGAGAGTTTGAGCCTCTCTAATGCTCAATACCTTTGCCATTTTATTTTTTTGCTCTGTTTGTAAATTCCCCCAAGCAGCCACTAGTATTGCCTTGATATCAATTTTGCATTCAGTAATACAATCTTGTTTTTCTTCCTATTTTTTCTATGGATACCAGGTTTCTATCAACCGGTATCAAAGCCTCAGCCCACGTTTGGCGAATTGCTCCTTTCGGGATTCAACCTTTTTTTATGCAAACTCTAGCCCAAAAACCTCAATCACATCTTCTATGAGCTGGGTTGGGCCCACTAGCTTCACCACATCATTTTCTTGTATTAAACCCCAAAGCTCCTTCCCACACATTTGGGCCTGGCTCATTAGGCTAAAATTTTGACCTGGATTGGAGAATGACCCACCCTTTCCTTTTGCCTTCTCTCTTGCGCTGCTGCAATGGTTGTCTGCACTTCTACCAAAGTTATCACACTGATTGCCGCACGAGTGACCACGCTCGATTGTTCTGGTGGTAGAAGCTTCGTTGGATGCTATAAAATGCCACTCTAGCTGTCACAAATCGCTCCACCTTGTGCCTGCGCTTCTTCGGGGTTCATCATCGTCGGTGGCTCGCCGGCCTTCAGCAATGGCTCGTTGCCCACCTCCCTTGGGCTTGGGTCTGGCAGTTTTGGGGGTAGCAGTTGAGCTTGTTTCACGCAACAGCTTGGGTGATCTTTGTCAGCCACTTCCAACTCTGCCCACACATCCGTTGCAGACGTCTCGACGGCTGTCACACTCGCTTCTGAATCTAGTGGCTTTTACGGTGGTTGACCATCTTCCAAGAGTTCTCTCTTCCATCCTCACACGGTCTCCTCTGTTGCGTGATGATTTTCGCTTTGTCGCCCTCACGGTTTGATGGTTATCACTGTAGATAGCTGGTCTTCTTTGTCCTCCATCGTGGCTTTGTGGCAGCCTATGGTCCCCAAAAGGGTCAGGTGGCCTACTCCCCCAAGCTGACCACTCCTAATGGTGCAAAGGATTCCCTAGAGAATGAGGGAAGTATCGCTCCTCCCAATGGTGAGATCGGAAGTAGCGACGCTCTTTGTGAAGAGGAGGAGAGATTTGTGATCCCCTCACCCTTCTGTTACCCCCATCCCATCGATCCTCAAGGTCCACCTAGCGGTGCTCTCTCCGTGGCAGAGATTGCTCCCTAGGCCAAACATGGTGTCATCCTCTCAACAGCTGCTCAACCTTGTCCATCTTCCTCTCCAGATTCTTTATCCTAGCTTCCATGGCAGCTTCAACAATAGGCCCCCACAGCCCCAAGAACGAGGCTCTAACAGCTTTGCAATAGATTGCATGGTTTCTGGCACAAGGCCCCCAAGAACGGAGGCTTTGATACCAATTGATAAAGACCACAAATAGGAACCAGAGAATAGAAGAAATTGAATGTATTATTAGCACCCTCAAGATGAAGTAGTGTGGATCATTTGAAGAAGAAGAAGAAAATACAAAGCTAACATGAAATTGAAAAGGAAATTCTTAAGCATTAGAGAGCCTCAAACTATCCCAAAAGCCTAGTCCAAATTTCTGCCTACCTCCCTCACCTCCCCATCCACTTACATATAATATTCCCCACTCCTAACAGAATCACACTCTCTATTCCCTCGATCTGCCAGCTCACAATTCTGTTATGCACTATAGGACCCCACACTCATTTTTATTTTTCTCATTTAGCAACTAACGAGACTTCTACACATAAGCCACCCCTTAGGTCCTAGCATAGTCTTATACAAGGAACTTCCACAAACAATGCCAAGAATGAGAGATTTCCAATCTCATAAGTGGATACATAGTTTCACTTGCAGGGTTTCCCTCATTCCAATACTAATAAGATGAGCTCTCCCAGATTCCTTCCCTCTAAAAAGGGAATCTAGAATCCAGCACTATCAGTTTGCCTTCAGTCTCAATTATCTTGATACTTTGAAACTCCCTAGCTCTCTTCTACTAATCAAAAGCCTTGATCTCATACGTGGAAGTATTTAACTTGTACCCTCTCTGTCAATTAAGCTTCCATAGATTGCCTCTCATTGTAACTTCTAATCCAATTGGACTGCTAATGTATCTCTTGGAACTTGTGCTTTCCTTATTTCACTTTTTAAGAAAGGACCATTCCTTAGTTACACAAAGGATAAATTCTTATCCGATTGACCTAAACTAAAAGGCCTTCCACGCTTCTACAGGGCAGATTAGAGCAGGATTTTGAGACAATAAGATAATATTGCAGGGAAGACTAGAGTGAGAAGGACTATAGAGAATTGTATAGTATTATGAATTATGAATGCATAAAAAATGAACAGCATAACTAACGCCATAGCCATCGGAACCACATTAACCGGGAAAATTTTATAGATTTGTAGTTTTGTGATTCAAATAGGTCTTGTCTACAAATTATAAATTAAATGAATTAAAAGCATCCCAACCAAAAGGGGAAAAAAAAAAAGAAGATTTAAAAGCAGAACAAACAAAGGTTAGACTTCAAAGTTAGAATAATACCTCTATGAAAGCTGCAATAGTTGTCTTATTAGAACCACCATTTTCCTTCAAGGTGGTTATTGCTTCCATTATAAGGTTATCCAATCTGTAAAATGTAAACATGTTAAGCAGATATTGTTAAAATAAGCATAAACAATCACACCCAAAAAATAGGACAACAAAATTTCAAAGAAATGAAACATAGTAATAGTAGTCAATTGCAGCGCGATTGCGCGCTATAGTGGCATTGCATCGCGGAACATAGGGCCGGCGTGACGGAGCTCCTACAGCGGAGCTTTTTTTTTTTTTTTTTGCGGCTGTTCGCGGCCACAATCGCAGCCACTATATTGTCCCTGATGTAAAACCCCTTTCAGCCAATGTTATTTCATCGATAGTAAGCAAACATCGGGGGCTTAAGTGTAATCTTCTACTTCGTACACGCTCTCCTCTCCCGACCCTTCTCCCGTTGTTTGCCACTGCACTTCTTTTCTGGTGATGACGACCCAGCCTCCAGCGACGGCGACGGTGACCAGCAAGTTTGGTGTTTGCTTGAGACTTGAGACCCATCAGATCTCCTCTCTTCCTCTAGCATTCTTCTTGTCCCTATGCTCTGCCCTCCTCTTTCTCCACTTCTCCTTCTATTCTCTGTTTTCTTGTCTCTGTTGTCTCAGTTTTTCTTTGCTTTTCCCCCACTCTTCCCCATCCCTTTCTCTATGACCTATGGATTTGAATGTTTTAATAATTTTATTAGACTTAAGTTTAATTAAAATTTAATATACTATATATAATTTCTTATTTAACAACATATATATATATATATATATATATATATATATATATATATATATATATATATATATATATAGTCATTTATATTTATTAAAATTAAAATAGCGACCATCCTGCTACCCGCTATAGCGTTTTTGGTGACGGCCGCTCCGCAGTACTATTCACAATTGACTACTATGAAATGAAACCTTTTCAGGATGCAACCAACACAAGAGAATGAAATCAGGCAAGCATGCCAACAATTAAATCAATGACCTTAACACTCAGTAGCCAGTAAGAATCCCTAATTGAGGAATACAATTGCACATACTACTGCTACCTACTAAAGTTCCATTTTTTCTGCAAACTAGGTAGATAGAAATAGTGAAACGAACTACCACATCAAAACAAAATAAAGATAGTCTAACCTTACAATGGACCTTTTCGGACCAGAAATTGGCACCATATCTCTAGAAACTTGAAGAGGCTTAACATCAACAATTTCTTCATCACTTGGAATAACAGGAGTGACAGCCATAGAGTTCTCATCCTGTTTTGGGGCCTGATGCACCCTTCTGATGGCTAACCTAGACTTTTCCCTGGAACTCCATCCATTTGCCATCACACTCAGATTTCTCCATTTATCCTATCCAGAACCCCATATCAGAAGTTCAGAACCACACAAACAAGCCGATGTGCATAATAACATAGATGGTCCAATACAAATTCATTATGATATGCATGGAATTCACACTTCTTGAAAACACTTGAAAACATGGCCTTCAAGAAATAAAACACCAACAAACGCAACTACAAAGATAACCAGACCTTGAGATCCACATTGGACCGCAAATATAAGACACCACTAAACTCTGGATCCTTGAGTATTGTACGCCATTTACCAACCCCATGTTTGACAACTCCAGCTTTAAGAGCAGCTTCCTCTTCTGCTGTCCATTTCTGCTTAGGAGCACCCATCAGGAGTAGCAGAGAACTTCTCTCTTGGCTGCAAGAGTACATTATACAAATATTGAATCCACCTATCTAATCACAAGTTCTACAGGGTCATAAGACATTAGAAACTCTAACTATGATTTTAAAACAATCCCTATCAAATAATGAATCTCATAAAATTCTCAACTCTAAATACATAATTTTAATCAAATTTTAACCCTTTTGATTCCAGACACCAAACAGTTGAAGCTGCTCAACCAGTAATTACAGATACAGCTTCAGAGCCTTTTTATCCACATCCAACTCCTTCCGTCCCACAAGTTAACATTCAATTTCACGATCTGAAGGTGCAAGCAACGCCGTTAAATCCATTCATTTCTCGAATTAACAGAATCAAAACCGCAGGAACATGCAAACCAAAACCAGGACCACTTTCCAATACCTCACAATTCAACAACAGCAGAAAAACCTAATCATCAGATAGAATTTAATCTCTATAATTATTTACTGATCCTAAAATGAATCTGAGCCAAAAGAACTGAATTCTGGTTGGTTCAGGGTACAAAACCCTAATTCATGAGACAAAGGAAATAGAGAAGAAGTAGAGAGAGAAAAGGGGACCTTAATTGGAGAAGGAAGTGATTGATGAAAGAGTCAGAAAATGGAGCGTTGAGGTCGCCAGTTTCTTTTGCAATTGCAGCATCCCGTCCCGCGCCAGACGCCTTAACCGCGGACCACACACACCAACTTCTAGATTCAACTCATATTTATCAGCTCAAACAAATTATTATATTCACTCACTCAATAATAATAATAATAATAATAATAATAATAATGGCTAATTTTTAGTTTGAATGTTCAACTTGGTCCGAAACTACATACGTGCTTCACCTCACTTTCTAAAATTGAAAATTAACAATATAATAACTGAAGTTGCAAAAAATTATTTAGATTAGTCCTTTAAATAGTTAAATTTAATTCCTAAGAATGTTATTATAGAAATTAACTTAAATTATGTTTTTAATTTTATGAATTAAATTGTTAATTTTTTAAATTATAAATATTAAATTATAGCGCACTTACCATTTTAAGGATCAAAATGAGCATCCACACTAATTTTTATACTCAAATAATAAAATATAATTTTATATTATAAATAATAAAAAAAATTGTCATCTTAAAGTGTGTTTGATATAAAATAAGACTAAACAATAAAATTTTATAGATATATTTTATATGTAATTTAACACATAAAATTCATATATAAAATTTTACTCCATACCAAACAAATCATATCAATAATTTAGTGTCTTTCAAAAAAAATTATGAAATTATCATTTTATGTTCGGAAGTTCCATAAAAATGAGTAATGTTGACGATTTCTTTGAGTTTTATCATGTAATTTAATATTATTTTCTCTTCTCTATTCAAAAGTATATAATTATTTTAAAATGAAGGTAGTAGGACACATTAGAGGAGAATAATAAAGAAGAGAGAAATATAAGTGGGAGATGATATTATTGAAGTGAGAGAAAATATTAAATTAATAATTAATATAGATATAATAAAATTACAAAATTAACCATATTTACAATAAGAAAAAAGAAAGTGTGTTTTTTTTGTTGAAAAAAAAAAATACAAAATTTGCTAACCTTCATATGAATGTAATGAGGTTGGCAATCTCCATTAAAGATAATCACTAATTTTATTATTCCGTTACATTTTATGAGTTGCATAGGTGTTATATTTTTCTTATGTTAATATATATTCATTTTAGAATTTTAAAAATAAATATTTTTCTTTAATCGTTAATAAATTTAAACCCAAATAAACATAAAAATAAAAATTTTAAATTATAATAAGTTATGAAAGTTAAAGTATTTATTTTTATTATATAAACTATACTTTATTTAATTTTAAATCAATAAACAGTAAATGTAAACTATGAATTAACAAATGCATATCTGCCAATTTACTCAATACCCAAAACACAAAAAAAAAAAAAAAAATTATTACTCTACACGAATTTTTAAAATATTTTAGAACAAAACTTTATTTTAGTCCTCAAAAAATATATACATCATCATATTAGTTCTCTAAAAAGTATTGCCATCGTATAAGTCCTTAACCCCTTAAAGATTTAAAACGTCACCATATTTATAATTTTAGAGTATTAAATTGGTGACACAAAAGGATTAGCTATCTAGTTGTTTTGAATTTTTTAGTTTCACATACTTATATAGTAACAATAGTCTTTGAAAAACTAATGTAATACTATATATATCTTTCAAGAACTAAAATAAGATTTTACTTAATGTTTTATTATACATATTAATTATTATTTTGAAAATTAATTAAGATCTTTTATAATAAACTTACCACCTATCCCAATGTCCCACATTGCACTAGTACAATACTTTTTTTATTAGTATATCAACGATAATAAAATTTAAACTTTTGACCTCATAAACATATTATCTAAATCTTTCACCACTAGATTAACATATAATATTAGTTCTTGTTTAAAATATAGGCATCACAATATGTATTTCTTTCTTTACATATTTGATAAATGCTTAAAATAAATACAATCATCACATTCAAATCATACAATCATTCAATATCCTGAATCTCACATATTTAATAAGACAATCTCTCTCACGGTCTCTTCTCATTCTCACACCTCAACATTTCTCAATATAAATATTTATAATCCCTTAACAACCAATTATTCTTATACATTCTTTTTTATTTTTATGGTATTCTTGTCCATTCTTTATTAAATATTTAAAGTTATTAGGATTGATCTAATGGTAAGGTATTTGGATAATTTATAAAAGATCCTAACTTCAAATTTCATTATCATTAATATACCAAAAAAAAAAATTATTTCTTTCCTATTAAAAACTTATTTTATATTTCCTACATATTTTTGAAATACCTTAAAATTGAATTACATGAATTCAAACTTTGAATGTAACGATAAAAGAGGAACACAACATAATAATCAAAACAATTTTCTTTTTGACGAGAATTATAAAAGAAAAAAGTCGTGTCAAAAGTTTGGTTAACCTGGTACAAGTTAATGCTATCTAATACCATACAAAAAAAATGTTAATTCTATTTCCGAAAATCCCTTTGATAAAGCCGTGCATCATCATCATCTCAAGGACATGAATATAGCTTCTCTTGTGCATGCACAAAAATAATTTTTTTAAAAAATATATATATATGTATATAGCGTGAGACAAATATTATCAGTAGTCTTCAAATAAGCAAGTAGAGAAAGTAGTTACAAATTTCAAAATTTTGAATAGAGAAAGAGCGGAGGGGGTGAACATCACCATCATTGAAGATGAAGAATTTCTATAGGCAAAGGAAAAAGACCATTAATAAGCCCTCTAAATCTTTGAAGAAAGCCCGGATTGCCACGCACCACGGTAATGTGATCTCTAGAGTTTTAAAATACTAATTGTGTTATTTGTTCTTGTTCTTCTTTCTTAAACTGAAGTTAAGTATGTTTGAATTTGCATTAGCTTATGTTTTCAAACCAGTAATCGATAGCTTGTTAAAAAGTATAATATTATGATGGTCCTTGTATCTGATTTTGTGCTAGGTGTCTTTGTATCCGCATGCTTCATGTTAAATTCCTTGATGTTTTAACCATATATAAGCCTAAAGAGAGTATGAATACATGATGGACGTCCAAAATTGGCTAGCACACAGAAAAATATTATTTGTAACATATTTCAAGACATCTTTTAAAAAATACTCTGAAGTGTGCCCTAAACATTGATAGAGGGTAAGTCCCTACTCTTCTCTCACCAAGAGACACTTCAAGATATTTGTTAAAACATTTTTTAAAAAATGGTACAAATAACATTTCTGGACGTCTTAATTTGTAATGCAAGCAAATTCCTTAATCAGAGTCCAAAATGGCGGGTCTAAAATTCTTTTCTATGTTTGCTTTCAAACAGATTATCCTGATCATAGCAAGGAGGAGAAGAGTTTGCGGCACTTTGACATGAACATGGCATATGGGCCGTGCCTTGGAATGACTAGACTAGAACGTTGGGAGCGCGCACAGAAGCTGGGTTTGAACCCCCCTCAACAAGTTAAGATCCTTTTGAAGTATGTCAATGTTGACACAGAGTGCTTGTGGCATAACCGCAAGATTGTTTGATTGAAGAGATTCTAATTTCTGACTTTAGCTTAGGCTCTATCTATAGAATTTAGTTTACAAATCAACTTATGGTTATGTTCTTCTTTGGTCTTGTTAATTATTGTTTGGCAGCCATGAAATCATAGTTCACAAGTTGAATGAATAAAAATGAAACTGAAAAACAAATTCTCAAGAACTTGAACTTGCGTGTTTATATACACAATTTATACAGAATCATTTTAGCTGCCGTTTTAATATTATAATAAAGTGTTCATCCACTATACTCATTGTTTTTTTGGGTACATCACCTATTCTTTGTTACTATATACCAATCGTCCTCTAGAGATCTTGATTATTTTGCTTCATTGCTTCCAAACATATTTTGATTGGATGCCAACAGCCACATAGGGTACTGCAAATTTTTCAAAGCCATGAGGGGACAAAAAACGGCTGGTGCTTAGGATTAAAATTGAAAATAATCTCCTATTTTTGACTCTGTTTTGCGTCTTCCACATATATTGACCAAAAACAAAAGAATTTCTCCATATACGACAAAATACTTCCACGGTACCAAGCTTTAAATAACATTTTTGCTTCTTCTTGGTGATTTCTTTTATATTTTCGTGCAATAATGTTCACTTCTTAACAATCTGCATCATATATAACACAATATAAATGACAAAAAAGAATCAATAATAACAACCAAAACATTTTCCTATTCGGTGAATTCTGCAACATAAATCAATATCAAATACCATGTTTTCAGAATCAACACTGTTCTTGAGCTACACAACTATACAAAGCCAATAGGTTAGTCTTTCCGTTTAGCTTTTGATTTTACATCATCAGGTATGCATGATGACCAAAAGATTGGCAACAACGTGCATGCAGCTTGTATCAGAAGTCCAAGTGGAAGTCCTGAAAAATCACTTCCTGTTACCTTGATGTATGATGCTAGTGCAACACCAAGGTATCCACTTACAATGAATGCAAGGGCTGTAGCAGACATAAGAAATGCCATTATAGATCCCTCACACCCTGGTGGACACAACTGCGCTATTAAGACACTGAAAGGAAGAATCTTAAAGAAAAAGAGAACCTCTAAGAATCCAGAGAAAATAACAACATAGAGAGAGTGTGGCACCCCCATTTGTCTATAGAAACCTCTCACAAACAAGAAGTCTGAAATCATGAAGAATGCCATCATAGACTGAATGGCTGATATTAGTTTCCTTGGTGGGACAGATTTCAGGTATTGGTTATATATGATGCCCCATAGAAGCATTGTTACCTGGCCAAACACCTTTGAGATACCCAAAACTGATGAGTCAATTTTCAAATACTCAGTTTGGTAAAAGAACATGGTGCCCGTGAGTGCAGGAATAATGGCATAAGATGCTGCAAACCATGATATTGAGTAAGCAATTTCAGGTTTTCTTAGAGCAACCAATAGCTCTGAAAGCTGTTTCCTTATCCCCGCAGATGGACTCTTTGGGAGTCCAAGAGAGCTCTCAGGAACAGAAATGGTTATGAAAAATTGGAGAGCAAGAAGAAGGCCGAAAACCAAGAACATCGACTGCGGGGAGAACCGGCTGATAAAAATGCCGCCGAGAAGGTTTCCGAGGACTCCTCCTACAGAGGAAGCTATCCAAACAAATGATTGGAGACTTCCTGAGGATGATGGTTGAGAGTGCTTGGTTGAGGAAGAAGGCTGTTTACCCATCTCTGCAACAATGGCATCGTTTGCTACCTCAGCTATAGAAGCACCTAGATTACTAAGGAGGAGGTATATGGATATTGTGAAAATAGATATGCTTGATGGAGAGATTGCTATGGCTAGCCATGATAGTGCCTGCAAGAAAGCTGCATAGATAGATGAAAAGACATCTCTTAGGAATTAGTTATATCATTATTAAAGAGATGCAATGAAACCACAAAAAACTGGAATGATTTATGATTCCAATATTCATGATAGATGTGATTCTACTTAAAGTAATAGCAAATGTTGATGATTTTTCATTAATACAGTTGAAGACTATCAAGATCAGATCCAAGATTGAAGGTGCTTGCATAAAATCAGAAGAACGCGATCAAAGCTGCTCTTTTAGATGATAACTTGAATGAAGAAGCATCAAGGACAATTTTGATTTTACTAACCTAGAAATTAGAGAAGATATTTCCACCAAAAATAAAAAAAGGGAGAAATTCCTGAAAAGTCAATTGATTTATGCTAAGTGGTTAATCTAATCATACAATTGGTTAACTGTACATACATAAGCAAGAATTATCATTAACCAGTTCACTCTAGGTCAACATTTTCACTAGGATTGGCTTTGGAGGGATTCTCACTAATAGGGGGAAAAATAGAGAGGAAATGGAATAGCATCTAAGTTTGAAAAAAAGGCAACATATTTAGCCCAAAGAGGTCAGAAATAATAATTTATGTGAAGTTTCAACATGTTGAACTGGAGAGGAGAGTTAGTTTAGTTAAATCAATCTTATAAGAAAAATGGAATGAATGATGCAGAGACGCCAATTAGAGTGCAACACAGGGATCTATGCAGGCACAAAACTAATTCTCATTGTCAATAACCTTATCCTAGTTTCATCTAGCATTGAATGAAATTGAATGATAGGGATCGGGCATCTGTTAGTTAGGAGTTAGTTAGTATACAAATAGTGAGGGAGGGGAGAAAAAGGTAATAGAAATTCAGTTGTTCGAACTTAAGGAGAGTGAGGGTCTCAATTTTGAATACTTGATAGTCAAACAACTTCCAAGCCTTATCCTGAGTCACCATGTATAAGGAGGGGAAACGTTCTATTCTATGGAAGTGGTAAGCAACATACTTCGATACTTTCAATTAGAAAACAATTCTCAGATTTTAGAGGAAGGCCTCTTTCCTTAGTCAAACTCTGTGATAAAACATTTTAGTTGGCCTCTATTTAGTGTTCGACTAATGGTTTCTTCCGATAAGGCACCTTGATAAATTTGTAGAGGGAACAGAGAGCCATTTTTAACATAGTTTCCCTTGAGGTTAGCTTCATTTATGTTTGATGGATGCCTTTCTTATAAACTTGTCTTAGGATCATTCCTTATCAGTTATCACCGCTTTTTTTATACCTTCTTCTAATATAAGTTTCTTCTATTGAAAAATAAAGACAAAGAAATCCATTTCAATGACCACTGATATGTTCTCTACTTGCAATAAAGAATTGCGATCCATCACATTTCCTTCATAAGGAAGCTGACAAAGTTTTACTTATCCTCTACTCTCCAGCAACAATGGCATTTATTCATTTTTAAACTAGTTCCTATCCATGGACTTGCGAAACTTAAGCCTCATCACAGTCAAGTACTAAACAGGTTTCAGTCCGATCCCAGAACATGGGTTTTTCTTTCTTTGTTTTCTCTTTCTTTTAGTAGTGATGAGTGGCCAGAATCCGGGAAATTCCCTTTCTGCCATTGGCTTGATGCAGCAAAGAATAGACAATGTGTTACTCATAACACCTTGGGTATTAGGACATATTGCCTTACAATATATGGGGTATTGAAAGAACCTATAAACAGAAAAAAGTTCATATTTTTTTTGGTATATAGATGGTAATGAGATTTGAACTTATAACCCAATGCAAATTACTCAAGCCTATCACCACTAACCCACTCTTAGTGGCTTAGAAAAAGTTCATATTTAAGAGATCATATCAAATAAGTTCCATTAAAAGCAAAAAGAGAAACATAGAAAACTCTACCAAATTGTTTCTCAAATCCGGAATCTCAATCCTACTGCTTTTCATTCCTTTTTCTTTATGCAATTATGCTTTTCCAAAGCAGCCCACAATAGGCCACATCCAATGAGGGGGTTTCAGTCAATTCCTTGACAATAACAGCACACGTATGCACTTAACCCAGTTCTCACAATGCAAATTCTTTTATTCAAACACGCAAAGGACTTATTTATTCATTTTTCTTAAAAAAATAATAAAAGAACAGGAAGAAGAACTCATTCCCTTACAGGAATGCTAATTCCTCGCAAGCGATGCCTCTCAAAATCCTCCTAATTCAAAATTTCATTCACATCTATTGAATAGCCATTGAATATCATATAAATTACAACTCATGCCATTGCGGATGATATTTTAAATGAGGATAAGTTTTAAGTTGATTATTAGGAAGATATAGCAACACTCATTCACTTATTCCCAATACCACGAAATCAACAACCAATTGTAGAAAGTTCCCAATTCATAAGAGGAAGATAAAAAAAAATTGCACAATTCGGGCTTGTGTGATCAAATCAGATAGAGGAATCAAAAGGGTATGTGGATTGCACATTGCTTTACCTCCAAGGGCTATGTAGGGAACTCGATGCTGGCCAGAGATGTAGACTGAATCAGAAACAAGGCCATAGAGGGGCTTCCCAACCATGGGAAGATTGGCTGAATTCTGCAGAAGCTGAAGGGTGGAAGGGTCCACATTGAGTCCATCCTTGAGGAAGAAATTCACAGCCAGCCATGGAAAGCACCTGAATCCTTGCACCCAATACCCCAAACCCAGAACCTTCTTGATGGGGTTGCCACCACTCACACTGCTACTACCTCCATCAGAAGAAACCATTTTTTGCACTTCACTTTTTGTAACAGTCTTAAGGCAGAGACTAAAGAGAGAAAAAGAGAGATTGAGACAACGATGAGTTAATTGAGGAACCTGGAAAGCGGTTTCGGGATTTTTAAGGAAAAGCAGGTGCTGCGATATGTGTGTGTGTGTGTTACAATATACTGTGTTTTCCTAACGTCTAAGATTTAGAGTTGGATTTTGGAGGAATACTAGTAGTGGCATGTTCCATAGTGTGACACCTGTCAACTGTTACTGCAATGCAATTGTTTATTTATCAGTGACACGTGCTTCCATTTGCTGCTTACGCTTTTCTTTCTCGGGCGGTTGGGTCCCACTTTGGCTTTTTTTTTTTTTTTTAAATAAATTTTGTCGCTTTCATAGTTTTGTTGGAGATTCTCTGGAATGTTCCTGTATGTAGCAGGTCTGATCTGGCTTATATTTACCTTTCTCTTATTTAAATATTGTGGCCCTGAATTGGGCTGACTCGACTTTCTACTTTTGCCTATTTTTATGATTTGAATTTTATTTCTGAGTTTTCTTTCCTGGGAGATCTTCTTTAAGGCGCGTGCTATAGTGCACCATGCCAACTATGGTGTACCACGCACTACACGAATGCGAGTGAAAATTATTGGTGCATGTATACAACCAACTTCTATTAATGCACTTTAAAATTTCACACACACACGCACACACTCTTCCTCCCTCCCAACTTCTCCATTTCCAATCTTGATCGCTCCTTCGCCACTGTCGTCATCGACCCCTTGGACAACAAGCACGCCATCGCCGGCACCGGCATTATCCCACGATTCTCGACTCCCCCGCCAGTGCCACCGTTGGTTTACCAAGTCATGTTTGTGCACCCATTGTATTCAAGTGCCATAGAGTCTCAGCTACTGGCAATGGTGAAAATGAAATTGGCTACTTAGCCACTGTCCATATTAGTGGCTGTGTATTCAAAGGATTTCTCTATGATCATGGCGTTGATGTGGAAAATGCAATGCCTTGTGTTTCAGAACTGCAACTGGGAAACAATTGCAGCAAAAAAAACGAGGAAATATTCTTCTGAAATTGGGGTTCCAACAAAAAGTAGTGCCTACTCTACTTCTGCTACCCGAAGTTGCTTAAAGGTGCAAACTTGAACTAAGCTTTGCTTAAAGTAGCATGCTGTTCCACATTAATTATATTGCTAAAATAGTCTATTATTTCAGAACTTTGAGGGGGAAAAAGAAGAAGAGACGAATAATTTTCACAAATATCAATCTTCACGAGATACATGTATTCTTGAAGCTGAAATTTTCTTCACATCCAACAGTGGCAGTGGTGCCAGGAGCAGTGGGGTGACGCTTGGGCGATAGCAGTGGCGTGCTTGTTGGCGTCCAAGGAATCGGCGAAGAATGGAAATAGAGGAGCTGGGAGCGAGAGAGTGTTTGGGTGACATTTTAGGGTGCATTAGCAGCAAGCGGTAATATACATACACCAATGAACTTCACCCTCAGATCTACAAGGTGCATCGTCAAAGTGCATGGTAGACGGCACCCTTCTTTAAGATGCTCATTAAACTCGGAGATAATGTGTGACTCTAAAATAGAGTGACTTTTTTTCAATCTAAATTTATCTGAAAAAAAAAAAAAAAAAGAGTGCGCAAGACACAAAAACAAGTATGTGAGTAGTAATGAAAAATAGTTCGCATGGTGTGTGTGGTTTAGTGCGTGTTTGATTGTGTTTTCATATAATTGATTATAGATAGAATTAATTTTGTTAAAATTAATTTAGTTAGAATTAATTTTGATGTAAAATGATTTATATTTAGTAATTTATCTAAAAGTGATTCTAATAAAAAATAAAAAATTTATACTTCTTCTAAAATCAATTTTAGAGACAAAAATTAATTTTGAAAATAAAAAATCAAACAAGATTTTTTTACGGGACAATCGATCCCCCCTCAAAATCAATTTTAAGAGACTCTACAACAATCAAACACATGCTTAATCTATTTTTTATTTTATTTTTTCTTAAGGAGCTCTTAATGAAACTAGAAAGATGGGATAAGGTAAAAGGATTGACACGTGGGGATTAAACCCCTGATTTTATACTAACAATTCCTTGGTATAAGGACCAAGAAAAATGTCACTTGAATTGTAGTTTATTGGCATTTATTTTTGATTTATGTATAGATAAATTAAATTTATATATTATTTATATATACTTCATAATTAAAAAGTTATAATACTTGTGCAACTTATTAATTATTTTTAATGTAATATATTTATTCTATAAACAATATAATAATTTTACAAAAGTTATACTTATTTAAAAATTTAAATAAAAAATTTCTTATATAAAATGCATCACGCTAAGGTGACTACTGACTTACGTGTGAATTTGTCAGCATTAATAAATATTGGACAATTAATAAATATTAATACTTTGTAAAAAAAAATCAAATTCACTGGAAATCGAATGTCGATTATCTTGGATTTCATGAAGTGCCATACAGCTAGCAATGTTGTTTTTTTTTTATTTTTTTTGATCGGGAGCTAGCAATGTTGTTTTGATCACGGTTTGCCTTTCTTTTTTTTTTTTTGGGTCAAGTTGATCACGGTTTTCTTGGAAGAAATATTCTTCTCCGTGGCATAAAATGGAGAAATGAACCTACCGAAAAATAAAATGGAGAAATGAGTCCATAGTCCGTAACATACATGGAGCAAGCAGAGTCTCACAAGTGTGGACTGTTAAATTCCCATATATATGTATATATATAGCCATAATCGACATTTTCATATGCACCTTAAGCTCTTATTGAAATATTCTTCATCCTTGTCATGATATTATATTTTGGAACTTCATGTCTGAGAATGAAAGAATCTTGACCTTGTTTCCTTCGTCGGTTCTCTTGTGCAATATTCATGGCCACATCTTTCTTGCAATTATCATTTAGTACTATGATTATTATTTAAACACTACCTTTTTTATATCAAAGTAAGGAAATTATTTCAACTGCCACTTTCATTTTGTAACACATTTATCAAATAAATTAGTATAAACTATCACGACCAAACTTTAGAACAGAATCCGCTGTGGAATCGAGTGGGTTATCATCAGGGAAAGCGACGCAAATACTTCAACACAACAATGAGAAAAATAGGCAAGCCAGCATGAAGAAAAAGCATTTGTCACCAAATCAAGTAAGAAATGACAAAACCGTGACTATTCCCGTTGACAAATAAGATAAAAAAACTAAGGCGTAACATTTGTCAGGGTTCACCACTATAAACAGAACGCCTACAAGTTTGGTACATCAACCACAAGAGGCTCAAATAACTATAAGAAAGCTCAACATATATATAACTTTCGCTATTATTATGCGATAATGTCAAACCAGCTGGGCAGTTATAAGCGATATAGTCGTTAACCAGAAAATTTAACAAAGGAGCAATTGATTCAAATAGATTATTCAACAACTAGATCTTAACCTTAAATCTGATTTATGCCTTTAGAATTTTCTTCCAATCATTCACTCACCAATAGTATCGTAACACACTGGACACCTAGAAAAATTTGTGCTCTTGACCAACATCTGGAATTCTACTCCATAACTGCAACTCCTCCAGCAGCTTTTAATTTTTCTATCATATCATTTGCCTCCTCTTTTGTGACTCCTTGTTTAAGCACAACTGGCACCTTTTCGACAAGATCTTTGGCCTCTTTCAGTCCAAGGTTAGTGAATGCTCTTACCTCCTTAATAACTTTGATCTTTGCAGCAGCATCAAATTTCTCCAATTTCACATCAAATGCTGTTTTCTCTGCTTTTTTCTCCTCAACCTGTGGTCCAGCTCCAGCAGCATCACCTTGCTGACCCAAGTCCATGCCATCTGTTGAAATTGGCTGCAACTTTGGAAGCCTTAATCTTTCTGCCAAAGTAGGCATAATTTGCTGGCGTTCTTCTTCAGGTAGCGCTCCAATTCGTTCTGCAAGCTGAATGATTTTTTCTGAGGGTGGAGGTCTGGGGCCATAGGGATTATAAAATTGAGGAATTTTGTACCTTTTTGGTTTGGCCTTAGGAGGATCACTAGAAACAGCATCAGGCTGGAAGGCACGGCATTGCAAAGGCCTACATGTATCAGGCCGAGGGAGGCGGCAAATCAATCTAGAAAGGCGGGTAAAGCTCATGTCTTTGTTCAATCTTCAATCAAATCAGCGA
The DNA here is from genome assembly GCA_031439585.1 of Pterocarpus macrocarpus. NCBI lineage: Eukaryota > Viridiplantae > Streptophyta > Magnoliopsida > Fabales > Fabaceae > Pterocarpus > Pterocarpus macrocarpus. Next base: position 13,567,172 of record CM062522.1, on the reverse strand, counting down.
CTCATGAAATCAAACTGTTGAGAAAAGATGCTCCTTAGCAAACTAGTTGTATCACAGAGATAAGCCCCCTGAAGCAATTTCACATCATGATAAGGTTGTCAAAGATCGAAACCATGTTCTTAAGTTAAAATTGTCAGACTACACAAATTTGAACCATGAAATAAAACTTATATGATAATGAATTCAACAGCAATACTCATCAATACTCCCAAATAATTTCATACAGAAGAGATCATCATGAAAAGCTGAAGAAGGCAGAAAAAGCTGAAAAAACAATTTGACCTCAACAAATACAATTGAGATCTAAAATTACAGATAAAAGAAAAAATAACATAATTCAAATTAATTATATTTGACCTAAACAGGATTGAACATTGCATGGACCACAAAGCAACCCCCAAGTTGTCCAGGGAGTACTTGACTCGGTGAGACCAATAAAGGCTAAGTTACAGAGCAATCCGAAAAATTGGCCAGAATGCTTGACTACTTGAAACCACTAACGTGCATGATTTGAATTTATATTAAAAATATTTTATCATAGTTTTTTTTTTCAAAAAAAAAAAAAAAAGGAAAGCCATATGTAGCATTTTATTGGCATATATTTCCATAAAGAGATTAATAACAACCATCAAAAAAATAATATCAATCCAGCAACCAAAAGAGAATGTGTACGCAATGTAAAGATATAAGCCCAGAAAAAAAAAATCCAACTTCAATTCAATAAATTATTGTTAACCACCACTGGAATACATCAAGACAAAAATATGACCCAATGAATGTTCTATACACTAACCATTGCACACCACCAATCTCTAAACAAACACAACTGGAACGATAGCAAAGGCCCCATCCACCATCCAACAGAAAAACAGATCAAGCTATTAAACTCCAAAGAAAGAACAAACAAACCCCAAAGTAAATCAAACATTCAGAATCCACCTGTTCATTTTGTTAGCAATCACACCTATAACTAAACTACTTGCTCATGAGCCTGACATTCCAAAAAATTGTTCAGGAGTACACCAAATTCACTCTAAGAGCCCAAATTAACAATATAAATCCATTCGAGTTTTTCTCATTGCCCCGTAGCAACAGAGCACAGAAACATTCACTCAGCAAAACAAAATCAAGTGACCAGGGATCTCAGAGTTTACATTACATGAGCATCAGAAGAATGAATGAAAATCACACAATAATCACCATGGACAGCTCAAGAGGCAGAAGTCAAGTCAACTTATCATGAATTTTCAACTAACAGTGCAATCCAGTAGCAGGACAACTAAAAACACATAATGCTAATAACCAATTTCGTTACTGAGGCTTTGCATCAAGCAGGTTGCATGCAGTCATTCAAATGCATTGATTAAACCAACAAATTATCACAATAATTACAATAACGAAACCAAATCAACGATAGATGTAAACGCTAAAATCACATTTTCCTAACCCCATGTCGGAAATGAAATCATGGAACGATTAAACAAGCTCGACAACATATAACAGTAGAATAATGGAACTATATTTTTCCTCGAAATCCATTAATATGAATTAATCAAAAACTAAAAAACGTAACAAGAGAAGGAGAAATGAAAGGCATGCTTCGTCACGTGCTTACCTTCAGAAATGCGAAAGGGGCACTGCGATTTTCGAATTCCTCTTCGCTCTTGCTCTTGCTCTTGCTTCTTCACTTCTGTGACTGTGTCCGCCATGAGACTGGAATTGGGAGCCCTAATAGCTGAAACGGGCCCTTTCTTAATTAAATTTGGGCTTCATTTCCCTATCCGGCCCAAAAATAATTTTGGAATATCAGACAGGGTTTAATTTATATAAAAAAAATTTGCAGTTATTCAATCATATGCTATCATATAAAGAAATATAGATGACCCTTATCTTCACTATTCCAAAAATTATATAAATAAAAAAATATAATTAAATAATAATATAAAATAAGTGCTTACAAATTAAATCTTTTTTTATTTATTCTAAAACCCAAAAAAATTGGGATACATTTTTCTTTTAACCAATGTGCAAAATGGATACCGTTCGTTTATTCTTTAGCACCGAAATTGATTTAATGGAGTGCGTGTTTGGGAACTTATCGGAACAGACTTTTTTCAAAAAAAATAAATAAATAAAGAAAGAAAAGCTATCTACAATGTTTGAGAAAAAATCTATAATCCATTATAATCAAAATGACTATAATCCATTATAATCGTAGGACGAAACTAATGTGAGATTGAAAGAAATTATTTGCTTCTAACTATTTTCAAATAAGAAAATGTTTGTTTGAAAACACATTGAACACCTAGAAAAATTTGCGTTATATATATATCTAGGATGAAAATACCACAAAAGCATCACCGATTATTATGAGCGCAGGTATAGAGACCCACCATATTGCATTTATCTAGCAGGGATAAAGAGCTCATTCGTTTGAGAATTTTTCTTAAAGAAAAATGTTCTTTTAAATGTATATAAAAATTCAAATTAATTAAGAAATATTTTTTAAAAGACTATTCTAATATTTTTATGAATTGAAAAATGTAATTTTGGTTTTAAAACTCTAAAATATTTTATGTCATGAGAGTTCTTATTTAAATTTATAAAAATACGCTCAATTCCTTTACTGTAAAATAACTTTTATTTTTTATATTATTAAATAATAATAATTTGATTTAATGTTTTTCAAATTTTTTATCCACATATTCTTAGTATATGTTTGGGAAAATTGTGAGATTAAAATTATTTCAACAATCGCTATTTTATATAATTGTTCATATGAAAATCAATTTATGTTTGGATGTTTTAGCTGAAAAGTAGCTTTAAGATAATCTGTTTTGTTTGTTTTATATGAAAAAAGTTGCTTTTATATGGTAAAATTACTAAAAAAGGTATGAAATAATTATTTATATTCTATAATATTTGTTATTTATGGTCAATTTAGTAAAAACATAGCAATTCTAAAATAATTAGTTTCTGCTTATAATTATAAGCTCCAAAAAATCACTTATGCTTATAAGTCATTTTTCAACTTAAAATTATCAACTTTAGATTATAATCTATTTTCACTTTTTGAACCAAACATGATTAATTTTTTAAAACAGTTTTTTTAAAAAAAAAAAAAAAAAAGCTATTTTACAAGGTACCCAAATATACTCTTACTAATAGAAGACTAGTTCATCGGAAATTGCAGTGACCGATTACAAAACATAAAATTCTTTCAATCATTGCCAAAATAGATTTGCTTCATAATATATATTCCACACTACTTTAATGAATTCTTTATAGAAGATGAACTATAGTTTACCACTATGTGGTTTAACTCATTATTAATTTTGTTCCTTAATAGCTTAAAATGTAACATTTCATGTTAACAATATGAACTGAAGGATTACTTAGGCGTTTGGTTTGTTATTAAGTTAAGCAGACATGATTCGTTGCTCTGAAACCTACGAAGAGGCCATGCAACCGCCAAATAACAAAGTACCTGAACGCTTACTACACTACCACCTAATAAAAAGCCATAGGATGTAAGTGGGTTTGTAGGATTAAATATAAAGCGGATGGATCTATTGAGAGATACAAGGCACGATTGGTGGTAAAGGAGTTCACTCAAATCGAAGGCCTTGATTTCTTGGAAACCTTCTCTCCGATAGCCTTAATTGGACGTCAACAATGCCTTCCTTTATGAAGATCTTCATGAAAAGGTCTATATGTGGTTCCCTAAATGTCTTCAACCAGGTTAAGTATGCAAGTTTCAGAACTCATTATATAGTTAAGGCAAGCTAGCAGACAATGGTTTGCAAAACTTTCCACCGCTCTCATTTCCTATGGCCACACCGAATCAAAATTTGATCATTCTCTGTTTGTGAAAGGTCATCCTACTAGTTCTTTTGCTGCATTATTAGTGTATTTTGATTATGTGATCTCAGCCGATAGTAAGTTACATGAGATTGACCGAGTTAAAGAAATGTTGGACCCAACCTTCAAAATTAAAGACTTGGGTGATTTGAAAACTTTTGTTGGGTTTGAGATTGCTAGTTCATCCAAGGGTATCTCTCTTTGTTAAAGAAAATATGCTTTGGAATTATTAAAAGGACACTATGCAAACCTACCTCCACGCCAATATCTAACGAGATCAAATTGTGTAAGGGAGATGGTTCTTTTCTAGCTGATTCTTCCTCTTATAAGAGACTGATTGGTAGACTTATTTACTTGACCAATACCGGTCCAGATATATGCTTCGTTGTTCATCATCTCAGTCAATTCTTGGCTAATCCACTGCAATCCCATTACCAAGTTGCTCTTAGAACTCTTAGATACATCAAAGGTGCAGTTGTAGTTAGAGCCGGGTATACGGTCCGCGATCGCGGGTTAGTCCATTTAATCCGCAATCCGCATCACTTAACCCGCTCGTTTATTGGTCCTTTTTTTTTTTTTTACGGGTTTTATAGCCTGCACCATTTAGCTTGTAGGCTAAATGGGCTAAGCCCACAGATTCGCAGACCAACCCGTTAGCTCGCATAATTGTTTTTCTTTTCTCCTTATTGAGTGCACAAAACAGGGCCACACTTTACATATCTCACTCTCACCCACAGCCCACTCCTCACTTAATCACCCACGGCCCAAAAAATAAAAGACAATAAAACTCTCTTCTGACTTCTCAAAGACAAAGAGAGGAGACACAATACAATGAACCCAAACCCAATAAAAGAAAAAGAGAGGAAACACAATAAGTCGATAATAGTATAACACATAAACACAAATTACACAATCCTCATTCAGTCATTCTATCATCACAATTTACAAAACTCAAACCCATCTAAAAAAAACCCTAAAGCTACCCCTTGCAGCTACTGCGATGCCCCCTCTCTCTCTCTGACCTTCTCGGTCTCGGCCTCTTCACCCACCGAGTCGCCGATGGTCCTCCTCCTCCCTGCTTCACCCGAGTTGCGTGCTTGTGACAGCGAGCCTCCATTTGAGCCCCTGCAACGGCGAGCCTCCATTAGAGCCCATGTGACTGCGAGCTGTGAGCTTCCGTTTGAGTAATTTGTGAGCTTGCTTCCGTTGGACTAAGTGCTAAATCTCCATTTGAACCTCTGTTGCTAAGTTCCTATCGCCGCTGGAGTACCCCTCACCTCCGTTTGAACTTCGAAGTCCACAAGAAATTGAGGTATTGTTGCTTCTTTGTCTACTAATCTACAGGCAATAGTACTACTAGAGTGGATTTGTTTATTTAGTTGGCTTGCCTGTTTTTCTGCTCTTGAATCTTGATTTGGGATTTGTTGACTGATTATATTTAGTTGGTGTTTTACTGTTTTTGACTGATTATAATTTTAAATATAAAATATTTATATAAAGTGAGGATCAATTTACTTTTAAGAGCGGGAACCAAAAGAAACAGCTTTTTTTTAAAAAAAAGAAAAACTATTTTGGAAAAAATAAGTGTGTTTAGGTAATTTTGATTGATAAGATTATAATGTAAATATAATAATTTAAGCTATTTTTATAGAAATAATCTTAAACTATTTTTTGAATGTTTTTTATTATAATCAAAATAGACACTACTTAACATGCTCTAAATTTATCAAATTAATCATAAGTATTAAATATTGTTATCATTTGGTTTGTTTTGAATCTTCAAAATAGGACCATTTTTGAAGAAGCAAATGTTGAGTGAGACATTCTTGTATTCCAAATAAAATAGAGATGGGATTTTTGGGTGTCAGGATGGTGTGGTGAACTTCCTTTTTCTCTTGATTTTATCATTGACACTATGAGAGTGGTAAAACAATAGTAAAGATACAATAAGAAACCAAAATGGAAGGAGATTTTAATCTCAAATTTTAAATGGAAGATGATTTGGCAGGTATGCAGTGAATATGATGCTAAATTGCATAAACATATTATTGGTGGCGTACTTCAGAATAATAAATGTGACATTAAAGGGCTTTGTATAATCAGACCAATATTGGTTCAGGTGTATAGGCTGAATTACTTATAATTACTGAGTTGCTAATAGTTGCGGCTAATGAAGAATGGATCCTCAATGCTAAAATAGTTGTCTTTGTCAAATCAAATCAAGTCAAGGCTTAGTTGAACATGAAAGAGGATTGTTGCTAGGACCTTAGATTTATTTAGAATAGGTTGGAACATGATAGAAGTAGGTTTAAAAGCATTTGTTTTGTAGCAAACAAAAATACACCAAGTGATATTATGTGGTTCTGGAAGGATTTCATAAACCATCATCAAAGGACATAGGCTTATGGATGACAGGAAAGTGCAGTGGCATAGCTTTAGCTAGTTTGATAAGAGTTAACTGATATGACTTTAGAGTCTTTGTTTTTATTTTTATTATGATTGCTATCTTTATTTCTTTTGGTGTATTTATACTTATTCTTATTTGCTATATTTGCTTGCTCCTCTTCATTCTAAAGAGTGTGGAGCCACTTTTATCAATAAATCATTGAAAAAAAAAAGGAGTGTTATGAGAAATTAGTTGCATTGCCCCTTTCCTTACACCATACATAACATATTAGTATCAAATAAATAGTTGTCTTAATTAATTACTATATGGGTCCCTATAATGTAAAACTTATAATAAGGTCGCTATAGTTTCATTACAAAATTCAATTAGGTCCCTATTATGAAATGCTTATATGGTGACATTAACTTTAAAATAGGGAATATTACTTTCAACACTCTAAAACAATGCTTAATTGTCATTCCTAAAGAGGATTGTCTAAAATAAAACAACTTTTGAAGAGTTCTTACTTGTTAACTGTGACCACAAAATTCTTATACAAGATATCTTTAACCTTTATAAGATGGAAGAAAGCCTTCAATACATGAATAACCATAATACACCAGATAAAGTAAATCTAAATCAATGAGCAAATATTAACTTTGGCAAGATCATAAATTGATAATATTATTAGATAATAACCAAAGAACAAGTAATTTCATACATGACACTATCAAATTTAATACATAACTAATAGAGTAGCCGAAATGGGTTGAGTCCAATAGACTAGCTCGAATAACTCGAAAAATATATTGGCTGAACTATAAAAATTAGAGCAAACAAATTTTTTTAACTTGACCTAGCCCCGCTCTAATTGGCCTAACTAGCTTTGGGTTGGGTCAACCCAATTGGTTGGAAAAATTTTTAAAAATATAATTAGTTGTTGTAATTTTTTTCCAAAAAAACCTAATTGCTTTGGCCTTTTTTTGCACTCTAAAATGGCTTACCACTACCAAAAAGAAAAAAGTAGATCCAAAAAAAGGACAACAATAAATGGAAAAAGAACAAGCACATCCAAAAAAAATAAACAACAAACGAAAAAAAAAGGTAAACCAAACCCTAAAAAAGAAAAACAAAGGAAGACAATAACAAATGTAATTAGTAAAAAAAAAATTATAGGTTGGCCTAATATTAGCCCGTGACCCATCAAAGATTGGGCTGGACTAGTATTTTGTTAACCTAAATTTATACTTAACCCAATCAAATATGGTCTAAGGTGATTTGACCTAAATGGGTGATGTAAGCCCATTTAAATAGCTCTAATGAACAACTATTACATTAAATAAAAGTATATCACCTTCAAAAGACTAAGAAAAATTTGTATTTGGATTGGTAAATATATCCAAAAAAACTTTTGAATTACGAACACTACCTTATATGATAATGTAATTAATAATATTAATATTAATTATTATTAGAGTTTTGCTAACATTAGTCATGGAATCAATAAAAGGAAAGTCTTTAAACTTTTCAGGTATTTAATGTATTGAAAACTTAAAATTCAATTTTTTTAATTATTTAACCAGTACTCTTAACATACTATTTAGATAATCTCTTATTATTATTAATAATAATAATGATGATGATAATGACGGTGATGATGATGATGATTGCCACATTAATTTTTTTTTATATATTAATGATAATGGGATTTGAACTTATGATTTTATATAAATTATTTAAACTCCTCACTACTAAATTATTCCTAATAGCTTATTGTTGCATGAATTATAATCCATATAGACACTGTACATTGCACTATGACGACAATATTAATATTAGAAATATGAATTTTTAATAATAAGATCTAACCAAACAAAATAACATGTGGAATTGGCCATTTTTAATTTACCAAAAAAGTAAAGTTACATTACGTAGGAAGCACAAGTATAGATACTTTACACTGATACGATACTGATACTTAATACAAATATGGAGACACACCAAATTTATAAAATTACAAGATACAACATATATATATATATATATATATATATATATATATATATATATTAAAAATTTAAAAAAAATTCATAATTCATAATTCATAATATCATATTACAATAATTTTTTATATTTATAGAAGTTAAATTACCAATTTTTATTATTTTCTAAACCCTTCTAAAAAAATGGAATATTTTTAATATATGTTATATGTACTTCTTATATTCATTCCAAAAAATATAGAACACTATTTTTAGTGATATTTTAAAAAAAAATTTAAATAAATTTAAATTTTTGGGCTTTTAAATTTTTTTTAATCTATCAAATAATTGGAAAAAAAAGTATTAAGTTGTATTTTAGCCGTATTCGAGTTGTGTAAATTGTATTTAATGTATGTCTAAGCCATGTTCACTCATGTTTAAAACTATGTCCAATTATGTTTGACGTATGTCTAAGTTAAAAAATAATTTTTTTAAATAAAATATGCAAGACCATGTATTAGGCATATATCGTACTAATATCCAACATATGCCATGTATCTCGCTTGTATCGGATATATGGATGCACTGTCAAATTGACGTGTTCGTGCCTCATAATATAACATTAGTAATCAGGTGAACCCCTTCCAATCGCCCTCTAAAGATAAACCCAAGGTACGGCAGACCAAAGAAGAAAATCCAGCCAAACCCAAAACATAGAAGGGCCAAACATGTCAGTGATTCAGAGCCAGTGGCTATGTTGTCCTCGTACCCAATCCCTTTTCCCCAGGTTGCTCCCCAGAACCTGTGCAGCACTGTTACCAAGAAGACCGGGCACCATTTGGTGCCATTCAATATCTCATGCCACCAATGTGCCCTCGCCAGGTACTTCTTCTTACTTTCCAAGTGTACCCTTTTCTCCCATTTATTTTAAGTATTTTTGGTTTTAATTTTCTGGGCAGCCAAAAGGGTTCAGGATTTTTTATTCTTATGGAAGAATATGGCAAGCCCCCCACCCCTCCTTTTTTCTAATTAATTTTTGGTTTCTCTAACATGATTGTTTGGATTGTTTTTGGAGATGGTGTGGAGCAAGTTGTGGACAATAATGTCTTTGATGCACCCAAAGTGAAGATATTGAAGCAGAAAATGGAGCTTCTTGGCGTCAGCTTGGACAACTCTTGTTTGCCTGGGCAGTACCATAACCTCTTTTGTCCAAAGGTATTATTTTTCCAGTACTACAATCCAATTTCAGCGCCAAGTCTTCTGTATATGTTACTTTTTCAATTGGGTTTCTGAATGTTGTTTGTTTTGATATATCCTATAGTGCAAAGGTGGGCAGTTAAAGGAGAGGAGTTTGTCTTTTCACATCATCCCTGATGGGTAAGCAAGCTTCTTCTACTTGCTTTGAGATGTGGTAGTAATTGTATGTGTTTTGGCCTAACATGTTATGGCAAATGGGTATTGTAGTGAGTTTGCAATGTGGAGGTGTTTTCGAGCTGAATGCGGTTGGGCTGGTCGGGTAACATAACATGGCTACATAAGTTTTTGTCTCCTCTCAAAACATAAAACTTCTAATGGGGTGACATAACTTTTACATGATTATTTGGATATAGGCTTTTGCAGATGACAAGGAATTGCACAGTAGGGTTTGTGGTGATGCCAAGCCTCATGGACACATGACTGAGGAGAGCTTAGGATTGGAACCACTTGGTCCTAAGGTAGTCAAATTGCCTTTTTCAATTTTAGAAGCTTAGTAATAGTTGTTAATCGCCAATTTCTCAGAATGGCCTATTTCCCTTTCTTCGTTCTTAATTGTTGTTATACCAGAGGTTTTCTGAAGATCTCTTATTCTAATGAAGTAGCAAAAACTATGTTTTTGAAGAGTACTGATCTGTTCATTGTTCTTGAAATACGAAGTGAGCACTCTTACAAGTATTGAGGGTGCTAATGCATTATATTTGCTATTTTAGCTGAAGTGAATGTAGGGTTTGACTTTCTTATTCCTTTGACATCATTCTTCTAATTCTCGATAAAGAGGATTCACTTGAAGTTTTGAAATAAGGTTCAGCACTATCTGCCTCTCCTTATATTCAGAGTTCAAAACTGATTTTAATAACATACTACTTTTTCTCCCTACATGGCCGTTAAGCACCTAATATAAAAGGATCTCTGCCAGTTTGCATCACTGGTGGCTTGTTAATTAATACTTCAATGTTGGAGAATCAATAGAGGTCTAGAAAGATTATGTTATGACTAATAGTGTAGTCATAGAAGCTCTAATATGCACTCAGGCTACCAAGTGAAGCTGGTTAATAATTTTGGTATACCCAAGTGGAGGCAAAGGAGGTAAAGCAACTGTCTTAAATGAGTAAAAATGCATGCCATTGTCAAAGCCAGTTTCTCTGTCTGCATGGTCATGTTCTGTCAATATATTGCAACTTTCAAGTGTTAGTCGGACTATTTGCTTATGCATTGATTTTCCTTTTTCCTATTTTAGCTGATTGCCTACTTTAAGGAGAGACTGATATCAGAGAAAACCCTAAGCAGGAATGCTGTGAGGCAAATGTCTGACAGTAAGGTATTTCCAACAGTGCGATTATAAGATCTCCAGTTTATTGTTTTATGATTGTAAAATTTGTTCTTATCAATTGCTAGAAAAGCAGAATCAAGATGTCTAATTGGTGTTTGCTATCCTGTACTCTGAGGTACTCTTGTAGCTACTTTTCTGGTGGCTATATAGCATTTCGGGTGGAGATGATATTTTCTGACCTGCTGGATATATAAAAACAATAGTGATGAAATGTAGACTGATAAATCCCTCAATGAGGTGCAATACTACAGGAAATTATGAATCCTTCTATTTGAACCAGAGAGCAGCCATGCATTTATATTTTTTAATCTTAGAAATCAATTTGTTTTTAGTTTTGGTAGGTCCAATATCATGAAATGGGTCAAATTATCATAACTATTTTTTTGTTTAATACTCAAATTATTGTAACTATTGTTGTTTGTTCACTTTGCTGTCTTTATTGTTTTTACTTGGTATCTTTTTACGCATTTTCTAAACATGGTTTAGCTCTTGAGGATGTAAATAGTTAGAATTTAGAAGTATTTAACTTCATTGGGCATTGCAAAAAATTATGCAGACGACCATTGCTTTTACTTATAAACAAAATGGGTTGCTTGTTGGTTGCAAGTACAGAACAATGGGGAAAAGATTTTGGCAGGTAATTCTTCCATTTTTGAACTATGTCGAGATGTTAATCTTGTGCTTTAAACTTGAGATACCTCGTATAATTGTCATTGAAACAATATGATAGGAACCACAAATAGGAACTAGAAAATAGAAGAAACTGAATGTATTATTAACACCCTCAAGATGAACTAGTGTGGATTATTTGAGAAAGAAGAAGAAGATACAAAACTAGCATGAAATTGAAAAGAAATCCTGAGCACTATAGCTGCTCAGTCTCTCCCAAATGCCTAGTCCAATTCTTGCCTACTTCACACACACTCCACATGCCATACAAATATCCCCTTTCCCGTTCTCCTCGGATTCTCGTTCCCTCCACTCACTCAGAGACAACTCAGCAGTTAGTTATGAGTTGATGGGCCCCATTCAAAGCCCAACTCACTATCCTGACCTTGATCCCCTTTCCCTTTTGCTGATTGATACCCCTTTCTAACATATATTTTGGAAGCTTAAGGTGGGTTTCTATCACAATAATAGGATATAAGTTCATACCCACTTAAGCGGTTGATACCTTTAATGCTGTGGCTATGTCTAATAGCATAGATGTGCAAGTTCACCTGATCAAATAATTGATCCAAGAAGGAAAACGTTTATTAATTTGCCTCAGCAATGGTGATTACAAAAAGGATTCAGCACAAGATGGATTTTGAAATGATACAACAAACATTTATGTACATTTGATGAAGAAAAGGTGACTTTAGTGTTAGTGTTAGAGAAAGAGGCATAAAGGCTGCAGGTTTGAAGCCTAATTTTTCTCTTAGAAAATGTTTAGGGAAAGTAATACAAATCTATATCAGAAAGTTCCGTCAACAACCAATAATCAATCCTTGTTTCCCTCACCGATCAACCCTTGATATAGCAATCAATTGCCAATAACTCATGTACTATCAGTAGATCTATCAAGGCTAGTTGTTTAATGTATAAAACTTGGGAGCTTACAATTGTTTTCTGGAATGTTCGAATGTGTGACTGCTTGTATGTGAATAAATTTTATACACATTTTTATATGAAATATAAATTTGACACTAGATAACCTGATGTTCATTCAAATGCTAAATTTGATGTTCAGGGAAAAGGCACTGAGAAGATGCTATATGGAATTGATGACATTAGTCATGCATCTGAAGTCATCATTGTAAATTCTGTTCACTTATTTTTCTATCCCTATCTTTTTTTCGTTGCCAATCCCCAAACGAAGACTTCAAAAAGTGAATTGAAGACATTCTGACACTCTGATGATGATAATAGGTTGAGGGGGAAATTGATAAGCTTTCACTTGAGGAGGCTGGCTTCCGGAATTGTGTCAGTGTTCCAGGGGGTGCACCAGGAAAAGTCTCTTACAAAGATTTGCCACCAATAGAAAAGGTTTGTGGTATTGTTATAATTTGGCCAGGCTTCTCTTTTAATTGTGTGTGAATATGGTGTTTAATGCCTTAATGATGCAAACATCAGTAATTCTACCTTTTCTTTTTCATCAAAAACTATCTATCTATCTAATATCTATCTATATATTTTGGATTCAAGGGGGTCTTAGGTTCCTACTGAAATCAGTCATGTTGTGAATTATCATTTCTCACTTCTTCGGGATCTGGACATAGGTACACCTTATCAGTAATATTTCAATGCAGTATTTGAAATACCTAGATATTTGGTTTATGTTGAGTGTATCGTTTATAGTTTTGTTTCTGAAAATGGACCATACGTAACTGAGTTATAGACATCTTTATGACTTTTGTATAAAATGTTTTTTGCAACCTTGATGTCATGAAATTAGTTGTTCATTACTCATAAGGTTCCTATGGTTACACACAAGCATAAAATAAAATTTCCATCGGTGATTCTTTTCCTGATCTATGATACAATTCCTAGTTTTCGTTCTGCATAACTCATTTGAAGTATATGATATTAAAGATCACAAAAAAAAGTACACGCAATTAATCTGTTCTCAATTACTATTAAACCATTTGTTTCAAACTATAAATTTATCTCTCTAATCTATTAATTTGTGCATGCTTGTCTATACGAAGTCAGGACACTGCATATCAATACCTGTGGAACTGCAAAGAGTACTTGGATAAGGTACATGTATTTGATGTCTCCTCTTTCATTTGGATCTTTTGAAAGCAGAAGTGAACAGTTAGTATCTTGATTTTCTCTCTCTGCTCTTTTAGCTAGTTCGCGTTATCCTGGCAACTGATAATGATCCACCAGGTCAAGCCTTAGCTGAAGAGCTGGCACGGCGCCTTGGGCGAGAAAGGTTAATGCAGTCATTTATTTTTCTTGTTATAGTGAGGAACTACTAATATAAATGTAGAACTTGAGACTTAGATATGCGCATAGTATGTTGCATGGGTAGCTCGCACTTAAAAGCTTGGTGATCAAGACACAGATATTAATGGTACCTCAACTACTTAGCACATTAGATTTAATCCTTTAAGTTTCATGCCAACATTGCAGTTTGAACTTTCAATCATGAAATATCTTGCCAATTAGCACAAAGTTGTCCAAATCCAATTAACTTCATCAAGATTGTATATATAATGATTTTTAGAGTTTATTGGATCTCAGGGTAAGTCGCGCATTCTGTTTTGTTTGGACTATAATGCTTACATTTGCTTTTACTTATAAATTGCACCATGTACTTTGTGTATTTACCTAATTCTTTTCTTTCTTGTATGTGGATATCAGGTGTTGGCAAGTACACTGGCCAAAGAAAGATGAATTCAGCACTTTCAAAGATGCAAATGAGGTATAACTCTGGATTTTCATATCTTATACTTTTTTTGGAATTAAAAAAATCGATAGGCAAATTAATATCTATTGCTAGATTGATATTTTCCTCCCTTTGTAGGACAAATGAAAATATACCTTTTTAATGGCTTTTGGAGCTTCTGAGATTAGGGGCTCAATTAATGACATGATGTGTGTAATTTTTTCCCTTTAAAATGCTAAAGATCTTCTTCGTGATATAATTATGCAATTGTGGTTTATGGTAATAGGTTCTCAGGTACATGGGAGCTGATGCTTTGAGGAGAATAGTTGAAAATGCAGAGCCATATACAATTGCACAGTAGGTGATTCCATCAAAGTATGTGAAAATGGATATAGATTTATGAATACGAATCATCAAGGTTCTATAGTGAGTGTATAATCTATGATGAAGGGGAGGACATTTTTGCTCTCCTGTGTAAACCGTAACTTCGATAATTTTGTCTCTATTCTTTCAGTAAATTATTCAAAACACATTTACCAGAATGTGTGAAATGCTCAAGTATTTGCTGACTCCTACTAAGTTAATTGAACAACGGAAATATTTCAATGCACAGGAGAACCTTGCATTTGCAATAATTTAGTCATACCACAGTGTTGCAATTCATTAGAAAAAAAGGAGAGAATTTGCAATACAAGTAATTTACTGTGGTAGAGTCAATAAAAATTAATTTCAAATGTTCAATTACGGATTATCCAAAAAGAAAATAATATTTGGACGCTTTTATATGGATTATATTGCCAAATTATTTAATTACGGTTTTTGTAATTTTATTTGGATTTAATTTGTGTGCAGTATTTGTATAAAATTATTTTACCTAGATATATAATTATATATTGTTTCGTTAATAAAAATATTTGATTCAATTATTTATTATTTTAAAAATTTTATAAATATAAATATTTAATTAGATGATGTTATAAAATTTTTTTTTATATTATCAATGTATAATAATTAAATTTTATGTTATTTTTTTCGGATCTGGATTTCGGTTTCTGTATGAGCCGAACATAATTTCCCAACGTGGCTTTGGGCTGATAAATGCCTAATATTGGGCCAACCCAAGTATCCTTGTCTTTGGGTCTAATAAAGTAAAAGCTCACCAACCTCTCATATTCAATTTTGTTTTGTTTTTCGTTTTTCATTCCGAGACGAAACGCGACGGGCTTATTTTGAAATCTCTCTCTCTCTCTCTCTCTCTCTCTCAGTCTCTAAGACACTGAAGCGAAAATTCGACCGTTGGAAATCCCGTTATCTTAATCGCTGCTGCCTCTTCAGTTCAGTTCTTCTTATTTCTGAGAGAAAAAAGCCAACCTCTTCTTCTTCTTCTTGTTCTTCTTTTGACTCTCTCTGCTATCTGTTCCTGCAACTTCGCAATGCGCGAGACAAGATCAAAGAAATCTCCGAGTGCCGCTCCTTCATCGGAGCGTCGAAACTGGGGGAACATCTTCAACCTGTTGGTTCAGATGGTGCGCAGCCAGCAGAACCAGCTCCAATCCCTCTCGACGCAGCACAAGTTCATCGAAGATCGACTGCGAATGCAGCACGAAGCCTGGGCCTCCGACATTCGCCTTCACAACGACCAGATCTCCCAGGTAGCCATAACAAAAATTCTTCTCTCTTTTAGGGTTTGGGTGCCTCCAACTATAAAAGAAAGAGAAAAAAGGAAAAATTTATTATTTTTTTTGGGAGGAAAAAAATTTATTTTGTTCGTAATTGTTGTGTAGGTGAAGGGGATTTTGAAGTTTGAGGAGAAGAAACGTTTGTTGGAGGCGGCGCAAGCGGATTTGGCGCTTGGTTTCAAGCACAGAGAGGCTTCGATTTTGAAATGGATTTTGGGTCCGTGTCTTTTCCTTTTTCATGATTTGGTTCATTAATTTCTCATATTAATTTTTTTTCTTCTTCTTTTGGGGTAAATTAAAAGAAAGTTGCTTTTTTCCCCTTGTTCTTTGTGTTAGATCCTGAATTTGATGATCTGTTAATCAATTTTGAGCCTTCACAAGCAACATAAAGCTAGGTTTGTTGTTTCACTTAACCATAGAGAATGCGTGGTTCTTTTGTTACCCTCGGTGGGTGGTCGTTTTTAAATAATGTAGAAATTTTGTTAATTTAAATGCTTGGGTTGAGTTGTGGGGGACACTGCAGACCAGTACAGGAGCTTAGTGATGAATGCCATCGAACCCCAGATTGGGATTATTTGCATAGGAGCATAGTTAAACTTATTGACTTATAGTTACTTGAATGTAAGTTTTATGTGATCAGTGACTGTAAGACGTGGCTTAGAAGGTGAAAATTTTCCTATCCATCCTGGAAAGGTCCTGGATAATTCTTCTATTATAAGTGAATCTACTTTATATGCATACTTCTGGATTTTGGATTATGTGCATTTCCCGAGTGTGAATGACTTCATATGTGGTACATGACTGTGAAGGTTGACTTAGATGGTGAAATATCTGATCACTCCTAGCTTGCTGCAGAGTGAGGTTGTCTGTTAAGCTGCTTTTAGTTATCGATTAATAATCGTGTCTCTCATTTTTGCATCTCTCTGAAAGTTTTGTTGGATTTTGAAGTATAGGGTTTTGTAATATTTATCAGTTTGAAAATATTCTAACCACAGTTCTTGACTTCGCATTTGTTTATCTTTTAACTACAGAGCACACGGAGGATGAGTTGGCGGATTTTAAAGCCTGGTTTGAAATCCTTTCTCGCAAATCCTCTGATGGAGAAGTACGTTCACAGTCCGCATTGCATAATTTTTTTATTTGTCTTATATTTTTTATGCATTTCATTATGCTGATCAGTCTCTTTATGACAGGACCAAGGAACTGTATTGAAGGATACTGACAAGAGGAAGAAAAGAAACACTGATAGTGGGAAAGAGAACAAGTCCACTGGGAACATTACCGAAGAAGAGAAGAGTTCCTTGAAAATCAAATATGAATTGAAAAGATTAAAAGAAGAATGCGAGAAACTTGCTTTGGAAAAGAGTTCTGAGGTATCTGCGCTCTTGGCAGAAAAGAAATTTGTGTGGAATCAATATAATATCATGGAGAAAGACTATGGTGATAAATTAAGGGCTAAACAAGCTGAAGTAGAGAAAGCAAATGAGAAGATCAGAACACTTGTCTCCAATGTGGAGCAACTGCAGTCAGAAAATAATAAAAAGGATAGTACTATTTCACATTTAGTAAGTAAAGTGGCTAATATGGAGGCTGAGACAGAAAGATTAAACCAAGAAATATCACGGCTATCAGTAGAGCTGGAATCTTTGAGAAAGTCCAGGAAAGATCAAGTTACACCTATTTTAAGCCGGTGCACGGAAGGAACCAAAACTTCTGATCCAGGAACCAGTAAGAGTGGCAGGAAAAGAAATGTCACCGTGAAAAAAGAAATATCTACTCCTGATGCCCCTGCTTCTGCAAATTTATCTGGAAAGGTATAGCCTGTTCATTTACTGATTCCGTATCTTCTATTATTCCCTTAATTTTGTCTGCTCATATTTTCCTGTCACTGCCCTGTCCTTCCTATGTATATTCACTACATAGAAGCGAAATGCAATGCTGAGCTTAAGCTTTGGTGGGTTGGGTGCTTGAAGGTTTAGATATAGAACGTTCAAGATCCTAACTTCAATTTCATTTTTTATAACTAATGAATGCGCTTCTTATTATTATTTTCCAGAAAAATACAAACCTGAAGAGGAAAGAAGGCCCAGTTATTCTCACCTCTGAGACTCCGAAACTGTTCTCTTCCAGCTTCAAGGTTCCAAAATTGAAGCCCTCTTTAAGGGTATGACAGATGACATCTTTCCGTTAATTTGTACCCTATTAGGAGATGGTAGCCGTGTTTGTAGTAGCACTTTTTATGTAAATTATGTGTGAGCTGTTCGTTCATAGTTCTTCTAATGAACATGTCTGGATTAAGTCTGTGTAACTGTATGGGATTCCACTATTTAGGTAAATCATGTAAACGCTTTAGTTTGACAAGTTCTATTCATAGTCATTCTGACAAAATGATGTATTTGTTAATCTTATAATCATTTTTTGTTCTATATTTCTTTCCAATTCTGGAAGTTGATGTAGAAATGGTTGCCTGTGGAGGCATTTACCTTTTGAATTTACCTTTTGCATCAAATTTCTTTGACTTCTGTTACTAGAAGAACTAGAGATAAATGCACTGTCACCGTCGCTGCACCTACACCAGAATCGTCTTCTTGTTCATCTTTGTCATCTTACAAGAGGGAGGTGCTATTGTTCAAGTGTTTGCGGGTCTACTGTGGTAAGATTTAAGAATCGTAAATTAGTGGCTCAAGGAGTATGGCCTTGGACATAGCTGTTGAAGAGTGGTCGTTGGATCAATGAAGGTTCTTTTCTATTGGCAGTGGTTGGTTTGGTTGCCAGCAGAGAATTTCTTTCACCGTGGACGATGGTAGGGGCATAGAATTTTTTATTTTTTGGTAGAGTAGGGGCATAGCGCTTATTAGCTTTTTCTTTGGTAATTTGTTTATCCTGAGAATTTTCTAGATTCCCTTAGTTTCTCTCGGCCAAGTCAAATGACTTGTTGTTAGGATTATAGTGATGTTAGGTTGATGGAGCTGCTAGTATCATGCATTTCCAGACTCAACTAACAAAGGGACAAATTGCAAGAGCCATTGAGAGGTTCATTCATAGTATGATTGTCCCTTAGTTCACTTTGAACATATATATAAATATATATTTTTCTTGATATAATCAAATTGGTTAATGTTTATATGGTCGCCAAAGAATGAGGGAAAGAACAAATCATCTTATCGTTATATGGCAGCCTGTTATCTATGCGTAAATTGTGCAAACAATTATACGCATATATCAATGATTGTCCTTGTAATTTCATTTCATTTAAGTAATTGACTAGTTCAAGTGGTTTGAAAATTATTCCTTTTAATTAAGGTTTTAATTTTAAGTTTTATAAATAAAAAAATTAATACTAAAAGAGTTTTATTCTCATAGAAGATTAAGTGTATGTCTGGGAGGCCATTGGTAATAGTTAGAATCAATTTTGGGACTCCAAAATTGATTGTGCTATTTATTTATTTATTTTTGTTAGAATCACTTTTAGAGGAACTATCAAGCATAAAATATTTTATTTCAAAATCAATTATAACTAAATCAATTTTACCAAAATCAATTATATCTAAAATCAATCATACTAGAACTAAATACGCTATAACTTAACTTGAGTTGCATTAATTGAAGTTCATTAGACAATACATACTAGAGATTCTAAGGTAAAAAATCATATTTGTCCAATCGTACATTAAACAACTAATTGTTGAAGATGTACCCATATTTTTGCAAAGATTAGTCCTCAAATAATCTGATGTGTAAATTGCTTGTCACTTTATGTTGGCAAACTGCAGTTCACAAAGCAACATAAAAAATAAAAATAAAAATAAAAAATACATGTTCTTCTCAGCTTCGATGGTTGACCCTTTCCCACAACTTGAGTCTATCACATGAATGAATAATACCACACTAGAATTTGATAAATGGCGTGCCATATAAATTATAATAGAGCGAAACTTTATTAAGAAATCTCTGCCAGTAAATATAAAAATAATTATTCTATGAAACAAATCAATTCCATAAATGCGACGTTCGAAGCTTTAGATGTGGACAAATCTACCACATGTAATGCTTTGTCGCTAGCCAACTAAGCAAGTGCTTTGAGACCAAGTCAAACAAAGAGGCAAATCCTTTTGTCAATGATGAGGTGCCACGTCCGAAGATCATAGACAACGGGACAGCCAGATATGTAGATGTAAAGGTCGGACACCAAACAAATTGTGAAAAAAGCCAAGAGGTTAACAACATGCGTTCCCATTACAAGTGATGTTGTTTTCTTTCTCTAATTAATTTTTTTTCTTTACTTGCAAGGTGTCTGGTATTATTAATGGGCATGGAATGCTTAAAACAGATAGGAAATTAGCAGCTATGGGCTTGCTTTATGTTTACTGTAACTTCTCTTTCTTAAATATGAGTTTATTATTACTAAACATGACGGATAAACTTATCTTCTTTCCCACATTCTTAACAATATAAGCAACATAAAGAATACATTTTACAACATCCATTAACAGATAAAATATGGAAAAAACTATACTATCAAGGATAAATTATACTACCTACATTAAAATTAAGTAATATTATATATAATACTTTTTAATTTATAATATTTATACTAATATTTTCTAAGAAATATTCAGTATCATATTTATAGAAATATTTAATATTATATTTTATATAATATAAAAAAATTAAATATAATATCATTTAAATTTTTTAAAAAAATTAGTGTATATTCCTACAAATCATTGATAACACGTCTAGACAGCAAGAGAGGCTAGTGTAGTTTAGTCTAAGATCAAGCCGATCGGACAATTAGCAAACAAAATAAGGTTGCATGGTTCCTATGGCCGAGCCCAAAGCATTGTAGTGGTGGTGGGGCCACATTGATGCTTTTCACGCCTAAATTTTGCTGGCCTCCAGAGAAGCAAAACTCTCGGGAAGAAGAATCCTCCAACGGCTCCTCTGCGGTGGATCCAGTTATGTGACCGTTGGTGGGCCTAATACACTTTTCCTACATTTTTCAAATATATATAACCCCTCACAACTTCCCACCCTCTAAGCATAACACAGACAAACCCTCACAACACACCTCATTCTCTATTCTGCAATTCACTGAGGTGTGTTTTTGTTTTTTTTCTTTCTTTCTTTCTTTTTTTCTTGGATTTTTGGATTTTTTTTACATCTTTTGTCACTTCTAGATTTCTGGCGGGCTTATCTCAAGTTTTCCATTTTTGTTCTCTTTGCTTTGCTTTGCTTTGCGTTTTCAGTCTGTAACCATGACTGCTGAGGTTAAGGTTCAAGAAGAGACTCAAACAGCTGCTGAGGTTCTTGCAGAAGAGCCCCAGAAAGTTGCTGCAAAAGAAGAGGAGAAGGTTGCTGAAGGAGATGTTGTGGTTGATGAAGCCAAACCCAAAGCAGTGGAGAAGAGCTCCTCTTACAAGGAAGAAAGCAACTTCCTCTCTGATCTCAAAGAGTTTGAGAGGAAGGCCTTGAATGAGCTCAAGGCAAAGCTTGAAGAAGCTATCTTGGGCACCAACCTCTTTGATGAGAAGAAAGAAGAGCCAAAGCAGAAGAAGGAAGCTGAAGAGAAGAAGGAAGAAGCAAAAGAAGAAGTGAGAAAAGAAGGTGCTGCGGGTGTGGAACCAGTGAAGGAGGAAGAGGAGAAAAAACCTGAGGAGGGTGTTGTTGAGGAGAAAAGTGTTGAAGTGGAGAAGGATGTGTCCCTTTGGGGGGTACCCCTTTTGCCAAGCAAAGGAGATGAGGGCACTGATGTGGTGCTGCTCAAGTTCCTGAGGGCTAGGGAGTTCAAAGTCAATGATGCATTTGAGATGCTGAAGAAGACCCTTAAATGGAGGAAGGAATCCAAGATTGATGCTGTTGTGGATGAGGATTTTGGACCTGAGTTGGGGTCTGCAGCATACATGAATGGTGTTGATCATGAAGGGCACCCAGTGTGCTACAACATCTATGGTGTGTTTGACAGTGAGGAACTTTACCGGAAGAGTTTTGGGACTGAGGAGAAGCGCAGTGAGTTCTTGAGGTGGAGGTGCCAGTTGATGGAGAAGGGTATTCAGAAGCTCAGTTTTAAGCCAGGTGGTGTTACTTCCTTGCTTCAAATCAATGACCTTAAGAACTCCCCTGGACCCTCAAAGAAAGAGCTCAGAGTTGCGACAAAGCAAGTTGTTTCACTTTTGCAAGACAACTACCCCGAAATGGTGGCCAAACATGTAAGTTGCTTTTATATCCTAATACCTTTCCTCTTTTTTTGAAGTGCTTATTTAAATTCAATTCACAATGTGGTATTGTGTTAATATTTATATTGGATCGTTGGATGAATTCGACAATGTTATGCTAATAAGAGAGACAGACATAAGCAGTTTAAATAAATGGAGTCTTCTTAAAATTTATAGGGCCCAATTTGAGTGTTTGTGTATTTTTTTCTGAACATGTTCGAAACAAACGCGAGAGGATCCTAATCCATTTATATTATGGTACATTGTTGTGTTGATATTTAAAGTAATTGATGAATGTGTCTTTGTGTGTTTCATTGTAGATTTTCATCAATGTTCCTTTCTGGTATTATGCTCTCAATGCACTTTTATCTCCTTTCTTGACCCAAAGAACAAAGAGAAAATTTGTGGTTGCTCGTCCTGCTAAGGTCACTGAAACACTGACTAAGTATGTTGTTCATCCTTTAACACCATTTCTGTTAATTGTCAAGCCTCAATAGCTATGTCAGTATTAATTGATTACTTTGTGTCAAATAGGTACATTCCAATTGAGGAAATCCCAGTTCAATATGGTGGTTTCAAGAGGGAAAATGACACAGAGTTCTCTTCCCAAGATGGTGCTGTTTCAGAACTCACTCTCAAGGCTGGATCAACCGCAACTATTGAGATTCCTGCATTGGAGGTACCTACTACTACTAGTGCAAAATGTTTTCACATTTGAGCTATGTTGTGTTGTGTATTCTCTAGTGTGTGCTTTTAGAAATAGGACTATTGGACTAAAGGGTTGTTGTCGTTGTCGTTGCATCTCCAACAGGTTGGAAACACTTTGTGCTGGGATGTGACTGTGCTGGGTTGGGAGGTGAGTTACAAGGAGGAATTTGTTCCCACTGATGAGGGTTCTTACACAATCATTGTTCAGAAAGGGAAGAAGATGGGTTCACAAGAAGGGCCTATTAGGAACACTTTCAGGAGCAATGAGCCAGGGAAAGTTGTCCTCACCATAGAGAACACATCAAACAAGAAGAAGAGGGTTCTGTACCGCTACAAGACCATCAAGAGCTCCTCCTGAGGATACAATTCAGATGTTCCTAGTTTTGTTCCATTGATGTGTTTTGCTATAATTTGAATTGTAGCGGTGAGGTGTGTGAAGACAGAAACAACAGAGGCATATTCTTTCATTGTTACAATTGGTTTGCATTCTTGATGGGGCTAATAAAAGACACAGACATTTTTCTCTCCCCCCCCCCCCCTCCTTTTTTTTTAATGTGGAAGACATAGGCATATTTATATTTCTTTTCTCAAATGAAATTGATTGAAAGTTCATTCTCTTTTGGGTAAATGTATTTAATCCTTATTATGATGTAAATAATTTTCTTCTGGGTTTCCCTTGTGCTAGTGAAAAATTTGGTTCAGTTAAGCTTTTTGTATTGTTCTTACCCATTCAAGTAATGTCGTAATCTAAAACATGCTCATGGATTTTTTTTTTTTTTTGGGGTAAAAAAAATCTTATGGGAAAAACTTGCATAATCTAAGGTTACTCAATAAGCTCTAACGTAGTTACTCGATTCAAGGGTCTCAATAATCAAAGCCAACTCATGACCAAGGAAGTTTTTAATATAGAGAGAATTTATATTGCTTAGTTAAAAAAAATGTTTCATTTAACTACTAGGTAGTTACATTTTTATTTTTTATTTTATAAAAATTACATATTTTATAAAAGGATTTTATGTTGCTAATTTTATTCAACTATATTTGTAACTTTTGATATTGTAATGACGCTTTTTATTGATATGACAATATATAATTGAATAATTGAATAATTGTATTAAAATTAATTTCTATTTATAATAATAAAAAACTATATATTGCAGGTTGTGCTAGTTTAAAATAAACAGTCTACCAAAAAAGAGGTTAAAATAAACATATACCTCCAAATTCTTCATGTGTTAGATGTGTTATTTTCAAAATTGATCCTCAAGAAATTTTAGATTGATTCTTGGTGTACAGTAACGGGTTTTTAAATTCTTTATTGTGTTTTTGGGGATAAATAGTAGTTTTATTGTGTTTAAAAAGAAATTAGGGAAATAAGGTAATTTAGTTTGACACTATCCCTCAAAATTGCAATACATCACCCCAATTTAGGAGAACTTATAGTGATATGTTGCAATTTTGGGGTATAAATAGGGTGACTCATTGTGAGTTCTATTTCCCTGTGTTAGGAAACACCGTCTCCTCATGTGTAGCACAGTATAAGACTCCCTTATAAAAACCCTTTCGGAAGAGTTGAGACACATAGTTTGAAGAAGTTGAGAGTTGAGTGTAAGAAAATTAGAGAGTTGAGATAGACCGTGAGAGTTGAAATGATGAGAGAGTTTGAGAGAGTTGAGACATTGTGAGAGAAAAAAAATCGTCGGAAAAAAAAATTGTAGTTTCTATAAAAACAAAGATGGCGTAGATAAGACAAGGCTTTTTATTTTTTATGTGGAAATAATGTGTTAAAATTATGATAGTATTAGATAATTTACATAAATACGAAAATGTAGGAAAATTAAACACATTTCGCCCTTGTGTGAATAAAATCTACTCTTCCAAGGCGAAATGTGTAAGGAAGAGATGTTGCAACGTCTGCAAGTTTTCCACCTTATGCAGGACGACATGTGGCATGCACAAAGCCCGACATATACGCATGAAATAGACCTCCCACCTCATGCCAATATGTGACAATTGCATAAGGGATATGGAAGGTTTTTAGTTGTTTTTTTTTTCTGAATTTCTAAAATTACTTTAAAATTATACAGGTGGAATAAGTTGCATAAATTTAGTAAAAATAAACTAGATTAAAATGGATCTAAATTTGGTTTAAAAATTTTGAAGAACTGAATATAATATTAATTTATTCATATAAATATATAAATTGTTGTTAAATAAATTTTTAAAAATTGACAAATTATTAATTTTTGAATAATAAGTCATCTTTTATATAATATATTAAGTATTTTTACAAATTCAACTTATTTAAATTATTTATAAAATTAATATTTATTCAAATGTGAAACTACAAAGATTATGTAAATCATTCACAATAATTACTTTTTTGGAATTTAAAATTCTATCATTATTTTAAGAAACTAAAGTTATTTACCACTATAACTAACTCTATCTTAACTAAATAGATTTTTTTTTGCAATTTTTCTTATCAACAACTATGATTGAATAAATTAAGTTCAACTAAGATTCATTTTTAAAATTTAAGTCATAATCAAGCACCCCATGTCTAAAAGCCAATCCCACTTTACCTTAATACTTGATTTGTAAAATTTGTCACACACCCTACCCTAGATAACTTGTTATATAAAGAATGAAAAGAATTTAAAAATTTAAATGACAATGATTCTAATAATTATCAGAAAAATACTTGCTTAATAGAGTTTTATTCTATGTCTCTTCTTTTTCCCATTCATACTCAGTTTTTCAGTTAAGATCCATTAATAAATTGCATCCACACATAGCCGATAGACCAATAATTCATGTGCGCTTAAACATGATAAATAGGAATTAAGAAAAATAAATAATTATAAATAAAGAATACTAAATACTCTTTTATAACTAATAATTATCAAGAATAGCTAAAGAAAAAACATATTGATATAGTTTATTTTATAATAATTAATTCATCTTTATCAATATTCACTTTTGTTTAGTATTTTTTTATATTTAATATTATATTATTTAGATAATTATTATATTGAGGGTGGTGAATAAGGAAGAGGAAAAAGGAGATTTAGGTTTCCAAATATTTTACGAGAGATTGTTAGAGGCCTTTAGAAATGGTCCCTTTCATTAAAATGAAAGAAAAAGAACAAAGGGCCTAAGTAGTTTAGTTTCTATATTTTTTTTTTCTCATGTAATTTGATGTGTAATTAATTAAATCATTTTTATTATTATATATACTTCTGTCATTATTATGTGGTGTCTCTTTTGTAAACTTTGTAATTTGAGAGTTTTTGTTTTATTTTATTTCTTTTCAAATAAATAACCTTGTCAATAACTTTGTCTCTTATTTTTATAATCAAATTAATTTTTTTTATCTTTAAATAATTATTAAACAATCTTCTAAGGAACTGCAACTCAAAATCCAAATCTAACATGTAATTACTCTAGCACGTGCATGTGAGGGCCCAAGGCCAACAACTTCAGTACGAATGAAAGATAATTGTAGAAGTTTATATATATATATATATATATATATGACACATTTCACCATGCTCTACGAAGAAAGTTATTTTTTTTTCACTTTTCTCATGCACGGCGAATTCTTTACAAAAATTTTGTGTCGATTTTCACCCCATGTAAGTAGTAATTCATGCAACACATTCCTTCTTTCTTTGAGGTGAAATCTCTTATAGTATCATAATACATCTGTAATAAAATTTAAAACATAATAATATGGTAATATTGTTACACTATTCCCATATTAAAATAACGACGCCATAGGATAACATTAACAGGGAGCATATCTTGGAGAAGATTTGCAGTGAGGAGCAATATTTTGTTATTATAATTATTATCATTATCATTATTATTTTTACGATATAAGATATAAAGTATGCTTTATATTTGTTTCTTATAAAAATTTTGTGTATCAGAAATATATCTGATATATATTTTAAAGTAGTTGTAGTAACTAGAGTTATTATTATTATTATTGTTGTTGTTGTTGTTGTTGTTGTTATTACTGCGATATAAGATATAAAATATGCTCTATATCTACTGCTTATGAAGATCCTATGTATCAAAAATATATCTGATATATATTTAAAAGTAGTTGCAGTAGCTAGAGTAATAATAAAATATTATTATTGTTATGTGCTTATTCTTATTATTATTATTATTATTTAGTTTCATTCATTTTTCTTATTAGGAATTAAGTAGGTTTGTTATAGAAAGCTAGGTAATGATAGTTAGCTAAGGGTAATTATGTAATTCTGCTATTATTTTGTTTAACAGATTTTAATGAATAATTTTAACTAAAGATTAAGACTTTAGTTTACTATTATTGGTAAGCCTTGGTTATACGATTGTATTGTTATTATTGGTGTTATTACGATATAAGATATAAAGTATGTTCTACACTTGTCTCTTATTGCGATATTGGTGTTATTATTTTTACGTTCCCATTAAAATTTGATATTAGACATTTATATAATTTTTTTTTCACTCTTTTCTGAAAGCCAATATTTATGTTTTGAGAAAGTTCAACTCTTAGTTTTTCTAATGACATAGTGTCAGGAAAGTATACTAATATAGGATAAATAACACATAAATATCACACTTTCATCAGCTGTTGTAACAGAACCATTGAAATGTATAATAGCAGTAACTATATTGCTGTCCATTTTTTTTAGTCTTTTTTTTTTTTAGTAAACTATCTCACACTCTCAAACACTATCAAGCACTTTCAAACACTTCTATTGAGTTGTTGCGGGATACCATTCTATTTATAGCTAAGAATTTGAATAAGTCACTAATTTTTTATTATTTTTTTGGCTAAAATAGCAATAAAGTACAACATATATTTTTTTTAAGTGTTAAAGAACTTGCAACACAAAGCCACAAATTCCTAAAATTTGGGCAAGTGTGTTGCAAGTTCTAGGAATTTTTTTCCCATTGAACTCGTAATGAGTCACCACATATTATCATCTAAAATGCCATATTTTCTTAAACATATACCAATTACTATACTTCTCCATTTAACACACAAAATTACAATATTGATATGCTTGAGCCTACGTTAACAAAGAAAACTAAAATTTATGTGAAAGGGTGAAGGTCACATTTTTGGAGTTTTATTATGAAGAATTAAATATGCATATATTATTTAAGAATGTTCATGATTTTTCTTTTTTTGTTTAGGGTCGTGAACATTTAAAAAACTCTTTGTTTTTTAAAATTTTGTTTTGGTCTGAACTCGGGTTGTGTTACATCTGTCTGTCTTTGGGTTTATGTAGATGGATTAATAGGCCAAGGTAAGGTAAACACGCGTTATGACATGTGGGCCTCTCATTTTCCATTTGGGTTATCAAATGGAATCATACATTAGCGCGGATTCTGCTTGTCTCCGCCACTGTTTACTAAAGCGGCCTGGGTTCGTTTGATAAGGTTATTGCAATTGTTGATTGGCTTGTTGGGTCTTTGATATTTATCTAAAATATACGTACCTACAATTAAATTAAATTTTTTGCTTCTTTCTCGAAACAATGAGATATCTTGTTAAAATTTTTAAGACAATGAATATTTTTATTTGCATTTAACAATTTTTTCGATAATTAGATAATGCTCGACTCTCAAAAAGAGGAGCAACAGAGTACATCATACTACTTTAAAATAGAATACGAAATATCATAACCCACTCAAGCACCGGAAAACATGAGAAACACGATATTCAATACTGGAAACTCAAAACTTGAAATTCAGCCCACAAACACACAACACTAAACACAACTCTTGATCCACTACAGGCAAATCAAAGGACAGCATCACACCAACACGTAACACATAACACGAAACACAACTCTCGAGCCACTATAAGCAAATCAAAGGATAACAAAGGCCACCATCACACCTCCACTGCTAGCCTGCCAGGGAAGAAAGCACCATCGTTGTCATTCTCTTTATGGTGCCGCCACTCACAATCTCTTGTCTTCTCCTTAACTTTTATTTACATTTAACATTTATAACTAAAAAGATAAAAGAGTATTTATTAGAAGTACTTATTTCAAAATCAAGAGCCATTGACTATTTAAAAGATAACCTCAAAGTTCAAGCATGAGTAAAAAATATATAGTGTCAATTGCAAACGATTGTCGCTTTCCTAATGAGATAATATAATCATTGCACGACGTGTTAAAAAAGTCAACTTTCTTAGTAATGACCTTATTAACATGAGAAATGATAATATAAATTCGGGCTCACGTGAACCCAAGTCTATATTATCATTACTCTATCAACACCTCCACCACAAAGGGGATACCCTTAAAATTTAAGATTTTGAATCAAAATACGATATTGGTCTAGTCTTATAGTTTCATTTTAAATTTACATTTGTAAATCTCTCTAACCTCTCTTACTAGGGCATTTGTTAGGGATTAATGTTATGAACTATCTCTTCCAAAAACTTGAGTTATTGAATAAAAATATATGAATATTTTATACCTTAATACACCCCTTAAGCAAGAGACCCTTTGGATTTGAAGCGTGGACAATGTCCAGACATACCTTACTTTGTGCTAAAATTTAACTTTTATTTAGAAGAATGAAGGCAAACAAGGATCAAAGTCTAGGCCACTTGGTCATAGAAACTTTGATACTATATCATGAATCATCTCTCTCAAAAATTTAAACTATTAGATAGTAAGGCTATTCAAAACTAATCCAAACTTAATTAAAACAAAAAACCAATCCAAAAAAAAAAAAAATCGAAAATTGATCAAAATAAAAATAAAATCGATTTGAATTGGTTCTTATTTTACGAAAATCGATCGGTTTGGTTCAATTTTTGGTTTTAGTTTCTAAAATCGAATCAAGCTAAACCGAACCAATAATATGTTACATATTATTTATCCATAACTATATTTGTATAAATATACATGGTTTTTGTTATAATCTTTTATTATTTGCTTACCTTGTTAGTATAAGACATTAGGATAACTTTTAATAATTAATTTAAATTTTATAATTTTATGAATTTATAACAAAAACTAATGATTAATCTATTTTAACAAAGTTAAAATTAACTTTTTTATATTTTATAAAAATTTTAATGAAAAAATAAAAATCCAAATCAATCTAAATAGATTTAAATCAGTTTGGTTTGATATGATTTTTTAAATATAATCAAACTAAATCGAATCAAACCGAAATGAAATTTATTGTTTGGATCGATTGGAATTTTATCTCAAAATCGAATCAAATCAAATAGCGAACACTCTTATTGGGTTTATATACATGAATAATTTTATACTTTAATAATTAAAAAAATAACATATGAAAAAAAAATTAATTTTAAGTTATTAAATATTCATAACAGCTCAATTTTTTATGCACTTTTTAATGTTTAAAGATATGTGCTAGCAAAAATTATTTATAAATGCTTTCACAGTAAAAGAAATAAGAATAAAAATAAAAAACAATCAACTATTTGTGTTTATTTCTACATTTGTAAAATTGATTCTTGATGAAAATGATTTTAGTTAAAAGTAATTTTAAAATAAAATGATTTATGTTTGATTTGAAAATGATTTTAACAAAATAATATCATTTTGATAATATTGATTGATGTTTTTTTGAGTGAAGCTACCCTAAAAGCAACTCCAAGTTGCTGAGTCAAGATCAATTTTGGATGTCAAAATCCCATTTGAAAAGAAAGGAAATGGGAATCAAAACAAAATGTCAAATGAGTCAGATTAATTCTAAGTCTCCAAACCCCCCTTTGCGGAAGTCTACCGGGGACCAAATATGCACATGCACACGCACTACTTGCCATTAGATTCATGGATTTCCATTTAAACATATGCCAAAAAAAAAAAAAAAAAACAAGAAGGTAGCAACAAAGCAGGTTAAGTGTAGTGGCAAGCTAGTTGTATCATCAGGGATATGATTAAGGCTCAAACTCTAAAAAAAATAATTATTAAGAGGATTTCTTAGTCACAATAATAAGAAACACTTTAAAGACCAATAAAAAAAGGAAAGTACAAGCCAAAAAAAAAATTTATTTATCGTTATTTGAATGTTTAAGTTAAAAAAGAAGAAGAAGAAGAAGAGGGAAATATATATTTTTTATTTGGGAGACAAAAATAAAGGAGAGAAAATGGATTAGTTATGACATTAAATTCTAATACAATTTTTATATTATTAATCTTACAAAAAAAATATATGGTCAATCTAAACTCCCCCCCAAAAAATATAAGGTTTAAATATAATTTCATAAATTTCTAATTAAAAAATTCCCCCTCTATAAATTTTAAAAGGAAAAAAATGGGAAACACTTCACTCACCTTATCAATGAATATAATTTGATATATTTGATAAATAAAAGTAAATCTTACTTTTTCTTGACCGATGTTAATTGGTTCAAATAATGTTAGCACGAAAATTTATGAATCACTAGGTGACCAATCGGATTTTACAAAAGAAATCATGGGTGAGTTGAAAAAAGTTATGGATGAGGTGAAAGTTACAATCCAGCAATGGATGTTATTCATGAAACTATTCATACACATACTCCAGGTACCATTCACAATTTTTTTTTGGTATATAAGTGATATTAACGTTTGAACATATAATCTCATACAAATTATTCAAACCTTTCACCATTAATTCAATCCTAATGGCTTAAATCTAGCTCATTTAATTTATTACTAATAATTCTTAATTTAATATTTTATATTGTTTAATGCTCAACATCTTGTAATTTTATCAACTGTTACACTCTTCCAATTTAATTGCATTTTCAATGCCTTTTTTTAAAATGTTGAGTATTAAATAGTATTAAACAACAATCTCTTGTTGAAATTTTGAGGCCCTTAGATCTAGATTTGAATATGATTATAGCATGTAAATCAAGAAGAAAAACATAAATAAGATTAGGTGTAGAAATTACCTAAGATTACTGAGGAAGAAAGGTCGATTTATAGTTCTTTGTTCTTCAAATCTAAATAGAGAGAGAGAGAGAGAGAGAGGAGAGAAACTTCTCCTATTCGACCAAATAACCAAATGTACATTCTATCTCAATGAGGCGATATGCACCTATTTATAACTGGCTAGGAGAAAGGGCCTTTCTCTTGTGTTAGAAAAGTGATGGATCAAGTTACCTACTACTACAAGGTCTATTCACAAAGGGAAACATAACAATACATATCAATAAGTAGTGTGTAGGCCCAATAACAACTATAATTATAATAATTTGGGTTTAAATAATTAGCTTTAATCAATTTGACATCTAATTAATTCGGGGCCAAAATTAAATGTAATTTGATTTATGTAAATCTATCAAACATTCCAACAATCACTTACTTGAACAACATAAATCAAATTAATACAAAATGATATCCCAAATTAATTAACTACATGTTGCCACAAAATGATTTCAAAATTGAGCTCATACTTTCAATTAAATGGTCCAATATGGGATAACAAGCACTCAACAATACAGAAGATCATACTCAAAGGAGTACTGATATCATGCACGTGAGATACTTATCACCCTGTAACCTAACAAATGGTGGTACATAAGGAAATAGGAATGTACAACAAAACAGCATGCTAATACATTATCAAAGTGCAATTCCCAACAAATGGCCCTAGTATCCGCCCTAGATGCTATATGAGATCTAATAAATCTCATCATAATGAGATGGGTCCTAATATGTGCCATATCAATATAAGTGTGCACAATAATATATATCAATATAAGTATCCCCCAATATACTCTTTGAAATTCAACAAAATATCTCGGTATAACAAAATTGAGACTGGGTCCAATATATCTTAACAATAATGCCATTATGCAAAATTGCATAAATAATTAAGCTGCACGGACTTAAATGGCATTAACAATAGTATAAGGCTATAATAAACCTACAAATCAAACTTCCACTAACCTAAAGTGCCAAAGGAACCTCAATATACCTATATGGGTTATATAATCAACAATAAAATCTTTAGTGTTAGCCTTTGATTAGGGGATCAACTAAGTTCTGTAGAGAAAAGTCTACCACAGTATGCCATATAATCACAAAATAATGCAACATAATATATGGAATAAAAAAGATCTCTCACTAATCCAATATATCAAAATAATATAGACATTCCCATTAGAGACCATAAGGTTTCAATATACTTTAATGGTATAGTAGCAAGTAGTGGAATTATCAATAGTTTTGTGGTAGAGTGCTCTATGTGAGTCTAAAACTCACCACTATTCTCTCTAATAACAAAAGTACAAAATAGAGAGAATTATAAAAGTGTAGAGTCATCAAAATTTGATAATTAGAACCTCACAAAATCAACTTTGCATATTGTGCTTAGATAATGGAGGAAATCATAAGTGTCTTTGACACTTTACAACAAATATCTCCTCTCTGTCATCACAAACTCAAACACCAACAAATTATAAAGGATAGAACAGATTATAAAGTCTCTAACTCCCACTATAACAATAGTTTCTATATAAATGGGAGTAACATTACATTAAAAAAGACTCAAAATATCCTTAATATAGGTCTCAAAACAATAGAACCATAACATACTAATGGAAAAAGAGAAACCATACACCAAGATATTATAACATGAGTATGAATTAATTGGTTTTCTCACATTCAATTAACTGGGCGATTAATTGAACTAGAGACCTTACATTGTTGCAATCCCGTCGAAGGGTCTCAGATCACAATATACAAGTCTCTTCCACTTGATAGAGAATAATAATAATATTAAAATTATATAACAATATATAAGAATATACTTAAATTGTTTTCTTTATCACACAATGATTATGTCAAATAATGTCATACTGAAGGGTAAGTCCATCATCTATAGAACCTAACAATATTTGCAATCCATAAAATGGTTATTATTTAACATAAATAAGCTTCACCATAAGTGAAAACAAAGTTCACAAAATATTGCATTGCTACAAAATGCCCAATTAACAAATCAAGCTCTCTCATGCAATTGCAATACTCTTTAGGGTCTCAAAATTTAACACATGAGTAGATTCCCACAAACATTAAAATCATGTCCCTAAAGCTAGTATTGAAAGGATACTGAAAGCCTTAGGACATAATTTTCAAATCATCAAAAATCATATCAATAAAGATAAACCAAAGGATAAGTTTATTATCAACATAACTCTCAATGCAGCACTAGTAAAAATATTAAATGTCCACAAGGAAAAAAACAGTACAACCAAAATAGGAGAGTGACTAAATTTTTGAGTTTATCAAATAAATGCTCACAATGATTGAATTTTCACAAAAAGAGTACAAAGCGTATACAATAAATAATAAATTGTGAGCAAAACTGTAACATTCTCCTTCGTACAGTACTATGCTTAAGTCATAGTACCACACTCAGGAGTTGTTACGGTTACCTGAGCAGACCTTAACTGATAGCAACTTCAGCTGTCTTTGCAACTTCTTTAACTATCTGGAGATAACACGAAAATAGGAGTGAGAATTTTGAATTCTCAGTAGGATTCCTTAACCATTATATATACTGTCATCGTTGTCATCTCCAATTTGCTTCAGTTTATTATGAAAAAAGTGAACATGTTATGTAAACTGTTAAATTTTATAGTTCGAAAATATATTATCCGAAGCAAAGTTCATTTTACTCATACACTTGGCATTTGGGAGAACCTATACAAAGTTAATTCATGAATTATACTACGAATAATAACTGCAACATATTAAAATATGATAGCATTATTATACTGGAGACATAACATCTACACATGCCTTTGAATTTATGCAATTATATAAAATTTACTTTCTTTCTTTATCTTCCCATAATATTTATCTTTATTTCCTTCATTCGACACACCTAGGCATTACATATCGCCGTCCCTAAGGTGTCTGCATCTGCCTACACTTGAGCGTCATGTATCGCTATCCTCAAGTGCAGCGTTACTCATCTTCCCTTACTTGTTTCACATATTCCAGAGTATGATCGCTATGTCATACTCCGTCAAGATGTGATCACCATGT
Organism: Pterocarpus macrocarpus; assembly: GCA_031439585.1. NCBI lineage: Eukaryota > Viridiplantae > Streptophyta > Magnoliopsida > Fabales > Fabaceae > Pterocarpus > Pterocarpus macrocarpus. Next base: position 13,532,325 of record CM062522.1, on the reverse strand, counting down.
CACATTCCTTAAGAATATGTTCTTCCTGCCATGTCTCAGAGTATGATCGTCATGTCATACTCCATCGGAATGTGATCGCCATGTCACATTCTTTAGGGTGTGGGATCATTATGCTATATTCTAGAATATAATTGCCATGTCATACCCCATTAGAGCGTGATTGCCATGTCATGTTCCTTAAGAATATAGACTCATAATCATATCTTTCATCATAAAATATTTACATGCTACATTCCAGAGTATGATCGCTATGTCATACCCCATCAGAGGGTGATCGCCATGTCACACTCCTTAGGATGTGCTCATCATGCCATATTCCAGAGTACGATCGCCATGTCATACCCCATCAGAGCGTGATCGTCATGTCACGTTCCTTAGGAATATGAGACCTTCATTATATCTTTTAACTGCCTTCACAGTGAGGGACCCAATGTGCAACTGCCTCCAAGTGAAGTGACCTACATCTTATCTTATTTAACTGCCTTCACAAGGAGGGATCTCATAACTGCCTCCAGGTGAAGGGATTCACATTTTATATGTTCATATCATGAGTATTCATAATAGAAACTATCATAATATCATTAGTATACTTCATATCATACTTAAATCAGACAACAAACCCAGGATAGGACATTGTAATTATGCTAAGAAGATAACAATATCAATAGGTGCAAGTTCTATAGTCTTAAGCCTTAAGCTGTCTCGCAAGCTTTTTAACTTTTACTGATGTTCCCGAGTTTGAGCTCATAACCGACTTCCGAGTTCTGATGTCATATCTGCTACAACTTCCGGAGTTATAAGTCTATGTCTTAGTTCCCGACTTTCGGAGTTACGTATATAATGTCCATGTCTTGATTCCCGTCTTCCGGGATCATGTATTCAGTGTCTCGATTCCGATTTACGGCTTTAGCTATGTTCGACTAGTTCCTTATTTGCTCAGTCCCGAGTTCAACATCAAATATACCCGATCTAGCTCTCTCTACTTGGTTCCGAGTTTAGCCTTAAATATACCCGATATGGATTCCTATTCATTAAGTCCGAATTCAACATCAAACATACCCGATCTAACTCTTTCTACTAAGTTCCGAGTTCAATTATTAAGCATACCCTTCCGAGTTCATCCTTAAGTATATTATTTCGAGTTTAACCATAAGTACACTCTTCCAAGTTCAACCTTAAGTATATCATTCCAAGTTCAATCTTAAATATATCATTCCGAGTTCCACCTTAAGTACACTCTATCTAACTCTTCATTTGCTAAGTCCCGAGTTTCGATATCACGGAGTTTGATCTAGTATTCATACATGTCTCTAACCCGAATTACACTCTTATAAGAGAAAATTCACCAAAAATAGAAATTTGGGTGAAATCATACGAAATTTATATCTTTGTAAAGCTAACAGAGCAAGCTTTCAAATGGAATAAACTGCATATTATTTGAATGAGCATATTTTGAGATATAAGCCCCTGAAACTCGACCTTCCTGAACTACCCTGTTTTGGCCTAGTTTGGACATAGTGCAATTTTCTCGACTCACTAGGAATAAATGGGACCTTAACTAACTCGGAATTTCTTTATAGGATGTTTTCCTATATGTAAGCTTTCTAACAAAGTTAGTTTCACTCAATTCCAAATCGTATAGGGCGAGTTCTTCCTTGAACAACCTAGTTTGTCCAGAATCAAACTCAAAAACCTAGGTTAAACTTCAAAAATTCATATCTCTCTCAATACTAATTCAATGGCCTTATATTATATATGTATGGAAAGCCCTGAATGTCTAGTTTCATATAAAATAGATTCATGAAGTTTAAACGGCTGTAAGCGGAGCCGTACACTCCGCCGTACGGAACATCGAGGAAGAACCCTACTAGCTTCATGAGTTTTCTCCTTCCTTCAAGTTCTTTCATACCAATTCTAATTATAATCATAACATACATGCATAATCAATTATAATTCATCGTCATCACTTCACATATCATCAGTAGCACAAAATATACAAGACTCACACACAACTCCAAACTAAGGAAAATAAGAAGAGATGTAGGATTCCTACCTTTTGTAGGTGAGATTTCTTGCTAGATTTAAGCTTGAGTTGGAGAAATTTTGTTGTGACTTGAAGATTTATGGGAGATAAGGTGGGATGAGATGAGATGAAGGAGAGAAGAATGGAGAGGGGTCAGCACACATAAAGGGCCGAACTTGTGAGGGCAGAAAAGGAAAAGAAGAAAACTTCTCATGCAAGTTGAAGTTGATTGGTGGATTTGTATTTCCCATTTCAATTTGATTTTTGGGCTATCATCTATGGCTGAAAGTGGGGCCACATGAGGGGTAATTTGGCTAAATCCTAACCATTCATCCTAGGGTACTCATCCTATAAGTTCTATTAATCCGTTTTCGACAGTTTAAAATACCGAAATCTTACCGATTCCTCCTAAATTGGTAAACCAGTTCTAGAAAAATTTCTAGGTGGTTTCTTATGATTTTAATCTAATTTTCTCAAGGTTAATTCTTCTAAATGTTATTTAATTGGCTTTTAGTAAATACTTAATCGAATTCTAATTATTTCCAATTATTTGTTAAAAATCGAACAACTCGGTTAAAAAAATGATTAAAATTTTTCGGACGTTACAAAAACTCCCCTAAAAAATCAAAAGAGGAAATGGTTGTCAACTTGTGGAATAACATAGAGAGATTTTCAAAATTTAAATTATTTCTCTCGTTTTATGATGGTGAATCATATCACCAATTAATTTTTTTTCTTTATGAAAAGTGGGATTTTAGCTAAGGTAATAACACTTTGACTATCACAAAACTCATGTTTAAACAGCGAACACTCCCTAGAAATAAGTATTTTCAAAGCCACAGCATGCTCTAATATTTAGGCATGTATTTGACGTGGATTTTAAAATTAAATCCAATTCTGATTTATGCAAATCTACAAGTCCACAAAATTATCTAACATTCTCCCACTTCGATTACATAAATCAAATCACTGAAGTCTTATAAAAAACATTACTCCATATAGCATGGGAGTGTGCAACAAATTCATGTTCTAGAATTTTAGAAAATAATTTGCAAAACAATATTGCATAATATTTTTTACAAAAATAATATTTGTCACAATTGGTCCTGAGAAGGTGAGTTTACAATAATAAAAAATGTCCAACAATAGTGTCAATATTTCTTAAATTGCAATTCTTAGAGTAATATTACCCAATGTTCCAACAATAATGGCATATCACAATTTTAATGTGCAATATAATAAATATAAAGAATCTAAAACATATCAACTTTGAGAGTATACTTAGGACAATATGCCCAAGAATATCACCAATGTGTACCAAAAATTTCAGGCCAAAATTCAGGGAGTGCCAAATATTTTTGAGCAACTTAAATTTAGAATAATTTTAAAAAAATATTTTCAGTACCCAAAAAATAATTAAAATGCACCAATGACTCTAATTGAATTATTTATTGAATTTTGCAAAATTTAGTGAATTTTGGGCCAAAATTGGGCCTCCATGCACTGTCACGTGCCCAGCCCATGAGTGAGCTTCACACACATGACCCAAACAGGGTCTTCTTCAACGTTTCACTAGTTGACCCACAGTGGAACCGGGTTCCGCCACTGGAGAGCTCTTCGAGCTCAATTCCTTGCTCTTTCAAGTGCAATTTCAACCCAAAATTAAAGGGGTACTCAACGCGAACAACATCCATCAAAGATCACACGGATTCATGTGGTTTTGGAGCAGAAACACGCAAAGAACATATCCGCATTTGTAGCTCGATTTTTCGCGATTTTCTCCCTCGATCCTCAATCAAAATTCACTTTCTTTAACTCGTTGGATTCATATAAACAAGAGCAAAATAACCCTAAACAAATTTGAATTGATTCAGCCAAGATATGGCCTTGGGGTTTTGAGTGGGAGATGATTTTTCTTCAATTTCTCCTTTAATACTCGACCAAAATTTATGTTCTTAGTATCTATAGATTTGAAATAACACAAGCTACAAAACCCCTAAACTAATTGAATAAAATTCGGCGAAGGCCGAGAGGATTCAGGTTTTTGCACATAGAGGGTTGAGGAGGTTAGGGTTGATGATTTCTTTTCCTAAATTCTCCCTAGATCGGAGACCATTTGGGTAATCTTAAGCTCCATCAATCTAGAATAACATTAGTGACAAAATCCCTCAAAAAATTGAGTTTAATTGGTGAGAAATCAAAATCCCAACTTGAGTGTGTTTGGATTCAGGATGTGTGTGATTCCAACTTTTCACCATCTAATCTTTCATGAAAAAAAAGACTTACAGCCATAACAAAGATCAAAATAGGCTCTGGTACCACTTGTTGAAATTTTGAGGCCCTTAGATCTTGATTTGATTATGATTATAGCATGTAAATCAAGAAGGAAAATATAAACAAGATTAGGTGTAGAAATCACCTGAGATTACTGAGGATGAGCGATTAATTCATGGCTCTTTGTTCTTTGTTCTTCAGATCTGAATAGAGAGAGAAGAGAAAGAGACAAGAGCAGAGAAAGATAGGAGAGAAACTTCTCCTCTTCCAGCAAATAACCAAATGTGCATTTTATCTCAATGGGGCGATAGGTACCTAGTTATAACCGGCTAGAAGAAAAGGCCTCTCCCTTATGTCAAAAAAGTAATGAGCTAAGCTACCTATTACAGCAAGACCTATACATAAAGGAAAACATAAGAATACTCACTAATGAGCAGTGTGTAGGCCAATAAGCCCAATAACAACTATAATTACAATAGTTTGGACTTAAACAATTGGCTTTAATCAATTTGACATCTAATTAATTTGGATCCAAAATTAAATACGATTTAATTTATGGAAGCCTACAAAATATTCCAACGTCTCTTTCCTACTTTAAGAACATATTACAATTTCTTCCCCAACCCTAATACAGCCAGCTTGGTTTCACTAACCTAAATAAGCTCTGACCAATTCCAACATATACCATAAGTCTGCGTACTCAGAGTTTATCAACATACGTATCTAAGGATTCAATCATTCAATCTTACTCGATGCGTAATGAATGGATAATAGCTTACACAAGTGGTTTGACCACGAAAGTAGAAGCATTTTCAGAAATTCCAGCTGATTTAAATAAAAATTGGAATTTAGTGTCGGCTCAGATTGTGACTTATACCAGAAAATAAAAAATAAAAAAAGCTGAGTATATATATATATATTTTCCATGTAAACCGGTAGATGAAAATAATAATTAACAAGATATATATGGCTGAATCCTTATCGCGATGATGAGTCCCTTTCTCTGCACTATATCCATGCACCCAGCAAAACGTTCCCCCTTGCATTGTTAACTTGTGAAACGTAACTACGCAAGTAAAAATTATGATTTCTTTTCCACGCATGTTCAAATTGAAACAAAATTGTCCTAACTGTCTTGTATTAACGATTAATTAATAATGGAAAAGTGTTAGAAAGTTTGAATTTTCACGAGAACCTTTTTTTTTAACAGAATGGTATAATATAATATGCTTGTTGCTTGTTAAATGAAAAAAGTAACATTTATTAATTTTATTTTATTCAACAGCAATAACTGAATAAGTTTTGTTTATAAACAAAACAACTCCGTGGAGAACATTAACCGACCAATCTGTCGCCAACAAAGATTTCACCAATTGCAAGCATTCTGTAAGGGAGAGAGCCCTCTGAGAACCATGCATGGGTGGATATGCTATATCTAAGCTACAAAGAACATGCAACACCATTGCTTAATATGGCACTATGTATGTTATTCAGGTGATTGCTTCGGTGCCCTGATAAAATAGAAGGTAAGTTACCCTTCCGATGTGTAGATAGCTAATTGGGCCATTTGTAAAGACTTGTGCCATATGGCTAACCAGTAGTATCATCTATTTTAATTGCAAAAAAGGACTCCTCACATATTTTTTTTTCCATTCTATCCACACTGAAATTAATTAAAAAAAAAATCTAAAATAGGATTGAGCACAAGAATCCTAATTGAACACAAGAACTCTGGGATTGACGCGGCTGCCGATTTGAATCCAAGAATCGTACACTGCAGAGGTTGAAATTGCCCATTGGCCGCGGTTGAATGAAATTAGGCTTGCATTTTGCAATTGAAATTTACCCATTGGTCCACAATCATTCTCGCTAATATCCATTTGCTGTGACTATCCTAGTTGATCGTATAAATATTGCTGATTATGACATCATTTGTTAGATTCAATGTTTGCAAGACATTGTGACATTCAACACACGTGTCAATTTGCTTGAAGACTTTGGCAGTAACAACCCAATCTTAAATCATGATTTTTGCCATATTGGATGATTAATTGGGTCATAAGCAATCTGTGACGGTGGGGAATGACATGCTATGCAATCGTGGTGAAGCTTTTTTCCTTTTGCAGCTTACGTCGATGAATTTGTAGAGCCAAAACAATATAGGTTCTTTGAGTTCAATTGGTCACGACAATTACGAATGAGAAAATAATATGGGTTTTGAAGTTTTAATTACAATTGTCTCAAGAAATTTTTTTTTTAATTTGTTTCTTTTGTTAATTTCAGTTTGGCTAGAATTGGAAAACAAAAATATGGGAAGTCCTTCTTTACAATTAAAAAAGATAATACTACTAGTCAGCCTCATGGCATGAGTCTACACAAATGACCCAATTAGTTACCTACACATCAGGAAGGATAATTTACCCTCACCCTCTATTTTAAGATGGCACCATAGTAATCACCATTCATTCATATATATACCTAGCGGTTGTTTACTGCATTTCAAAGGGTAAGGGGTTTGTCATTCTGAGATGAAATGGAGTTGAACTGGACATTGACTTTAAGAGAGTACTTCTTCTTTTGAAACTTCGTTGAAATATAAACGATCTTTTAAAATACGTTATCTTAATTATTGTGGGTTACAGCTTTAGCAGACGAGCTCGCAGACCACAGCAAGTATAATCAACTTTAAAGGATGTAATCTCTTTAAGATGGTTTCTTGCATGCGTTAAAATAAAGGATACTTATTAATATTTGGTTAGTTTAAATACTTTGACATTTTATTTTTCTTAAATAAAGTTTTAATTTTGACTCTTATGAAGAATAATAATAATAACAATCTTCATAAAATGACCAACTTGGTTTAAATTAAAATAATCAACATTTAGTAGACTCTAAATATTGATAATTTAAAAAAATAAGTACTTGATACTCGGGCATTACAAGAAATTATATATATATATATATATATATATATATATATATATATATATATATATATATATATATATATATATATATATATATATATCTTTGGCTGCTAATTTCTCTTACAAGAACTCACTGAAAATCACTTATGGAAGAGGACAACTTTAGTATGTCAATGTATAGATCTTAGTACTAATTACAAAAACTTGTGTACATAATATTTTTGAGTTTTTCAAAAATTTACAATTAATTAAGAAGGTGTGCGTCATGCTTTAACGATTTATATTCAAATCTCCTGCCACCATTTACGAAAATAATTGGCTTTCGCAATGGATCACTTTATATATGAAGTACACAATTTTAAGATGACACAAAGTAATCTTAACTAATCTAAATTCACCTTACCATATTTGTATAGATGGGTCCACTACCATGTCCTATTTCAATTACGGCAATTTCTTTTTCCTCCAATATGCACCCCGAAAATGGTAACCATTTTTTCCCCTCCATCTTTTAAATATTAAATAATGGTAACTTCTTTCTCCTATATTCTTAGTTTATTATTAATATTATTTGTACATTTCTTTCGTTACAATATTTTTTTTAGATATAAAACACTAAAGATATTTATTTTCACATACCCGCAATTTTCATTTATTTTTTTTAATTTTATTGACTTACTTCGTCTCATATCTATCCTCATTTTTGGCAGCATATTGCCCTTTTGTTTTACCGATTTTCCGTGAGTATCATGTTCCAAACGCGATTAGACGCTAAAGATGGATGTCTTTCTCAGCTAAAATTCGAGACCACATATAAAAGACTACTTTTGCAGACCCAATCTCCACTGGTTTTGGCAGCATATTACTTGGCCATCGTTTTCGCTTCTCATGCATACGGCACTCTCACAGACAATGATTTCTATTGTTCGATGTATCATAATATATATTTGTTTAACTAGTTGTGATGACTTAACCACTGTTCTTAATGCCGATTTATATTGCATACATTGGTGCAAAAAATAATTATTCGACAAATTTATTTGCTCCACGAGAACCTTATGATCATATAACATTTAAATTCTCATGAAAGATATAACATTCGACTTTTAACGATATCAAGGAATGCATATCTCTGAAAATTAAAATAATCAAAGAAAAATATATGAATAGTAATGTCTCAATTATTATTTTTCCTAAAAGGACTCTTATTTGACAGCATGGTCCATTGCACTTCCTCAAGCATGAGTATTTCAGGCTTGAAGTATCAATATTGTGCAGCTTATTAATTATGATCTTGTGTTAAAATTTAACTTGATATAAGAAACTACTCACCATTTGATCGTGAAGATTCTAATACAATGTTAAGGATTGATAAGGATTGACAAACTCTTAAACTCTTAAATTATTAAGTAAACGCAAACTCAAAGAAAGTTTTGGATCTCTGGTTTCTTTGTCATAGTGTGGTCCGTTTGGCAGTATAGAAATAAAATAATCTTTCAAAAGAAGAAGCTATTCTGGAATTCCTTTACGACTGAAATGGAATTTAACTGGAAAATAATTTGTACGGTCTTCCTTCTTCAATATGGTGTACGTGATTGGGGTGTTTCATGCTATGGTGATATTCAACCTTGAGACGATCTGGTGGAGTTCTCTGCGAAGATGATGCTGCTCGATCGGTCTTGTTTCTTACACTAGTTTATGCATTCTGATGCTGTGTTTTTATTGTTGGCCTTTGCTTATTGTCTTTTGGCCTTTGTTGGTGCTTATGTGCACTCTATGTATGCTTCCTTCCAGATTGGATGGTTTGAGCCTTCAGTTTGTTTTATCAAGGTAAAAACAAAAACAAAAATTAAAGTCAAATGAATGGATATTGACGATTTAAGTAGAGGCATATGAATGGCTGGATATCTATATCAATTTGTTTTGGTTCAAGTGAAAAGAACCTGTGTCTCTTAGGCATGCAGTTTAGAATTTGAGTGGTGTATGGAAGAAAGGAAAAAAATAAAAATACTGCTGAGAAAATTCCTCCCATATGCACTCATCTGTTATCAGTCTCATCGTATACCCGATGGAGGTGGGTATACTTATGGTTTGACCAAATTAAAATGTTTCAATATGCATGCATGTAATGATATATTTCAATTGCTACACTTGTATAAACCTACTACCATATGTTGATTATCCTAAATTAAATTATTTTTCATATATAAAAGTGTACACTAAAAAAAAGGCTTATTTCGATTTAGGATCAGGATATACTTTTGAGCTCATCCATAATTTATACAAGTATTTACATATCATCCAGCAACAGGGAAACTTAGGAATTGAACTTAAGTCTGCATGAGGTGAGCTAATTTCATTGGCATCCTAAATTAAATGATGTACATTGTTAACTAATAACATGGCTCAATAAATATAATTAGCCTAGTTGTTGAATTATTTTTGTTGTCTTTAAGGTATTTATAACTTTGGGCCTTATGACAATTAAGAGCCCTTCCCAACAATTGCATTATCTAGAGTTTGAACCTTGATCCTTTATAAGGAAGTGCAACTCACTTATCATTATTAGTCCATTCAAGTGAATAGTTTATTTAAGCCTTTATATGGAAATAACTTTTAATTTATGAATAAATTATTTTATATTTGGAGATGCAGTAATAGAGGTATTTGTTTAGAATATTTTAAAAAGTATTGATTAGGAAATTAGATATTTTAACTTCCAAAAAAACACTAAAAATGACTTTTGAAAAGCAACAAACTATATAGATAAATGAGACAAAAAGTTAAAAATATAACTTTTAACTTCTAAAAAGTTAAGAAAAATCATAAATGATATTATCTAAGTAATCCCTATATACAACTCTTGGTGGTCGTCAACTTAAGTTGTAAGAATATAAAAAAAGTTAATGTCAAAATACAAAATGTTTAATTAGTTGAACTCAATTTCTATATAACAAATATGGATAAGAAATAGTAAAATCCCAAGTTGAACGTCAGATGCGAGACATCAATTTCATCTTTAAAAAATGTGTGATATTAATTAGTCCTCAAAAGATTATATTTCATTTTATATGATATATCATCATATAACGTGACATATTATATATTAGTTAATATTTTTTTCCTGTAGGCTAACATTTAAATTAACATAAAATAAAAATTAATCTTTCAAGGACCAAATTAATGTCACAAATCTTTTAAGAATTAAATTAATATCTCATAATTCTTTTAAGAACAAATTTGAAATTTAAATCAACAAAATAATGTGAAAACCGAGAATGAGCAACGTGTTCAACTTGGATTGATTGATCATCACCAGAAGCCAACCGAACGAGGAGACGGCAACTTTGGAAATATATAATTATAATGTGTACAAGATCGTCACATCCTGTAAGCGAGGTTTCACTATTTCTGAGATAAAAATATTGACAATCATATTTTGCAAGGTCAAAGAAATATGATTGAGTTACGTTATCAATTTGTTTCTCTTAAAATACTTTGGTCAAATTAGGAGGTAACTTAAACCATCTTCTCATTCATTCTTCTTCAGTTTGTGCTTGGGAGGGGGCCTTATAAATTCCAACGTTGATACCCAATAGACACACCAAAAGTACTCTTATCTTTGTTACAAGCTAATACCAATATTAAGATAAGCAAAAATGGGAGTCCTTTTTCCTAGTAGAGTACTGCTATCATTATTACTTCCCATTATTGTTGTGTTGCTTTCCCTAGCATGTTCAGCTTCAGGAGCAAATTCAGCTCAAAACACTTTTGTTCATTGCCTTGTGAACCATTCTGAGCCCTCTCACCCCATAACTTCAGCAATTTTCACACCAAACAATGCATCATTCTCTTCTGTCTTGCAAGCCTACATTAGAAACCTTCGTTTCAACACATCCACAACCAGGAAGCCATACCTTATAATCACTGCATTGCATGTATCTCATGTGCAAGCAGCCATTGTTTGTGCTCAAAAGCACAACTTGCAGATGAAAATCCGTAGTGGAGGCCATGACTATGAGGGAGTGTCTTATGTGGCTGAGGTGCCATTCTTCATCCTAGACATGTTCAATCTCAGATCCATTGAGGTTGACATTGACACTGAGACAGGTTGGGTCCAAGCTGGTGCAACACTTGGTGAAGTTTACTATAGAATTGCTGAGAAGAGTAAGACTCATGGCTTCCCGGCTGGGGTGTGTCCCACAGTTGGGGTAGGAGGCCACATAAGTGGTGGAGGCTATGGCAACATGATGAGAAAATATGGTCTTTCAGTGGACAATGTTATTGATGCACAAATAGTGGATGTTCAAGGTAGATTGCTTGATAGAAAATCCATGGGTGAAGATCTCTTCTGGGCAATTAGAGGTGGTGGTGGAGCTAGCTTTGGTGTGGTCCTTGCCTACAAAATAAAGCTAGTTAGAGTACCTGAGACGGTCACTGTCTTCCAAGTTCAGAGGACCCTAGAGCAAAATGCCACAGACATAGTTTATAATTGGCAACATGTTGCACCAAATGTTGACAATGACCTTTTCATTAGGCTTATCTTGGACGTGGTAAACGGCACACAAAATGGAACAAAGACTGTGAGGGCTACCTTCATAGCCTTATTCCTTGGTGACTCCAAAAGCCTTGTTTCTCTCTTGAATGAGAGCTTCCCTCAATTGGGTTTGAGGCAACAAGACTGCATTGAAACAACTTGGCTTCGGTCAGTGCTGTTTTGGACTAATATCAACATTACACAACCTGTTGAGATTTTGCTTGATAGACAACCACAATCACTCAACTACTTGAAAAGGAAATCTGACTACGTAAAGAAACCAATTTCTAAAGAGGGTTTGGAAGGGATTTGGAAGAAGATGATTGAGTTGGTGGATACTATACTATATTTCAATCCTTATGGTGGAAGAATGGCTGAGATTCCATCAACGGCAACTCCTTTCCCTCATAGGGCTGGGAACCTATGGAAGGTCCAATACCAAGCAAATTGGAATCAGCCAGGGAAAGAGGTTGCAGATTACTACATAGATTTGACAAGAAAACTTCATAAATACATGACTCCTTTTGTGTCCATGAACCCAAGAGAGGCTTTCTTCAATTATAAGGACCTTGATTTGGGCATCAACCACAATGGTAAGAACAGTTATGTTGAAGGCAGAGTTTATGGAGTAGAGTATTTCAAGGGTAACTTCAACAGGCTGGTTCAAATAAAGACCAAGGTTGATCCTGGCAATTTCTTTAGGAACGAACAAAGCATTCCTACTCTGCCACATTGGAAGAGTTAGAATGATGGTGACTCAAAAAATGATTAATGTGTATTTTGTTGCATTGTCTGTCGTAAATTTGATAGTGGAAATAAAACTGGCTATTCAATGCTAGTTATTATGTTTAAAGTTAAATAGCCAAGGAGATACAAGTTTATTCTTAAATGACTACGTAACAATGTATTTCGTTTAAGTGCTTGTTGGACATGCATGTACCAAATACTTCTATTTTTTTGGTTTGTAAATTTTACTATTGAATATCTTTATATGTGTTGGCTTTATTTGTCTAGCGTCACCTTTAGGATTCGATGAGTTTAAGATCCCAACTTATGGCACTTGTAATGGTTGCAGCCTCTTATACTTGATGTGATTCTGACAAATTATAAGAAAATAAAGTTATACCCTTGTCAACAGCTATAACTTTTGATCTACTGATAAGCGTTTGATCCAATAAGTAGTATTAGAGGAAGATTATGGGTGTGAAAGCATGACGAATGATGTGGATACCTTTAACCCACCATGAATTTTTGTAAGAGGAAAGCATGGTAATACGAAAAGTTATGATACAAATGTTAATGAATCGAACCCATTCGAATTGGCATTTATTTTTAACCGTTCCATGCCTTGTATTGTTATCTATTTTCGTTATGCGTGATTTTTCTTATTTGTACTTTTTCGTCGCAAATCTTTTCATACTGTATAGAATTGCTCTTTGCATAAATAGTGGAATGATAAACCAATAAAAACTAATGCATGGTGTTTTGTTATCAATCTGTACTAAAAATTTCGTCCCATATAGTATTACTATTTTAAAAAAAATGTAATTTATCTCCTAAACTTCGGGTTTTGTGCATTTTTGTCCCTAGACTAAACTGAATAACTCAAGTGTATATTTGGAAAAGTTAAAGGATAGAATTGCATTTTTGTATTTTTTAGTTCAGAAATTAAAATGCATATTATCTAAAGTTTAGGGAGTAAATTGTATTTTTTTAATTATTTTCTTTAGATATTTTCGCTCAATATATTTCAAGAAATTTTATTTTAAGATTGTTTAAATAGTATGATAAATGTATGCATTTATTTTTGATAGATTATTAGTGTATTTTTATGATCATTCAATCATGTATTAATATATCATTAAAAATATTTGATTCTCATAATAACCTCTATGAAATAGCATACTAATATATAATTAATTGATAATAAAAAAATACTACATTAACAATACATAATAATGTATTAATACATGATTGAATAATGTATTAATATATATATATATATATATGATTTATATCTTTTATATTTTTATTTAATATATGCTCATATTATCATATACCCATTCTAAAAATTTTTGTTATACCCTTTTGACTATATTTGGTGCCAATAGTGTCAACTGGCTTCAAATATTACCGAAAAAAATTGTCCATTCATTGATAACTTATACGAGTATTCAATTTATAATATTTTTGCCAGATATTTCGTCAGTAATCCGTTGCTATTTTGTCGGTAATTTTTGTTGATTTTCCATTTTTTTTTTTTTTTGGAGTGAGAATTGGCTTCTTTAAAGTTTGGGATATACTTTAGATATAAAGTGTGTAATCTCAATTACTGCTGAGAAAATCAACTGAAAGGATTAACATATATGTATATGATCTATCATATTGGTATTTATATCTTATAAAAGCCTAAATCATTAACTTTTATATATATATATAAGTGAGAGGAGTATTTTTATGCAACTGGTGAGAAGAGTAAATTTTAGTCATTAATATATATATAGATGGTCAAAATTAAAAATTATTTAAATAGATTAATTTGTATACAATGATATTGTAAAATAACTTTATACTGTCAGCTAATAGAAATGCAGAAAAATGTCATCTCATATAAATAACTATTCACTATGATGAGAGACCCATTATGATTTGATATTTTCTTATATTTCTATTGACTAATAGTGTAAAATTATTTTATATTATCAATATATACTAATTAATCTCTTATTTAAAAGCTAACCAATAGTTACAAAAAATTACAAACAAACACACCCTTAATATAGCTAATAAAAGACACAGACATTTTAATGTGAAAGACATAGGCATATTCATATTTCTTTTCTTAAATGAAGTTGGTTGAAAGTTCATTCTTTTTTGGGTAAATGTGTCTAATCCCTTATTATAATGTAAATGATTTTCTTCTGGGTTCCTTTGTGCTAGTGAAAAATTCGGTTCAGTTAAGCTTTTTGTATTGTTCTTACCCATTCAAGTAATGTCGTAATCTATAAAACAAGCTCATGGAATTTTATTTTTTTTTAGCAAATAAAATCTTAAGGGAAAGACTTGCATAATCTAAGGTTACTGAATAAGCTCTTACATAGTTACTTGATTCAAGGGTCTCAATAATCAAAGCCAACTCATGATCGAGGAAATTTTTAATATAGAGAGAATTTATACCTACTATGTAGTTACATTTTTACTTTATAAAAATTACATATTTATAAAAGACTTGTTTTGATATATTACTACGTAAAGGATTTTATGTTGTTAATTATACTCAACTATATTTATAATTTTTGATATTGTAATTATAAGATTTAAACACTTTTTATTGCAGTGACAATATATAATTTAATAATTGTAAAAAAAATTTTACAAAAGTGTATTAAAATTAATTTCTCTTTATAATAATAAATAGCTATATATTACTGGTTATTGTGCTAGTTTAAAATAAACAGTCTACCAAAAAACAAAAAGGTTAAAATAAATATAAAACTCCAAATTCATCATTATTACTAACGCAGCTGGGGTTCATTTGGTAAGGTTATTGCAATTATTGATTAGCTTGTTGGGTCTTTGACGTTTATCTAAAATATACGTACCTACAATTAAATTAAATTTTTTGCTTCTTTCTTGAAATGATGAGATATCTTCTTAAAATTTTTAAGACAATAAATAGTTTTATTTACATTTAACATTTTTACATCATACTGTCTCAAAATAGCACACGAAATATCATAACCCAGTCACAACACCGGAAAGCACAATATTAAATATTGGAAACTCGAAAACTTCAAACTCAACTTGAAACTCAGCTCACAAACATGCAACACTAAACACAATTCTCGAGCCACTACAGACAAATGAAAGGACATCATCACACGAACACATAACACGAAACACAACTCTCAAGTCATTGCAAGCAAATCAAAGGATCACAAAGGCCCCCATCAGGCCGCCATTGCCAGCTTGCTGGGGAGGAAAGCTCGCTCTCTTTATGGTGCCGCCACTCACAATTTCCTGTCGTCACCTTAACTTTTTATTTACATTTAACATTTATAACTAAAAAGATAAAAGAGTATTTATTAGAAGTACTTATTTCAAAATCAGGAGCCATTGAATATTTGAAAGATAACCTCAACGTGCAAGTATGGGTAAAATATATAGTGCCAATTGCAAACGATTGTAATTTAAGTGTAATTTTTAAGTAAACATGTGGATAACTTTATAATTTGAAAAATATTATAACTAATAAGGGAATTAATATAGTAGTAGAGGCATATTATAATCTCAAGGAGGACTTTAATTTGATTTTTAGAAAAAATTCTAGTTGAAAAAGAAAGTTTAACTACATCTAAAATGGATTAGTCTTATTATCCGATAATAAGAAAAGGGAATAACCTTAAAATTTAAGATTTTGAATCAAAATACACTATTTGTCTATTCTAGTTTCAATTTAAATTTAAGTTTACATTTGTAAATCTCTCTAATCTCTCTAACTAGGAAAGCTAATGATTAATCTAATTTAATGAAGTTAAAAGTAACTTTTTTATATTTTATAAAATTTTTAATAAAATAACAAAAAATGGAACTAATCTAAATCGATTTAAATCGGTTTAATTTGATTTGATTTTTGAAATATAATCAAACTGATCTAAATCAAACTGAAGTAAAACTTATTGTTTGGATTTGTTGAGATTTTATCTCAAAATCGAATCAAATCAAACAGTGAACATTCTTATTGGATAGAGACAAATAAATAATTTTATACTTTAATAATTAAAAAATAACATATGAAAAATAATTTTAATTTTAAATGTATTACATATTCTAAACAGCTCAATTTTTTGTGCTTTTTTTATATTTAAATATATGTGTTGGCAAAAATTATTTTTAAATGCTTTCATAGTTAAAAAATAATAATAATCAAGCACTTGTGTTTGCTTTTGCATTTGTAAAATTGATTCCTGACAAAACTGATTTTAGTTAAAAGTGATTTTAACGTAAAATGATTTATTTTTAATTTGAAAATGATTCTAACAAAATAATATCATTTAGATAATATTGATTGATGTTTTTTTGAGTGAAGCTACCCTAAAAGCAACTCCAACTTGCTTTGAGTCAAGATCAATTTTGGATGGCAAATCCAATTTGAAAAGAAAGGAAATGAGAATCCAAACAAAATATCAAATGAGTAAAATTAATTCTAAGTCTCCAAACCCCCATTTGTGGAAGTCTACTAGGGAACCAAACATGCACATGCACTATTTGCCATTAGATTCATGGATTATCATTTAAACATATATATATATATATATATATATATAACACAAGAAGGTATCAAGAAGGTCGGTTAAGTGTAGCGGTAAATAAGTTATAACATTAGAGATATACAATTAAGATTCAATCTCTGAAAAAGACAATTGGTAAGAGGAGTTCTTAGTCACAATAGTAAAAAACACCTTAAAGGCCAATAAAAAAAAAAGAAAGTACAAGTAAAAAAAGAAATAATTATTTATCTTTGTTTGGATGTTTAAGTAAAAGAAAAAAAAGAATAGCAATGTATTTTTTTTAATTTGGGAGACAAAAATAAAGGAGAGAAAAGGGATTAGTCATAACATTAAATTCTAATACAATTTTTATATTATTAATCTTACAAAAAAAATATATGGTCAATCTAAACTCCCCCAAAAAACACAAAAAAAAAGTATATAGTTTAAATATAATTTCGTAAATTTCTAATTAAAAAATTCCCCCTCTGTAAATTTTCAAAGGAAAAAAGGGAAAACACTTCACTCACCTTATCAATGAATACAGTTTGATATATTTGATAAATATAACTAAATCCAATTTTTTTTTTTTTTTAAGCGATGTTAGTCGGTACATTTAATGTTAGGATGAAAACTTATGAACCACTGGGCAACCAATCAGATTTTACAAAGGAAATCATGGTTGAGTTGAGAAAAGTTATGGATGAGGTTAAACTTACAATCCAACAATGGATATTATTCATGTAAGTATTCGTACACACACCGTAGGTACCATTCGCAAATATTTTTTTTTTGATATATAAGAGATATTGAGGTTTAAATATATTACCTTATACAAATTATTCGAACTTCTCATCATTAATCAAATTCTAATTCTTAAATCTAACTCATTTAATTTATTACTAATAATTCTTAATTTAATATTTTATATTGTTTAATGCTCAACATCTTGTAATTTTATCAATTATTACTATCTTTCAATTTAATTGCATTTTCAATGCCTTTTTTAAAATGTTGAGTATTTAAATAGTATTAAACAACAATCTCTTTCCTAGTTTAAGAACATATTACAATTTCTTCCCCAACCCTAATACAGCCAGCTTGGTTTCACTAACCTAAATAAGCTCTGACCAATTCCACCATACACCATAAGTCTGCGTACTCAGAGGTTTTCAACATACGTATCTAAAGATTCAATCATTCAATCTTAGTCGACGCGTAATGAATGATAATAGCTTACACAAGTCATTTGACCACGAAAGTAGAAGCATTTTCAGAAATTCCAGCTGATTTAAATAAAAATTGGAATTTAGTGTCGGCTCAGATTGTGACTTATACCAGAAAAAAAAAATTTCCACATAAACCGGTAGATGACAATAATAATTAATAAGATATATGGCTGAATCCTTATCGTGATGATGAGTCCCTTTCTCTGCAATACATATCCATGCCGATGCACCCAACAAAACGTTCCCCCTTGCATTGTTACCTTGTTAAACTTAACTACACACAGTGTTCAAATTGAAATAAAATTGGCCTAACTGTCTTGTATTAACGATTAATTAATAATGGAAAAGTGTTAGAAAGTTTGGATTTTCACGAGAACCTTTTTTTTTTTTTTAACAGAGTGGTATAATATAATGAGTTTAATTTGGGTGCACTGACAATGTAAAATTTTTTTATACTGTTATCCAATCAAAATCTTCCACTTGCATGACCATTCAAGTAGTAGGTGATTATGTCAAAAAATTTTACTGATATGACAATATATGATTGGATGTCTGTGTAAAAATTTTTTATGTTAAATTAAATCATAATATAATATGTTTGTTGATTGCTAAATGAAAAAAAGTAATATTTATTAATTTTATTTTATTCAACAGCAATAACTGAATAAGTTTTGTTTATAAACAAAACAAATCCGCAGAGACCATTAACCGACCAATCTGTGGCCACCAGAGATTTTACCAATTGCTTTAAAGCATTCTGTAAGGGAGAAAGCCCGCTGAGAACCATGCATGGGTGGATATACTATATTCAAGCTACAAAGAACATGCAACACCATCACTTAATATGGCACTATGTATATTATTCATATATATACCGATCGGTTGTTTACTACTTTTCAAAGGGTAAGGGGTTTATCATTCTGAGATGAAATGGAGTTGAACTGGACATTGACTTTGAGAGAGTACATCTTCTTTTGAAACTTCATTGAATTATAAACGATCTTATAAAATACCTTATCTTAATTATTGTGGGCTACAGCTTTAGCAGACGAACTTGCAGACCACAGCAAGTATAATCAACTTTAAAGCATATAAATCTCTTTAAGATGGTTTCTTGCATGCGTTAAAATAAAGGATACTTATTAATATTTAGTTAGTTTAAATACTTTCACATTTTATTTTTCTTAATTAAAGTTTTAATTTTGACCCTTATGAATAATAATAATAATAATAATAATAATAATAATAGGATTTTATCTTTATAAAAAGACCAACTTGGTTTAAGTTGAAATAGTCAAAATTTAATAGACTCTAAATATTGATAATTTAGAAAAAGAAAATATTATCTGTCCAGAAAAATTGCCAAAACTTCTCATGCCCGATACATTTGGCAATTATGTGGAATTTAATAATTTACAGGTCTCTTGTAACCGTGGCTCCTTCCTCTTTTAATTTTTTTTTTTTCCAACCTTCTCTTTTATCTCCAAGAGATTCGTTTTATTAGCAATGGTTAAAACTTTTCTATTTTTTCTTTTCCCAAAGCTTCCGCCCACTTTATCCATGCTACCTCCATAGATCTCAAAACCACCATGTCGGTAACAACATCGCTGCGCCATCATATGTTCCAAAATCTCAAATGTGAGCACTCAACAACACTACTATCTGAGCCTTCTAAATTTACTTTCACTTCTAAATTTGAGCCTTATAAAAATCAAAATCCAATCAAATATACAGATGGTTACACTACTATCTCCTATCTCAATTAAGGCAATTTCTTTTTTTTTTTTTTTCCCGATGTGCACCCCAAAAAAGGTAACTTTTTTTTTCCTTCATCTTTTAAATATTAAATAATGGTAACTTCTCTCTCCTATATTCTTAGTTTATTACTAATATTATTTGTATGTTTTTTTCGTTATAATATTTCTTTTTAGATATAAAATCCAAAAGGTATTGTTTCACATATTCAATATTTTTATTTATTTATTTATTTATTTTTATTTTTTTTACTTATTTCATTTCATATCTATCTTCATTTTTGGCAGCATTTTACCATTTTGTTTTGTCGATTTTCTGTGAGTATCCTGTTCCAAACATGGTTAAATACTAAAGATTAAACTCTTTTGCTAGACTCAATCTCAATTGATTTTGGCAGCATATTACTTGGCCATCGTTTTCATTTCTCATGCATACGGCACTCTCACAGATAATGATTTTTATTGTTCGATGTCTCATAATATATATTTGTTTAACTAGTTGTGATGACTTGACCAGTATTCTTAATGCTAATTTATATTGTATACATTGGTGCAGAAAATAATTATCCGATAAATTTATTTGCTCCATGAGAACCTTATGATCATATAACATTTAAATTGTCATTAAAGATATAGCATTTGACTTTTAACGATATCAAGGAAATCTTGATATGCGTATCTCTGAAAATTAATATAATCAAAGAAAAATATATGCATAGTAATGTCTTAATTATTATTTTTCCTAAAAGGACTCGTACGTATTTGACAGCATAGTCTATCGTACTTCCTCGTGCATGAGTATTTCAGGCTTGAAGTATCAATATTGTGCAGCTCACTAATTATGATCTTGTGTTAAAATTTAACTTGATTTAAGAAACTCTTACCATTTGATCATAAAGATTCTCATAAAATGTTAAGGATTGATAAGGATTGACAAACTCTCAAAATCTTAAATTATTAACTAAAGGCAAACTCAAAGAAAGTTTTGGACCTCTGGTTTCTCTGTCATTGTGTGGTCCATTTGGCAGTATAGAAATAAAATAATATTTCAAAAGAAGAAGATATGCTGGAATTCCTTTACGATTGAAATGGAATTCAACAGGAAAATAATTGGTACGGTCTTCACTCTTCAATATGGTGTAAGTGATTGGGGTGTTTCATGCTGTTGTGATATTCAACCTTGAGATGATCTGGTGGAGTTCTCTGGGAAGATGATGCTGCTCAGCCTTGGTTTTTTAATCTAATTTATGTATTCTGATGCTGTGTTTTTATTGTTCGCCTTTGCTTATTGTCTTTTGGCCTTTGTTGGTGCCTATGTATGTGTACTCTATGTATGCTCCCTTCCAGATTGGATGGTTTGAGCCTTCAGTTTGTTTTATCACGGAAAAATACAAAAACAAAAATTAAAGTCGAATGAATGGATTGATGATCTCTTTCAAAATATGAAATTATTAAGTAAATTATTAAGCAAAGGCACATGAATAGTTGGATATTTATATCACTTTGTGTTGGTTCAAGTGAAAACAACCTGTGTCTCTTAAGCATGTAGTTTAGAATTTGAGTCATGTATGGAAGAAAGGGGAAAAAAAAAAATACTGCTGAGAAAATTCCACCCATGTGCACTCAACTGTTATCAGTCTCATCGTATACCCGATGGAGGTGGATATACTTATGGTTAGACCAAATTAAAATGTTCCAATATGGATATATTTCAATTGCTAAACTTTTATAAGCCAACTACCATATGTTGATTATCCTAAATTAAATTATTTTTCGTATATAAAAGTGTAGGCTAAGGAAAAGACCTATTCCAATTTAAGGTCAGGTTATGTCTTTGAGCTCATTAAGTATTTATAAATCACTCACCAATGAAAAAATTCAGAATTGAATATAAGTTATAGCATTGCATGAGGTGAGCTAACTTTTTGGCATCCTAAATTAAATTATTTACATTGTTAACTAATAACATGGCTCAATAAATATAATTAGCCTAGTTGTTGAATTATTTTTGTTATCTTTAAGGCATTCTACCTTTGGGCCTTTTGATGACTAAGAGGTTCTTTCAACAATTGCTTTTTCTAGAGTTTGAACCTTGGTCCTTTTGAAGGGCATTCAACTCGCTCATTATTATTGGCTTATTTGGATAAATAGTATATTTAAGCCCTTGCATAAAAGCAACTTTTGAAAAATAACTTATTTGTTCCTTTTGAAGGGCATTTAACTCGCTTATTATTATTGGCTCATTTGGATAAATAGTATATTTAAGCCCTTGTATAAAAGTAACTTTTGAAAAATAACTTATAAATAAGTTATTTTGTATTTGGATATATAATAATAGAAGTATTTATTTATAATGTTTTAAAAAGTATTTATTGAGAAGCTAGATATTTTAACTTCCTAAAAAGTACTAAAAATGACTTTTGGGAGATAACAAGTTATATAGACAAATGGGACATAAAGTTAAAAATATGACCTTTAACTTCTAAAAAGTTGAGAAAAGTCATAAGTGGTATTATTTAAACGATCTCTGTATACAACTCTTGGTGGTCATCAACTTGAGTTGTAAGAATTAAAAAAAAAAAAGGTAAATGTAAAAATACTGAAAGTTCAATTATTGAACTCAATTTCTATATAAAAATCGATAAGAAATAGTTAAACCCCAAATTGGACATTAGTTGCGAGACATCAATTTTTTCTTTAAAAGATTTATGATATTAATTTAATTTTTAAAAGATTAAATTTTATTTCACATAATACATCATCACATAACATGACATATTATATATCAGTTAGGGCCCGTTTAGTATGCCTGATAGTATAAGACCTAATAGGATAAAGGCTGATAGTATAAGGTCTGATTTAATAAGATATTGTATTATATAAAATATAACTAGAAGAAGAGATTATAATAAATATCATTTTTAAATAATTATAATTATTTTAGCTATTTTTTATTATATATAAAAATAATTTCATATTAAAAATTATTTATTTATTTATTTTTAATATTTTTTATAAATATAAAAAATATGAGAGAGAGAGAGAGAGTGAGAGAAATAGAGATTGAGTTTTTATACATCAAAATCTAAGCATGCTTAGTATTATATTCCTATATTTGGTTATATTTTTTATTATATATAATTAAATTTATATTAAATATTATTATTTATATATTTTACTAATAAATTTTTATTCCTATATTTTTATTTTAGTTTGAAAGTTATTTTACAATTATTTTTTATTTATATATTTTTATTTTTTATTTAATAATTAATTTTTTTAATAAAATATATTAAAAAATAAAAAAATGAAAGAACTCTTATATATTAAAAATTAATTAGGCCTAATACGGCCTCCATAGATTAGAATAAGTTATCCATCATTATAATGTATAAGGAAGGTTTGATGGATAAGTTTATATAATACGTTGGTTGCACCAAATAATAGATAAGGTTATAATGTATCATGCCTAATATAACATGTCAAATACCCTCCTTAATGTTTTCTTCACGTAGGCTAATATTTAGATTAACATGAAATAAAAATTAATCTTTTAAGGACTAAATTAATATTACAAATCTTTTAAGAATCAAATTAATATCTCACAATCCTTTTAAGAACCAATTTAAAATTTTAGTCAACAAAATTATGTGAAAACCGAGAATATCACCAGAAGCCGTTGCTCCATAAGCCAACCGAACAAGGAGACGGAAACTTTAGTCATATATAATTACTAAAGTTTTTGGACCCGTGCAATATATAGGATGAAAAGTATTTGACAAATATAAAAAAAGCTTCTGTAAAATTTTTGGCAGATATAAAAACTTTATAATAAAAAAATTATGTATAAAAATTGCACAATTTGATCTAAACTGGACAAAATGGTTGATAAACAAAAAATTTAATAAATAATTTCATTACTACTTTAATAACTCAAAAAATGAAATCCAATATAAAAGGTAATAAAAAATAAAAATAAGAAACAATAAAATAAATTCTTCATGTTTGATGTTCTGTTAAAAGTTCAAACTTTTTGTAAGACGCTAAATTGAAATAAGTATAAAATTACATGTTATATAATAATAAATTATTAAATAATAAATAAATGAATAAAATTATCTAATCTCAATTTTTAAATGATTATCAAAAAACAAAAAAAATTCCATTTTTTCTTCTTCCCTATTTTTCAATAATCTAGTAAATTAATGTTAAAGATAAAATTATATAAAACTATTCCATATAACAATTAATTAATTATTCACATAAAAATTAATTATTACAAATATAATTTATTTTAAAAAATATATAATTCTAATTTTTAAAAGATATGATTGAAAATACTTAAAATTGACTTATTAAATTTATAATTCATATAATTTTTGTATATTTTATTAGAAATAGAGAAGGTCAAGTTATTTATTTGCTATAACCTAGTATTTTTATTTGTTTCAAAGTTAAGAATTTGAATAAGCCATATATTGATATTGATTAATTCTTGAAAAATTGATTATGTAAAAGTAAAATGAAGGAATTATTTTATTAATATATAATATAAAAATCATTTTCTCAATACTTGATTTCCAAAATTAAAAAAAAAGGCTTGATATAAAAATAAAAATCATATAGAAATTTAGTTTAAACTAAAAAGAGAGAATAAGCAAATGCATATATCATTTTCATTAATAATTGAGAGAAAGTAAATAAATAAACTTATTCTTTTAGAGCAAAATACATCCTTTTAGAGATAAATCGAAGATAAAGAATAAACAAATGTAGATATCATTCCATTACTAATTGATATATACTTTTGCTAATGTGAATGCACCACCTTCTTTTAAAAGAATTAGAGAGTTCTAAACAATACAAAAGGAATTCAAAGGTTTGGAGAGTAGCTTACAACCGAAGAGCAAAATATAGTGAAAAATCTCCTTCTTAACATCAAACATGTATCCATCCTATGGAAAAATCAAAAACAAAAAACTAAAAATCCCCAAACTTAAATTCCTAAATCATAAAATAACATTAAAACATATAAATAAAAAACATAAATTCAGTGGTAGAAACAAAAGTTGTGATACAAACTCAATTTATATAGTTTTGGTCATAGATATAGGAAGAAATAATAAAACAAATTTCCATTTCTTTGCTATTAACAAACTGAGCTCTTAATATTCCATCAATTGGCTATGTGCAGGAATAACTCCAACGACAACATCTAATAAAAAGTAGAAAATGCAAAGCAGCCATTATAAAAAGAAGGAGAATATGCGATTTTGATAGAAGAAAGAAATATATGTACGGATAGATCTCTAAGACATATGAAAGGTTAAAGATAAAAAAAAAAAACTACTACCTTTTAATTTTTTATAATGTATCTCAATAAATTATTATTAGCCATAATATTTCAATATATATATATGTGTGTGTGTGTGTGATGTTTTTTCAAGGGTATACATATGTGAGTTCCAATGTCAAGGATCAAAATCATTTTGCAAAAACAAAAAGCAACAAAATATTATTTCATAGATGCCCAGTTCTCTAATTCTTAAAAAATAAAAAGGAAACAATATAGTTGCATAATAAATTCTTAAATAATAAATAAAATTTTAAAAATTTGGGAGAGAAATTTAACTTATTGACTAATTATGTAATAAAGTACTCAATGAAGAAGGATAGTAAAAGTAATATAATTAATTTTAAGAGAGGTTGAAAATTGACTCATGATGACAAAATGATTAATAGTAAAATTGATTGGACAAAATACATTAATAATTGATGCTAATAGTTGTCAACATTAATTTTTAAATTTAATTTTATATTAATTTTTTAAAATATGAAATAATTGGTTGAGTAGTATGAGTGTAATGAGGTTGGTAATAGTTATATTAATGTTTATTAAATTTGAAATTTTTATTTTAAACTATTTTAATTTTATAAAGAAAGTTTAATATAAATTAAGTTAATTAACTTTTTGTGATTGAAATAAAATCGCATAAAGATATTTGAATAGTAAATTATTTAACAAGAGTTAAAAAAAAAGAAAATCAAGGGTTTATATTTATTGTAAACTAAATTTTAAAATTAAATATTTTTTTTAATAATTTTAATTTAAAATATTTTTTTTAATAATAAATTTGAGAAAATGATAAGGTTAGAATTGATGTAAAGTTGACCTATGGCAAAAGTTTTCTATTTTGAGGCTTAATTATTACTGCCTAGTGTAGATAATGTGTACAAGATGGTCACATCCTAAAAGCGAGATTTCACTATTTCCGAGATAAAAATATTAATAATCCTATTTTGCAAGGTCAAAGAAATATGATTGAGTTACGTCATCAATTTTTTTCTCTTAAAATTCTTTGATCAAATTAGGATGTAACTTAAACCATATTCTCATTCATTCTTCTTCAATTTGTGCTTGGGAGCGGGCCTTATAAATTCCAACGTTGATACCAAATCGACTTACCAAAAGTAATCTTTATCTTTGTTACAAGCTAATATATATAACATTCCCATATAACGTAATAGAAAATAATAATAACAAATTTTTATTATTCATCACTTTACCCCTAAACTTTTTAGCAAATGACATTTAGGTCCTTATATCAATAGAATTAGCAGAATAAGATTTTAAACGAAGCAGAATCATGTATCGAAAACGTAGAAATCTAAATCTTGGCCGATTGAGTCACAGAGGTATCCATATGTGAAATGATATAGGATGCCCCTAGACTTATCCATAATTATGAAAATGCCATTAGCCTTAAAAAAAAAAAAAACAGAAACAGAAGGTCCTAAAATTTGCAAAACGTTTAATGTACACTATTAATCGATTTACTCGATTTTATTGAGTTTATAGAGTTAATTAAAAGTTAATTAGAGGTTAACTAGGAGTTGATTAGAAGTTAATTAGAGGGATTAGGATTGGGAAATATTAAAGTAGATAATTAGAAAACCTTAGCAAAAATAGATAGAAAACGATTTTGTCGATTTGATAGAAATCGGTAAAGATTAAGTATGTTAAACTGCCGGAATCGAATCAATAGAATTACGCATTAGAAACCCTAGATCCAAGGGCTCACAACCCATCCGCCCACCCCTCCTAAGTTGCACCATCCAAGGGCAAGATTGATCTTGTGAGCCACAAAAGCAACAACCAATGAGAGTTCAAAGGATTCAATCACCATTAATTATCCAAGATTTTTTTTTCTCTCTTCCTTTCTCCTTGAGTTACTACGATTCTCCCTTTCTCTTGCATCTACTCCTTCATTTCTTCTTCTTCTCTTATTTCATTTCACTTTCTCTCAAATTCTCATGCACTTCCTTACCCACAAACACCAATCTTGATCAAGAATCTCACTTGCTAGAGGTAGTTCTTCAATTTCTTCTATTATTGGTGCTATTGTGGCTGAGTAGAATTCTTATTTTTTTCATTAGATTGATGATATATGATGTTTATATGAATTCTTATGGCTGGATTAATGTATAAATGTTGAGTTGGATGAGAACTTGGGTGAGTATTCAAGAAAGGATGCACCATAGAAGCTGCAACCTTGAAAAACCTTACGGCATCCGTACTGGCGGAGTGTATGACTCCATCTACAGCCACCGAAACTAGATAAAGATATTTTTATGTGAAACTAGATATTCAGGGCTTTCCATACATATATTATATAAGGCCATTGGATTAGTATTGAGTGAGATATGAATTTTGGAAATTTGACCTAGGTTTTTTATTTTGATTCTGGGCAGACTGGATTGTTTAGGGTAGAACTCACCCTATACTACTTGGAATTGAGTGAAACTAACTTTGTTAGAAAGCTTACATATAGGAGAATTTCTCATAAAAATTTCAGAGTTAGATAAGATCTCGTTTGCTCCCAGTGTTCCACGAAAGTCGCCCTATGTCCAAACTGGGCCAGAATAGGGTAGTTTAGGAAGGTCAGATTTCAGGGCTTATAACTCGAGCCCTACTAAGTCAAATGGAATGGAACTTTTTGTAAATGAAAGGTTGTTCTGTTAGCTTTAATATGAGACCAATTTCATATGATTTGAGTCAGTTTTCGATTTTTAGTAGATTTTTACTTTTAGGTGTGCAATTTTGGCTAGCTGCAGGGCAGGCCGGGATAAAACCTAAATAACTTGAGTCATAGTTATCAAAATTAGATGGGATTAAAGAGGTTAGAAAATATACACATGAAACTTTAACATATCCAAAATTCAAGTCTAAATGAGCTAAAATGAATTTATGGCCTAAGTTACAAAAATCGGGCAGAATAGGTATAATGGGCAGAATAGACATAAGGATCCAATCCCTACATAATTGACATTATTGTGATATATAAGGGTCCAACCTCTACATGATTGACATTAATGAGACATGTTTGTTACTCTATGTTGAACTTTTGCTTGATTGGTTTTATTGGTAGCCTGACACTATTCACGGGGAAGCAAACTTGATCCGTTATGCTGCCGAATTTCTGGCAAAAGTTAGTGATAGTTCTAAAGGTTGTTGTGTTAATATTGTTATGTGACGTATATAAATACTAAGCAAGTATTATTCTTTGAGATTAAGGTACAAAGCCTATGTATTTATGATTTTATGGTAAAAGATATGATGATGAGTCCATATTCCGAAGGAACGTGACAT
Source organism: Pterocarpus macrocarpus (assembly GCA_031439585.1). Taxonomy (NCBI): domain Eukaryota; kingdom Viridiplantae; phylum Streptophyta; class Magnoliopsida; order Fabales; family Fabaceae; genus Pterocarpus; species Pterocarpus macrocarpus. The sequence continues at coordinate 13,503,661 of CM062522.1, read as the reverse complement.
GGCGATCACGCTCTGATAAGATATGACACGGCGATTATACATCGGAATGTGGTATAAGGATCCCACCCCTAAGGAATGTGACATGGTGATCACACTCCGATGGAGTATGACATGGCGATCATACTCAGGGACGTGGCAGGATAAATATATTTTAAGAAGTGTGACATGGTGATCATACTCTGGAATATGGCATGATGACTACATCCTAAGAAATGTGACATGGCGATCACACTCCGATGGAATATGACATGTCGATCATACTCTGGAATGTGCATGACAAGTAAAGAAAGACCAAGAAAGAAAAGAAAATTATGTATATCTGCATAAATTCAAGTACAAGTGAAGGCAGATGCAAATTTCAAGTTTCCAGTATGTTAGTGTTATTATATTTTAATATGTTATAGTTATTATGCGTAATATGCTTCATGACTTTTTCGTGTATTGGCTCTCCCAAATGACAAGTGCATGAATAAAATGAATCTAATAAAATGAACGACAATGTATTTTTCGAACTATAAAACTGAACTGTCTAGTAAACATGCTCACATTTTTCATAATAAACCGAAGCAGTTGGAGATAATAATGATGATACCGTACAAAATTTCTTAGCGAACCCTACTGAGAATTTAAAATTCTCACTCTTGTTTCCGTGTTATCTCCAGATAGTTCGAGAAGATCCAAAGACGGCTGAAGTTGTTGTCAAGTAAGGTCCACTCAGGTAATAGTAACAACTCCAGAGTGGGGTACTATGACTTAAGCATAGTACTATACAGAGGGGGACGTTACAATACCAATATTAAGATAAGCAAAAATGGGAGTCCTTTCTCCTAATAGAGCACTGCTATCATTATTACTTCCCATTATTGTTGTGTTGCTTTCCCTAGCATGTTCAGCTTCAGCTGCAGATTCAGCTCACAACACTTTTGTTCATTGCCTTGTAAACCAATCTGAGCCCTCTCACCCCATAACTTCAGCAATATTCAGACCAAACAATGCCTCATTCTCTTCAGTCTTGCAAGCCTACATTAGAAACCTTCGTTTCAACACTTCCACAACCAGGAAGCCATACCTTATAATCACTGCATTGCATGTATCTCATGTGCAAGCAGCCGTTGTCTGTGCTCAAAAGCACAACTTGCAGATGAAAATCCGTAGTGGTGGCCATGACTATGAGGGAGTGTCTTATGTGGCTAAGGTGCCATTCTTCATCCTAGACATGTGCAAGCTCAGATCCATTGAGGTTGACATAGACACTGAGACAGCTTGGGTCCAAGCAGGTGCGACACTTGGTGAAGTTTACTATAGAATTGCTGAGAAGAGTAAGACTCATGGCTTCCCAGGTGGGGTGTGTCCCACAGTTGGGGTAGGAGGCCAAATAAGTGGTGGAGGCTATGGCAATATGATGAGAAAATATGGTCTTTCAGTGGACAATGTTATTGATGCACAAATAGTTGATGTTCAAGGTAGATTGCTTGATAGAAAATCCATGGGTGAAGATCTCTTTTGGGCAATTAGAGGCGGTGGTGGAGCTAGCTTTGGTGTGGTCATTTCCTACAAAATAAAGCTAGTTAGAGTACCTGAGACAGTCACTGTCTTCCAAGTTAGCAGTACCCTAGAGCAAAATGCCAGAGACATGGTTTATCATTGGCAACATGTTGCACCCAATGTTGACAATGACCTTTTCATTAGGCTTATCTTGAATGTAAGCCGCACACAAAATGGAACAAAGACTGTGATGGCTACCTTCATAGCCTTATTCCTTGGTGACTCCAAAAGCCTTGTTTCTCTCTTGAATGAGAGCTTCCCTCAATTGGGTTTGAGGCAACAAAACTGCATTGAAACAACTTGGCTTCATTCAACAGTGCTGTTTTGGAATAATATCAACCTTGCAGCACCTGCTAACGAGACTTTGCTTGATAGAGGACCACAATCACCTTACTTGAAAAGGAAATCTGACTATGTAAAGAAACCAATTTGTAAAGAGGGTTTGGAAGGGCTTTGGAAGAAGATGACTGAACTGGAGAATACTACACTAATTTTCAATCCTTATGGTGGAAGAATGGATGAGATTCCTTCAACAGCAGCACCTATTCCTCATAGGGCTGGGAACTTGTGGAAGATCCAATACAAAGCAGATTGGAATGAGCCAGGGAAAGAGGTTGCTGATTCCTACATAGACCTGACAAGAAAAATTCATAAATACATGACTCCTTTTGTGTCCAAGAACCCAAGACAGGCTTTCTTCAATTATAGGGACCTTGATTTGGGCATCAACCACAATGGTAAGAACAGCTACGCTGAAGGCAGAGTTTATGGTTATCAGTATTTCAAGGATAACTTCAACAAGTTGGTTCAAATAAAGACCAAGGTTGATCCTGGCAATTTCTTTAGGAACGAACAAAGCATTCCTACTCTGCCATATCCTAATAGTTAGAACAATGGCGACTCAAAAATGATTGCTGTGTATTTTGTTGCGTTGTCCGTCATACATTCGATAGTGGAAATAAAACTGGCTACCTAATGCATGTTTAAAGTTAAGTAGCCAAGGAGATACAAGTTTATTCTTAAATGACTACGTACCAATGTACTTCGTTTAAGTACTTGTTGGATATGCATGTACCAAATACTTTCTTTTTGTCTTTTTGTTTTGGTTTGTAAATTTTACTATTAAACACCTTTATGTACATTCTAGTTAAGCATTACAATGAATCCATATGAATATATGGTACAAGAGTTTTGTTATTTCACTCTTCAAGGGACACATGCGAATAAATGAATGCTTAATCATTTCAAATTTTATATTTAAAAAAGGGAAATGATTAGTGGTATGAATGAAGATGGTGTGAAGGCATAACGAATGACGTGGATACCTACAACCCACCATGATTTCCGTAAGAGAAAAGCTTGATAGTGCGAAAAGTTATGAATACGAATGTTTACGAATCGACGTGTTCCGTTCTAATTGGCGTTTTTTTAACTGTTTTATGCCTCGTATTGTTATCTATTTTTGTTATGTGAATTCTCTTGTGCCTTTATAAATTTGTACTTTTGGTACCTTTTTACTTTTCTTTTATATACCTTTTATGTGCATTTCTTTCCGCACGTCATGCAATATTTCGTCTGGGTCGTGCGTGCGCCCCACAACTTCATGGTCGCGAGTTCGAATCTTCCTGCAGCCACTTCTACAGTTTTCGCATTTTTTTCATTTTTTAAATAACAAAAACAAGAATAAAAAAGGAAAAAAAGAAAAAACAAAAATAGTCTTAACTCTTCTATTTGTCAATTACTATTTGGTAGTTTTTATATCACTTTATATAAATAATATAATTCATTTTATTGTTCTCCTTCTCCCTTTTATTCAACATCTTATTAAATGTATTGAAATCAAATAAAAAAAAAATATATTAATCATTAAAATTAACATTTAACATATGATATATTTCTATAATATTTCAGTAAAAATTCAATTAAAAATTATTTAATTTCCAACTTCCATCTTTTTATTTGGTATCTTAATAAAAAAAAAATCAAATATTAAAGTGGTACATATGCATAAAATCTGTCTATAAATTTTTTACTCGAATTCAATATAATATAACCCCTATTGTTATAGAGAATGCGTTTATGTAAATTTTTTTAAAAGTAATTTATTTTCTATAATAATGATATCATAATTATAATTTTAATTTGTACAATTACATTCTTCATCTTAATTAGTTATACATAAAAATGTATTCAATAATATTTTATAAGTATGTGTAATTATCATATAATATTAATAATTATTTATGTTATTATATATATGAGCTTGAAAGTTTTGTATAAAATATAATTAAATTAAAAAGAATGAGAATAGGATAAAAAAAATTAAATTTTTTATGTACAATTTAAAAGGATTAGGTTGTATTGAATTCAAACAAAATAAATTGTAAATAGATATTATGGATATACTTCACCTTAATTATAAGATTTTTTTCATTATTATGCTAAAAAAAGAGATGGAAGTAGAAAAACAAACAATTTTTTTCTTTATTTTTTTGGTCAAATTTACACTTAAATATTATAGGAATACATCATATGTTAAATGTTAATTTTATTGATTAATATATAATTTTTCTTCTATTTGATTTCAATAAATAGTTAGTAAGATCTTGAATAAAAGGGAGAAAAGAAAAATAACATAAATTTTATTCTTTATGTAAAATGACATTATTGCTTAAATGAAAGAGGTAAGGCTATTTTTGTGTGTTTTTCCATTTTTTCCTGCTTTTTTTCCCTCTTTTTTCTTTTTTTAATTTAAAAAATGAAAAAATTGTGAAAAATGAAAAAATGTGGCGGGAGTGACTCGAACTCGCGACCTGCCACTTAGAAGAGCAAACATGATCCAAATGTGCTACCAGCGCGGGTGTGGGGCCGTGGCCCGCAAAAAATATATAAAGAAAAACGAAAAGGTACCAAAGGCACGCATGTACAAAGGCACCAGAGCATTCACCTTTCTATTATGCTATTTATAGTTTTTCGTCGCAAGCCTTTTCATATTGTATAGAATTGCTCTTTCCGTAAATAGTGGAATAATAAATCAATAAAAACTGATGCCTGGTGTTTCGTTATCATTTCGTACTAAAAATTTCGTCCCATATAGCGCTACTATTAAAAAAATGTATTTTATCTCCTAAACTCTAACTTTTGTGGATTTTGGCCCCTAAACTAAACAGAATAACTCAATATTTGAAAAAGTTAAAGGATAGAGTTACATAATTTTTTAGTTTAGAAATTAAATTACATATTACAAAGGTTCAGGAGGTAAATTGTATTTTTTTATTTATTTTCTTTAGATAAAATATTTATTTTTATTTTTGACAAAAATTTTGGGGGGCAAAATAATCTTTTAGGATTTCGAAATCCAAGGGTGGCCCTTCACTATTAAAAATAGGGGGATATATTCGTCCCTCTATACAAATTTGTGTTACTTAAAAATCCTTAATATTTATATATGAATGTATTAATATATCCCTTTTTTGTATGGTAGGAGACTATTAATGAATTTTTAAATTTTGATAGGCTAATTTATCCCCCAAAATTTTTGTTAGGAACCAAAATGATTATTTTATCTTTTCTTTAGATATTTTTCACCCAATATATTTTTGGAAACTTTATTTAAGATTGTTTGAATTGTATGATAAATGCATACATTTATTTTTGATACATTATTAGTATATTTTTATGATCATTCAATCATGTATTATCATGTATTAATAATACGTCATTAAAAAATATTTGACTATCAAAATAACCTCGTTGAAATAGCATAGTAATATATAATTAATTGATGATAAAAAAATACTACATTAACAATATATATATATATATATATATATATATATATATATATATATATATATATATATATATATAATATTCATGATTTAATTACTTTAATGTTTATATATCTTTTATATTTTTATTTAATATATGTTCATATTATCATATACTAATTCTAAAAATTTTTGTTATACCCTTTTGACTATATTTGGTGCCAATTAGTGCCTATTGGCTTCAACTATTACCAACAAATTTGTCCATTCATTGATAACTTACGCGAGTATTCAATTTATAATATTTTTGTCAGATATTTCATTAGTAATCCGTTGCTATTCTTGACAAAAACAAATGACGGTAATTTCTGTCGATTTTCCATGGTGTTTTTTTAGTGAGAATTGGCTATTTAAAGTTTGGGATATACTTTAGATGATAAAGTGTGCAATCTTAATTACAGATCAGAAAATCAACTGAAAGAGTTATCATATATGTATATGATCTATCATATTGGTGTTTATATCTAATAAAATCTTAAATCATCAATTTTTTGTTAGTAGTGAAGATTGTACACTTTACCTTTTAAAGTATATTTTGCATTTTAAGGAGTCAAATCTTTGTATGTCACCTTTAATTTAAATTCTAAACATAAAACGTTTTTGTCTTTCATATATATATATATATATATAGAGGACATATCAAGTGAAATGAGGTTAGAATCAAATTATACCAGTATAATTTTAAGTATAGTTATACCACTTAATAACTTTCTATAAAATATTTTTTTTATTGATCCAACTATTAGATTATAATTACTTATTATGAAAATTATTTGTGTCAAATTTTATAAAAATTGAATATCAATAAAAATGTAATCAGATAACTCTTATTCATATATATATATATATATATATATATATATATATATATATATATTAAACATATATATTACGTTAATTTTGATGTATATAAAAAGTATATCAAATAATTTTTGATTAACATGAAATTTTGTAAGATTATTTATATGATAAAAATTTCTAATCTAACGGTAGATTTTGTGAAAAAAAAATATCAATCATAAGCTATTCAAAGGTGTAACAATGGTTTAAAGTTATACCAATATAATTTGATCCTAACTCATATATATATTGAGGACATGTCAAGTGAGAGGAGTATTTTCATGCTAGTGTTGATAAAAACAAATTTTAGCTATTAAAAACTATTTAAAAGCTAACCAATACTTACAAAAATACTCATGTTCAGCTAACATTTTTTTGGTTGAAACTGCAAATATCCTCCCACCAGAGGCGTTTTAGTTCGAGCTAAATAAGACCACTTAGATAGAAAAACTCTCATTCAAATTTTAACATATTTGCATATTGAGAGTACAAATGAATTTATATGTGATATTGGTAGCATATTTAGGCCTGCTTGTTTAAGTTCGTTTTCTATTTTTTTTAAAAAGACTTTCTTAATTAAAATAAATGTGTGCAAAATTTAAAATATTTAGTAAAAAATTTTCGAAAGAAACTTAAACTAAAATATTATTATTTAATTAAAAATAATTTGTAAAATATTATAAAAATATTAAAAATATTTTTTAAAACTCGGACACATATTAGAGAAACATAATTAAAACTTAAGTAACATTTAAAAAATTACTAAATTATGAAAAAATGTTGTTGTTTATATTATTAACATTTTCGCTTGTATTGTGTTTTGGTTATATTTGTTATTAAAGATTTTAGCAACAGTTTATTTTTTGCTACATTTTAAAAAGACAAATTTCCCATCATGGCCTATGACCAAAATTTTACGGGACAAATAGGTTTCTCAAGACTTAAAAGTACCCTAGTGGCTCCTTACTATTTAAAATGGAGGATACATTTGTCTCTCTGTTAAATCATCACTCCAATACTTAATGGAGAAGCACATGTGACATGTTAAATTGGTGATTTGTCTCCATTAAACTCCATGGTGGCATGTCACGATATAGTTTTGACATGAGATGTATGAAAATAGATGCATTATGAAATATGAAATAGTGAGTTCCAAGCATCCATTTTCACACATTTTAGGACAGAATGACTTTGTAACATGCCACTACGGAGCTTAACAGAGCCAAATCACCAATATCTAACAGGCCACATGCACTTTTTTTGTTAAGTGTGCAACGATGAGTTAATAAAGGAACTAATATGTCCCCCTGTTTTAAATGATGAGGTATCATAATAGAATTTCTCCCAAAATTTTGGTCAGAGGCCAAAATAGGATGTTATAATTTACTATTTCTACGACATTTTTAAAAATTTTGTAATTTACCTTTTATTACAATGTCTGAAAAAAAAAAGGGTTGCCAATTCAAGCTGTCCAAGCTAATGTTGACCACCTAAAAACTTGTATTTTAGGCCAACTCATATTTAACTCTTGTTAATGATTTATTTTTTATTCTTCATGCGCATACTAAGAAATTCTAGGCTGCATTTAGGGACTTAATGAACAATTACTTTAATTATAACTAATAACTTAAAAGCACTAAATCAAGTCACATTCGGTAACAAAATATAGGTAGAGCAACAAACTAATAATTCCTATAATATTGTCTTTTAATATATTTTGAAGTTTCCGACGATCACTAATAAGTTAAAAGATATCCAAATCTTTAGCAAAAGAAATTATAGTGCTTGCAATTAGAATATTTTAATTACGGATGGCAATAAATATCCATGGAGTGAGGATATGCTCTCCACCCCTGTTACCGTATAGAAATTCCCCCCCCCTACGCGTATCCCATTCCATTCTTATCATAGGTCCTCATTCCCCAATTGCATGGAGACTTAAATCCTTGCAAATATCTACAAGTTTATACAAAAAATTCAACAGAAAATCAAAAAGAGAAAAATATATAAAAAAATGCTCTTAAACATAAAGCATAGATAATATCCAATAGTTTTAGGAACAATTATAATTACAAAAACCAATTATAAAAAAAATTCAAATTATAAATATCCCCACTAAAATTTAGGTATATATGTCTATTAGTGCATGTATATATATGGTTATTTAGTTAATTTTACATGTAAATGAGGACTTAGTATGTCTCCATGAACTGGAACCTTGTCCCTCGCCCCTATCTCATTTAGTAAATGGGGACCCTATTCCCATCCTTGTAGGGACTAAAACCAGCCCAGTACTTGCTCTCATCATTGTTAATCCCTACGAATACCCATTTAATTAGGTATTTTTGCCGTAACTAATTCTAATACATGACTAAACGATCTGACGAAAGAGCATATCGATACTAAAATTGTACCAAAATAAACATATTGGTAGTAAAAGTAGAACTACGCAGTTACATCTGCCCTTTTCCATTTGTGAAGCAACATGGACAAAAGGTTATTCTTTAGACTATATTAAAAACAAGATATTTTATATCATTATAGAACAAACAAAATACTAACTACCGGTAGCACTACCACGAAACACTCTTGCTTACAACTTATAACTAATATTTCAATGCTCATCTTCAAGTTTGTCGCCATTAGAAAATATCAATTAAAGCACAAAGACTAATTGCATGATTGATTTCCAAATGAATCATGGGATTTTTACCCTCAAACAACACAATCAAAAAGTTAAATTAAAGGGTCTAATGAAAATGCCAAAATCTAGAACGCAAAGAGCAACATAATTACTAAACTTACCGTATTTTTCAGAATACTTTGCCTTCTCAATCTCCGTGTTAAAGAGATGGTATCAACCTTTTTTTTTTTTTTTAATGTGAAGAGACCGTATCAACTTATAACTTGATGCTTAACAAGAAGACATGGTATGTGAAAGATTTCAATACGGCAACTTAATTACTTTTTGCAAAGAATTAGATTTTTATATATATGCCTCTGTTCCTGAGAGTAATGTTTTTTCTTTCTAAATTACTAGAACAATATGAAAGAAAATATATAAAAATATAAAAATGAAATAATGATAAAAATAAGAGAATTCTACACCGAATAAAATGATAGAGAAAGCAAAAACTAGAAAAGGAAATTAATGAAAACTTTATCCAAATGTGCAAATTATTTCTGAGTAAAGATTAGACAATCGAGATATCGAGAGTAATTAAAGATTACGAAATAGACGAAATAATGTGAAACCGAGAATGAACAACGTATTCTACTTGGATACATCACCAGAAGCTATAGCTCCAGAAGCCAACGGCACGAAGAAATGGCAACTTTAACCATAAGTGTGCGTGCAAATCGTCACATCTTGCAGGGGAAGGTTTCACTATTTCAGAAATAAGTGACAATCATATTTTGCAAGATCATAGAGTATGATTGAGTCACGTTATAAATTTGTTTCTCTGAAAGTTGTCTGGTCCAATCGGGAGGTAACCTAAACCATCTTCCCATTCATTCTTGAACAATTTGTGCTTGAAGGGGGCCATATAAATTCCATCACAGATCATGCCCCCAAAGACTCACTAAAAATACTCTTATCTTTGTCCCAAATTCATACCAACATTAATTAAGATGAGCAAAAATGGGAGTCCTTTCTCCTGCTAGAACACTGCTATCCTCACTTCCATTGGTTAGTAGGCCATGCTTTGCACCGGCATTACTTAGCTTTTATTTTATTTTTTTCTTCATCCTATTGAGTAAAAGAATTCCATTAATTCATGTATAATTTAGGAATTAGTTGAATTGATTTAAATATTTTTGTCTAATTACACAATTTTAATATTAAAGAACTTTAGGGGTATTTGGCAAATTTAAAAAAATCAGATAATTAGATATAATAGATCCTAATTTTTAATAAATAATATTTGAAAACTACCTAAATAGTTTAAAACTAGTTTTTATCTGAACCAATTTAGGTCTACACTAGTTCTTAAAAAATCAATTTTAAATTGATTATATTTTATTCCAAATTTTCTCTCTTTCTATTTTATCTCTTTTCATTATATTCTTCCAACTTCTTATCAAACATTTCTTTCTCTATTGACTTTGTCAACCGTTCACCACGCCACCATCAGCCACCAATTGCCACTGTTGGCTATTGACGATTGCCACCGTCCTCTATTGTCTACCACTATCTGCCCCTGTTTATCATCATCCACCGCTGCTAGCTACCACCGTCCACTACTGTTGACTACCATCTTCCATCGCAACTGATTGCCATTATCTGTTGCCATTCATTGCTACCTTCCACGATCGTCCACTATTGCAAATTGCCGTGCACCACTGCCAATTGCCACCCATCACCTCTATTAGCTGCTATCTTTTGCCACTGTTTGTTGTCGCCGTTGACCGCCACTCTCCAATGCCACCGCCCACCACCTTCCATCTTCGCTGCCCATCATCGTCTGATACCATTTGCCATTGTCAATCATCGAAGGCCGCCACTATTTGTTATTGTTTGTTACATTGATTTTTTTTTTAATTATATAGGCAAGAAGAAGAAAAAGAACACATATTTTAAAACTAATTTTTAAATTATCGAACCAAATGATATTTAATAAAAAATTAGTTTATTTTTATTGCTATTAATATAACTAACTCTATTTTATACCATATTAACTTAATTTTTAAGATTACCAAACACACCCTTAAGATATTTTATACAAACGAATCTATATAATGCATAGAAAATCAATTAACAAAATTCTGAAAATATTATAGCATGGTAGTCTATAACAATGAATTTTTTTTGTTGTGAAATAATTCCAAGCAAGAATAAAATATCTATTAAAATTATTTAAAATAATTTATTCAGTTCTGTTATCAAAATTTAATCAATTTTGTTAATTTTTCAAATTTAAAACCTCAAATCTGTTTTGTTAGTATTTCTGATAACATTCATCTATAGAAAAAAATCTCTACAAATAAAAAAAGTTAATTTTGTTAGTATATACAATTTAAAATATCAAATACATCAATTTTATTAACATTTACGATAATAGTCATTTATCAAATAAAATAATCTTCGCAAATCACCTAAGCAGTATCTCTAAGATATCTATACATAATATAATATTATAAAAGATAAAGTCCATTTTCATGCGAAATTCTAAAAGACCATATGTAAACTTTTAAAAGTTTGTTAAATTTCATTGTGAATTTTTTATTTTAAAAGTATTCTTTGGTTAGTTTTAATCAATAATAATAATTAAATTTAATAATGTATGTTCATTTTTTTTAGATAGAATTTCCTAATCTATTCCAAAGTAATATCCTAAACTAAAAGCTCCACAGTACAATCCAAGGCAGCCCTAATCCACTCTATTATTTCATGATCCTTTGCTAGCTAAGTGGGTTAGCCTATCAGCCACTTTATTACACAGCAATATATCGTGCTTGAATTTATTAAACTAGGAAGCAATAGTACAAATCTCATGAATTAGGGTCGTGCCATTATATGAAATGTCATCCATTTTTCTATCAAAATACTCATATAATTCACGAGCATCTCCTTCCAGAATTATTTCTCTAATATATGTTCAATTTTAATATTTCAAATATCAAAATATTATATAAATATAATAATTTTTTGATAAGCATAAAAATAATTCGATAGTTTGTAATGATATATTGTAATGTGATAAGATAAAATGCAGATATATATGAAATTTTAAATTAAAAAATTCTATATCACAATGGCATATTACTATGCAATGAGTTACAACATTAACACGTGTGATGCAATATCAATTCTTTTAATTATTATTTTAATAACAAAAGCTAATTATCTTTTGAGTTTAATTAATATTTTATTAGTATAAAGTTAGTAACCCACTCATTTAATTATATACTATTATATTTTGTATAATTTTTGAGATTGCTATTGTAAGAGTTAAACATTTTCAACATCATCACAATCCATGATTATATAATAGTATAAAAAAACACATTACGTTGATAGTGAATCAATGTTAATTATTATCTTTTGTATTTAATTTATAAAATGTCAAAATTGCAGATTTCATTAAAAAAATTATTATTTTAAATTTTTATGATAAGTCACATTATGAATATATATATATATATATATATATATATATATATATATATATATATATAGGAGGAAATATTTAAATTAATATAATAAAAAAATTAAATTACTAATATTATTATATATTTTCTAAATTATTTCATACATCACATGGATAGTTAATTAGTACTACTAACAAATAAAAATATTTACATAATGTCAAAGCTCCAATATTATATGTAATAATTTCAACTTCTAATTCTGATAGAGTTACAGATTAATCTCGTAACAGTCTTTATAAAAATACCTTAACGTTTATAAAAAAAATATCGAATTTTAATTAGAAGTTTAATTAATAATTAAAATATCAAAACGTACACAATCACATACAATATCGGACCAATATCTTGAAAAAGAGACATACAGGAGATCATAATTCATAAGTTACCCTAGACACTATCATACAGTAGTCTTCTTTTCAATCTTTGGTTTTACACCATAAAAAAAAGAAAAAAAGAACGTAAATTGAAAAGGTTATACAATATCGATCCCTCCTACCAAGTCATGGGAAGTCGAGACAAGCTGTGACCGTAAATCAGTAAAGTAAATTGAGATATTACTATAAAAGTGAAAAAGGTGTTCAAAAATATAAAAATAAAAAAAGTTAATAAAATGCTACTTATCTCGTATGAGAAGAGACACATTCAATCCAAAGTAGCGAGTAGTTTTGAAATGTTTCTCACTCGCAGCAAAAGGCCTTGAATTTAATAGAAAGAGAGGATTATAGTTGTGCTGCTTTCCCTAGCATGTTCAGTTTCAGCGGCAAATTCAGCTCACAACACTCACGTTCATTGCCTTGTAAACCATTCTGAGGCCTCTCACCCCATAACTACAGCAATTTTCACACCAAACAATGCCTCATTCTCTTCGGTCTTGCAAGCCTGCATTCGAAACCTTCGTTTCAACACTTCCACAACAAGGAAGCCAAACCTTATAATTACTGCATTGCATGTATCTCATGTGCAAGCAGCCATTGTTTGTGCTCAAAAGCACAAACTGCAGATGAAAATCCGTAGTGGAGGCCATGACTATAAGTGAGTGTCTTACATGGCTGAGGTGCCATTCTTCATCCTAGACATGTTCAACCTCAGATCCATTGAGGTTGACATAGACACTGACACCACTTGGATCCAAGCTGGTGCAACAATTGGTGAAGTTTACTATAAAATTGCTTAGAAGAGTAAAACTCATGGCTTCCCAGCTGGGGTGCGTCCTACACTGTCGGTGCAGGAGGCCACATAAGTGGTGGTGGCCAAGGTATTTGGTGAGAAAAATATGATCTTTCTGTGGACAATGTTGTTGACGCACAAATAGTTAATGTTCAAGGTAGATTGCTTGATAGAAAATCCATGGGTGAAGTTCTCTTTTGGACAATTAGAGGCGGTCGTGGAGCCAGCTTTGGTGTGGTCCTTGCCTACAAAATAAAGCTAGTTAGAGTACCTGAGACAGTCACTGTCTTCCAAGGTCAGAGGACCCTAGAGCAAAATGCCAGACATAGTTTATAATTGGCAACATGTTGCACCAAATGTTGACAATGACCTTTTCACTGGGCTTTTCTTGGACGTGGGAAATGGCACACAAAAGGGAACAAAGATTGTGAGGGCTACCTTCGTAGCCTTATTCCTTGACTACAAAAGCCTTTTTTTTCTCTCTTGAATGAGAGCTTCCCTCCACTGGCTTTGAGGCAACAAGACTGCATTGAAACTGTAAATTCCAATACTCTTCATAAGCCACTAATTTATATAAACTTGATTGAACTAACAGTTTTTATGAACAACAAATAAATCTTTAATAAAAGCTTTGTTATGGATTGACAGTTTGTTCAAGTGTTTATCTTCTTTTATACTAGATCACTTAAACATGCAAGGAGATGAGGATTAGATAATGCAAAGATTAAAGTTCTTATGAGTATCTCGTATATTCACAAGGAAAGAACTTATATCAAGAAAATCTATGATCTCTCCCTTAAGAAGTGTATCAAGAAGTCTACAAGGATGAAATTATATCTTTAGAAGGAAATCAAGCCATCAGAAAGGTCATAAGCACTTCAGAAGAGTGAACAGTCTAGAGGGCTATATTTAGAAAGGTAACTTTCGGAAAGTTAATGCAAATGAATTATCTCATCCTCAAAGCTTCTTTTGCACGATTTATGGATCGTTCCTAAAAATCAAACTTGACAAGACAAAATCCAAAAGAAGTGTTGACAGGTTTAAAAAGTTGGTGAACCATCAACGACAAGTTTTCTTCTTCTATGACATTTCTACTCATTGAGAAAGAAAGCAACTTCTTCTCCATCCAATCTTAGACTAATGGATCAAAAGGCTCTAGACTCAAGGTCTGAAAATCTCAACGGCTAGATTTTTTAAGCCTATATGAATTTGGAAGACGATGAAGAGTTGGTTGGTTAGTCAAGCAATTTACGTGTTCAAATATTTGCAAAGACTTCATTTTTCTCAAATTTCTAAACATTTAGAAAGTTACTTGTTGTAACTTCTAAAAAATAAAATCTTCTCATTTGTTGTGTATTAGCCAATATCCTCTTATTAAGAGTATTGAAAAGTCACTATACATTGTATTTAAATGATTATACACTTTCGAGTGATTTAATATGAGTGTTATCAAACACAAACCATTCATTCTTTATATTGCAACCTGACCTGTAGTGGTCTTTGTGAGATTAGAGAGATTAGGATAAAATACTATTAATTGTTAGCTTGGAGAGGCTTATTAAATACTACTCATTTGGTTAGTTTAGAGAGGCTAAGAAAAACTACTCGATTACAAAAGCTTGGAGAAACTTGGACAAATAGTACTCTATTTATAAAATCTCAATAGATTTGTTAGGGATTGGACATTGGCACGTGGTTTGGCCGAACTAGCATAAAATCTTCTTGTGTGATTTTCTATCCTTACCATTTTTACTTTCTTCATAGTTAATTTATTTTTTTGTGTGCTTATATATATTTATAATTGCTATCAAAACAAAAGTATTATGAGAACAATAACTTTTGTCTCTAACTTAAATGCTTCAACATTCAAAATCCAAAGACTTGAGAAAATTTTGTTAAAAGTATTCGAGAATAAAAAGTTTTTAGAAGTACAATTCAACCCCTTTCTCGTGCTACTTTTTCGTACAGAAACAACTTTCGTTCAACAATGCTATTTTGGACTAATATCAACATTATAGCACCTGTTTATGAGATTTTGCTTGATAAACAACCACATTCTGACTACTTGAAGATGAAATCCGGCTATGTAAGGAAACCAATTTCCAAAGAGGGTTTGGAAGGAATTTGGAAGAAGATGATCGAGTTGGTGGATACAAAAATATATTTCATTCCTTTTGGTGGAAAAATGAATGAGATTTTGTCAATAGCAACTCGTTTCCCTCACAGGGCTAGGAACCTTTGGATGGTCAAATACTTAGCCAATTGGTACCAGCTAGGGAAAGAGGCTACATATTACTACCTAGACTTGACAAGAAAACTTTGTGAATACATGACTACTTTTGTGTCCAGGAACCAAAGAGAGGCTTTCTATAATAAGGACTTTGATTTGGGCATCAACCACAATGGTAAGAACAACTACATTGAAGGCAAAGTTTATGGAGTAGATCTACTAAAAATCACGCAAATAGTGACGGAATTTTTCCATAGCAAGTTTGAAAATTTTCGTTGCTAAACTATTTAGCAATAGAATTTGTCATGACTAATAAAACAATGCAAAATCCTTCGTGGCTAATTGGTTAGCGATGAAAATTGTATTCCATCATTGGGTAGCAACAAAATTATCCAACTCTTAAAAATAAATATTCCGTCGCCAACAACATGCCAAAATCCATGGCCAAAGCATATTTAGCAACGAAATCTACAATGGAATGTTTCCGTCACTTGGATCAAAATATATTTGTTCATAGCAACAGAAATAATTTCATCGCTATTTTTTTATTATATATTTTTTAAAAATTTTAAACAATCACATTATACGATTTAAACTTACATACTCAAGTAATATAATACTCTCAAATCAAAATTCTAAGGATTAAAAGTCATTCATTAAAATGTATATAAAATTATACAAATAAATGTATCAAGTTAAAGTAAAGCATTTCAAATGGACAAATTTAATACAAGATTAGCTATGTAAAATGTCCTAATCAAAACAAAAATGAATAGACCATATCAAATATCAGGTGAAAAAGGATCATAGTCCTCCTCAACATTCTCATCCTCATCTCTTCACCCTCCTCATTAAGTGGCTCATCATGATCTCAACATACAATTCAAGAGTTGTTTGCAGATTTGTCCAAACTCTGCAAGATAGTGCTAACTGTGGCTTGTTGTTCGATCCATTGCATAGAGAGACTTGCAACCAAACTCCTCATCACTTCCATCTTTGATTGTGAACAACCCTCACTGGTTAAAATAAGAAAGTCAGTAAGTCTGATCATTTGATAAGTTTTGTTGGCTTGACCAATTCACTTGAACAAGATATAAATGCAAAAGTTAATAAGTATTTACCTATTGGGATGTTGTTCTCTCTACACAAAGAACCTACATGAGCTCACTTGGTAACTAGAATAATTGAGGAAAGAATATTGATTACTAATTTAAAAATTAGGTAAAAAAAACCAAATACTATCTCATGAGTTATATATTTCGAACAAAAATCGGATAACAAAGTAAAAGAAAAGCCCTTAAATGAATGAACAAGGTAAACAAAATGAAAAAAAGATGGCTACTTGTCTTCACCCTGCACACTAAGAAAGAAAACAAAACTAACTTGTCTTCACCCTGAACACTAAGAAAGAAAACAAAACTAAGTTATCTAAGCAAGTAGTTTTACCATGCTTGTCTACTTTATACTCCATGATCATCCATACTAATAAAAGAATAATTATTTTTAAAATTTAAGTATGAAAATGATTATTAAACATTATCTATTCATAGCTTTTGAAGCTATTGACACTTAGCATATTAACTTTGGGTCCTCAAACACATTTCATTGAAGTAAATTTACCACATCCCAAATATAATTAAGATTATAAGAAATTAATTTAAAATCTCACAGCAAACACATAAGCTGAGTTTCCAAAGTGGAATTTCCTGGTAAATACTAGGGGGGGAAAAAACTTCTGCTTTCACCATATTAATCTAAAGGCGCCATCTACAGTGCTTCTTGCTGGTCAAGGAGTATGGTGCACCTTGCAATATGATAGTGAGATTATGAGGTGTATCAATACACCAATCACCTATGATATATTATAGTAATATCTAATTTTAAGAAAATTTAAAAATATAATTAAATATATTTTAAAAATTAATTATCATACACTGACAATATAAAATTATACTAACAGTATAAAATAATTTTATACTGTCAGTATAATCAAAAATTTTTTATCAGTGTAATTTTACTCTTTCAGTATAATTTTATATTGACAGTGTAAAATTATTTTATACTGTCAATATAACTTTATACTATTAGTGTATAAAAATTTTATTAGTGTAATTTTATTCTTTCAATATAATTTTATACTATCTATCAGTGTAATATTACACTGATAATATAAAATTATTTTATATTATCAATGTAATTTTATATTGTCAGTGTGTAAAAATTAATTTGTAAAATATATTTAATCATATTTTTAAATTTTTTTAAATTAATATATAACTACAATACATCATAAGTAATTGATATATCAATACACCTCATAAATCTCTATCATCTGATGCGCTATAGTCACAAGGTCCACTAAACACCTTGGATTGCGAAGTGCGTTGAAGACTGCGCCAAATCTAAAACCAACTTTTATTCATTCTAGTCCTAAATGCCTACACTTCACAAATGACATAAAGCAAATGTAATCACCAGAGAGTGTGCACTCACACCTTACACTCATAGAAAATGTAATCACCAAAATAAAACTAATTAAAATGAACAATTTCTACGAGGAGAATCCAATGCAAAATTACATTGAGCAGGTCACATCAAGGAATCCCATAAAATCCATAAAAAAACAGGCGATGACTATAATATTATACATTGACACATGTAGGTGCATCTTGAGGTGGATGCTATAATGAGTTTTTCTTTTTTCTGGGAACCAAAGTTTCAAACCCATATCTTCTTCCTGGCTTCTCGCTTCTAAATTATCTACAAAACACAGAGGGACACAAACATTGTCAATCCAAAATATATTCAGTCCACATTACTAGCAAGTTTAAAACATTTTCTTTTTTACTAACATATTACATCAAATATGGCATCCAACTTTGCTTATCCTACAATTAATTAACCTCACAAAAAGGCAAACAAGCTTTCCTCTCTCCCTCCATCTTTCCTTTCAAATCATCATTCCTCGTCCACTTTCTGCCTCACAAATAAATTACTAAGGTTGTAAATAGTCTTTAGTCCATGCGAAACCATAATCATGCACATTAAAAATTAGCACTCAACTAATACCCAAAAGGCAAGTAACAGCTTCAAATATGGTAATCAAGAAGCTCTATTCCAATTACAAAGTGCATACGGATTTCACAGAAACACAACAGTTCAAGTCGCACTCAATGTTGCAGTGTGTGCTGATAAAATAGCATTCTCAAAATTGTTTAGAGTTCAAATTCATTAATATGCGAAACAAAAAAACGAAAAAAAAAAAAAAAACAAGAGGCTCCAAAATACAGAGTGAAAATAATCAAAAGAAAACTTCTCAAAAAAAGGGATTGCACTGAAACAGTGATGAAGAAAAAGAAAGATGCACCCACCCGTCCCCAATGGCAACGTGGTTGCGCCCTCACCATGGTCGCGCCTTCGCCGCACCCAACCTGTGGCCAGCCTCGCAGCAACGGTGTAGCACCCTCACCACGGTTGCGCCTTTGTCGCGCCCAGCAACGGTGTCCGTGCCCAGCCTCGTAGCGACAGCGTCAATGGAGTGAAAGAGGGAGAAGGGATTAAGGGAAGTACAAGGGAGGGAAGTTTAGGATTTGGGGCAAAATGAGAAGGGAAGATGGACAAAATGAAAGAGGGAAAAGACTGAGTGCAAGAGGGAAGATGAAAAACAAAAATTAATTGTCTGGGTGTCCATGCATGGTTACTCTTTTTTTTTACCTTTCCATTTTTCGATAGTATTTTGCTAACTTTTTATTGTCTACAATTATAAAATATAAGTAATATTCTTCATATTTTTTGTATTTTAATAAAATATATTGTTTATGTAAACATTTTTCATATTTTTGTATTTTAATAAAATATAAAACCAATTGTTATATAATATTTTTTTCATTTTGATATTTTACTTGTGTATTTTATTATACAATATAATAAAAATATAATGAAATAACAATTTTTATTAATTATATATTTTGAAATGTTATTGATTAATTATTATTTTTATATTTTTAATAAATTTTTATTTAAATAAAACATAAAATATTGAAAAAAGAATATATATCAAAAGCTAAGCAAACTTAATCACATATTTATCCAATTAAAGTTATCAATTAATTTAATGTATATAAAAAATTTGATAGATAAACTTATACTATACAATATAGCAAATAATTTGTTTTCCCTTTATTTTTTAGCAGTGGAGATTTAAGATTTTGTTTCCCTCTTACTATAAATTGGCCAATATCATACAGGATCTAAGGAATATTTTATTCTTCTACTTTATGGTATGAGCAGATTTAAAAAGATATAATCTTCATTTATTTATTTCCCAAAAAATATGGTCATCATGAGATGAGATCACCATAAATTCTAAAAAACTAAAATTTTCTAAATAGATTTACTTTCTCTTATTTAGTTCATCGTCACTTTCTTTTTTTTTTTGTATTTTATTATTTTTAAAATTATTAATTTTTTATTAATTGATTTTTGTTAACTCAAAAAATTGAGTGCTGACAATAATAAAAGACAAATATTGTTGTATTGTGTTCTTTCCTTTGTTTTTATATTTTTTATTTTTATTGAATAAGACTCTAGCTCAAGACAAGCCTTCACCTAAAACCAAATTTTATCTTAAAAAAAAATGAGTATAGTTAGAATTTTTCATTATTCTAGTCTGTAATTTTATAAACAGATTTTAATAATATTGGATCCATTATTTATAGTTATAAAATATTTATAAATAAATAAAGTTAATATTTCATATTTGTTATGGCATATTAATTATTTTTTAAGTTATATAAAATTTATATTAAGCAATTTGTCAACGAAGTTAAATTGACTTACATTGAAGCAATGCGAATTAACCCACATTGCCATTTCTAAAATAATTATGCTTTTCTCACAGCCTAAGTTTAAGTATACATTTTTCAGTAAACTGTTTTAATTTTCTAGCCTTTACAACATGACAGCTCTACATAAACATAGTATAAGTTTGATAGATCATTTGGCCTAATCTCACCCAATTACATCCTGATACCATTTTTCATGAAAAATAAATGTATCCAATTCTATATTCCAAGCTCATTTAATACATTTTTTTATTAAAAAAATAGAAATTAGCTTAGCAACAGACTTTTTTCCATCGCTATATTATGTTTAATGTAAAGATTGTTATTTTCCATCAAAACAACTTTTAGCGACGGACTTCCGTCTCTATGTATCTAATAAAGTGTAATATTTATTTTTTCATCAATAAATAGATTTATTGACGGAATTTGTCACGGATTTCTTAGCAATGAAAAAATTTCATTGCTAATTCTGTCGCTAAATTTTTAAAATATGGACTCATGGCTAGCACACAAAATATATGGTAAATTTCGTCACTATCCACTTGATTTTTAGTAGTAGTATTTCAAGGATAACTTCAAAAGGTTGGTTCAAATAAGGACCAAGGTCCAAGGCTGTTCCTGGCAATTTCTTTAGGAACGAACAAAGCATTTCTACTCTGCCACATCGGAAGAGTTAGAATAATGGTGGATCAAAAGTGATTAATGTTTATTTTGTTGCGTTGTCTGTCATTAATTTGATAGTGGAAATAAAACTGGCTATTCAATGCTAGTTATTGGTGTGTTTGTTTTAACTTCTCATTCAAAAAGAAATATTTTTTTTAAATTTTTTTTAAAAAAATACTTATAAAATTTTTAATATTATTTGCTTTTTTAAGAAGCAGATATAGAACTATTTATTCCAAAAGTAGAAATAGTAGAAAAAAGAGAATATTATTTCTTAAAATTAGTAATTATTTTCTTTCCACTCAATTATGATTTTATCCTTCAAATTTTTAAAAACTATAACTCTCTTCCCACTCTCATGCTCTCTCTCTTCCATATCTTTAATTATAATTTTATTAAATAAAGTACTTCTATATTTATCACATTCAAACAATTTAATAAATTCTAATTTTGATAAAAAGTACTTAGACAATTATATCTAAATATAAAATAATTTTTTATTTTTACTTCTACTTCTACTTTTACTTCTGCTTCTTAGAAAGTACTTCTTCTATAATCTTAATCAAACGGCTCATTATTTTTAAAGTTAAATGGCCAAGGAGATACAAGTTTATTCTTAAATGACTACGTACCAATGTATTTCATATAAGTACTTGTTGGATATGCATGTACCAAATACTTCTTCTTCTTATTCTGGTGAATTTTACTATTAAATACTTTTGTGTACATTCTAGTTAAGCATTACAGTGAAGTGAATGAACCCATATGAATATGTAGTACAAGAGTATTGTTATTTCACTCTTCGAGGGACACCTACGACAAGTGAAGGATAGCACTACTTTGCCCCCTGTACGTCGTTCCATCGTATCTTCTTTCTACATTTCCCGATATCTATCGATTGTGTCAATAGAAATAAGTTCAAATATAATTTTTCATAGTTCAATCTCATCGATACAAGATATTATTTATTTACCAATTTTTGGGTGGTTTGGTATTAGTTTCTTTTAAGTAAGGTCTTGTATTTGAATTTTATAAATAAAAAAAAAATTTAGAATTGGGATAGTTTTATCTCATAGTGGATCAACAAGAATCACACCAAATTAATTGAGGTTTAAAAGACTCTGAATACTACTAATTCAGACAAAAAATATTAATTATTTGATTTGCTATTAAATGAAATAATTAAAGTAAAAAATGAATGCTTAGATTTTCTTTTTCTTTTTATTGCTTAAATTTTCTGTATTTTGTCTTGTTTTAATTGTCCCCTTTATGAGAGTTTTTGTTGTTCCCTTTATGGGTATTTAAATTTACCTTTTGTGGGTGTTTTGGTTTCTCTTTGTGAATATTTCTATTTTAATGTTTTTACATATAAAAAAATCATTCAAGTCTATTTTGAAAGAAGGTGTAATAAATTCTTTAAATTATAACATTAATTGTGTTAGTCTATAATATGAAAGATACTTAAATATCGATAGTCTTAGGATAAAGAGCAAAACCATATATCGTTGGTTAATTCAGGATGTAAAATATATTTATTTTTTTATTCTATTTGGATTTGATATTTTTTTTTCAAATTGTAAGTACCATTAGACTTGTTTATAAATAAAAATCTCTTTTCAGTAAAAAAAAAATGGTAATAATTGAATGTGTAATCATTTCAAATTTTACGTTTGAAAAAAATATAATTTATTTTCTAAACTTTAGGTTTTGTGCATATTGGTCCCTAAACTAAACAAATAACTCAAGTGCATATTTGGAAAAGTTAAAGGATAGAGTTGCATATTTTTTTGCTCTATATTTTAAGAAATTTTATTTTAAAATTGTTTGAATAGGATGATAAATGTATGCATTTATTTTTGATACATTATTAGTGTATTTTTATGATTATTCAATCATGTATTAATACATCATTAAAAAAATTTGACTCTCAAAATAATCTCTTTGAAATAGCACAGTAATATATAATTAATAGATAATAAAAAAAATACTACATTAATTTATAATTTAATTACTTTAATGTTTATATATTTTTATATTTTTATTTAATATATGCTCATACATATAGCCGTTCTAAAAATTTTTGTTATACCCTTTTTTGACTATATTTGGTGTCAATTAGTGCTGATTGTATTCAAATATTATCAACAAATTTGTCCATTTATTCATAACTTATGCGAGTATTTAATTTACAATATTTTTGTATTTCATCATTTATCAATAGTAAAGATTGTACACTTCACCTTTTAAAGTACTGCATTTTAGAGAAATCAAATTCTTAAAAGTCACCTTTAATTTAAATTTTAAACATAAAACGTTTTTGTATATATATATATATATATATATATATATATATATATATATATATAGACCAGACATTTGAGAGCGCAAATGAATTTCTACGTGTATGTTTGAAAAAGCTCAAAAATTATTTTAATAATTATTGATATAAAAATTAATTTATATTTAGATATTTCAATTAAAAAATTATTTTAAAATAATTTGTTTTATTTAAATTATATAAAAAAATAGCTTTTACATGATAAAATTACTCAAAAAATATGAAATAATTATTTATATTATATAATATTTAATATTTATGATCAACTTTATAAAAATATAATATTATGTATACTATATAAAATTTTTTTTTGAAATAATACGCAAAATTTAGCTTTTATTTTTTTACCCAAAACAGCTTAATTTTTTGAATTTGATTATAATTCAATTTAACAAAACTTACCCAAACAAACCAAGAATAACTTTATTTATTTTATGTGATATTGGTAGCATATTTAGGCCTGTTTGTTTAAGTTCTTTTAACTTTTTTGTTTTAAACACTTTCTTAATTAAACTAAGTGTGTGGAAAATTTAAAATAATTAGTGAAAAAAATTCAAAAGAAATTTAAATTAAAATATTAAAAATATATTAAAACTCGAACACACATATTGAGAATATAGTTTACAACTTGGCGCAATATAACATAGTTAAAACTTAGTAGCATTTAGAAAATGTTACTAACTTATGAAAAACAATGTTGTTTACATTATTAACATTTTCACTTGTTTTTTTTTTTTTAGGTTATGTTAGTAAAGAGTTTTAACAACACTTTACTATATTTTTAGCTACATTTAATTAAAAAATGTTATAATTTACTATTTCTGTAACATTTTTATAATTTACCTTTTATTACAACATCTAAAAAAAATGTTGCCAATTCAGCTGCCAAGCTAAAGTTGACCACCTAAAAACTTGTATTTTAGTCCAACTCATATTTAACTCTTTTTAATGATTTATTTTTTATTCTTTACGCGCATACTAAGAAATTCTAGACTGCATTTAGAGACTTAGTGAACAGTTACTTTAATTATCATTAATAACTTAAAACTACTAAATCAACTCACACTCGGTAACAAAATATAATTAGAGCAACAAGCTAATAATTCCCATAATATTGTCGTTTCATTTATTTTGAAGTTTTTGACGATCACTAATAAGTTAAAAAATTATCCATGTCTTTAGCAAAAGAAATTATAGTACTTGTATTCAGAATATTTTAATACATGACTAAATGATCTAATGAAAGAGTATATTGATACTAAAATTGTACCAAAATAAACATATTGATAGTGAAACGAATTCCTAGTAGAACTACGCAATTACGTCTGCCTTGTTCCATTTGTGAAGCAACATCGACAGAAGGTTATGCTTTAGCCTATATTAAAAACAAGATATTTTACATCATTATAAAACAAACAAAATACTAACTACTGGCAGCGCTGCCACAAAAATAACATAATTAATAATCATAATTATGGTTATTAATTATGTTATTTTGCAATTCATAAGTTTATTCTTTAATCACTTTTTATTATTTAATTATATTTTCTTTTGATTGATTTCTTAACTTAATTAATAGCACACTTTTTTTTTTCTTTGAAACTTAAAAAGATTAAGTGATGGTTGAACCTTGAGCACAACGCAAAACAAAAATGTAAACAGTCATAAAAAGTGTGAACCATAGATGAAGGGGAACAAAGGCAACTTCATCTCTAAAAAGTAAGTATTCATGAGTCCATTGGGGAAGTATGATGGATACAAATAAACCACTGGCCATCAATTGTCTCGAACACATTCGTTACAAATTGCCCTCCTCATCCACCTCCTTTGTCTTTACAGATTCCATACAAGTTAACATAACCCCATATCCCTTCTAGTAGCATAAACCTTAATATCTTCTAGTTTAATTTCTAGTGGAAATTTATAGTTAGCCCATACGAAATTCCAGCTCTCAATAACATCATCATAACCAGATATTCCTTTCAAACCAGGGTGAGCACAGCACAGTACTTCATCCCTTTTTGACCACAGGGCTTGCATTGCTGCAAGTTCACCGTTCCTGAACGAATCATAAAACCGGCTGTTTTACCCCAAATACCATTGTCTTGCTATCTTTCTAAAGGTTTTTGAGGGTATCCCTTACTATTTTTGCTGCTTTAGCATAGTCCTCCAAAGTCTGTTCATCCAATGCAGTGTTCTCTTTTTGCTCTCTGTTGCCTCCTGAATCTTTGCTTTTGCAAGTTTGGCCGTTGACCAGGCAAAAGACACCGTTGGTCCCTTCTTCGAAAACTTTCGCCTAAAACTAACCTATTTGGAGTAAAGGTATGAAGAGAAACATGATGAAGCTTCTGAAAGTTATTGATGAATGAGCCCGGCATGAAATTAAACTCCTTGATAGTAGTAGAAATTAAAAACTTGTTTGGGTACCCTAGCTAAAATTTATTATAATGTATTTAGGATAATTTACATTGTTTTTCACTGAATAGGCAGAAGCTAAATTTTAAGCATTATTTGATTAAAATTTTTTGTATACTATCGATAATGCTATATTTTTATTTAATTGATCCAAATATTAAGTATTATATAATATAAATAATTATTTGATATTTTTTTAATAATTTTATTATATGAAAGTAATTTTTTTATACAATCTAAATAAAATAGTTTATCTTAAAATTATTTTTCAATTAAAATATCTAAACATAAATTGATTCTCATATAATCAATTATATAAAAAGTGATTATATAAATAAATGATTATTGAAATAATTTTAATCTATCAATTTTCCCAAATACACATTAAAATTATTTCAATAATAACTTATTTGTATAATTATTTTTTTATATAATAATTTATGTGAGAATAATTAATTTATGTTTGGATACTTAAGTTGAAAAGTGATTTTAAGATAATCTGTTTTATTTGAGTTGTATGAAAAAAATTATTTTTGTATGGTAAAATTATTAAAAAAGGTATAAAAATATTATTTATATTATACAATATTTAATATTTAGGATCAATTTAGTAAAAATATAACAATTCTAAAATAATCAACTTTTACTTATAATCATAAACTCCAAAATATTGTTTATGATTATAAACTATTTTTCAACTTAAAATTTTCAACTTTTAATTGTAATATATTTTTAACTTTCTACTAAATAAGATTAATTTGTTAGAAACAATTTTTTTTTCAGGAAAAAAGCTGTTTCTTGCATGTTCCCAAACATGCACTGAAACTATTTTCTATTTCTTGTTTTTAAAACTCACATTTTGTTTTTCAGTTTTTAAAATCAATGTCAAAAAAACTTCTTGCCAAACAGGTTTTTTTGTTTTTTGTTTTTTTTTTAATTTGTAAAAACTGAAATTTTTTTTAAAAGTCATTGCCAAACAACCCCTTCAATACGGCAACTTACTTTTTGCAAAGAATTAGATTTTAATATATATGCCCCTGTTCCCGAGAGAGTCATATGTTATTTCTTTCTAAATTTAGAACAATATAAAAGAAAATATATAAATAAAAATGAGATAATGATAAAATAAGAGAATTCTGCACTCAATAAAATGATAGAGAAAACAAAAATTAGAAAAGGAAATTAATAAAAACTTTATCCAAAGGTGCAAATTATCTCTGGGTAAAGAGCAGACAATCAAGACATCAAAAGCAATTAAAGAATTATGAAATAGACGAAATAATGTGAAACCGAGAATGAGCAACGTTTTCTACTTGGACACATCGTCGGAATCTACAGCTCCAGAAGCCGACGGCACGAAGAGATGGTAACTTTAACCATAATTATGTGGGCAAATCATCACATCTTGCAAGGGAAGGTTTCACTATGTAACAGTATAGAAATTGAAATTACATAAACTATGCCTCAATTCAAATAGAAACCAGTAACAACGGATACAGAGTCTCAGAGTATCTCAATGTAACAACGAAATACAAATAAAGGAAGTAACAGAAATAAGAATGAGATGAGGAAAATAAGATTGGACAGGATTATCTCCACTTGAGAAGCTTGATGAACCTGAACTAGAGAGAAGAAGAGAAAATGTCAAGGAGGCTAGAAGAGAAGAATCAGAGAGAATAGAGAATTATCAAAGAGGAAGTTAATACCACAATGTCCATTCTCCTATCTGAAACTTTTTCTCCTTTTTAATTCCATGTCTCATTTTATCTTTTGGGCCTTTTGGACCATTCAAACTCATTACACACTATTTCAGAAATAAGTGACAATCATATTTTGCAAGGTCAAAGAGTATGATTGAGTTAAGTTATGAATTTGTTTCTCTGAAAATTCTTTGGTCCAATCGGAAGGTAAGCTAAACCATCTTCTCATTCATTCTTTAACAATTTTTGCTTGGAAAGAGGCCTTATAAATTCCATCACAGATCATGCCCTAGAGACTAGCTAAAAATACTCTTATCTCTTTCTCACAAATTCATGCCAACATTAAGATAAGCAAAAATGGGAGTGCTTTCTCTTACTAGAACACTGCTATCATTAATTCCCATTATTGTTATGCTGCTTGCTCTAGCATGTTCAGCTTCAGCTGCAAATTCAGCTCCTAACACTTTTGTTCATTACCTTGCAAACTGTTCAGATATAAGTGACAATGGGAAGAAAAATTAGTTTCAAATGATACTTTATGTAGTTGTACATAACAATATTAATATTTTATCTTTTAATTTCATAAAGGTAAATGTTAAATGATGATATTATATTTGTTAGCTGATGAGAACATAATTTTTATTGATTTTAATTTGAAGAATTAATTTGCTTAAGGTTTTCTTTAAAATGTAAAATTAAATTTATTTTTAAAGCAATCAAATAGAATATTTTTACTTCTGAATAGGTTAAGATTACTATGCATTTTTAATTTGGCAACAATGTATAACATTTAGGTGGATATAAGTTACAATATATGCCTAGTAAAAAAAAATAACATGCCATCAAGTGACCATTAATTCTAGGGTGAATTACACTGACCTCCCCTAAAATTCAATATAATTACATTTGGCACCCCTCTATTTATAGATAATATACTGAGCAAAGTAAATTAGAGGAATATCAAGTGTAATTACATTAAATCTCAAAGGAGGTCAGTGTAATTCATCCTTAATTCCAGTAGATATATTTTGGCAACTGCTCATATCTTTTACTTTTGCTTTTCTTTAGATTTCACTTACTTTCTCCTATAATAGAACCTACAAACAACCATTTTTACTTTTTGTGGATTTGTCTCTTGATCAAAATTACTGTATCAATGTCTCTCTTCAAGTAACATATATAGACTCATAATAGTTTTGAAAAGTTACTTGAACAAGTATGTAATCAATTTCTTTTCTATCAATATACTCTATTTTTATAAATTTATTTAAATTTATATTTTCTTAACTATTTAGGAGGAAGATGTTGACTATAGTGATAATCAAATATCACAAGGAAACTTAAAACTACTAAATCAAATCACATTCGGTAACAAAATATAATTAGGATAACCAAACTTAATAATTTCTAGAGCAATGTGATATTGCTAGAAAATTATAATCAGATTTTTTAATAAAAATTATAGTGATAGTTGGATGTTATAAAATGATAGATCCTATTTATTTATCTAAAAATAAATAATAATATTATATAATTTTAGTAACAAAATTTTGATAAAAATTTTAATTATCTAATATTATTTTAATTTCTATCATATTGTCTTTTCATTTATTTTGACGTTTCTGACAGCCAATAATAAGCTCAACTAAAGACTCACTATTTTAATATTCTAATACTTTTTCATTAAACAAAAGACTCTCTATCTTACTTTTATTTTTGCTTACTTTATTTTCTGATGTCTATCTTCAGTTCTGGCAGCATATTACTTGGCCGTCGTTTTCACTTCTCATGCATTATTGTATAATATATATTGCCATCACTTATACGGCACTGTCACATCTGCTGATTCTTATTGTTGGATGAGTCATCATACTTATTCAACAGGTTCTAATGGCTGAATGTGCATGTGCATGTGACTTTGATTTTGGGAGAGAAATGAAGAGTTTTAAAAGTAATTGTAAATTTATTTTTTTTAATTTTTATTTTAAAAATGAAGTTAACAAATATATTCTAAAGCTGTTAAGAGTAAAATAATGACGAAAAATTTAAATAATTTATATAATATAATAAATTTAAATTTCAGAGATGTTGATCTACCAAATGACTTAAAAAGTATTGTTAATGCTACTTTATATTATAAAATTGGTGCAGAGAATAATTATCTAATAAAATTATTTGCTCCATGAGAACCTCGTGATCATATAACATTTAAATTGTTATGAAAGATAAGCCATTTGACCTTTAACGATATCTTGGAAATCTTGATATGCACAACTCTGAAAAGTAAAATAAACAAAGAAAAATATATGAATAGTAAATATAGTTTAATTTTGTAAATGGGCTATAGTCTGGTGGCACACGATCATGATAAGGCTAATAACATGGGTCATAGTTTGTCCTAAATTAAATTATGTACACCGTTGACTAATAACATGGGCCAAGAAGCATAGTCGTCAACTTATATTGTAAAAAAGAAAAAAAGAGTAAATGTGAAAAATACAAAAAGTTCAACCAGCTGAACTCAAATGCTAACAGATATGGATAAGAAATAGACGAAATAATGTGAACCGTGAATCAGCAACGTATTCTACTTGGATTCATCAGCAAAAGCCATTGCTCCAAAAGCCAACCACCCGAAAAGATGAAAACTTTAATAATATATGTGTGCAAATCGTCATATCTTGTAAGCGAGATTTCACTATCTCGTGAGATAAAAATATTGACAATCATATTTTGCACAGTCAAGAATGACTGAGTTACGTTATCAATTTGTTTCTCTGAAAAATAATATTTGGTCCAATTGGAAGGTAACCCAAACCATCTTCTCATTCATTCTTTGACAATTTGTGCTTGGAAGGGGGGCCTTATAAATTCCAACGTGTTGATAACTGATAAGCAAGAGACACTGACAAAAATACTCTTATCTCTGTTACAAATTAATACCAACATTAAGATAAGCAAAAAATGGGAGTACATACTCCTTATAGAATGCAGCTATCATTATTACTTCCCATTGTTGTTGTGTTGCTTTCACTACCATGGTCAGCTTCAGCTGCAAATTCAGCTCACAACACTTTTGTTCATTGCCTTGTAAACCACTCTGAGCCCTCTCATCCCATAACTTCAGCAATTTTCAAACCAAACAGTGCCTCATTCTCTTCAGTCTTGCAAGCCTACATTAGAAACCTTCGTTTCAACACTTCCTCAACCAGGAAGCCATACCTTATAATCACTGCATTGCATGTATCTCATGTGCAAGCAGCCATTGTTTGTGCTCAAAAGCACAACTTGCAGATGAAAATCCGTAGTGGAGGCCATGACTATGAGGGAGTGTCTTATGTGGCTGAGGTGCCATTCTTCATCCTAGACATGTTCAATCTCAGATCCATTGAGGTTGACATAGACACTGAGACAGCATGGGTCGAAGCTGGTGCAACACTTGGTGAAGTTTACTATAAAATTGCTGAGAAGAGTAAAACACATGGCTTCCCAGCTGGCACGTGTCCCACTGTTGGTGTAGGAGGCCACATAAGTGGTGGTGGCTATGGCAGTTTGATGAGAAAATATGGTCTTTCTGTGGACAATGTTGTCGATGCGCAAATAGTTGATGTTCAAGGTAGATTGCTTGATAGAAAATCCATGGGTGAAGATCTCTTTTGGGCAATTAGAGGTGGTGGTGGAGCTAGCTTTGGTGTGGTCCTTGCCCACAAAATAAAGCTAGTTAGAGTACCTGAGACAGTCACTGTCTTCCAAGTTCAGAGGACCCTAGAGCAAAATGCCACAGACATAGTTTATAATTGGCAACATGTTGCACCAAATATTGACAATGACCTTTTCATTAGGCTTGTCTTGGACGTGGTAAACAGCACACAAAATGGAGCAAGGACTGTGAGGGCTACCTTCGTAGCCTTATTCCTTGGTGACTCCAAAAGCCTTGTTTCTCTCCTGAATGAGAGCTTCCCTCAATTGGGTTTGAGGCAACAAGACTGCATAGAAACAACTTGGCTTCGTTCAGTGCTGTTTTGGACTGATATCAACATTACAAAACCTGTTGAGATTTTGCTTGATAGACAGCCACAATCACTCAACTACTTGAAAAGGAAATCTGATTATGTAAAGAAACCGATTTCCATAGAGGGTTTGGAAGGGATATGGGAGAAGATGATTGAGTTGGTGGATATAATACTTAATTGCCATCCTTATGGTGGAAGAATGGCTGAGATTCCTTCAACAGCAACACCTGTTCCTCATAGGGCTGGGAACCTGTGGAAGATCCAATACAAAGCAGATTGGAATCAGCCGGGGAAAAAGGTTGCAGATTACTATATAGACTTGACAAGGAAACTTCATAAATACATGACTCCTTTTGTGTCCAAGAACCCAAGAGAGGCTTTCTTCAATTATAAGGACCTTGATTTGGGCATCAACCACAATGGTCAGAACAGCTACGTTGAAGGCAGAGTTTATGGAGTAAAGTATTTCAACGATAACTTCAACAGGTTGGTTCAAATAAAGACCAAGGTTGATCCTGGCAATTTCTTTAGGAACGAACAAAGCATCCCTACTCTGCCAGATCGGAAGATTGTGAATAATGGTTACTCAAAAATTATTAATTAATGTGTATTTTGTAACTGGTTTGTTTGTTAAAAATAATTGTTAAAATAAAACTAGCTATTTAATGCTAGTTATGTTTAATTTGAAGTGAAATAGCCCAGGAGATACATGTTTATTCTTGAATGACTTCGATTCCCCTTGCACATGATACACACAGCCGCCGGCAGCACACAAAGCTCATAACGGCGGACACATCGGACCTGTGACAGGCGACTGCTGGACGACGACGGCAAGAATGGGCGGCGGGCGAGATCCAACAGCGGCGGCGCCCGCTCAGCCATCAAAACCCGCGATCCCAACGGCGTCTTCTCCTCGAAGCATGCGGGGTGCTCACCCAGCCGCAGCTGGCGGCGGTTAGATCTGAAAGCAGATGAGACGAATGGAGGTGGAGGAAGCTTGGGTTTTCCTGGGTTGCTTTTATGGTTTTTTTTTCCCCTTTTTTTTAAAACAAAAAATTGCTTTTTCTGAGTGGTTGTCATGTTATTTGTATTTTCAGGGCTTGCCCTTGCTTTCCCTGGGTTGTGTTTATTTTCTTTCTTTCTTGTTGTATCTCTTAGTTGCTTTATTCTGTTGTCATGCTATTGTTATCAAACAAGCAGACTCAATTTGAGAAATTGGGGTGTTCTAAATGGACCTGTCCGTGGAGTTGAAGATGGCTATGGCTTATCAGTGCGTGTTCCACTCTTCATGATAGTTTATTGACGAGGGAGGATTTCTTGTTAGAATTATCGAATAGCTCTCGTGGGTTGCACTTAATTAAGACATTTCGGTTTTGATGAAAATAAGCTAATATATGATCCATGATGAGTAACAATCTTCAAGTCCAATTATTGATTTGAGTAATCCATTTGTTTGGGATTTGGACATGTATGAATGGGCCTTAACCTCATGGGCTTTTGATAGAAAAATCTATTAGGTTATTTTTATATACAGGTCAGATCCCCTCTGCACTCTCTAACCGTAGCTAGCCATCCCTGCTTTACGGCTCGCCCTTTTCTTACAATTTTGCAGTTAGAGACTCGCATGGTTATGGATTCAAAGATGACATTACTTGGTGTTCTAATTTCTAACATTGATCGATTAGAATTTTCTTAGATTAGGTATCAGATCCTAGTTGTACTAGGATTAGAACCCACTAGATTAAAACAAGAATTTGAGATTTGCAAAATTCTGTTTTTCGATCTTGAATACGTGTCTTGGTTCGATCAATGAATTTTTTTGCATTGGAACGTATTTCTTGAATCTGTTGAAAGGTGTGGATATATGTGGTCTGAAAAATTATTGAATACCAATGTTTGGCTTGGAGTTGGAATGCAGTTAACGATTTCTTAGTATCTTAAAAAATTGATTAGGTAATTTTCAAACAATCAAAATGGCAGATTCAAAGTTTTAAAATTCTTTCCTTTCCTCTTGAAATCAAATCTGTCATGAGATCTTAATCACTAGGTTGTCATGCTTGTTAAAATTTGAATGATTAAGCTTTTTGTCCTGAATAACCTCGAGAACACATGGCCGCTGTGATTTTCTTGAGACTGCATGACCATTGCTTCCATTTTACCTTGGTGCTATCATTAGTGGCGTTCGCGGGGAGGAGGACAGCCGCTTCTCCTGGTGCGCTGCTGCTACTATGTCATTGCCGCTGCCGGTTCCTCGCACCATCGTAGTGCTGTCGGAGAGGAGACGAACAGCCACTGGTTCGTGGCGGCGATCGCCCGCTGCTACTGGTAAGGCTGGTTCAAGGCTGGTGGGACCGCCGCTGAAAAGGAGGACGCTCGTCGCGCTCGACTCCATGGTTCCTGGAGCCCCGTTCGCTGCCGACTGACCTTCGGGCCGCTGCCTTGTCGGGCATCCGCCATGGTTGTCTAGTATAGTCACCAAGAAATTCTACAAGGGCATTCAGTAAGCATACGTATAGCACCTCACGGATCACATACGCACATTCATATTACTATTTGGAAAATTTGCAAGATGTGTGCCGTATATATCTATATATATATATCCTTTTGAAATTGAGAATACAGCTGCTTGAATAATATTAATGTTTATATATGTTTTGCGCACATATATTCATGCCAAAGAAGCATATTGCGCGTTTTATATATTATATATTCACATAATCAATAAGATAAAAAAGGGTTCAAGAAGTTCATTCAAAAGAATAAGACAAATTATTCATTTACATATATGTTTTGTAATGGCTGGATTGTGTTTTGCATGTACACATGGCCGAATTGTGTTTATATATTTATATGTTTACGATTCATCCGGGTTTTCTATCTATATAACCCAAGGCTACCTCAAAGGGGAAATTTTCCTATCTATGCCTTGATACGTGCCTCGCATTAATAGCGAGTATCACTCTCACCTTTTATAAATACCATAGCAGGGGAAAGGATTAGACATCTCAACCTATATACTAAATCCCTCCACTCTCTCTATCTCTAATCAAGACAGCAACCATTTGGCATGTGTATGTGTTCAGAAGTGGGTTACCTGAGCAATTTCCGAACTAAGAATGAGATCCCAAGTTACTCGAGTGAGTGTTTCCATGGCGATGAGGGGTGTACCTGCAAGGACTCCGACGCCCAAGTCAGTGAGTGCAGGAAAGTGTGAGAAGTAGGTCAGAAAAGATACCTTACGTTCGAGGCTGGATCCATATATATACGAGTGAGCGGTTGAGAGATAAGGGGGATTTGATCCCGCCTTCGTAGGGGATAACCCGGGACGTCCTTTATCATGGGGGATACCGCAGGTCCGAAGCCATCTGGCTACATGTGAGGGAAGAATCGTTCCGTGCTGTTAGGGAGCAGAGGGACTTAACTCGGGTTTGGGCCTCAACTCGGGTTAATGGCCCGAGATAGGCTCGGCCTGTTAACGATTTCGAGGTCTGTTTGGGCCTAGTCCTCGGGCCGAGTTGGGCCCCAATACTACTGTCCGGAATAGTATGTATAAAATATATATTGTGTTTATACTTTGGAATTAAATTTTGTGATTTAGAATTCAATTATATTAGAATTGATATATTGTAATTTCTCAATTAATTAGGATGAAATAATTGTGATTAATAGAATTGATTTATTGTTATATCTTAATTGATTATGATTGATATAATTCGTTCTTATCTCTTAATCAATTATGATAGTTGATTTGCTCTTATCTCTCAATCAATTGTGATTGACAAATATAATTGATCTCTTATTATCCCTTTGTTAATCATAATTGATTTGTTTTTAATAACCCACCTACACTTACCTCATATGTATGTTGGGCTCTATACCCAAGCCTATGTAAGCTAAGGAATAGGAGGGATCTTAAATTGTTATTGAGGGGCCTCATATGCCCACATGACATTTGTCAGGATACTGCTCAAATTGTTACTGACATTTTGGATTGATCATATTGAAAGGTTTTGTCTCTTCTTTGTGGCCAATTCATGGGTTGGGTCCTTATTTTATAGATATAGGCAATCTAGGGACCATAATTTTTAGGAGTCTATAACTGTCCCTGAA
This sequence comes from Pterocarpus macrocarpus, assembly GCA_031439585.1. Lineage (NCBI taxonomy): Eukaryota > Viridiplantae > Streptophyta > Magnoliopsida > Fabales > Fabaceae > Pterocarpus > Pterocarpus macrocarpus. Next base: position 13,467,813 of record CM062522.1, on the reverse strand, counting down.
ACTTTGCACTTATTTTATCGTATAAAAAAATCCAAATCTTAATTGCATCAATCACTGATTGTTTGATGGTGATTTAATAAAATTACAGTAAAATTTGTTATATGCATCAGTAAAATATTTTCCTTTATTAATTTTCTTTATTACCATGAATTTTGGTGGATTATTGTAAGTGTTTAATTATTTTCGATTGATATTTAATAAAATAATAATATACTGAAGAGATAATCTGTTATGTTTGAATCTTTTCATGGTATTGACTCTCGCTATTTTCTTACTCGAGTTGTATGCTCAAAATGCTTGTTTATCAAGTTGCTTCCGCTTAAGTTGTTTAAATCCAAACAAAAATAAATTAAGTTTATAGAATTGGAAATTGCCTCTTAAGTCACATCGGGAAATTACTAGAAATGTTTGGAAAAGTAGGAGATAAATTAGAAATTGGTTATTTAGGCAATTGATTATCCTTGTTGAGTGCTTTATTGGTTGAGTGAGTTTCACAAAATTAATATTTTAGGATGGTATAACTAGAAATGATTATGAATCGATCATTTTCTTGCCCTTTTCAACTCCTGTGAGTTTTTTCATAAATGACACTAATAACCAAAATTGGGCTCATAACTAAAATATTTGTAAGAGGAAATTTACATGAAAAATATGGAATTGCCTTTGGGTAATTAATTGATACGTTATTTGTGGATCCAACCTTGTGAGGAATATTTTGGTTGAGAAGGTTCGTCTACCTAAAGGGGACAACTTCTGGAGTCGAGTTTTTCCTATACAAGATAGATAACTTGCATGTTCTGCATTCTCTATCCAAAAGGGTGGTGCAATGATGTGTATAGGGGTAAGCTCTAATGCCCTTCAAAAGCCAATAAGTGGTATAAATTTTATTAAGCTAAGGGCTTTGATGAACAATAAATCAATTGTTAATAAAAACTTTTGTATGGACTAATGATTTGTTCAAGTGTTTATCTACATATTGCACTAGATCATGCATGCATACAGGGATGAGAATAAGATTATACAAAGATAAACTTTCTTATACGTATCTCTTAAAAAGCATATCAAGAAGTCCAAAAGGATGCATTTATGTCATCAGAAGGAAATCAAACCATTAGAAGAGTCACAAGCATTTCAAAAGGATGAACTATCTAGATGAACTGTCTAGAAGGCTATGTCTAGAAGGGTGATTACCAGAAAATTGATTCACATGAAGTACCTCACCCTCAAAGCTTCCTCTGAACGATTTATGGATCATTCCCAAATTTCAAACTTGATAAAACAAGATCCAAAAGAAGCGTTGACAACTCTGAAAATTTGATGACCATCAACGGCTAGTTTTTTCTCTTCTTTGGTGAAATTTCTACTTAGTGAGGAAGAAAGTAACCTACTTCTCTCTCTAATCTTATACCAGTGTATCAAAAGCTCTGAGCTTAAGGTCTGAAAGTCTCAACGGCTAGATTTTTGAAGCTTATATGAATCGGGAAGATGATGAATAGTTCATTGGTTAGTTAAGAATTTTTCCATTTGAATATCTTTTAAGACTTCATCTTTCTCAACCTTCTGAACATCCAGAAAATTACTTGTTGTAATTTCTAAAAAGAAAAATCTTCTCATTTACTGTGTATTAGCCAATATCCTCTAACTAAGAGTATTGAGAAGTCACTATACACTGTCCTTAAGTGATTATATACTTTGGAGTGATTTAGTGTGAGTGTTATCCAAACACAAATCATTCAATTTGAATATTGTAACCTGACATGGTAATGATTTTTGTGAGCTTGGAGAGGTTAGGATAAAATACTACTTGTTGTTAGCTGAAGAGGCTTTGTGAACACCACTCACTTGGTTAGATTGGAGAGGTTAGGAAGAACTACTAAGTTGTAAAAGCTTGGAGAAGCTTAGATAAAGAATACTCAATTTATAAAAATCTCAACAAAATGTTGGGGACTGGACGTAGGCACGTGGTTTGGCCGAACCAATATAAAATTTCTTGTGTGATTCTCTATCCTTATCACTCTTATTCCCTTTCTTACCTAGTTTATTTTTCTATGTATGCTCATTTATCAGTTGCTTTCCAAAAGCATTGTGAGACAATACCTTTTATTTTCCAATTCAAACGCTTTTGTATTCCAAGTCTAAAGGCTTGAGAAAAGTGTGTTTAAAAGTTTTTAAGAGCAGAAAAGTTTTAGAAGAACAATTCAACCCTTTTCTCGTGTTATTTCTTCCTATTTGTGGAATGATGGAGGATGTTGTGAGTCATTTGGATTGCCTTGAATTTTCAACTTGCTTGTAAAAAAAAAAATTCTGATAAAGTATAATTTGTTAAATTTTGGGGTGATATTTTGAATGATGGCACATTGAAAATCAATTCTCATGTATCATGTGATGAAATTTACATGTGTATTATGTTTTCTATTTACTATAATTTTGGACAAAACCTTTCAGGGATGCTGTTGACTTAAATTATGACCAGTAGATGTGTTGCACCTTCTTATGGACTACGTCATATTTTGGGCAAGAGAAAATTGATTTGTGTACATGAGCTTTCATAAATTGGTAGTTGCCACCAAATTCGGATTGCTTATATGGGGTTTGTGGAAGTCTTTGCAATTTGAGGAATGGTTATTGTGTGCAATTACCTACCCAAAAGCAAATTTTGTATGTGACAATTAGGCACTGGTTATTGGAGATGTATTGGTCTAGAAGATACACTGCCCAAAGGAGACAGATTTCTAAACTTGATGCATGCTCATTGAGTAACTCATCTTTATTCTATGGATGATGTTAATAGAGATACTTTGGTCTAGAGGGTCTATCTGCCCAAAAGGGATGGATTCTTGAACCTAGTGTATATTCACTAATTAACTCATTTGAGGTTCTAACCTTGGTTACAACCTTGGTTGATAGTCGTACGTTATGCCTAAAGGGGAATATGTGATGTTATGTTAGCCTCATTATGATAGCTATTTAATTTTAAGCTATATCTTGCCAATTATTCATTTTAATGCACTCCCATTTTTCTAGATGAGGTTAATGGAGATGCATTGGCTTGTGGAATCCATTTGCCCAAAGAGGATAGATTTTCAATTTCAATGTATGCTCATTGATTAACTCATTTAAGGTTCGGACCATGGTGGCACATTTTGCCCAGAAGGGAACGTGCTGTTATGCTAACCTCATTGTGACAATTATTTAATTTTTAGTTATATCTTGTTCATATAATTTATGCAAAACTCTTCAGATGAATAATTGTTTTGCTTCAATGAAATTTTTGATTGGATCAAAATAAACCTTTTGGGGAAAGTCCCATTAGACTGCATCGAATAAAAATTTTCTTTAAAATTGTTGACCTTGACATCACTCTATGTGAACAACTCAGGTGATTATAATAAAGGAATACACCTTAATAGAGCTGAGTGGGAGCAATCCAATATTCTTATTTTGATTATCCTTGAGAGGATTTTTCAATTCTTCTTTGTTGGTTTTATCTTGTTGATGTCTTTAGGCCCTTGCGGGCAACTATTTGATGTTGTGGAAGAGTTGCACATGTGTGCATAGTGCTTATATCTTGTGAGCCTTCTCTATACCTCTACTTCTATTGATAATGGTGCTTTTGTCATCCCGTAAGTTTTTTCAATTTCTCACGTTTGAGGGTCCTTCCTGCGTTATATCTAATATTATTATTTACATTAGTGTACTTATTGTTGTTAATAATTTTTGCTTTATTATGGCTAGATTGCTTCCATATTATCAAGTTTTATTGCTTTCGCTGCCAGTCTTTATCAGCTATTCTTGGCCTAATTTTTCAATAACATCTCATCTATTACCCCTGTTTGAGTTGATTCTCAAGTTAACAACATGTTATAATTGATCCTCCTCCATTGATAGCATAATTGATTCTCCTGCAACGGTTGAGGTTCTACAACCTACTGAGCTGGTTGAGCAAATTTCCTTAAGTTCTCAAATGCTCCATAATAATAATAATACTTATGTATTTTGCTTGGAAATTTATGGAGTGAAATACTTTGGTTATCCCACTTGGAAACAAAATTTCCTTTAATTTTGGTAGTGTTATTTCTCAAATACCAAAAGTTTAAAAATTATGAGTTACTGCCAAATTCGTTTGTTGAAATTGTGTTGCTTATGAAAGTTGGCATCCAAGTTATGTTGAATCTTGATATCAGTGGGAGGATTATGACTTTAGCCATTATTTGATGTCAAGATTTGTACTAAAATAATTTCTTAAAATATTTGATTGAATTAAATGGTTCCCAATATTGAGATACTTTATATATTATAGAGTTTTAGAGAAATTTAAATTTCTTTTTTTACTCTGTATGTTTAAGATTTTGTTGTATCTTATGAAAAAAAAAATGCATTTACTGAACACATTAAATATTTCCAGCTAGCTAATCTCTTAGTTTAAGGTAGAGTGCAATATTGTAAAATTTTAATGGTACTTTGTGTTAATTATCCTATTTAATTAAATAGGTCACATTCAGATAAAAATTAAGTTTCATAACAATATGCATGAGACAGTAGCAAAAATATATATACATATATATTTAAAAACTTTAATGACATTTTAAGGCTCATTCAATAACAATATATACAAGTTTTACAATAATAATAACCAAAGAACAAACGCAAACTTTGTTGGTGATCGTCAATTGTACTCACCACCAGTGCAGACCACAACTGATATGGATACCCTGCAAGAAAAGATTTTATGTTTATAGTTGGAAAAATGTTATTTATACTTATTTTTTAAATTAATTATAAAAATATAATAAAAGATAAAGATATAATAAAGTGGTAAATTTACCTTCTTTTTTTGTTTTTTTGAGCTGGAAAGGAATTTTATTGATTAACAAGAATTAAATAATGGTACATCCACAACGAATTTAGGTGGCTGTTCTAACCAAGACTCCCGCTGAATGTCTTTTGCAAAATTTGCTAGAATGTCCGCCACTCTGTTACATTGCCTGGGAACAAATTTACATCTAAAATTCCTACTACCAGCCTATGATCTTTCAGGTTCATTTTTTAAAGTACTCTTTCAAACATTCTTAGCATCTGCTTCTAATTCTATCTATTCCAAATCAACCTCTAAAACAAATAACATACCTGATTTGGCTGCCATTAGTTCACCAGTATATGGGTATATGTGTCTTTCTATTTAATTGTGTATTTACAATGAATTTATAAAATACATATAAATAATATTTTTCTTACTGATAGTACATGTATGGCTCACCCGCCGCAAACATACTTCAGAGAAAAAAATGATTAGGATCTACCCCGCGATGAGTTGGGATTTTTCTTTTTGAACAAAAAAGCTAAATTTATATTAAGGAAAAGACTGTTTCAACCCAGAATTTTCGATAAGCGGAAGCTTTTATTATTTTTATTCTACTCATGAAATCAAATAATGTAAATAAAAATAATTTGAAAATATATTTTGAGTTTGATTAAAATGAGGATTATTTTATTGATAGGTGAGTCTAGATTCTTATTAAAAAACGAGTGAAATGTACAATGCCTTTCCCCAAAAGGCAATCTTCCTTTCGGTGAAGGTCGGGCTTTGGATTCCTGCGAGATTCGTCGGTGACCCTACACCACCGATATTAATTCTATTGAATTTCGGTTCATTTAGTTTAAGCAGACTGAATTTATTATACGATAAAATTTTTGGAGTGCTTTTTTTTATATATTTTTTAGACTTAAATCTTAGACTTTTTATAAAAAGCGATTAATTTTAATATAATATTAATAAAAAAATTTATAATATCATCTAATTATATATTTTTATTAATAAAATTTTTAAAATAATAAATAATTAACTCAAATATATTTATTAATATGATAATATATAATTAAATATTTATATAATTTTTTTATCATCAATAATACATCAAAATTAAATTAATATTAAAAAATAACTATTGATTATATGATATCATAATATGCAGACCTTGAGAACAAGAAGGTCTCGGGTTTGATTCATAAATAATAATAATAATAATAATAATAACATCTCGGGTTTGTAACATATTGCAGGTATCCAAATCGGGAGCAATTCAAGGAGATCTGTAACTTCTCGAATTTAACATCTAATGATTAATATTTGAATTAATTTTTTTATTTATCTTACTAATTAATTTTTTTTTTCTATTTATGTAGAAGTGTGAGATAGATTGTTGATATAATATTTCTTTTATATATTAGTGGTATATTAAACTTTTTTTAATCAATTTTTGTATCAGACCTACAATAGATTTATCAACTATTTCTCTATATTGATATCAATATATTTTTTTATGTGAGATATATAAAAATATTATACATCAATTTATGATTATATTTTATTATTATATGCAAATTTTGATTATATACCAATTAGTAATTACTCTTAAATTAATTTTAATTATGATAATTTTTTTACTTAATATTTATTAATTACAATACATATAATTAAAAAAAATTATTATCCCATATATTATTCGGATTCAATTCTAGTTTTTTTATATTTAAAATATTCAAATATTAGACTTTATATATATATATATATATATATAAAACAGGTATTGATTGTATGATATCACCATGTGCGCAGATCTTGACGACAAGATCTCTGATTTGGAACGTACTGCTAGGTATCCAAATCGGGAGCAATTCTATTATGAGATCTGTAACTTCTCGAATTTAACATCTCATAATTTATATTTGAATTTTTTTATTTATCTTACCTTTTTTTTTAAATTTATATAGGACTATAAGTCTATAAGATAGATTATTGATACAATTCTTTTATGTATTAATGATATACTAAACTTTATTTAATCAATTTTTGTATCAGATTTACAATTAATGTCATTTCTTTCTCTATATTGATATATCAAAAACATTACACATCAATTTATGACTATATTTTATTATCATATGTAAAATTTGATTATATACCAATTAGTAATCAATCAACCATTTAGTTCTCTGGAAATTAAGGAAGCGCTTTTTCAAATGGGACCCACGAAAGCTCCAGGTCTGGATGGAATGCCGGCATTTTTCTTTCAAAGATATTGGCACATAATTGGGGAAGCTATCATCAAGGCAGCCCTCAGGATTTAACTCATTATAGGCCTATATCATTGTGCAATGTTGTTTATAAGTTAGTTAGTAAAACTCTAGCTAATAGACTTAAGGTGATCTTACCTAGAATCATTTCAGAGTCCCAAAGTGCATTTCTTAATGGCAGGATTATTTTAGATAACGTTCTCATTGCATATGAATTAATCCATGCCATCAAAAATAGGAGAGTAGGCAAACAAGGACACTTTGCTCTTAAACTAGATATGAGTAAGGCCTACGATAGGGTTGAGTGGCAGTATCTTATGGCTATTATGAGCAAGTTGGGATTCAGTGAGAGGTGGACTTAACTTATTTACCACTGTATTTCATCGGTTTTCTATTCTATCTTGATAAATGGTGTCCTGGGGGACCCTTTTGTTCCCCAAAGAGGCCTTAGATAAGGGGACCCACTTTTTTCATATCTCTTTGTTATTTGTGCTGAAGGATTCTCTACTTTACTACAAAAGGCAGAAATTCAAAATGAAATTGGTGGAATTAGGGTGAATAGAGCGGCCTTTAAAGTCTCTCATATATTTTTTGCGGATGACACTCTCATTTTTGCTAAGGCGGATATGAGAAATTGTGAAGGAATATTGGAAATCATCAATAAATACGAGACAGCTTTAGGATAATGCATAAATTTTGAAAAGTCAACAATCCTATTAAGCCCTAATATGACAGAGGCTCAGAGGCAACTAGTCGTTAACAGTCTTGGTATTCAATCAGAAGTGTATGCAGAGAAATACCTAGGTCTCCCCTTAATGATTGGAAGATCAAAGAATAACTCTTTCCAAACCCTGAAGGAAAGAATTTGGAAAAGAATTCAGGGGTGGAAAGAGAAACTATTATCTAAGGGAGGAAAGGAAGTTCTCATTAAGGCAGTGGCTCAGGCTATTCCAACCTACACCATGTCATGCTTTAAGATAGCTACAAATCTTTGCAAAGAACTTGAAAGCCTTATGGCTAGATTCTGGTGAGGAGACCAAACTGACTCTAAGAAGATTCATTGGGTGAGCTAGGAGAAAATGTGTTAGCCCAAAGAAGCCGGTGGATTGGGATTCAAAGATTTGCACAACTTTAACCTAGCCATGCTAGCAAAACAAGAGTGGAAACTACTCCAAAATGAAGACTCTTAGGTGGCTAGGGTTCTAAAAGCCAAATACTATGCAGGTGGAAGTTTTATGTCAGCTGAGCTTGGGTCTAATCCATCATTTACTTGGAGAAGTTTGCTTGAAGGAAGAACTGTTTTAATAAAGGCCTCCTTTGGAGAGTAGGGAATGGGGAAAACATTAATATAGTTGACCCTTGGGTTCCTAATATGTCGGGATTTAAGGTACAAGTGAGAGAGGGATCACCTATGATGATTAACAAGGTTAACGAATTACTGTTCCATAACCCAACAAGGTGGAATAGGGAATTAATTGAGATGGTATTCAACCCATATGAAGCTAACATTATTCAGCAAATACCACTAGCTCAAGGAAATATTCCAGACTCTATAACCTGGAATTATGATCCCAGAGGGGATTATACAGTGAAAAGTGGATATAAAATTCACTAGAGTGCCCAAATTGAACAGCAAAAACAAGAAAACCAAGAATATAATCAGTTATATTCTACTTTATCTCAGTACAAGAAAGTCTGGAATTCTATATGGGGCATGAAAAATCAACCTAAAATTAAGATTTTCACATGGAGGGCAGCTAGGAATATTCTACCTACTAGAAATAGACTGCTATCTAAACACATCCAGGTAGGAAATGGGTGTTACCTTTGCGGAGGAAACACTGAACAAGTTTTGGCACTTATTCAACTATTGTCCATATTTTTTCTCTGTTATGGAATCTTCTGAGATGTAGGTTCAGGTGAATACCACCATCGATGACCTTCAGGCTTGGCTCGAACATCTGCAAAATAGTTTTAGCACAATGAATAACAGAGATAAAGAATTAGTAGCTTCAATTTGGGAAGAGGTGTGGAGCCAGAGAAACCAAGCATGGCTCCAAAAACGAACATTAAGCCCTTTTCAACTATTCCTCCAGAGTGCTACTAACCTGAGAAGCTTTAGATAGACACAAGTGAGGAACAATCTCCAACTTAGAGCCAATCAACCGCCACGTGAGAGCTGGGAAGCGCCACTGCTAAGAGTCTCCAAGGTGAATACGGACGGAGCCACCTTCGAAGAAGACAACGCGTATGGCATTAGGGTCGTGGTCCACGACTGGGGAGGAAGGTTTGTCGCCGGGAAAAGCAAGAAGTTCATTGGAGTGGTACAAGCACAGAGAGTAAAAACCATGGCTGTGAAAGAAGGGCTGCAATTGGCAATCGATTTGGGAATTAGGGCTCTTATCCTAGAGAGTGATGCGAGAGCAATGATGGAGTATTTTGGGTCAGCTTCAAATGATATATCTCATAATGGACTCATTTTGATTGAAGCTTATAGGCTTGCTTTGGGGTTTAACTATTTTAAAGCCTAATACACTCCCAGAGGATGTAATAGTATAGCTGACAAATTGGCTAAATTAGCTAAGGAACGGAATTTTAGAGTATGGACTGAGGAGGCTCCAAATTGCATTAAAAACTTGTTAGCCTCTGAGACTTTAGTTTAATGAATTCATACTTCACACAAAAAAGAAATTTAGTTATAATAAACTTTTTAACTTAATATTTCTTAATAACAATGTATATAATTAAAAATATGTTATTATCAGTGCATTGCACGAGAGTACAAAATATTATTTTTTTAATATTTAAAATATTCAAATCTAAAAGCAGATAGTGATTGTATAATATCATAATGTGCAGATCTTGACGACAAGATCTTGGATTTGGAAGATATCGCAGGGATCCAACTCGGAAGCAATTCAACTTTTGAGATCTGTAACTTTACTGTGGGGAATTAATTATATTCATTTTGAGTAGTCATAGGAGATTAATCTTAATATATTATGAGTATAAAAAGATTTTATATTATTATTTAATTATATTCCACTATTTATAAGACTTAATAGTAAGTGAGAGAGTGAAACAGTTTTTCTGGTAATATTTGCGTAAAACTTATCTACAAATTTTTCTAATCATAAATAGTACGAAACTTTTTTAACCAAATGCCAAATGCATGTCGCAGGTTTTTATCGTGGGCTGCTACGTGGTACAAACATGTTTTTCGTAAGAATGGGAAAATTTTTAAAATTTAATTTATATGTATTGATAATGTAAAATAATTTTATATTATTAATTATTAAAAATAAAAAAAAATAAAAAATTATGATAAATTTTTTATTATAATAGGTGATTATTTATATGAGTTGGTACTTTCTATTATTTTTATTATTTGATAATGTAAAATTATTTTTATATTATTTATATATTTAAATTAAATTTAAAATTTTAAATACTCTATGGAGTAAATATTTTTTTACTCCATATAAATATTAATCATACAGTAATTAAAAATAAAAAATAAAATAAAAAATAAATTTATGATTATAACATATATATAGAGTGTGGATTTTTTTCTCGATGGAGAGGATAGAACTTCTTCTAAGAATAACCCGGATGATTTGGTGACCAATCACGTGTGGCTTGGAGTATAGGAAGAGGAGAGAGAAAATGAAAGGGCAACCAAAAACGCAAACCAATTTTACTTTCGTCTGCCGTTTCGTGTAATTTTTTTCGTACCATATAGAATTTTCCTTTCTCTTTCTCTTTCTCTTGTATATGTCACAAAGTGTATATTTTGTATATTTTTGTGTTAAATGGTTAGAATTATAACATGTCTTATGATAAGATTATGAGGTATATTAATATATCAATCATCTATGATATATTATAATAATATTTAATTTTAAAAAAATTTAAAAATATAATTAAATATATTTAAAAAATTAATTATTATATATTGACAGTATAAAATAATTTTACATTATCAGTATAATTAAAAAATTTTATCAGTATAATTTTAATTATGATACACTGACAGTATAAAATTATACTAAAAGTATAAAATAATTTTACATTATCAATATAATCAAAAAATTTTATCAGTGTAATTTTAATTATCATATACTGACAGTACTATAAAATTATACTGATAAAAATTTTTGATTACACTGACAGTGTAAAATTATTTTATACTGCCAGTATAATTTTACATCGCAAGTATTTATAATTAAAATTATCTTGATAAAATTTTTTTTATTACATCGACAAAGATAAAATTATTTTATACTGTCACTATAATTTTACACTGTCAATATATGATAATTAAAATTATACTAATAAAATTTTTTGATTATATTAATGATATAAAATTATTTTATACTATCAATATAATTTTATATTATCAATATATAATAATTAATTTTTAAAATATATTTAATTATATTTTTAAATTTTTTTAAAATTAAATATTATTATAATGAATCATAAGTGATTGATACATTGATATACCTCAAAATCTTACTATAAAATATGTCATAATCCTAACCTAATCGTTCAACACAAAAATATACAAAATATACATTTTATGACGTGTCAGAGAATTCACCTTTTCCTTTTTTTTATGTCATAACAGTTGATAATTTTCTCCTCAGTTATATTCCATTCGTACTTTTCATATAAGATTTATTTGAGGCAGCAATACCCATTGATTTTTTTTGTACTTTGCCTTCAATTCTCAAACCGAAAAAAGAAACAAAATGGAATTCCTATCTCCTAAACTATTGCTATGGTTTCTTCCCATTGTTGTGCTGCTTTCGCTTCCTTGCTGTTTTTCTGCTACAAATTCAACAGAGAACACTTTCGTTCACTGCCTTGTAAACCATTCTGAGCCCTCTTACCCTATAACACCAGCAATCTTCACCCCAAACAATGCTTCATTCTCTTCAGTCTTGCAAGCCTACATTAGAAACCTTCGTTTCAACACCTCCACAACAAGGAAGCCATTCCTCATAATCACTGCATTGCATGTATCTCATGTGCAAGCAGCCATTGTTTGTGCACAAAAGCACAACTTGCTGATGAAAATCCGCAGTGGAGGCCATGACTATGAGGGCATATCTTATGTGGCTGAGGTGCCATTCTTCATCCTAGACATGTTCAATCTCAGATCCATTGAGGTTGATATAGACAATGAGAACGCTTGGGTCCAAGCTGGTGCAACAATCGGTGAAGTTTACTATAGAATAGATGAGAAGAGTAAAACTCTTGGCTTCCCAGCTGGGGTGTGTCCCACTGTTGGTGTAGGAGGCCACATAAGTGGTGGTGGCCATGGTAATATGGTGAGAAAATATGGCCTTTCTGTGGACCATGTTGTTGATGCACAAATAGTTGATGCTCAAGGCAGATTGCTTGATAGAAAATCCATGGGTGAAGATCTCTTTTGGGCAATTAGAGGTGGTGGTGGAGCTAGCTTTGGTGTGGTCATTTCCTACAAAATAAAGCTAGTTAGAGTTCCTGAGATAGTCACTGTTTTCAAAGTCCAGAGGACCCTGGAGCAAAATGCCACAGATATAGTGTATAACTGGCAGCATGTTGCGCCAAACACTGACCATGGTCTTTTCATTAGGCTTATCTTGGACGTGGTAAACGGCACAGAAAAGGGAACAAAGACTGTGAGGGCTAACTTCTTAGCCTTATTCCTTGGTGACTCCAAAAGTCTTGTTTCTCTTTTGAATGAGAGCTTCCCTCAATTGGGTTTGAGGCAACAAGACTGCATAGAAACAACTTGGCTTCGATCAACAGTGCTGTATTGGACTAATATCATCATTACAGTTCCTGTTGAGATTTTGCTTGATAGGCAACTACAATCTGACTACTTTAAAATGAAATCCGACTATGTAAATAAACCAATTTCCAAAGAGGGCTTGGAAGGGATTTGGAAGAAGATGATTGAGTTGGTGGACACAAAAATATATTTCAGTCCTTATGGTGGGAGAATGAATGAGATTCCATCAACAGCAACTCCTTTCCCTCACAGGGCTGGGAACCTTTGGATGGTCGAATACATAGCAAATTGGTACCAGCCAGGAAAAGAGGTTGCAGATTACTACATAGACTTGGCAAGAAAACTTCATAAATACATGACTCCTTTTGTGTCCAAGAACCAAAGAGGGGCTTTCTTCAATTATAAGGACTTTGATTTGGGCATCAACCACAATGGTAAGAACAGCTACGTTGAAGGCAGAGTTTATGGAGTCAAGTATTTCAAGGATAACTTCAACAGGTTGGTTCAAGTAAAGACCAAGGTTGATCCTGGCAATTTCTTTAGGAACGAACAAAGCATCCCTACCCTGCCAGATGTGAAGATTTTGAATAATGACTACTCAAAAGTGATTAATTAATGTGTATTTTGCAGTAATTGGTTTGTCTATAATAAATTTGATTGTGGAAATAAAACTTGCTATTTAATATTGCTAGTTATTTTTTTTTTCAGTGATTAATATCTACTTCCTCTGTTTCAAAATAATTATCAAATTAAGGTTAACACACAAATTGACAAAAACAATAAATGATATTGATAATAGTATAAAATAAATTAAATAGATAAAATTACCTTTATTTGAAAAAAAATATTTTACTAATGTAATTAAGACTATAATACTTTATTTGCAAGAATTGTGTGTGGTTATTTAATAATCACAATTAAACTATGGGTAAAATTAAAAAAAATATTATTTTAATATTTTAAATTGACAGAGTTTAGAATTTAGGATTAAAGTATAAAATACACATTAATTAATAAATAAATAAATATAATAATGACATACAAAATTAACATGTTAAAGTATAAATCATATATAAAACTATTTTTTCTTGTTAGAAAAGTATTTAAGAATTACTCAAATTGTTGTTGAGATGTTCTTGATATACATGTTGGTTGGGCCAATTAGGGATTCGATTATTACTTTAAAAGAATAAAAATATTTTAAATAAGTTGGCTTCTATTAAAATTTGTGGGATTATATTTATATTATATTATCACGTTAAAAAGAATCATAAGAATATTTATAATAGATTATATGGGGACGATATAATCAAATCATGAATAAATAAGTACATGTCAAGTTTGTAAAATAGTGTATACAAGGTGGGTTAAATTGTCTTCACACAAATGTCGAAAAAGAAAACTAGTGACTCACCGGAAAAATTCTGGTACACCAATTGGTTTAGGATGTCTCCTGAACCATTGCAAACATCGCCGTCAATCAAATGGGTTGCTGTGAGGGTACCATCTGCTATGCTCTGGGCAAAGAGCATAATATACTTTACAATCGGATGGTGAAGGTTATGTAATATATTAATATATTAATTATTTATAATATATTATAATATTTTTTAAATTTTAATCAAATTAAAAAAATATAATTAGATATATTTTAGATATTAATTAATATATATTAATAATATAAAATATATATAAATAATATAATATAATTTTATATTATTAATTAATAAAATTTTAAAAAAAATTTATCAAAAAATTTTTATTTAATTTTAAAACAATATTATTTATATGATTTTCTATTATTAATTTTTTATGTCATATATTTTGTTTCCAATTTTTTAAATTAAAGATAAAAAAATCACATACTATAATATCATATAAAAATTTAGTATGGGAGAATTCTTTACCTCTAATATGTTCTATTACTCAGCGGATCAACTATGCATTTGCATAATTCTATCTAGTAATGGGCGTCACCATTTTAACAGTAGGTTTACATTTAAGTCAGCATCGGATGCTTGTAGTGGGGATTGGGGCCACAGTACAGTTTTTTTCAAATATGTTTAGCGCATTTTCCTCATGATGGGACCTTTGTGGCTGCCTTCAAACAAAGGGGACTGCACCATCACCTTAATTTGCGGAGCTTTTAGTTTGGGTGGTCCTGTACGGATTACAGCTCAGCTGGTACGTACTTCGAATCGGTTTCAAACAGGCTTTAGTGTGGAGTGGTTGTTTCCACGAGCGTGGTCCAACTGCTACCAAGTTTCAGTAATGGCTCCGTCGATACTGGGGCAGGGACCATGACGGTCCCTGATAAAAAAATCAAAATAATTTAATAAAATTATTATTTTATTTCTCTTTCTTTTTGAGATGACAAAAAAATTCATCAAAATGAATATATACAAAAATTACCTGTAATAAAAATAAGTACGAAAACAAGTTTGTTATTTATGGGAATAGGAAAAAATTCCCATTTAATAAATGAATTAGAGATGAAGGATGAGGTTTATGCTCTTTAGGGATTCATTAAATTTTTGTTAACATAAATTTATTTAAATATATATATATATATAATTTAAAAAAAATTTAATCATAATATTAATATTTTTATAATTTAGATATTATTAATTATTTTTTATTAAATTTATATTAAATATTTTATTTATATTTTTTTCTTTAGATTTTTTAAATTTTTTTATATAAATCTATGATCATTCGCGAATATTTGAATCTCTACGAAAAATAAGGAATAGAACCCCCTACGAAGTTAGGGATAGGGGGCAAAATTATAAACAGGACACGGAGAGAGACGAGGCCATGTCTTCGCCTATATGATACCTATTGCCATCTCTATTTCTTCTCATCTTTATTTCTCCTTCTCTCTTGCCGCTGCCTCTCCCCTAGGCAACCGCGGCGCAGCACTGTTTTCAACTCCTCCTCCACCGTGCAGCACGAAGCTAGTATGTCCGATGTTGCACCGAAAACGATGTTGCCCCTCGTAGAGTTCTTCAAAGATCCACAGCACGCAATGAAGTCATAGGAGACGATGTGCCGGGGAAATGGTTGCCACCAATGGAGGAGTTGCAGCTGTTGATGGCATTGATAGTGGACGACCTCGTGGAGTTTCCGGTGGCATTGTCAAAATACTCATCAGACACAATGGTTTCAGCACGTATTAGACAGGTTGAGGACGTCATCAATCGTGAAAATCTCATCGAGCTTCTAGTCACTATGCCACTTTTCCAGCGAAGGGTGAGGGTTGCGGCACTGGCAGCGTGGGGCGACAATAGAGGAGATGGGGGGTTGAGGCAGAGTGTGTGGAAAGAAAATTTATAATAATATAAAAGATAAAAATATCAAAATATAAATAGAAATTATTATTATTTATTTTTTATATAATAATATAAATAAATCTCACCCATTCATTAACTTTTTTGTGGCTAAAATTTAAAGGCCATCATGGTCCATAATTTATCACGCCCGAGGATAGAAATAGAACGAGCCCTCAGTAACAGAACAGTTCTCAACCCTGCTACTTTCTCTCATGAAAACGATCATAGTTACTGTGAAAGATATAGCACATCTTCCGAGAAGTCAATGGTTGCAAAGATCAAGCATCGGTATTTTTCCCACCCTCTGGGCATTGGCTGCTAGAGTTACTCTACGCTGCCTCAGTTCTTAGCTTTATAACTAGTTCGGTTGGGATAAATTTTCCCCGGAATGTAAACCCCTAGTTGTGTTTTTCTTTTGTGTGCCAGGGATCACAATTACATAGTAGGCCCTAGATATTTATCTGAAAAAGACATCTATTTAATGTTGGTTTCGAAATTTTTAATTTGTAACTGAATTCATTCTTATCAGATTTTCTTTAATCCATCCGAGATCACAATTCCAAATTAAACTCTGAATGTTTTTCTAAACAAAAATGAATCATCTAAGATCATTAAAAACTTTACTTTTAAAAAAATTATAGTTTAATTCTAGTATTGCACATATTATATTTTATTAGAAACTATGCTTGCTGATAATTAGAAACAGCTCTTGCAATAAGTTCATTTTATAGCCTCCCAATGGTCATTGTTTTTTTATCTAGTTGTTGGATTTAGTTTGAAAGATGCTAAAAAGACAAGGAAGCTTCATGTAAGGATACTTCACTTTTAAGTGCTTCTAATATTGTGTGTATTATAGGGCAGGTATCGTATTCAATTTCAGGTTGTTGATGTAACATAATCAACATCATTCATAATGTTCACTAGTTAAGCTTCAAATATTTTAAATGAGTGTTGCTGACTTTCAGCAAGCTTGCATAACAAAGGAAATAATATTCATGTTGTTTTTGCTTTTTTCGGCCCGTGGTACTTTAACTGAATGCGAGCGTGCAATAGTCGTAAAACTATTCCAAGAAGTAATCAAATCAGTATTAGCTGAATAGCTTAGCCATTTTGTAAAATGACTGATCCCAAAAAGTAAGGCAATTAATTATGCTAAGGAGGGAAAAGATTCCTCAAAAATAAATTCATTAAGCAACTGACAGCTAATGGCAAATTAGGTCGTTGAAAAGAATTTAGCGACTAATTGAAGGTTAACAGGACACATTTAAGTATACAAAAAACATATAGGGAAATGCAATAAAAGAATTGTTGTAAATAGCTTAAAAGTAAAGCGGAAGTAAAGGTTTAAAAGTCAGAGAAATGATAATATAGACTCGGATTCAGCGTGAATCATGACTCTATATTACCATTACTTTAAAAGTAAAGACTAAATATATCGATTAAAAAGTAGGCTTAAGATTCGTTGGTCCAGGCAAACTCTTAGACCAACGTTACTTCCATGTAGTTTAAAGGTTGGATCTTTGTTATTTTAAATTCGACGGCTAATGTTTGAGCCGTGTTTTCTAACTAATTACTTTCTTGTTTAGGTTTTGTCGAAGAAAAAGTTGTAGATGAATCCCAATACGTTATTTGACCAATGGCATAGCATAGCGATTGTGGGGAAGGTGCTGTGCACTACAAATGGCGGAGCTAGTTAGTCATGTTGTCAAGCATCACAAAAAGAAGATTAAAACAAGATATTGCCCCAAAAATGACACAAACGGAGTATAGACAAAAACGTACAAATACCAGCTATTCTACTTAGTCCCAAACAACTCTGATCCACCATGTCAATAACTTTAGTCATCGTCTGTGTGGCACATTGCGAAGGCTTACATGTCTTCTCTTCTTTGCAGTTCCAATGCCGGGTTCAGTGCAAAGTGATGGAAACTACCGTTATGAGACGAATGACATTGGCTACCACACGAGACAAAGAACCCATTAACCCCTAAAAGCATAATACTTCGACGGATTTTAGGGAATCGGTACAATGATTCTTGGCAAACAAAATACTCTTAGGCCCTCCTTAGCAATTATTTGTAGGGTTCTTTTTGTAATTTATAAAAGGGAATAACTTGGTTCAAGAGTCTGTCAAGACCAACGAATCCTAAGCCTAAAAAATAAATGTTGAATTGCAAAGATAAATGAATAGACTTTGCTCAATTAATTTATTAGATTAGCGTGTGCCTCTACAAAAAATAATGTATAAGGTTATTTATTATTACAAAAGAATGGTTATTCATCATTTCCTTATATTCATGCACACATCCATTTTAGTGGCCAATAACTTGATCTCCAGATGAACATTTTTTTCATTTGCAATTTGGATGTTGTTTATTGAAAAGATAAGATTGAAACATTATGAAAATATTTGGGATGTAAATAATACCAAAAAAAAAAAATTAAGATTAAATCAAAATTATCATAAAATATGAGAGATGTAAATGAAGTTTTATCCCTTCTAAAACTAAGTAGAGATCTTTTGCTAGGGCCATTCACCACTCAGTTTGTACCTGGATTGAAAAGGAAAAAAAATTGATTAATTCTAATTTTGTTGAATTGGTTCAATGTTTTCAATACTTTTTAGCAAAATAAAATCAAACTACTCAGATTAAAACTAGATTAATTTGGCTCAAATGGTTAAAGTTATATATATATATATATATACATCATTAAGGATGTGCTTGGTTTATCTTTTCTTGACAAATTTTTTTTAATTAATAAAAAATTTATTTTTCACAAAAGTAAAAATAGATTTTTTATAACTTTTAAGTAGAAATTGATATGAATAGTATCTATAAAAAATATTTTTTTTGTCAAAAAATCATTTTTTTAGTAAAAAAAAAAATTAAAACAAATGCACCCTAAATTTGTTTGATTCATGCTATATTTCAAAAATCATACAAATCATAAGATTTGATTAATTAACAATATAAAGTATTTGAGGCTAAAAATGTATCAAAATTGAGATGCTTACTTTGGTACATTCAATAATTGGATGGCATGGAAACACACCACCACATGTAAGTTTTTATTGCCACTTTATATATGTCAGTATCCAATGAACATATTTATAATATTAGGCCTATTAATTTTTTTATTTATAATATCACCCAAGATTCATTTAGCAAATATATTAAGTTAATCACATTCTTAATTTATCCTTAGCTTGATACAAAATGCCTAATTTGCCCTAAGCTCATAATTTATCCTAAATTCTCAATTTACATAACAATTTTTTTCACCAATCCTAAGTAACTTAATCCTAATTTACATAATAATCTAATCTGGGATTCAAGATTCTCATCATTCCTAGGGCCCAATTGACCACTAGCTGCCACTACCATCTCCTTCTGCTGCTGCCACTTCCATGAATCGTCGTCAAGGTCAAGGTCGCTCTCCGTTGCTGGCAAGGTCGATGTCACTCTCGTCCCCTTGCGAACCTCCACTAGATCCTTTGTATCACACGGGACAGAAAACATAGGGATGGAAAAATTAATATTTTGTTACTAAAATTTAAAAGTTTAATTTAATGTTAGGTAGCATAATTGGATTGTTCTTGGATAAGTATGCAAGCATTAAAAAAGGCTCCTTTAAAATGCACGTACTCTCTGAGTGCATCCATTTCCATATAAAGTCTAGGCTTTTTCCTCCCATTGACGGTGGATGCAAAATTAGGGTTATGAATGTAGCAGTTGTTGATGGGGGTTATGAATGCAGGTTCCACAAACGGATGGAGGAGAGTAAGCATTGATGACAGAAACAAGGAGCGGTTGGAATTAGGTTATGTGAATTAAGATTGGTGAAAAAAAATTAAAATTAGGTTATGTAGATTGAAAATTTGGGATAAATTATAAGTTTAGGTCAAAGTAGAAACTTGGATTAGACTCAAGATAAATTTAAAATTTGATTAACTTAATATTTGCAAAATGAACCTTGGGTGATATTATACAAATTTATTAGGTGTCAGACCCCAAATTTGTTGAAGATGAAAAATAGAAGATGTTGAGAGAATGGAAGGAAATAGAAAAACTGAATAATACTCTGATTTGTATTGATCAATCTATCTTGTGATACAAAGCTTAAGCTGCTATTTATATGCATATGTTGAGAGCCAAAATAACAAAAGAAACTACAATAGAAAAGTGATAACTAACTTCATGTAACAGCTCTATCTCTATGTAACAGAATTAACCATTTGTGATTTATCCTTATCATCCCCCTCAAACTCAGGGTCGGGGAAGAGGAGACCTTGAGTTTGGTTTTAAATTGATCAAAGGAGGAATCCGGAAGAATTTTGGTCAATACATCGGCAATCTGCTCTGATGATGTTATGTGAGTAATGTACACTTGCTTTTTTATGACTCTGTCTTTGACAAAAAAACAAGTCTAATTGAAATCGCCTTGTCCTACTGTGTAACATAGGATTACCAGCTAGAAGAACAGCACTTATATTATCACAAAATATGGTGGTAGGAGCTGCAAGTTGGATGTGCATTTAAGAAAGTAGAGACTGTATCCAGGTTAGCTCTGCTATTGTGGCTGTAAGGCTTCTAAACTTTGCTTTAGTGCTTGAATGACTTACTACAGATTGCTTTTTACATGACCATGAAATCAGGTTTTGTCCCAAGTATACATATAGACCACTTGTTGATTTTCTATCATCTAAATTAGATCCCCAGTCTGAATCTGAAAAAGCCATTAATCTTAAATCATTACACTTATAAAACATTAACTCTTGAGTAACAAAGCCTGCTGGATATCGAAGTATTCTTTTAACAGCCTTCCAATGACTAACTAAAGGCTTTGACATGAACTGAGTAACTTTATTTACTACACATGATATGTCAGGTCTACTAATTGGAGCATATTGTAAGCTACCTACAATGAAGCTATATAGTGATGGATTGTCAAAATCAGAATCATTAAAGGCAGATAATTTCAGTGATGATAACATGGGTGTGGGCATTTGTTTTGAACCTGACATGCCAGCCTTACCAAGTAAATCAGTAATATATTTTGTCTGGGTGAGAAGAATCTGACCTGATGGAGTAGAAGTAGCTTCAATATCAAGAAAGTAATGCATCGTACCTAGATCCTTGAGTGAAAACTGATGATGCAATTGTTGAATTAAAGCTGTAATCTCAGTCTTATCATTACCTGTTATCAATATATCATCGACATGTACTAGAAGACATATAGTTGAGTAATTTGTAAATCTTGTGAAAAGTGAGGGGGTCTGACTTAGTGTTAGTAAAACCAAATTGAAATAATGTCCTGCTTAGTTTAGCAAACCAAGCTCGAGGTGCTTGTTTCAATCCATAGGTAGCTCTATGTAATTTGCATACCAAATGATCATTTTTAGTAGAAAATCCTGGTGGCTGGGACATGTAAACATGTTTAGGCAACTCCCCATTTAAAAAGGCATTATTAAAGTCAAATTGCCTTATTTGCCAACCTTTTGACAAAGTAGTGGTTAAAACCAATCTAATAGTAGAAGGCTTGATCATAGGACTAATCCCTTTGGTGAAATCCCTTAGCTACTAACCTTGCCTTATACTTTTGGATTGATCCATTAGGATTTCTTTCTATAGTGAAAATCCATTTACAACCTATCACTTGAGATCTGGTGGAGGTGTAACTAAAGACCAAGTCTGATTTCTAATGAAGGCAGCAAATTCTTCTTCCATGGCTTGTTTCCAGTGAGGACAAGTTAAAGCTTGTGTCACTGAGTGAGGAACATTATTGTCTAAATCAGGAAGTTCAAGTATTTCAGTTGCACAAACTTTTGGTTTAGTTATGCCATATTTGGACCTAGTATTCATATTATGAGTGTTCTGAGGATTAGTAGATCTAGTTCTCCTGTTATGAGTGTTCGGAGGATTAGTATTGGTTGGAGGAGGTTGGTCTAAAAGAGAAGGAATCTCAATTCCTTGAAGAGGTACCAATGTATCTGCTATAGTTATTGCAGAAGAAGGAGAATGAGTGATAGATGGGGAGATTGAATGAGAACTATCACTACTAGCAGAATTAGTTTGTGAAGCAATAGGTAAATATGGTATATTGTTAGGTACAAGTGGAATAGTTGGAATAGAGGATATAGGAGAGGAAGTAACAGAAGCAGAATTAGTAGATTGAAACAGTTCAAAATAAGGAAAAGTACTTTCATCAAATATGACATCCCTTGAAACATAAATCTTACTTGATACGGAGAGACATTTATACCTTTTTTGATTTGATGCATATCCTAGAAAGTGTAACCTGGTTTTTGTCCATGAATTATTTCAAATGGTGATTTACTTTGAGTATTAAAAGAAGGTAATCGATTTATTAAGTAGGTTGCAATCATGAAGGCTTCGGGGAGTGAGGCCGTGGCTAACAAGGCTAGTCCTGTCTTAATGTGCCTATGTTTTCTTTCTGCCGGACCGTTCTATTGATGAGAGTAAGGGATGAAAGTCTATGAATTATTCCATTTTAGGAACTGTGAAAAATTATGATTAATATACTCTTTACCATGATCAACTTGAAAAGATTTAATTTGAAAACTAGTAAGTTTTTCTATCATCAGTTTATATTGTTGAAAAGCTGCAAAAACATGTGACTTATTCACTAGTAAATATATGCAAGTATAGCCAGAAAAACCATCTATGAAACACACATAGTATTTATGACCTGTCTTAGAATTAAAAGGAGCAGGTCCCTACACATCTGAGTAAATTAATTGAAGAGGACACGTAAATTTGTGTGTTGAAAGAGTATATGGTAACTGATGTGCTTTAGCTCTAGAGCATGAATCACACACAGGAATGTTAATGGAATCTTTATTGACATTAATTCTTGATTGAGATAGTACAAGATCTACAATTTTTTAATTCGGATGACCTAACTGTCTATGCCACAAATCGTAGGAATTACAACTAGAATAGAAAATAGTAGGTACAACAGTGTTATGGCTTAATTTTGGAATGAAAACATGTTGGAATTGATAGACACCTTCTTTAAGTAGCCCTTGGAGGAGAATCTGCTTGGTGTCCTGAGATTTAACATAATGAATATTAGGAAAGAATTCAAAGAAAACATTATTATCTCTAACAAATTTAGAGGCACTGATTAAATTCTTAGCAATTTAAGGAACATGCAGTAGATTATACAGTTTAAAGGTAATACGGTGAAGAGATGAATGTAGAACGGAATGGCCAATATGATCAATTTGGATACCTGAACCATTACCAAGGAAAATTTGATCTCATCCCTGATATTCCGAGGCTGTGAGCAAATTTGATTTGTCAGAAGTCAAATGATGTATAGCCCCTGTATCTGCATACCAAATGGATCTGAGAGTGTAGCTAGAAAGGCCCGAGGATTATGAAAAGCTGGAGGAGGAGGGGTAGGATTGGAGGCTTGAGATGTAATGTTATTAAAAGATCTTGTTGAAGGTTGAAAATTCTGGTTGAATCTATGAAAGCACTACCAAACGACCAAACTTACCACTAGTTGGCATTGAGGCCTTGTTGAGTTGTTCCATGATGATCTGCCTCCTCTATAGCCTCTACCACCTCTACCTCTTTTGCCATTAGTTGATCTACCTCCAAATTGTGAATCTTGAAAAGATGCTTGAGTAATATTTGCTTGAATCAATCCACTATCTGATTTCTTGAACCTCTCTAGCGTGTCTTCTTGAGCCATCAATAATGCCCATAGTTATTAAACTCGGACCGTACCGGCCGGTCCAACCATTGAACCAATGACCTGACTAGATGACCAGTCCGAGCTGCTCTCTGGATGATCTAGCTTAATAAAACCAGCCTGGTCATGCATATTTTAATTTTTTTTTTAAAAAATTAACTTTTTTTTACTAAATTAATGACTTGAAAAAATTTATTATGAAAATAAATGGGCCTTTGCTACACTAGTATTCTCATTTTATAGCAAGAGCCTTAGCTTCCGCTTAAATCTATTTTTAATGTGGGATTAATCATTAATGAGAAGTATTTTATAGCATATATCTTAACTTGCACTTACCTCCATTTTCAATGTGAAACTAAAAACGAGTAGGAAGCAATTCATTTATGCTATGCTCACGTTTCTTATTGTCGATGTTGAATGAGGAAAACATAGAGCATTTGTTCTACTCATGTGATTTTGCATGGAACTTGTGGTGCCATTGGCTAAGCAGATGGGAAGTCTGCTCAGTCTTTCCTTGTGAAAGAAGAAGCTTCTTTGCATCATGGATGGAAATAAAGTGGAAGAAGAATATGTTAGAATTTTTCTAGATATTGAGCTTCTATTGATTGGTGGGCTTTTGTTTTGTTAAAACGGGTTGAATGAATAGCTTGATATTTTCGTGAAGATCAATGTTATTATTATGTGATCCATTATAGATTTGGGATTCACTATGTATTATTGGACTTCGGCTCAATAGTGAGTGTACTGGAGGGTAAAGGACCTTGGGTGACATAGGTCTTTGATGGAAAAAACTAAGTTTCTCTCTCTCTCTCTCTCTCTCTCTCTCTCTATATATATATATATATATATATATGGCAAGATTCCCACTTAACTTTATTGTCTGGAATAAGAGATAGAGAAGGAGTGGGATTCCCTGTATCTGACGTATATCACGTATGTACGCTTCTGCGATTGATTTTTTTCAGTGATATGGCTTCGAGAGGTACGCACATTAATATTGTTTATTATAATTTTAATTTATATTGGTGTTCTAAATTTCTAATATTTGATCCGTAAAATTTAACAAAATATGCTGAAGTCATGGAGGAGAGCTTACTTTGTGGTAATTTGGAGAATATGGAAAGGCATAAATAAAGCAATCTTTGAGAAAAAAGAGGTATAAGTCAAAGAAGTAAAGCAGATGGCAAGTTACTGGTTTGATCTGTGATCTACAGGTTGTGAAATATGATGGAAGATTTAGCTGTAATGTTGATAAGAAGCGTAAAGAGCAGAATTCGCAATTTAGGACAGCATTACAGAATAAGGACTCTTTTAATTTGAATTTGTTTATGGTGGAGACAATTTTGTTAGTGACTCGCTGTTTTAATTTTCTTATATTATGGTTCATGTAACTGATGCTTCCACGTTACTTGTAAGAGATTGAGATATGCTGAAATTATCCGGGGGGGAAAAAAAAAGCTTACTTCCACTTACTTCTTATGGGCTAAAGTTGGACGGTAGCTATGGTATTGGCTTTAATTGGAAGCTGTTAATGACTAGTGGATAGACTCTAATTTGGTAGAAGTTTTGATGGCTAGTGCCCTATATTGATCATTAATTTTATAATGTATCTGATTGAATATAGCAATTCGATAGCATCTTGTTCTAGTTAGAACCTTTGAAAAGTTTCATCGAGCCTACTACTACTTCCTAGTGAACACAAGGGAACAAGGGAAACCAGAGGAAAAGTTTTTTTGTTTACTGCAGTGCACTTCCCATCATGAATTTTTTTATAATTTAAATGTACTAATCAATATATAAGAATTATATATATATATATATATATATATATATATATATATATAAAAGCATACAAATTTTAAAATGCATTAAATTTTTAATTACTTATATCATTTTATTATATTTATTTAAATTTCAATATATTTTTATATATCTACTTAATCATATCCGGTTCAACTTATTCAACTAGTAACCCGCTAGTTAAACCAGTGACCCAGTGCTATGACCGAATCAACCGCTGAGGTCGAGTTTTATAACTATGATAATGCCTCAATTTCATTGATAGAGAAAGATGTAGCTTGGGACAAAACTGTTGTTATGAAAGCTGGATATTCTTCATTTAAGCCATCTAAGATGACTTCAATATGTTCATCAACAGACAAGGGAGAACCTATTGCTGCAAGTGAATCAACAAGCTTGTTGATCTTCAAAAGATAATGAGATGCTGATAACCCTTGCTTTTTGATGGTACTCAATTGATTCTTGAGTTGTTTTATTTTCGCCTTTGTGTGAGAGGCAAAATATATGTTGATTCTGGACCACATTTCATGCGCAGAAGTGCACCCCACCATCCTATTTTTGAAAGAAGCATCCATCGATGACAGGAACCAAGAAACCAAGTAATAATCCTGTTGTCTCCATTGTTTGTAGTTTTGAGATTCTTGACCCAATTTCTCATCTTCTTGGTCTCCAAATCTTGCAGGATCTAGATGATCCTCTAAATTGTGGCCCAAAATGGATGCAAGAGCCAATTGTTGCCATGGCAGGAAGCTTTCCTCATTAAGTTTATCAGTGATTGGAGACGAAAATTGTTTGAGAATGAAGGGGGTGGTAACGGAAGCAGTGAGCTCAGGCGTTGCCATTGATCACTTGAGCTCTAATACCATATTAGGTGTCAGACCCCAAAGGTGTTGAAGATGAAAAATAGAAAGAACTTGTGAGAATGGAAGGAAATAGAAAAATTGAATAATACTCTGATTTGTATTGATCAATCTAGTGATACAAAGCTTAAGCTGCTATTTATAAACATATGTTGAGAGCCAAAATAATAGAAGAAACTACAATAGAAAAGCGATAACTAACTTCATGTAACAGCTCTATCTCTATGTAACAGAATTAACCATTTGTAATCTATCCTTATCAAAATTTAAAATTAATATGCCTAATATTATAAATATGTTGATTGAATGTTTGGCGTAAACTTAGTGATCAATAAAAATCATATTTTGATATGTTTCAGTACTGTCATGTATAGAAAACATCCAAAAACCAAAATTAGTCGGCAGAACATTACCAACCGGTCAACTAAACAAAAATTATGAAATGCTGTGTCTCTTGGATGGTCTTTTGATTTTGCGGTGTTTTGGTCCTCTGCTGTGTATTTTTATAATGATTTGTTTAACTACTTTAAAACCGGATATACTTTAAAATGAAAATTGTATAATTTTATTCATTAACGAACAATTAAAAATATAAATTATATATCATACACCTATTCATATTTTATAAAAAATTTAAATGGCATGCATTGATAGTATAAAATTATACTATCATTCAATAAAAATCATGAAAACTATCGTATCATCTTAGGTAGTTACTAAAATATGGACTATATTGATAATTATCTTGATTTCTATTAGATGATTGATGTATAAAAATTAAATCCATTTATAAAATTTTAAGCTTTCAAATTTTTATTTAATAATTGTAATTATAATTATACACTTTACTTTAAAATTTAATTTTGATGTATTGTCCATATAAAAATATTTTATACAAACGTCCAATTATGCATTGTTATCTCAGCAAAAGTATTTGACTTTTACATTCATTATTTCAAAAGTCTTAATATAATAACATGTGATTAGATAATATTATAAAATTATTTTATATTAATAATATATCAAAATTAATATTTTATTTTTAAATACATTTTATACTTTATAAGAGCAAAAATTTTTCATAATAAAAAGTTGTTGTCCTTCAACTTCAAGCACAAGCAGACAATCTTATTTGTTTCTTGGTGGTTTTTCTAATACCCCTTTAATTTGAACAACTTTGAAAATCTTCTTATGTGATCCAACTATATTTGAACATGTGCCAAGTAGTTGTCTGTATGGACCATGATGCAGCTGTAATTCAAAATTTAGATTTAAGCTCCTTTAACTTTTTTTCCCTTTACAATATTTTTCCAAAGCCTCTTCAAAAAAAATTAAAAAACTCCTCAATCTCAATCATCGAACCAAGTTTATTATTCTATTCTCAAACATCTGAACACATTTTCTACCCAAAAATTTTAAAAATCTAAAAGATGAAAAACCTTAACTTTTTCCTCTAAATCCAAGGCCATAACCCCAGAAAAATTTGAAATAGTATAGTTCATGAAGTCCCCAATTGCAAAGATGATACTTGAGACACGTCTTATTGGTTGGTGCATCAAGAACTGGAAATCAGGAAGATACCATGATCTTTGATTTTTCTCCCCATCCTTATTATTAAAAAAGAAGACTAATGTTCTTTCAAATGTAATCAAGTTTACTTTCCTAACTAGTATTTTCTCCATAAATAGAATCGAAATCCTCTCTATGATCGTACTGTGACTTTACCACTACGCCAATACCTTGTTGGTAAGATACCATGATATGGAGCACATAGAACAATAATTATGAATATAACCAAATAATCAAGTATCTCGTTGTTGAGCCCCGTTCTTATGGAAACGTTATTGAAAAACAAAAAGTGCTACACGGTAGTTTTGTTTGATGGGAATTGTACACTGTATAGATTGGGCTTATCAACCAATAACGGGTTCCAATTGATGACAGAGGGTTGCTCGACCGATATGCCAACTAAAATTGTACGTTTCATAGACTATTTTAAAACATGATAACAAGCCTCGTTTGGATAAGTTTTAAAAAAATTATTTTTAAAAAAAAAATAAAATCAGAAATAAAAGTAGAAATTTGTTTTATATTTAGATGTAATTATAAAAATACTTTTTATTAGAATTAAAAATTATTAAACTGATTGAATGTAATAAATATAAAAATAAAATTTGTTATAAAATTACAAGTGAGGAAATAAATAAATAGAGAAAGTGGGAAGACTGATAGTGATCTTTTTCAAAAAACAAAAATGGAGAGATTGGTAAAGGGGAGTGGTTCTAGATTTATTGAATATATCTCTCTTACTGCTTTTATTTTTTTAAGAAGGTGCTCTTTATTTGCTTCTCAAAATAAATAGAAAACAAATTATATTTTTTTTCAATAAGTTCAAAAGGCTCAAAACCTTCAACCGAAGGGAAGCAGTATCAATGTATCATAAGCACATCAAATTACCAGAAAAAAAAAGGCTTATTAACAAGAAAAATCAAAAACAAAAGCAGCCACAAGATAACCACACAATTGGCTAAATACAAAGATAGCACCACCTGCTGACTACTTTTCAAAATCAACACCAATTAAACTTCTTTACACCTTTTGAGATTAAACAGAAGGATATCTCCAACGACTCTTCTAAATTCATGATTCAACACATTACACCAAAGATCCATATTCATTAAAAATTTCCTCATAATTAAGGAACTCTAGCAGAACAATTCTGACCAATGGAGAAGAAACACCCTACTGCAACCAGCCACAACAAAACACCGGTATCTTAATTATGGAATGTAGCATACTATTTATAACTGACCTTACCCTCCGTTAAGATCCACCACCAATAACTCCATAACAGAAAAATTGTGCGATAACCAATAATTTGCATACATCACAATATTTCACCGGTAGCACAAAACCTACAACAATTTTTTATTCTGCTTTTTTTTTTTCAAAGGCACAAACGAACAATCAAAATAATATTTAGAATATATATATATATAAAGTACTTATTTTATTTCAAAAGCTTAACCAAAAACTTGGTTTGATATTTGAGATTGAGAAGATTTTAATTATTTTATTAAGAGACCTTTGGAAAAATTGTAACAAAAAAAATTGAAAAGACCTAAATATAAATTTTGAAATATTGTTATGTCATTGTCCCCATGTGGACAATTATTTGATACATGTTCAAATACAATTAGGCTACATAAGTCATTAAAAGAGGTTTAATGATAAAAGACTTAGGTAATATGTATCAAATCAGGTATTCAAACTTCATTACCACCAACAAATTAAAAAAATATAATTAGGCCATATAAAAATATTTGAAACCCCTTCAAATTGAAGAGATGCCACAAAAATCATTTTGTTTCTTTTGTGCAAAATATAAATAAATTAGTGAGAATTTTTTATGCTAAATCTTGATAAATTATCTTTTCATTTGTCATAAATTGCAATATCACAAACATATTAAAATGAGAGGAGTAAGTTAATTTATACAATTAATATTTAAAAAATATATAAAGATTTTAAATTTTAATTACAGTTATTATTTAATTAGATAGGGTCACACTAAGATAAAATTTAAGCATCATAACAATATGCATGAGAATGAGAAATTAAAAAAAATTAATGACATTTTAACGCTAACTCTTTAACGTTATAAACATGTTTTACAATAATAATAACCAAAAAACAGATGCAAAATTTGTCGGTGATCGTCAATTGTACTCACCACCAGTACAGACCAAAAAGATAAGGATACCCCACGATGAGTTGGCATTTTTTTAAAAAATAAAGTTAAATTTTAATTAAGGAAAAGGCTGTTTCAATTCAGGATTTTAGACAAGGGGAAGCTTTAATTATTTTTATTATACTCATGAAATCAAATAGTGTAAATAAAGTAATTTTAAAATGTATTTTGAGTTTGATTAAAATGAGAATTCTTTTGTTGATGAGTTAATCTAAATTCTTATTTAAAAAACGGGTGAGTGTAAACATGTTGCCCTTCCCTGAAAGACAATTTTCCTCTCCGTGAAGCTCAGACTTTGGATTCCTACGAGATTCGTCGGTGACCTGATTGTATATGTGTATTCTTTTCTTTTTCTTTTTTTTCCTCCTTAGTCATCAATATTTTAAGTCCGTTGAATTTTGATTAATTTAATTTGAGCAGATTTAACTTATTATGGTATAAAACTCTTGGAGCACTTATTTTTGTTATATTTAAAAGATTCAATATATATATATATATATATATATATATATATATATATATATATATATATATATATATATATTCAAATCATAAACCTTATATAAGAAAATATATTTTAAACTACTTAAATTAATTACTAGTACTTGATATATTCGATCTAATTTCTCTGATAAAAATATACTCTCAATTATTTTAAGTAAGCTTATAAAAAAATAATTAAGATTTAGTCTAATAATAAGAGAATTAGTTCATTATAATATAATAAACCATAATTCAAATCTTAATTAAAAGAATTACTTACATTGAAGTGTTTCATAATATTGGAATAGGATATCTGCGAAAAAACCTAAAAAAAAAGAAAAATAAATAGCTTATAAGACCCTGCAAGATAGAGAAACAATCAGTGTATGCATTATCTAGACACAAACCCGACGTAATGCGTTTTTTTACCGTTGATTTTAATTAAAAAAATTGAAAATATAAATCATAAATATTTTCGACCTTCGATTAACTGTGTGCGTCGTGAGTCGTTCGCAAAAGTGCATCAACGTATCAGCGCTGTGCAAGATAACACCTGTTGATTGTATGATATCAGAATGTGCAGATCTTGACCCCAAGGCGTTGGATTTGGAGCACATTTCAGGCACCCAAATTTGGATCACGATATGTTGTACGGAAACACGTGTCAGTTTTCTATTGATGCTATTTTATGAAATTATTGTAAATATATAATTAAAAAATATAAAATAATACGTCCATTATTTTTTTAATATCTATTATTTTATTATATATCTATATTAAATTTATAAAATAAGTATAAATAATATTTTTTAAAATTTAATTTATATATATTATTAATATAAAAATATTTTATATATATATTTAATTATATATTAATATATTAATAAAAATATTTTATTCAATCACTTATTATTTTAAAAATTTAATAAATATAAATATATAATTAAATAATAATATAAAATTTAAATTAGTTAAACTATTTTTGATTTAATAACAGGTTTGTACTTTCCTCCTTAGTTATATTCTCTCTGCCCGTGATTGATTGATTATTAGTAGCTTTGGTAACATTCCTAATTTTATTCAAACCAAATAGCAATACTCGTTCATTTTTCTGCAACTCATAGTTGGTCGGAGCCAATTATTTTCTTGTGATTTGCCTTCAATTCTCAAGACAAAATGGAAGACCTATCTCCTAAACTACTGCTATGGTTTCTTCCCATTGTGGTGCTATTTTCACTTCCTTGCTGTTCTTCTACTACAAATTCATCAGAGAACACTTTCGTTCACTGTCTTGTAAACCATTCTGAGCCCTCTCACCCCATAATGGCAGCAATCTTCACCCCAAACAATGCCTCATTCTCTTCAGTCTTGCAAGCCTACATTAGAAACCTTCGTTTCAACACTTCCACAACCAGGAAGCCATACCTTATAATCACTGCCTTGCATGTATCTCATGTGCAAGCGGCCATTGTTTGTGCTCAAAAGCACAACTTGCAGATGAAAATCCGTAGTGGAGGCCATGACTATGAGGGAGTGTCTTATGTGGCTGAGGTGCCATTCTTCATCCTAGACATGTTCAATCTCAGATCCATTGAGGTTGACATAGACACTGAGACAGCATGGGTCCAAGCTGGTGCAACACTTGGTGAAGTTTACTATAAAATTGCTGAGAAGAGTAAAACTCATGGCTTCCCAGCTGGGACGTGTCCCACTGTTGGTGTAGGAGGCCACATAAGTGGTGGTGGCTATGGCAATTTGATGAGAAAATATGGTCTTTCAGTGGACAATGTTATTGATGCACAAATAGTTGATGTTCAAGGTAGATTGCTTGATAGAAAATCCATGGGTGAAGATCTCTTTTGGGCCATTAGAGGTGGTGGTGGAGCTAGCTTTGGTGTGGTCCTTGCCTACAAAATAAAGCTAGTTAGAGTTCCGGAGAAAGTTACTGTTTTCCATGTTCAGAGGACTCTAGAGCAAAATGCCACAGACATAGTTTATAATTGGCAGCTTGTTGCACCGAACATTGACGATGACCTTCTCATTGGGCTTATCTTGGACGTGGTAAACAGCACACAAAATGGAGCAAGGACTGTGAGGGCTACCTTCGTAGCCTTATTCCTTGGTGACTCCAAAAGCCTTGTTTCTCTCTTGAATGAGAGCTTCCCTCAATTGGGTTTGAGGCAACAAGACTGCATAGAAACGACTTGGCTTCGATCAGTGCTGTTTTGGACTGATATCAACATTACAACACCTGTTGAGATTTTGCTTGATAGACAACCACAATCACTCAACCACTTGAAAAGGAAATCTGATTATGTACAGAAACCAATTTCCAAAGAGGGTTTGGAAGGGATATGGAAGAAGATGATTGAATTGGTGGATATAACACTTTATTGTCATCCTTATGGTGGAAGAATGGATGAGATTCCTTCAGCAGCAACAGCTATTCCTCATAGGGCTGGGAACTTGTGGAAGATCCAATACAAAGCAGATTGGAATCAGCCAGGGAAAGAGGTTGCTGATTACTACATAGACTTGACAAGAAAACTTCATAAATACATGACTCCTTTTGTGTCCAAGAACCCAAGAGAGGCTTTCTTCAATTATAAGGACCTTGATTTGGGCATCAACCACAATGGTAAAAACAGCTACTATGAAGGCAGAGTTTATGGTTATCAGTATTTCAAGGATAACTTCAACAGATTGGTTCAAATAAAGACCAAGGTTGATCCTGAC
Organism: Pterocarpus macrocarpus; assembly: GCA_031439585.1. Taxonomy (NCBI): domain Eukaryota; kingdom Viridiplantae; phylum Streptophyta; class Magnoliopsida; order Fabales; family Fabaceae; genus Pterocarpus; species Pterocarpus macrocarpus. The sequence goes on along the minus strand of CM062522.1, from coordinate 13,434,270 downwards.
AATTTCTTTAGAAACGAACAAAGCATCCCTACTCTGCCAGATCTGAAGATTTTGAATAAGGGTTACTCAAAAGTGATTAATTGATGTGTATTCTGTAGTTGGTTTGTTTGTAAAAAATTTGATTGTGGAAATAAATATGGCTATTTAATTTAATGACAGTCATGTTTATTCTTAAATGATCAATGTGTATTTTGCAGTAATTGATTTGTCTATAATAAATTTGATTGTGGAAATAAAACTTGTCATCTAATACTAGTTATGTTTATTCTTAAAAGAGCAATATTTTTTAATATATTATCTATAGATGTAATATGAAATATAATATATTTATATAAATATGATTAAATATTGAGATGTTAATGTATCAAAATAAAATAATAAATTATATATTTATATAAAAAAATATTATATTTAAATATTCTACCTTTATATATAAATAATATAACTCTTTTTAAAATAATTATTATATATTGTATACATTGGTTTGTCTGTGACAAATTTGACTGTAGAAATAAAGCTGGCTTATTTAAAGCTAGTCATGTTTGAAGTTTGATGGCCAACATTAATAAAACTACTGTTAATTCAATGCCAGTTATCCTAGTCATTGCCGCAGTATAGTGGTTTGTAATTTGATGCGAAGCTGACCAAACTTGCAGTCATAATAGACAATGTATCCCTGAGAATGTCCTTTTTTTTTTTTTCTCGACGGTGAGAATGTCTAGTTATACTCTAATAAATGGAACTAATTATACAAATGTCTTATTTTTTGTGCTTTAGTTCTAGAGTTTAGAACATTTGAAAGAATTTCTATCGCAAGTAATACATTGATATAAACACTGAAATCTCATTTAACGTTTCATACATCAAATATAATGTTTTAACATTTAATAAAGCAATTCTCTTTGATATTTTTCAAGAAACATGATTTCTCTTAAATAATTTTAGCAATTTGCTCTTGAGCAAAAGCTGGATAAATTTTTCACACATTAAGCACAGCTCAAACAAAAAATGCTCAAAAAATTACTGTATAAATCTACTTATAATTAATAATAAAAATAATATTTTAAGATAAAATTCAGTAGGAGCAGAGCTATAATCCGTAGAGGACAAATCCAAATTAAAGCTCCGCAAATTATGGTGATAGTGCAGTTCCCAAGGTTTGAAGGCAGCCACAAACGTCCCATCATGAGGAACTTCAATGCGCTAAACGTGTTTGAACAAACTACTGTTTATGTGGCCCCAGTCCCCACCAGCACCAAAACAAGCGGTACGCATATGCAGACACAAATGTAAAGATATCATAAATTCTCGTTCGATTATTTGTTGTGAGCACTCTATCAACATTTATGGGCGTGATGCACCTGTCTCAGTAACTGAACAGTTCTCATCCCTGCTACTCTCTAACACTCTCTCTCTCTCTCTCTCTCTCTCTCTCGTGAAAAGATTAGACAGTTATTGTGAAGATATCAGATATCTTCGGAGAAGCCAGTGGTTGCGCAGATCTTTTGATGAGCATGTACATTCCCGCGCTCTCTGGGCATTGGTGCTAAGGGTTACTATTCACTACCTATGTTCTTTAGCTGTTTAACTAGTCCTAGTTCAGTTGGGATGATGCTATTAGTTGTGTTTTTCTTTTGTGTACCAGAGATCACAATTACATGTTAGACTTTAAATATTTTTCTAAAAGTTCATCTATACATCTACATAATATAATAAATATTTAATTGAAATATATTGTTAATATAAAATTTTTTATATAAATATTTAATTATATATTATTATATTAATAAAATTTTTTGATATAATTATTTATTATTTATAAATAAAAAATTTTAATTAAATAATAATATAAAAAAATTTTATATTACCAATACACCCCAATTCAACTTGCATAATAAAGAGGATTTCTGGATCGTAATTGATTTTGGTGTCCAAATTTTTTCTGTCACTTTTGCCCTCATCAATAATTTGCTTAACAAAAAATTCATGAGGTTAAAAATGCTAGTTTAGACAATTTGCCATCCCACGTTTGCCTACAGTTTTCTACCCACTTTAAGCAGTTTTGTATCCTCAAGTAACTGCTTTTAACGTCTCTAACTCTTTATCATTTTCGTTAAAATTGTAATATATATGCTGCACTATCCTTCTCAGGAATAAATCCGCTCTCTTCGACTCTCTCTACTCTATATTTCCCAATCCCCTCAATTATACCAGAAATCTATCCATTGTACATGTTCTATTTGCATCTGCTCCATTATCTCCCGTTCGTCCTCTTTTCAGACTATATTTCTTCCACAATCTATCTGAGGAAAAAAAAAAAAAAAACCTCACGAATGATTTTTCTTTATTGTATAACTTATTACTACCATGAGAAATAGAGAGTAGGACATCGAGTTTGGTAATGCAAGAGAACTGATATGCGTCAGTCATATTAAATTATTCTTTTTTATTTACTCCAATTTATTTCAACTTTTGTTTCGCGGATATATAGTTCAATTTCTTTGTGCTTAACGGCGACAATGCCACTACAGCAACCCAATTGGAGCAGACCCAGGTTCCGCTTGAGAGGTGTTCAAACATGAAACAACCAAGGCAGGCTCATGGTCAGACCAAATATTGAAAAGCACACCATCATGCATCAGATAATAGTAAGCACGCTCATAGCTTCATATGCATATAGATCATGCATGTATTTTTTATTTTTTTTTTCTTTTGGATGGAACATCATGCACGTATTGAAACATGACAACAATGAGTAACAACATTTTTTTTTTTTGAGAAGAGGGTAACATAACATGTTATTGAAGTCCCATTATTGAAGCTTAATATATTATTTTGCTGATCATGAGCCCAAAGATTAGAAAAAAAAAAATCAAATAGAACCAATTTTTTTTGGTTCAAATTAGTTGAGGTAATCAATTTATTTTAGTATAAAATTAAATTAAATTAATTATTATTGATTCAATTTTTAGATATATTATCTTTTAATTTAATTATCCAAATACTAGTTTAATTATCTAATCAAGTATTTTTTTATTTGTCTCGAAGCTTTTAAAGTTTCACATTTTTATCTTTTTTATTTAGATTTGGTTTAGAAATTTATTTATTCACACCATTTTTAAGTATCTTATAGTCAAGTCTTACACTATTATTAAATATTGTTATAAAGATAAAAAAAAAAAACCTAAAAAAATATAATTTCAACTCGATGATCTAAACTAAACTAACCCAATTTTGACCAACTCATTTACACTCATACAACAAAGGGTGCTTGCTTATGTGCATTTTCAAAAAAAAATCTACACATGAAGGTCTTACTTGTATCAAGTTGTTACATGACATATAGAATGGGCTATAATGTGATGTATCATGTAACTACTCACATATGATACACCGTAGACACTTCTCCCCTTCTTTCTTTCTCTCTCCACAAAGCCACCATGGATGTCGTCTTTTCCTTCAATGGCTAATTCACCCTCTTTGGCTCACAGGACGACGAGCTATGCTTGAGACCTTGCCACCATCACCTCTGCCCGCTGCTTCGTCGGCCACACAAAAGACATCCTCTTTGTCGATGTTTCTGTCAACAATCGCCAAATTGTTCGGCCTCACATGACTGCATCATTGAGTTCCATGGATCTCGAAATTACTTACAAAAACATTGTGACAATAATGCACTAACTTTTTATCAAAATCAAATTTATGAAATTAAGTTGATTCAAAATGTAATCAACATATGAAAACTTAACTTTTAACCAAAATCAAATTTATAATAATTTACTAACTTTGATAAAAATAAAATTTACAATAATTTGAATTTACATCATGTATTTTTATTTTTAATTTAGATTATATTATATTACTAATATTATAATAGATTATGGTTATTTATGAATATTTTATTCAAATTTAAGTTTTTTTTTAATAATTTTTCTATTTTTTGGATTTTTTTAATATTTTGTATAAACTTGTGGATATCCACGAGAATTTGAATTTCTATGAGGTATGTGGAATGAGGGTTTGTGATGGAGATACGGATGCAGGTAGGGAGCAAAGGGCATGTCCCCACTCCTATGAGTACTAATTGTCATCGCTTTCTTCAATACACCCATGAAATTCATAGGTGGGTTTTTAATATATTTGTAATATCTTATTATTTTACATTATTTTATTTTTAATCCTTGTTATTTAGCTTCTTTTCTCGGTCGTAGTACTGCATTTGCATGAACTCTTAAAGAACCTCACATAACATCCTTCTTTGCCTGATATACCCTTTTTGAAGAACCCACTAAATTTAGTTGCATGTTGAAGACTACTACTTGAACAATAACTCAAGGAAAAATTCTAACATGCTCTAGGAGGAAGAGCATTTCTTTCTCTGCAGTGAATTGTCACCTTTGGATGCTTGCATGAGACCCACTTGCAAGTACAAAATTTAGAGATCATATGGTGTAGACAGCTAATAGAGAAAGAAAATCTTTCCTCTCTAGAGTCCAGATGACTCATAACTCAAGCCAAAATAAAACTAAGCCTAACTTCTTATGAATGAGACATAAGGCAAACGATTGAATTGCATTCTTGTCCATGCAAAATTCACTTAGGTGCATGTACCTATATATATGGCTTCAATCATATCAGGCAACAAGTCTCAGTTTCCTTGAACGTGGAGTCATTCCCCAGTTGCATGCCAATCAAATACATCAAGGAACAATAAAGTTTTCCATTTTAGCCTGCTTATTTCTTCCAAATTTTGAGAAGGAACCAGGAGAAATTGCTCCGATTCGAATTGCAAGCACATCCATAAGTTGTGGATAAAACTACAAGTTATAATGAAGTTCCTTCCCCAATAACGAAAATAGCATGTAAAAGAAAGAATAGAAAATGACTTTGATTTGAGCTTCATCCACTGCTAGCACATGGCATTACAGAAAGCTTCGATGTATAAGTTGTTTATCGCCTGTTTGATGTTTGATATTTCTTATGTTTATAATTAAAATTTATGGTAATATCAGTTTAAAAATAAATTATGGCGATATCTCACTATTGTATTTATTTTTTCAATTTTTTGCAGATATTTAACTGATGTATGATGGCTTGATTTTTGAAAATATAATTCTTTTCAAGTATTGAAAGCGTGCTTTTGACGTGCACTTGTTATTACCGGAAGTGTTATATGCTTTTTATTAATTATTGAATGTTAAATTTTCATTGCAATATTTTGAAGCTAAAAATTTACTTAAAACCTATGTTTTTATGTGTTTTTTGTCCTATATCTTCACATGTAATTTCATTTTTTTCTGGAAATTTTGAATAAATATAAAAATGTAAATAAATTAAGGAAATTACGTGTCAGAGGGAAAAACTTGATGTGATAAAGTTCAGGGAAAAGTAATGGAATGGATAGTAGAGGAATGTGTTCTAGAAGAAAAATGTAAGTAATTAATATTAAATGAGAGTGTGAGCAAGAAAATAATAATATACTAAGTTAAAATTTTTAATTTAAAAAATTAAAATTATAAACTAATACCAGGAGATACGGATAAGTAAAAAAGAGTGTCAACAGCCTTACCCTTAAGAATATTTAACAAGAGATTGAGAAATAGATTCCTAAATATTTTGTATCTGGAGATCATTGATTTTTCTCATAAGCAAAGTAACAAACAAGGCAAATTTTATTTTTTAAGCAAAGTGAACTATTAATACAATATATACAGCAACGAACAACCCTTGTAATCCCACGAGCACAGTAATGGATGCTGAGCTCTAGAAAAGTGTATTTCAAATCTATAAAGCACTAGAAGAAAAATTCTTCACTCAGCATGATCTCTTTTAAATAAAAAGAAGAAGCAACTAAATGGTTTGGGTAGGATTCTTAGGAACGAAAACAGTATTATATTCATTAAGTTTTTCATAAATGTAAGGATGAAGGTGCCTCTAAAACTCATTTTCATCACTTGCCTGAAGACCAAGAAGAACGACAATCCAATGGTGATAACTGCAATACCAATAGAGGAAGATCCTAAAATAGCATACGTGCCTGTGGCAAATGCCACCATCATTGTTGCCACTGCAACCAAAATGAATGAGAAGGCTACTTCAGAGAGGTCATAGTCCAACAACTTGGCTTTGTTCAATGGCGAGAAAAGATGTATGCAAGCTGCAGAAGCTGCCAAAACTAGAGCTACAGTGTCTGATACAATGAATGCTTTGAACGAGGCTTTGTGTCCTAGAATAGGGCTACCCTTATGCTCTCCATCTTGTATGGTTCCTCCTGGTAGGGTAAATGCAGCTGCAAAAGTCACCGTTGCAATGAGAGTTGCCACTAACAGGTGGGACTCCTTTGCTTTCTTTGTAAATGCTAACCTAGGACCCTTTCCTTGCGCATCTTTCGATTTTACATCAAGTCGCTTACTTCGCATAGCTCCAGCTTGTTTTAATTGTATTATTAAGCTCTGCATTTGGTAAAACAGTACTCATCATCTATAGTTCTAAAATATTAAAATCAATAAAAAAATGTAACAAAATAAATCATATTGTTATATTTTTTAAATATATGTATATTATGTTAACTTTGATGCATGTAAAAAAATGTTAGATAATTCTGGGTTAATATAAAAGTTTACAAATATAATTTATAAGATATGAACATAACTTTCAAATTCAAAAGTGGGTTTCATAAATTTTAAAAAGAAAAATTACTGATAAAATGTTATTTAATAATACAAGAATTGTTTAAAATAAAACCAGTATATATATAAATAATGTATACAAAAATATACTGGATAATTTTGGGTTAATATAAAAGTTTACGGATATGATTCATAAAATATAGACTTCTAATTCAAATGTGGGTTTCATTGAAAAATAAAACATTACTGATAAAATTTTATTTAACAATATAAGAATTGTTTTAAGTAAAACCAGTATAACTTAATTCCAACAACAACAACAATAATAATATTAATAATAACAACATAATATTATGTATGTACGAATGTATAATAATTCCAATGACATGGCCAAGTAATATAAATGCGGTTTGTTAAATTAACTACATTGAGAGGTGCGTTAACCAAGTCAAGATGTAGAAGCTATGAACAGAGAGGAGGCTAATCCTAAACCCTACAATTTAACCTATAAGGAGAACCTCTTAGTAAAGGCTCTGCTGAGGATCTTAAATCGGAGGATGTTGTAAGAGCAGCAGTGGCAGATTATATACGGGAAGACTCAAATGAAAGGGTTGGGAATGAACCCATCCCACCATACAATCCCAAATCGTCTATCGAAGTCTCCCTTGAGGAATATGATGAGTGGTGCAAACCATAGAATTAGTACACTCTGATAGGTAAGCTATTGGGGAAGAGATAGACTTGGGATCGTTCATACTATATAGATTCCAAGATTCAACGTTTATGGGCTAGGAAAGGTGATATCTGAGTACTTGATTTGAAGGAAGACTTTCTCTAATTAGTCAGGTTTGCAAGGGAGACTATAAGCATGCTCTCTTTGAAAGTCCCTAGCTTGTGGCTGATCACTATCTTCTAGTGTAAAGATGGCACCTGTTATTAAAACGCATATGGAGAAAAGAGGTCTAGAAGATAGTTGTATAGCTGAAGATTATGGATCTATTTATATACAACCAAAAATTTTTGTGCAAGATGGGATCTACCCTAGGTACTATCGTGAAGATTGATGAGCTCATGTCACCATTCTAGGGGTAGATTTGGGAGAATCTGTGACATAAATTGATCCTTCCTTTACTACCTTAGAGAAGGACTTTAGGGTGGAGTATGAAGGATTGCACATCATATATTTCAGGTGCGGGAGATATAGCCACAAAAGTTGAAAATTGCATATCAATTTTGAGTTCTGGTGGAGCACACTTCGATGGCAATGGCAGTGGACTAGAAAGTTACAGCCCCGGAGAGCGATCAGAAGGGGACTGGAGATGCAGGGACTACTGCTATAAGTGGTGATGAGGGTGTTGATTCCATTAGTCAAGCTATGGAGAATGTGGAAATGACTAATTAGAAAGCGATAACAGTGGTTAGAGAGACTGAATTTAGTGGGGAGGATGAAGATAATTGTTTTGGTGCATGGAGGTTAGCAAAGAAATCTCAAAGATGAAGATACGTAGGTGGATCTTTTAAACAAGTTACGGAAGGAAAGAGAGGAATTGGGGCCAATGCCTCCAAAAGTCAAGGTACGATATTTTGGCGGTTGATTCTGAATCTGAGGAAAGCCTATTTAATGAAAGAATTGGAGAGAATACTCTTTCAAATTTTGATAGGGGATCGAGAAGTCAAGTACTGAGTCAAAGGGTGAGTAGAGTGGACGTAGTTAACAAGTCTACTAAAGAAGTTTTATTTTTGGGGTCAAAAAAAGCTTCATTTGATTAATAAACAAAGACAAAGCTTGATTAACATAAAGGAACTGGTACATCAAAGCCTGTTAACAAAAAAAATAAATAAATCTAGAAAATCAACCAATAAGCACCATACACTTTAGTAAACACCCGAGAACATGGGTACACTTGCATCAAACCACATACACCCATGAACACAAAGGTAAACATATCAGATCTTAGATTTATCTAAAGTATCATAAAACCAATATACTGAGGCTGTATACATTATAGTCATAACTTTTCAGAGTTAAGACACTAAACATGATAACATCTAATTTTACATATATGGTAGGAGCCAAATCTATATATTAGTAGCGACTCCATAGTACACATCAAATCACCAAAGTTTTCGAAGACAACCATATATTATAGAAAGAGACTTATTATCTCAAAAAAGCCCCAACCAACATCCACTAATAAAAGTGGTTGATCCATTATTGCCAAACACAGTCTTCTGATCCTAGAGGTAGATGCAACCGCAAGACTCTAGAACATGAGATCCCAATCTAGACATCTTGCCATAAAAAAAACTCACTAGACATGAAAATCAAATACACCACCAACTACAGGAAGATTGGGCAACAAAAGAGCAAAGGAAAAAATTACAAATAGAAAGGCAAGGAGGTGATTGACCACCATAGAGGGGATAAACCACCTTCATGGGGTGGCACCCCTTAAATCGCAATGAGGAAGGAGAACTATTTCAATGCTAGGTTAAACGAGAGAGAAGAAATGACGTTGTTAGATTGTTGTTCTAACATTACTAAAATAAGTTTGATCAGACCCATTAGGCCTCCTTGTTAGGGTGGGCAAAAAATTCCCCTTTGAGCTAGCCAACCATTATTAAGAGCTTTCCGAAAAAGCAATTGGAGAAGTAGAAGGTCCCTCATCTAAGTTCAAAGGATAGGAGTAAGAAGTCATCCTCAAGTTGAAACAGAGATCAAAAGTGTTGTTCCGTATCATAAATACTATTGAGAGTTTTTCAAGAGGTTGAATCATAATAATTGGAAAGCATTTATGCGTGGATGGTAAAGAAGTGGACTTTTGCCACAATTCTTAGGTCTTTGGCCCTATATCATGGAGAATGTGGACTTTCTTCTATGTTAAAATGGCGGAAGTTAGAGTAAGGGTGGTGCACAAGACCCTTTGGATCCAATAAACACAAGAGTGGCCTTAGAACTAGAGGTATCTACAAAAGAGCCTGGACATTGGGATGTCACTAACCCCAATAGCAACTAGAGGAGTTTTTTGTAACACACCTCCATTCCTGGAGATAGAGAAAAGAAAATTAAGATGGAGAGATATTGAACATTTGAACCCTATTACAATCCTTATATATCTCTAACTTTTACACCAAGCTATGAACATGAGGATATAGTGATGATTCAAAATTTTGAATTTTTTTATATTGATAATATTACTTGATGTCATAGCCTTTTTCATCAATTTTCTGATCAAAATATAAAGATAGGGTAGTGCTTATTATTATTATTATTATTATTTACCTGCTTTGTCAATAATTTATCCGTAGCCTCCACGTTAACATACGCAACATCAAGGGCAGTTTGATCTTTTTTGTTCAAGGCCAGTTTGTCCACTCTGTTGTGAAATACCAATTTCCTATTGCTGCTCCGGGAATTTGCTAGGTGATGGAGGGGTGTGTTTCCATCAATGTCCTTCTTATTATATAGATTGCTTAGCGATAGTCTCCGCATGATTCTAGCCACTGCAGTGTAACATTCCCCATTCACAGCATAATGAAGAGCATTCCAGCCTTTGTTGTCCACTAGCTCTGAACAATCTGGATAGTGTCTAATAATCATTTGCATAATAAACCAATGACCACAATAAGATGCAATGTGAAGAGCCGTCCTACCCTCATTATCTTGCATGTATGCAGTGTTTTCATCTTGTTCAAGCAGCAACTTTGCCAAACGTTTGTTCCCTAGTTTTATTGCAAAATGAAGAGGAACCGTCTACATGTTTGACTGCGGCTCTCAAATGTTCATTCTTTAGAAGATCTCTTGCCATCTCTGAAAGAAGATAGGAGAAATCAACACATTCTTTTTGTTAATCATTATCAGATTCTTTTAAGGATTTTGCTAACAATTAATTGTAAATTTTAATTAAAAAGAAAAGTATGAGAAGAAAAATATATTTTTATAATATTTGATATATTATAATTTTTTAAAAAATTAATTTTTTTTGTAATATTATTTTTATATTCAAACAGTTTAGTTGTTAACAAAATCATTATTTTAAATTTTTTTATTTTTGGGGAATCATTATTCTAATGTTAATATTTATGCATGCGTCTAATAAATATTGAACATAAATAAAAACCCATAATACTAGGAAGATTAGTACTAGTAGTAGTAATAATAATAAAAATAATCACAAAAACAACATTTTAACTTAAGATAATAAGCTTACAAGTTTATCCACTTGTAAAGTATCCACCCTTTCAATTTTGTTTCCAATGCGAGACTTTCTTTATACGCCTATCCAGTTAAAAGTCACCTTCATTTCGAACATAAATTTACGAATTTTTTTCTTTTTAAATTACCTATCCATTGGATTCTGTTTTTATAAAATTGATTTTAGATAGAGTTAATTAGTTGAAATTAATTTGGTTAGAATTGATTTTGAGATAAAGAGATTTATGTTTGGTAGTTCCTCTAAAAATAATTATAACAGAAAATAAAAATTTTTTTACTTCTTCTAGAATTAATTCTAGAGGCAAAAATTAATTTTCATTTCTTAAAATTAAACAACATCAAAAATTGTAAAATCAATTTTCGGAGTCAAAATCAATTCTAAATCCCTCCAACTTTGAATCAAGCATGCTAGTAGTGTTTTTGATTGAATTTACTACATTCCAAAAAATAATAGAAAAGATATAAAAATAATTTTTATGTATTAACAATATAAAACACGTATAATGGGTGAGGATCAACTTACACCCAATATAAGTTAAATCTACTTCTTACACTATTAAATAATTTTTTATTAAAGAAATTTTTTTACAAAATTAATAGTTGAATTGAAAGTTCATATATTCCAGATCATATTTATAAATTTTCATATTAATTTGAAATCATTTAATGCACTTATTATATATATTAAAATCAACCTAACAAATATTTCTAAAATATATGTAAAATACAATTATTTAATCACATCCTTAACAATGTCCAATTTTTTAAAAACTTGGCATAAATAATCTACATAATATATAGTTATAATTCAAGAGTTAGATTGATAAAAATTATATTTTATAAAAAGTTATTAAAAATATAAATATATCAAATTTTACATTGATATCAACTATCCCTCCTCTAAAACAATATCATGTTGTCATCTAATAGAAATTTATGAAATTATCATGGGCATAAAAATTATTCTAAAAATATAGTTGTTCGATATTATATAATTTACAAAGAAAACAAAATCACAGAAACATATCTGTATAAGCTTCATATAAGAAACTATTGATTATCGATAACAACATAAAGAAAACATAGACGAACGGTAAGGAAGATTAACAGAGACAAGATGTAGTACCTATATCACAGTTAATCACGGCAGCATGCAGTGCCGTTCGATCATTGGGGCCTTCATATGCAGGTGATTCCACTTTCGGTAATATCTTACGCACAATTTGCTTATATTTTCTCTCTGCTGCCAGATAAAGTGGAGTCTCATTGGCATTATTAACAGTATTTGAGTGATCAGGATCCGTTTCTAGCAAGATCTCCACTACTTCAATGTGATGATAGCGCACTGCCTCATGTAACGCAGTCTCATTTTCGCGATTTGTGGCTCTGACAAGCTTTTCTCTACTCCAGTTCCGCTTTCAATGTCAAGAGGAAAAGATTTGGCACGTTGTATGAGTAACTTTGTTATAGTTGAGTGTCCGTACCTTGCAGCCACATGAAGGGGTGTTTCTCCTTTGGCATTGGGGAGTAGAACAAGGCCTCCACACTTATCTAGAATCTGTTGCACAAAATCTTCTGAAACAGGTTCGGTTATTTTGTACGTCCAAATTGATTTTGGAACACTTTCGATTCTTTCAGTTGTTGTAGCTGTCAAGTGTACATGAAGAACGGTGTTTTTATTAGGGGTGAGTAGACACTGAATATTTTGGACGTCAACGAATTTGTTGAAATTGCCTTTCACTGCACCCTTGTAAAACTCACGATCAATACGCGTGATATTCTCGATGCTGTGCCGTGATATTGATGATGGTGAAGATAATTCACTCAAACCAGAATCCCCTCTGGGGGCTTCTCCATGGTTGGCTGCTGCTATGGTGTCCATATGAATTCTGACACCTTTTTCAAGCTTTTATAAAAATTCATCCTTACTCATAAACTACTTTTGTACGAATAAATTCTTAAGTCTTCTTAAAACAAGAAATTTCTCTCTTTTTGATTCATTTATTATTGCCATATCATATTTGTGAGCCGCTTTGTATTTTTAGTCATCCATTACCTTTTGATGTGGCAATCAATAAATGGGCTAGAGCAAGAAACACTATTCCTATCTACATTTTGTTCCACTTCAATTCGTCAAATTTTTTAATCTCTTTTGAGTAATATTTCTCACCGACTTGAGAAGAATGAAAATCTTTTAAGTTGTTCGGGTCAGTGAACGAAAGTAAAAAAGGCAAGTCAACAATAGTGAGTGAAGTGACATGTCCGTGGGTGAAGAAATTTCTCTTCAGCTCCATGCAATTGCAGGATGACAAAAGAGCAGAGTCGTTTTATGTACATTGTCACTAACGTTGAGGAAAAATGCTTCTCTTCATTTTTTCTTCTGTGCATTAAAGTCTTCTGTCACCAATACTAACACGGTCGTTCACGAATCTGCAATCCAATGGCTTCCACAACACCAGGTGGCGTGTGGGCCAATAAATATTGAAGAGTGAAGTGACCAAGAGTCATTGTAAATCGTCTACCAAGAAAATTCTAGTCTCCTTCCACTCACCACTCTCCACTCGTTCCCAATAATGAAGCAACTAGTTTATCTCGCAAGTAACCTACACCAGCGCTTCAGGGTCACCATCCATGCTCACAAATGTCAGCAAGATCTACATTATCATTAAATAATACGTGGTGATGTATGCCATTGGATTATTCAAATGTGAAGGAGCTTGGCGATAGTATCAATTTTAAACCTTAAAACTTTATCGTCATTCAAAATCTCGGAATGTGTAGGGATATATATGAAATGAAAAGGGTTTTAACATCTTTTGTTTAGATCTTATAACAATTTATTTATCACAAGAAAATTAATTTTTTCCGAAGAAAGAAAGTTGATATGCAAAATCGCTAGGTAAGTCTATATATATATAGCCGTAAGAAGAGAGCGTTTTGGCTTTAATAAAGTTAGCAAACGTTTGATCCGAACTGTACTTGATGTTGCTATAAGAGTTTTTTAATCTAAATCACTAGTATTTAAAAACTATTAAATTTTAACTAGTTAGACTCAAGCTGAATTAATTTACTGTGACGGAAAAGTATTTTCAACTTGGTTTTTTTCATCCAAAAAAAACTCAAATGTGAGTTTAAAAGGTGAAAAAGTGGGTGGCATTTACAATGCTCCATTGATTCAGAAGTTTGCGGCGTCTAGATCAGCAGAAAGTATATCTAACGGTTTACATTGCTTAAGCAAATTTCAGGTAATATCACAAAGTTGAGGTCCATACTAAGACACCTGATTAACTAAAAAATATAAGAAAGAGTGGAAAACTTGCATTTCTAAAATGACGGAAATGACATTGGCTTCATACAGTGGAAATGTGAAAGGAAGTAGGGGAGGGGTTGCAAATTTTTTTGGGGAGGGGGGTTTGCCTCGGGGTAAGGAGAGAACGAGCTAGGCCTCACGCCCGCACATGAGCAGATCTTTGGTGAAAGGGAGCTTGTCGGAGTTGGTGTGGCGGAGCTGCAAGATGGCAAGCTAGTAGCGGTGGCATCTTCCATCATGCGGGTCGCTTCCAATGATACAGAGCCTTAATCTCAGTGTCATCTTCTTCTTCCAATCGTCGATGGTGATCAGGGATTGCAGTTGAGCGTCGGCTAATGACAATGAGGGGATGACAACGGCGGGCTAATGATGACTGGGTTTGGTAGTGGTAGTGATGTGGAGGTCGATGGTGGTGGTGAGGCTTTGGGTAATGAGAGGGCAAGAATAGGGCAGTTGATTATGGCTAATTTTCTACTCTTTCATTCATTCATTTTTTTTTCGGTTTTTTGTGGGTTGATTATGCAACTATGATTTTTGGTCTTGGTCTGATTGTTGAAATTTGGTCTTGATCTGATTGTTGAAAATTTGTCATCTTGTTGGGTTATTTAACAGGATTGTGGGTGTGTCTCTATAATGGGTTAGTATTATGTAGTTTTAGGAGATTGGCATGCTTGGATTTTGATATGTATTTTCACTTGAATGTTGAATGTTTGTATCGTTCAATTATTTTGAATGAACTTCTGGATTTGTTTTTGCCAATGGCAATGTCTTCTTTGATGCCAATGTTGGGCGGTTTTGGTTTTGGTGTGCCTGAATTGGAGTTGGAAGGAGGAAGAAGGGAAATTAGAAAGGTTGGAGAAATATTAAAGAGGGTAAAGACGTCATTTCACATAATATTTTTAACTTTGAAAAATCAAAAAGTCATGTGTGTACAATGGCAGAGGAAGAAGAGGGAGAAGCAGCAGGTGTTGTGCGATGAGAGGAGGGCAACAGAGCAAGAGACAGAAGGATGAAAGAAAAGCTTGTAAAATTTCATTTAACATTGGATTTTTTTATCTTTTCAACACAAAAAATACT
The DNA here is from genome assembly GCA_031439585.1 of Pterocarpus macrocarpus. Lineage (NCBI taxonomy): Eukaryota > Viridiplantae > Streptophyta > Magnoliopsida > Fabales > Fabaceae > Pterocarpus > Pterocarpus macrocarpus. The sequence goes on along the minus strand of CM062522.1, from coordinate 13,419,038 downwards.
GGTTATCGGACAAAAATGGATCATCAACGTCCAAATCTTCATTGGAACATTGTAAATGCCACCTGAAAAGTGTGATGATGAAGCAAAGTTAGACGTGCAATTTGTGGACTGTGAGGCAACTAAAGATCTGAATGCGGATCTTAAGTTTGTGGAAGCAAATTGTACATGGGAGCTTGGCAAAGGTCTTGGACCTTATGCTGAAAATGAGATGGATGTGATCAAAGTGTTGGCTAAAGTTCAGGCATCTAAAGATGAGGATTACAACTCTCTGAAGAAAAGAAGCAAGAAGAGGCATAAGGATGCAGATATGTGTTAATCTTTAGGCTGATACATAGTAATTTATGCGATGTTTTGAAAGAGAGCATGGATTGTGTTTGAGGTTGTGTTTTCATACTTTCTGAGAATGCGAGATTTCTTTGCTTTAAGATTGTCAGTAGTTTAACATTGCTGAGGTATCTTTTGTGTACTAAGTGCTCCACTTTCATGAATGTCGAGCCATTTATCAATTATCCAAAAAAAAAAAAACATTTTTACTTAATAAATGTAAATATTAAACTATTTAAACTAACTGAGTGTTAAGCCTTAGTTGCTATAAGAGATTTGCTGTTCTTACACTTAATTTCTTATTATACTTTAGAAAAGAGGAAGATGTATATAAAAAAATAAAAAATGAGATCTGCCTTATAGTTTGATCTTTATTGTGAATGACAGCAACCATTAGTCCACAACCTGTTTTCTGTTTTTTCTTTTTTTCCCCCTTTTTGGGTCAGGAGCCACAACCTGTTTGCACGACGAACTCGAGCATTTCTATAGTAAACTTGGAACAGCCTACACTGACTGTGAACATGAAGAACAATGTCATAGGACAGGGACAGAGGGAAAACCTTACAATAGTTCATTTTGCTAATAATGTGCCTCTCTTTTTTTTTGGGGGGTCATGGTTGATATTGTACTTTTATTTGGGTTACGTCAACTCTATCCCCAAAAAGGCCAAGCCCAATCTACTGCAATATCTATCTTTCTATTGTTTCATGACTGGGCTCGGCAAATAAGGCAGATTTGAATCACACCAAGCCCATCTTGAAATTGTGGAAAATTGTTTTTGGTCTTTTAATTGTGCAGATTGTGGCCAAATTTTTAAAACAAGTAGCTAACACCACCAGAACCCCCAAAATCATGCCCACAACCCTCGCTCTCTTTTTCATGGGAACCCTCCACTCCCTCATCTTTTTTTATTATTATTTTTTTCTTGAAGGGAGAGTCCATCTTATAGAGGTAATTCATCTCCTTCATACTGTATCTTGGTAATCTCTTCCTTTTGTCTGGTAATTCCTCTCATATCCCATCCAACCAGTTTTTTGCGATAGCAATGGTGTCTGAAATATAGGAGATGCCATGAGGATTGCACTCACACATTAGAAATAGGAAAAAATGAATTTTACTTCCATGAACTATAGGTTATTGGTATTTTAATCCTTATATTTTAAAAATATATAAATCAATCCCTTAAATTTTTTTGAGTATGTATTTTAGTCAAAAAAATAAAAGCACTACACCCTCTAAATTTTAGATCACACGTAAATTGAACCTTTAAACTTTTTTAAATATACAACTTAATACTTTAAATTTTTTTGAATGTATACTATTTTTATTAGTAATTGATAAAAAATTAATAGAAGGGTTGATTTGTATATTTAAAAAAGTTTAGGGAGTTGATTTACACCTCTTTAAAATATAGAGGTTAAAGTATATATGGTCTATAATTTATGAGAGTAAAGAAAAAATTTTCCCCCTTAGTAATATTTGTAGTTGCCACCCCAACTCATCATATACAAATGGAAGATTATGCTTGTGTGAGGTGATAGATCGGTAGTTTCCTGGTAGTTGGTTGAGCTTTGTTCATATGTTTTATTTGTTTGGTGGCTATGCATGTTCTAGAGAGCATTAGTCCTCTATCTTTGGCAATACTTTTTGGTAGTTCAGGTATATTTTTCAATGTGGTAATGCTTACCTCCAAGTAATTGTGTTTATCCAACCAAATCTTCTGTCAATACTCAATACTATATTATATAATGTTCGATAAAAAAATTAGGGGTAGCTATTGTTACTTTCCATTGTCTATTGTCACTCTTTCTTTCTGCTTTCATTTGGATTGTTTCAAATTGCCATTAATTAAAAGTTGTTTTGAATTTATAGTTTATTGTCACTACAGTATTCTAAAGTTTATTTAATCTTATTTAAAATTAATGATATAGAAATGTTCCTCCAAATTCACGTAAAAGAAAAAAAGAAATGTCTCTCCAAAATTATGATACCAGATGTTGGAGAATGGGGATATACATAAGCGGACATGTGAGTTGAGTCAAAGAAGTGAGTGGGGACTTGACGTGGGCATGACGAAGTGGGCAAATAAAAGTACAAGACAAGAGGATTTGTGCATCTCGTATATATATCATGAGTTATATTATTTGAATACATATAGGGATATGAGTCAATACGGTATCATAGATGTTGAAATAACATTTTTCATATAGCATTGGTGTTGAATGAGTTGAACAGGTTTCCCATTTCCAAAGACGGTAACAAAAGCATATTTTTGAGAATAAGAGTGACAAGAGGAAGCAAAGGTGCAATTTACTTTTACATATTTACATAATTGTTTCAAGCGGCTTAATTCCACTTAGTTACAGTCTTGTTAAATTTGATATCACTTGTTCATTTGATAAAGCTGACCTCAACTCAGTTGCATATATGATACAATATTTTATGGCATAATTGGATATTACCAACGAATCATGTCATAATTGGTGAAAATTACCCAGCATATATATGTAACACATGCTAAATAGTAACTTGTTTTTTTTTTTTAAATGAAGACAGTAGAGTTAGGAATTATTCCTAAGAAATATTTTTGGGAGAAAAGATGGAAGTCGAATACATGACATTCTAAACTTAAATGAAATATATAGGAGATAATTACTAGATTGTAGATTCAACTGCCATATTAAATAGTAACTTACAACCAAAGTTCAGATGATTTGAATAGTTTAACATTTAATCTCTTTAAATAAAATCTTGAATTTAAGTTACGTAGACATTAAAAAAAAAAAAAAAGAAGCAAAAGTGATATTAGGAGAATTTACCCAATAATAAATTGCTCAAGTTGAACTAGATTAATTAAAGTCTAAACTAATTCAAATACTAGTAATTTAGATAAAAAAATTATAATAATTGATATACTTATGATAAATCACACCTATTTGAAAATTATTCCCCATACAAGATTAACAAACAAAATTTAGTTTTATTAATACAAATATTTATTAATACAAATTTAACTAAAGAATTATCAAATAAAAATATTTAGAATTAAATTTTACATCGCTTGATATAATTATATCTAAATATTTAAAAGAAATTTAGTTAAAAATGGAATAAAATTCATTCTAAAATGCTAAGCTAATGAACTGATACTGATTCATATATTTAAACTGTTCAATTATTTAATTTATATAAATAATTGGAGGCGTGTTTAGTTTTAAGTTTGAACTAATTAAAAAGTAGCCTGTACGAAGTCCTAGATATGATATCATCAATTTGACGTATATGATACAGAATCTCTTGGAGTAGTTTCAACATAATTCTGGATGCAGAAACGTATAATTAAAAATAGAAATCTTTAGCTTTTACAATTTTAAAAAAGATACACAAAATCAAATAAATATATCTCTGTTTTTGTTTTTGTTCAGATACGTCTTAATACAAATATTATCAGCACTATTTTTTAAAGGTAGTTTCTACTGTACTTACTCTAGAATAAGGGGTTCAAATCTTTCTTAGTCGGCTCAATAAAATTTGGCCATGTATTTAATTTTAATTCATATAAGCACCCACTTGTTATTACCTCATATCTTATTTTTAGACCCCATAATTTTTGTTTGGTTACAAAATTATCGAAATCCTTGTTATCTCAATCCCTATTCCAAACATCAATAATTTTTTTCCCACAAGCTATTCTATCCCTTGAAAAAATGGAAAGAACACCCTAGCCCCTTTTTATAAACCCTAGCCCTTACTATTTCTAAAGCAGGCAAGACAACGCCGATGAGCAACAAGTAGACTCAATTGAAGATTACAAAACTACACCTTCAAGTTGAACACTCATGATGATTTCGTCTATGTCTGCCCTCAATCCCATGAATCTCTTAACTTAGAATTGTCTTGTACAAGGGCTATATGCATATGTGATCTTGTTGCAATTTGTCATTGGGCTGATGAGATTCACCATAATTACCCCTTCAGAAAATTACATGAACTAAGCATCAAAATCCAGACATACTTCCTCCAAATTTGAGAATGGGAGTTTGGGTTGCAATTACTGGGGAAGCGGCAAGGCTAGAAAGGCGCAAGCGACAAAGCTACAAAGTGGGCTAATGTTCTATAAGAATCAATGTGTTTAGCATAAACAATCTTTTAGGGTGAGTTTGGCATGCTGTATTAAGCATGATAGGATAAGGTAATACAATACGTTATGACTCTACTTGTTGTTTGGTACAGTCAATATATATATATATATATATATTTGTGCTTCAGAGTAAAACACAGGGCTAGGCCCTTACAAACATAGAACCCATGTAATCAGCTCTAAGATAGGTTTGCAACCCTTCAGGAGGAGTATTCCAAATAGCAAGTTGATCATTCCCAGCAGATCCTGATTTCGCCAACCAATCCGCATAGGCATTCCCTTCTCTAAGGACATGAGTGACAGTGAGCTCCCACTCTCTCTGGATCCATTCTTTAATCTCAGCGACAACTACATGATAAAGATGAGTCCTCTCAATCGAGTTCTTGATCAAGTGAATTGCCTCTAGTGAATCTATTTCCACAACAATTCTGCGAAAACCTCTCTGCCAAGCTAAGTTAAGACCATGTCTAAGAGCAAGTAATTCAGCATAAAGGTTGCTAGCCACTCCTATGTAGCCATAGAAACCAAACACAAAATGACCCTTAGAGTTGTGCATAAGTCCACCAAACCCCGTCCTTCCTGGATTACCTCTGGAGCTTCCATCCACATTAAGTTTAACAAAGCCATCTGCAGGCCAAATCCAATGGACATACCTAGTAGCACGAGTCTGCATCCTCTCATTGTCTGAGTTCATAAGCAATGCTTCCATATCAATCGAAATGTAGTGCAAGATTTTCTACTTAGACGACCGAGAATTGCTTAATATTTCCATGTTTCTACTCCTCCAAATCCACCAAAGAATCATGCAGATCAATTGAACATCATCTTTACAGACTATATGCTTCATCCAACTCTTAAAGTCAGAGAAAGAGAAGAAAGGTGGCGGCAGATTGAATTCCTCCCAAATCACCTTGGCATGACAATAATCTCTCAAACAATGCGTGATGTTTTCCTCTTGAACATGACAGTGGTTGCAGGTATCAAACGAACTAAGTCATCTATGGTATCTAATTGAGTTTGTGGGCAAAGTCCCATGGCAAGCTAACCAAATTAGGAAATGACACTTCTCAGGCACAAGAATTTTCCACACCCAAGACCAACTTTTAGAAGGAACATCTCCATGCAACCTGCTATACAACCAACCATAACCAGAAGAGACACTATAAGAACCCGAAACATCGTGGCTCCAAGCAAGGCAATCATCAGAATCTCCATGAAGCCAAACAATAGTGTTCATAATGGACGCTCTTAGTTCATCAGACATTGGTGTCAACAATCTTTCCAAGTGCCAGACCCCATTTTCCCAAACATCACAGATTTTCAAATCAGAGTTTGATATATAGACATAGTTCACTTTGTTGTACAATAGCCCCTTTGGATGCCGCTGATCAAACCAAAAAGACACTTGACCGTTACCAATCTTCAAAATGAAACCATCTTTCAATAGATCAGCTGCTTCACTATAGCACGCCAAATAGGAGAAGCATTAGACTTGGTTTCTAAGTTCCACACTAAGTTACATGTAGCATATTTCTGCTTTAACAAAATGGGCCAGATTTTTTGATTATCCGAGAACAAATCCCAAACTAGCTTACCCAATAGAGCAATATTTGCAATTCTGGCGTGCCAGACCCCTAGCCCCCATCATGCCTACAATGAGTTACTATGTTCCAATTGATGAGATTCAGGCACCTTGTGTTATTAGCCTTCCCCCAGATGAAGCTTCGCACTATCCTATCAATTTCTTCGCAAATAGATTGAGGAAACCACATGGCTTGCATAGAATAAACAGGGATGGAAGTCAAGACAGCCTTTGCTAAAGTTGTGCGACCTGCCTTGTTAAGTACTCACCCCGTCCAAGATTCAAGTTTCTTGCGAATCCTCCTAATTAAGTCATCAAAATCAGCTTTGTGAATTCTTCCCTGAACTAAAGAGAAGCCTAGATATTTCCCCAGGTTACTAGTAAAAGGGATCTGAGATGTGGACGCTAAAATGTCCTTCTTTCTTCTAGGCAAGGCCTTAGAGGCCGCTGCCCTAGACTTCTCAACATTCATTTTAAGACCAGAAGCTATTTCAAAATCCTTTAACACTTGCAACATGACTCTCAATTGGGACACAGTAGCCCTTGCAAACAATATAATATCATTTGCCAAGAAAAGATGAGAGATTCTCAACCCGCCCCTAGACACTGTAACTGGTTTCCAAATCCCATTGTCTATCTTTTCTTGGATCAACATTGATAATTTTTCCATACAGAGAACAAAAAGATAGGGAGATAAAGGGCCACCTTGACAAAGCCCCCGAGATGGAGCAAAGGATTGTAACCAAATTCCATTCCAGACTAAAGAAAGCTTGGCCCCTATCACACAATTCATGATGAGATTAACAATTTGATTTGGGAAATGAAAGTCCTTAAGAGTCCTGCAAAGGAAAGACTACTCAACACTATCATAGGCCTTATGAAGGTCTATCTTAAAACCCACAGTCCCCTTCTTGCTTTTAGATTTATGCATATAATGGAGGATTTCTTGGACCAAAATCACATTATCTATCGCATGTCTCCCAGGTAAGAAACTGTTCTGAAAAGGGCCAACAATGCTTTTAAAATAAGGCCTCATTCGATTAACTAAAACTTTAGAAATAAACTTGTACACCATATTACAAAGACCAATCGGCCGAAATTGAGAAAATCTCAATGGATTCTCAATTTTTGGAATTAACACTACTAACGTATCAAGAATTCGAGAGTCCACCACCCCCGTCAAGAAAGCATCTCTCACCAAAGCCCAAACATCATCTCCTAAGATATGCCAATATTTTTTAAAGAAGAAAGGTTGGAACCCATCTGGGCCAGGAGCCTTAAACCCCTTCATGAACTTCAAAGCATTCCAGACTTCATCCTTCAAAACAGGAGATTCTAAAATCTACTGAGCATTAAAATCCAATATAGGTGAAGGAGGGAAACTGATTCCCCGCTCTATGGAAGGTCTCGTAGGAGTAAAAATCCATTGAAAGAACTTATTTGCTTTTGTTTTCAACAAATCGGCATCTGTACACCAGATATCCCCATCAATAAACACCCCTTCCACCTTACTTCTCTTTCTTCGAACAATAGTTTGAGTGTGGAAGAAAGCAATGTTTCTATCACCCAGTTTGACCCATTTCTCTCTAGACTTTTGGTAGAAAAGCATCTCTTCTTGTCTAAGAGTCTGACTGTACTCAACTTGGAGTTTCTTTTCCAAAGTCATTAGACTTGGAAAAGTTAACTATTCCAACCGTTTTTGAATTCCAGAAATACGAGCCTTCAACAAACGCTTCCTACGAAAGATATTGCCAAAAACTGTTTTATTGAACACCAAAGAATCCTCCTGAACCATAGCCAGCTTCTCAGGAATCCCAACATCCACTTTACGCCAAGCCTCCTTAACAACATTATGAAAGTCATGGTGATATGTCCAAGCTACTTCAAATCTAAAAGGTCTCTCACCCGTACAAGGAGACATGCCTTCACATCTAAGAAGTAAAGGATTATGATCAGAATAGATTCTAGGCAGAACTTCCACCACAGCTTCTGGAAACAACATTCTCCAATTATGATAAGCTACCGCCCTATCCAAACATTTAGTCATAGATCGTTGTCCCCCCAAGCACCGTTGCCAAGTGAACTACCCTCCCATCATACCCAAATCCATAAAACCACACGCTTCTAGACAGTCTCCAAACAAATGAGCTCTCCCAGGCAAGAAATTTCCCCCTCTCACCTCCATTGAACTCAAAACATCATTCAAGTCCCCAATAGCCAACCAAGGGGAAGAAATATGGCCGCTCAAATCGTGAAGATGCTACCACAACATGATTCTAGCCGATGGCATCGGGCTAGCATAAATCACCGAACAAGTCCAAATATGATTGTCCTTTTGGACTTGGAAAGTTATTGCTTGTGCCATTGAAGACAAGACTGAGAAGTGAAAGTAAACATCATTTGAAAGCACCCAAATCCCCCTTGAATAGCCCCTTGCCTCTTCTATAGCCACTTTGAAGTAGCCCATGTTTAACCAAAACTTTTTAACCCTCGCAAACACGGTATGAGTTTCTACTAGAATCACCACTGAAGGATTAAATTTACAAATAAACTCCTTCACCTGCCTCCTCCCTCTCATACTCACAGCCCCCTCATGTTCCAAGATAGGATAGATAAAACCATGATACACTTGAACAAGGAGAGAGTTGCCGAGCAACTCTAGAGTTACGTGTTCACTATCGCTTTCCCCTCTTCTTTTAACCCCTCCAGAATTTCCTTTTCTGATTCATTTGCTTCGTTCAAAATCTTCTCTACCGAATCATCTCTCTCGTTCATACTGGTCTTGCCCATAATACTCCCTTTTTCCTCAATGTCCTTTCTTGGTGGCATCCCATTAGAGCCCACTCTAGCTTTCTTCGTAGGTCCATACCTAAGGGATATCTACTTAACTCCTTTCACTAACACCCTTCCTACTCGCATGATACGACCTCCTTTGACCACACTTGTTGGTTTTACAGCACTTATTTTTTACGACGATGGAATTTGGGAAGCCGTCCATGGTCTGGTAATCTGGTTTGAACTCGAAAAAACCAAGCCCTTCTTCGTGCTACTATTCACGTGCATGGCATGCCTCAAGTCTGCCTCCTTATTAGTCACATTACAAGTCATGTGCCCATCCAGCATATCCCTCTCATTAACGTGCTTTTTCTTTCCTTTATTCTTCCCCCATTGATTTCCGCCTATCCACCGTAGTCCAATCTTCCGTTACTCCCCCATCATTAGTAACTGAATTATTCTTGGAGTAAATTTGAAAATTTGCAAGATCAGCTCCCAGATTTCCTGTATTAGCTTGCACTACCGCTGCAAGCACCTTTGAAGCCTCCGGTGCACTATCTTTACCACCACTGATTGGGGACGTAACCCTTCCATCATGACAGTCTCTCTCCATGTGTCTATAATAGCCACATTGCTTGCAAATGAGATGCAGGCTTTCATACACAACATCATGCCAATGGTCTTGTATCCAAACCTTCCTTGCCACTAGCTTAGACAGATCAACTTCAACACAAGCACGAGCAAAATTTCCTCGCTCCATCATCTTTGTCATAAAATCAATCTTAATGGGTCAGCCTATACCAGATATAATAGTTCGCATTGCGCTTTCTTCAAAATACATCATATTAAGACCCTCCAGACGGACCCATAGCATTGTACGTCCAGAGCACCCATTATTGGGTTGAAATATGGAGTCCATCTCTTTACAACAATATAATTATTTTGTAGCATCCAGGGACCACCAACGATTAACTTTTCCCAATCCTCAGATAGATCAAATTTCACCATGAAATACCCATTACCAACCCCCATGACATCATAGCCACCCTTGAGCCTCCACAAACTCCTTAGATGCTGCCTCATGACAGTATAACTCACCTATTTTCCCAAAGGTTTAATCACCAAGAAATCGACCATGGGGCAGCAAGCGTTTGAATAACGCTCTCCTCAAACTGCACTCGTGGTAGTTAGCAATCCCCGTCTTGCCACTCTATCTTCGCCAACTTCTTCTGGATCAAGTCACCAAGGATCCTGGAAGGAGGTGGGGGCACCGCCCTTCCCATTACTTTGTCCCTAAATGAACAAAGGTTCACCCCAACATGCTCCCCTCTCACTTAATCTTTAGAAGTTTCACCTTTTGTTTCCTTCTCTCCTCCAACCTCCTCACCCCTAACTTCAGACAAAACTCTCACACTCTCACTTCGCTCGAGTTTTTTCTCCCTCACCGTACCACTCTCAATTGGCGTCGTTCTCTCCCCCGCTCTCTCTCCATTTTTCGCTCCAGAAATGTATGTTATCTATGTCCAATGTATTGTATAAACTTATCCATCAAACATTTCTTATACGTCAAAATAATGGATAACTTAATCTAGCATAAAGAGGCCGTATTAGGCCTGATTAGCTTTTGATGTGTAAGGGCTTTTCATTTTTTTATTTTTAATATATTTTATCAAAAGAAAAATAACTATTAAATAAATAATAAAATGTATATAAACAAAAAATAATATATTTAATAATAAATAAATATTTTTTAAAAAATAATTGTAAAATAATTATTCAAACTAATATAAAAATATAGAAATAAAAATTTATTATTAAAATATATAAATAATAATAAATAATATTTAATATAAAATACAACTAAATATAGGAATATGATATTGGATCTACTTGGATTTTGATGTATTATATTAAATAATAAATATTTAAACAATTATATTAATTTTTAAATTTTAAATTTAATATTTAAAAATTATATTTATTATAATATTTTTTCTAGTTATATTTTATCTAATACAATATCTTATACAATGACATACCAAGCACTGTATGGTATTAAATTTTTATCAGATGTTATACAATTAACCCTTATTCTATAAGGTCTTGTACTATTATGCGTGTAAAACGGACCCTTTTAGAAACCAAAGTAGGATAATTTCTTGGATATTTGGGAATAAGTTTTGGGTAAAATTATAAAAAAAAATTAAGTGGGTCCAAATATAAATTAATGAGTAGTGACAAATGGTTACTTAGATAGATTAAATTTAAACACATGACCAAATTTTATTAAACCAACTAAAAAGGGTTTGAAACTCCTTATTTAGAGTGGGTATCATATAAAGAGAAGGGATCCATTGATACTGATATAAGATTTGATATATTTATACCTTTAGTAACCTTTTATAAAAAATAGTTTTTATCAATCCAATTGTTGAATTATAACTACATATTGTATAGACCATTTGTGCCGAATTTTAAAAAAATTGAATATCATTAAGGATGTGAGCAAGTATTTTTTTTACATATATTTAAGAAGTATTTATAAGATTGATTTAAATGTATATAAAAAGTGTATTAAATAATTTTAAATTAATATAAAATTTTATAGACATGATATATGATATATAAACTTTTAATTCAACGAATAGTTTTGTAAAAGAACTTTTTAATAAAAGTTATTCAGTGACATAAGAAATGAGTCCAAATATAAATTACAGAGTAGTGACAAATAGGTGTTTAGATAGATTAAATTTAAGCACATAACCAAATTTTATTAGATCTACTAAGAAGCATTTGAAACCCCTTATTTTAGAGTGAGTATCATAAAATTTACTTTTTTTAAAATATAAATATTTTCATACATTTTTTTTACATGAATATTTTCATACATTAAGTATACTTAAATAGTTCATATAATTGATTAATAAAAAAAATTCATATAATTGATTTCTTTTGAATTCTAAGAATGAGCATTATTCATTTAACAGAAGATTTTTTTTTAATTGATACAAAATCCTAATTGTACCAATGATACGACCAGACATGACTTCGATTCACTCCATGTCACTTCAATCCAATTATTCCATACATAATTGTAACATTTTATATTTTAGAATTTGTCTTATCATAAAAATTTTATTAAATAAGAAATGCTAAATTCTTTTGATCGTTGTGTCTAAAAATCTTTTTAATTTAAAATTTCTCTCATATATACTAAAAAATATTTAAATATTGTATGAATTACAATATACATTATTATAAGTGAAATTTTGAATTAATAAAATTTTTAGATTAATTATTAATAGGCTACATCAACACTATTATTCAATAATTGAACCATTGAATATAACGAGTCCTAATGCGAATGGAAAAATTAAAAAATAGTGGTTGGTTGGAAGAACCAATGCTTGTCTCATCTGCCAGTCAACTTGCTTGGCCCCACAATCCTCCGTTGCCTTGAAGATGAATGCACATAAATTCATATCAAATTCATATGCCATCGTTTTTCTATCCTCAAATATTCAACACTAAGCACAATGGAACAGAGCAGAGCCACTCTGCTTCCACCACCAACACCCTTTTTCTGCATCTGTATTTTCCTCATCTTTTGCCACGCCGTGGCAGGTTCCTCATCAACAAGTTCTTATGCTGGAACAGAGAAACAATCAAAAGTAACTGGAGTGGTTGGTTATGGCTACATCATCTCAAGTGTGAACAATGATCTCTCAGGAGAGTCGTTGACTGCTAACCTTAACCTCATCAAGTCTTCCCCCATTTATGGACCTGACATCCCACGCCTCAACCTCGCTGCCAGGTAACAACAATAACAAGCACCAGTATCGTTGTTGACTCAAATTGCACACACAATATAAATCACGCCTATATTGACTTGTCTGATTCAGTTTTCCAAATCACATACGATTTTTTGAAGCCGTTGTTATACTGGTCAACATATCATTATATAATACATGCTGATGCATAATATATAGGTGAGATGATTAGCAAGTAATTTAACATTTATTTTCTTTGAATAAGATCTTATCTCAAAGTGTTGTGAATGATAAAAATTAATGCTGAGATATATTTTTGCTCCTCTTTTTTTGGGTATTTTTTTGGCTCCTATATTAGGCTATTAGTTTGACTTCACTTGAGTTAGATACATGGTGATAATCGATTATCCATAGTAATAATTGCATAATACACAGAATGCTAATGTAGTGCGCAAAATTTGGTGCTCAAGTGATAATTGATTATCATTCCTATTCACTGCATAACGCATCTGAAGCTACTATAGCATGCAAAATTTGGTTCTCTAAACTACATTTTTCCTCTGCAATTGGTTATTCTGAATTTTGCAGTTTCGAGACCAAGGACAGGTTAAGAGTAAGAATCAGAGACTCCACTCAGCAAAGATGGGAAATCCCAGAAGAAGTGATTCCCAGAGGCTCCCATTACCCTCTCCACTCCCTGACCACCAGGCAATGCTCTTCCCCCTACCGTGCTCACAAGACAAAACAACAACCACCAAAACTCTCTCTCACAACACCAAACTCAGACCTCATCTTCACGCTCCACAACACCACCCCATTTGGCTTCACAATCTCACGCAAGTCCTTCAATGACATCCTCTTCAATGCATCGCCAGACCCTTCAAACCCTTCAACTTTCCTTGTCTTCAAGGACCAGTACCTTCAGCTCTCTTCCTCACTCCCAAAGGAAAGTGCCTCCATTTACGGCCTCGGTGAGCACACCAAGAGCTCCTTCAAGTTGCAGCCAGACCAGACACTAACGCTGTGGAATGCAGATATTGGTAGTGCCAACCTTGACTTGAACCTTTATGGCTCTCACCCTTTTTACTTGGACGTGAGGAAAGGGTCAAAGGATGCGAAAGTGAAGGCAGGGGCCACGCATGGGGTGTTGCTGCTAAATAGCAATGGGATGGATGTTGTGTATGGTGGTGATCGTGTTACTTATAAGGTTATTGGTGGGATGTTTGATCTGTACTTTTTTGCTGGGCCGTCTCCAGAACTGGTGATGGAGCAGTACACCGAACTCATTGGAAGGCCTGCTCCTATGCCTTATTGGTCTTTTGGTAAGTCTTAGGCAGCATGGTACTCTGTATATTTTGCGCAATGAGATATTCTTGGGTGCTTAGTGCAAGAAACTTTTAGATGCTTATGAACTAAGAGAAATCTCTTACTCTAATTTATATACTATTTGCTACATTAGTGAATAGAGATATTTGTGATATGGTTTGAATCGGTTTTAATTAAAAAAATTTATTCGATCCAAACAATAAAATATATAGTAATTTAGATTGGATCCGTTTAATCAATTTCTTATAAAATAAAATCATAAATATATAATATTATAAATAAAAAAGTAACTTGAATTAATAAAATAAATAAATAAAAATAAAAAATAAAAAATAACTCTTGTAATATGCATAAAATGATATTTAAATAAGAATGACATATGAATATAAAAAATTATGTGACAAATTAAAACTATTATAAGTAAAGTACAAATTTAACAATAAAAAATTATATTATATAGTATTATTTAGTTTGGATTGAATTGAATTGGTTTTAAGAATTAAATCCGATTCTATCCAAATGGTTTGTGAGAAACAAGATTCAATCCAATCTAAATTTTTATAATTTTGATTGGTTTTTGATTTGGATTGAATTGATTTGGCAGTTTTGATTATATTGAATTGGATTTGAACACCTCTATTAATGAATATGAGTCATCCTTATCTTCTTAACTATCAACATTAATTAATGTGACAACCAATGTATGGATTAGAGCAAAAGATTTCTTTTATTTTAAAAGTATCTAAGAATTTCTCGCCTAATACTATATTTTATTTATGTTCAACACCTATATGGTACATCATTATCTCTTACTGTAACAACATTTTGAATGCAATTGCTACAATAATATAGAGCTCCTTTTTTTTTGAGAAATATTACCTAGACATCAAAAAATAGACATCCTATGAATATTATAAAGAGAGAAAGACACAAAATCTTGACCTTTCTCTCTCAACGCCCAGTATTGTATATGATATCTCTGTTCGATGTCCAAATACTATTTCTCTTCTTACTTTTAGAAGTCTCATGTTATTATTTGTTGGTCATGATTGACTTTGATTAAAGTAAAGGGTTTTGTTAACATGCTTTAAGAGGATATGTTAAAGGAATAAATATAGTATTTACTATTCATCCTAAAGAATAAAATATCCAATGTTTTTTAATTTTTTAAGATAATTAATGCTTGCACTTTCATTTAATAGTTTCAAAACTGCTTGCTTTCTATAATCTTAGAGTTTCCATGATATACCATGATTTTTGTTAGTGGTAAAAACATTTCTTGGATTGCCGTTAACATGCCAAGTTTTTGGGATAAAAATTTGATTTGTATCGGTGAATGACATATTAACGAAGCAGTTAGCTAAACCATTGGTATAGTTGTTACCTCATAAGTTTTTAGCTAAACATTGGTTCTCGTATTTTACCTTTAAGATATATATATTATTAGTTTTTTTTTTTTTTTTGAAAAAAATATAAAACAGAAGTAAATATAAGAAATGAATCATCTTATGTACAGATTTCACATTTCCTTACCATTTGTTGATTTTCACCATTATCTGAAATTTTCACATGAGGTGATAAAGTTAAATAGCTTTTTCATTTCCTTCTAGAAAGCTTTTAGCACCGATAAGAACAGACTTGATAAACCATAACGTTATTTTTTGATAGCAATGGTGAATCTTGCTGCTCTGTTTTTTCCAAGGGCGAATGTGTGGTTCATTAATTGCCTCATTTAGTTAAAGATGTACTGCTGTACCACGTGTACCTCATGAATTTTCCTTTCCATTTTACACGGACATTAAGATCTAAGTTATGAATTGCAATTCTAAGTCTATTCATGCTGATATATAATATCTCGTTCCCATGCTAATCCGCATCTTTATATTATCTCTTTTGTGGAAGGTTTTCATCAGTGTCGATACGGCTACAAGAATGTAAGTGATGTTGAGGGTGTGGTTGCCAACTATGCAAAAGCAGGCATACCCCTTGAAGTTATGTGGACAGATATTGATTACATGGATGCATATAAAGATTTTACCCTTGATCCTATCAACTTTCCATTGGATAAGATGAGAACATTTGTTGATACCCTTCACCAACATGGCCAAAAATATGTGCTCATCTTGGATCCTGGTACGTAATTTTAACAGCATGGAATTTCTTTCAACCAAAGCACACTGTTCTCTCTTAATGTTTAATTCTTTATGGTAGAATTTGTGCATCAGTTATTGATTTGAGGCTAATTTTGCAAACAGGGATCAGTGTAAATAAGACATATGCAACTTATGTCAGAGGCTTGCAGGCTGATATCTACATAAAGAGAAATGGAGTCAATTATCTAGGTCAAGTTTGGCCTGGACCAGTTTACTTCCCTGATTTCCTAAATCCACGTAGCCAAGAATTTTGGGGTGGGGAAATCAAATTATTTAGGGACATTCTCCCTTTTGATGGTCTTTGGCTTGACATGAATGAGATATCTAACTTCATCACTTCTCCTCCCAATCCATCTTCCAATCTTGACAACCCTCCCTACAAAATTAACAATTCTGGAGTTCAAAGACCTATCAATAACAATACAGTCCCAGCAACATCTTTACACTTTGGTAATGTCAGTGAGTATGATGCCCACAATTTGTATGGACTCCTAGAATGCAAAGCAACTAACAAGGCTTTAAAGGATATAACTAGTAGAAGGCCATTCATTCTCAGTAGATCAACTTTTGTAAGCTCTGGTAAGTATACAGCCCACTGGACAGGAGATAATGCTGCCAGATGGAATGATTTGGCATACTCAATCCCATCTATATTAAATTCTGGAATATTTGGAATTCCAATGGTTGGAGCAGATATATGTGGTTTTTCAAGAGACACAAATGAAGAACTTTGTAGGCGCTGGATTCAGGTAAAAATTACATATAAATCCCATTTACAAAATTTTACCCCTTATTTTTACTCTCATATCAAACACACTCTTAAATGCAATGGTATGGGATTTTTTTTTTTCTCAATTTGTGAATGTTTTCAAGTATTCTAATACTTTCAGTGCCTAAGCTTAGGTTACAAAAGTCACATGTGCGTAGTGCCATGTCTTTGGTTTTTGTGCAAAACTGGGAAAAGCATAGTATACACCATATACATATCTAATATCTTTTCATTTTTCCTCAATGTAGTTGGGGGCTTTTTACCCCTTTGCGAGAGATCATTCAGACAAAAATTCCATCAGGCAAGAGCTCTACCTTTGGGATTCAGTTGCTGCATCAGCTACGAAAGTGCTTGGCCTCCGTTATCGTCTCCTCCCTTATCTCTACACATTAATGTATGAAGCACATACAAAAGGGACACCAATTGCACGACCCCTTTTCTTTTCATTCCCTGAAGATGTCGCAACATATGAAATAAGTTCACAGTTTCTACTAGGAAAAGGGGTTTTGGTGTCACCAGTGCTAGAGTCTGGGGCTACCACTGTTGATGCATACTTTCCTCTAGGAAACTGGTTTGACCTCTTCAACGTCTCAAATTTAGTGAGTGCTGAATCAGGCAAGTATGTTACTCTTGATGCACCATTTGATCACATAAATGTACATGTTGGGGAAGGTAATATTTTGGCCATGCAAGGAGAAGCTATGACAACTGAAGCCGCCCGGAAGACTGCATTTCAACTTGTGGTGGTTGTTAGTGGCAGCAAAGATAGTTATGGACAAGTCTATTTGGATGATGGGGAGACACTTGACATAGCAGGAGAGAACAAGCAGTGGGCATTGGTGAGATTTTATGGCGCATTAAACAACAATAGTGTTTTTGTTGGATCTAATGTCACTAATGGAGGATTTGCTCTTGACCAAAAATGGACAATAGATAAGGTCACTTTCTTGGGAATTCCTAAGCATATGGGATTAAGAAGAATGGATGTGGCAGGGAATGAATTGAATATTGTGAATGGAGCAAGTTCAATGAGGAAGACGGTTGTCAAGATGCATGTTGACAACTCATCACAGTTTATTAACATAGAAGTTTTAGAATTGTCACAGCTTATTGGAGAGGAATTTAAGCTGGAAATTGAAATAAGGTAGAAGGGAATAACTTTAAGAGAGCAAGTTCCCCGCTGAAACAATCTGTCTTATTGAAGGGATTTCTTCATAGTTGCAATTCTTTGTAGAGTTCCTTCGGGTAAGGTTACTATTTAATGATGGCATAAAATGTCGTGTTTTGTATCAGAAATAAACATTACGGAATAAACAAAGGTTTTATTAATACAAATTTAACTAAAAAATTATCAAATTAAAATATTTAGAATAAAAGTTTTCATTGCTTGATATAATTATATCTAACTATTTAAATGAGAATGAGTTAAAGATCAGCGTCAAAACAAAAAAAGATGGAATAAAATTCGTTCTAAAAAGCTGAGCTAGTGAACTAATACTGATTCATATATTAGAACTGTTTGATCAATCATTTAATTTATATAAATAATTAGAGGCGCGCGTGTTTCGTTTTAAGTTTTGAACTAAGAAGAAGCCTGTCGGAAGTCTTGGAAATTATATCATTAATTTGACATCCATGAAACAGAATAACTTGGAGTCGTTTCAACATGATTCAGAAAGTTTTTATTTTTGTTCAGTTATACATATAAAAACAAATCATATCAGCAGTATTTTTTAAAAGTATAAAATATTTTCGTGCATTCGGATTTCGGCATACTTAAATAATTCACATAATTGATTCTCTTGACTCCCAACGATAGGCATAATTTCATTTAACTCTGAAGATTTTTACATTTCAATACAAATCTTTTCAGCACTATTTTTTAAAGAATAAAATATAGCCAACACCTTTGAGATATAAAAAAATAATACTATATTTTATTTATTTATAAAATATACACTCCTTCCCAATTAACTAAGAGTGTGTTTGGATTTTTTTTAAAGAAAAAACCACTTTTTAAAAAAGTATTTTTTTATATAATTTTTAAGTATATTTAGATACAATTTAAAAAAAAAGTGTTTGTAAAAAAAAGTTAATTTACCTTTTTTAAAAAAACAATTAGTAATATCCTCGTCTAAAAAGAAAGAAGCAGAAATAATTTTTAATAAATGGTCCGTTTGATTAAGAATTTAAGAGAAATATTTTTTCAAGATTAGAATTACAAGTAAAACTAGAAATAGAACTAGAAAAATGTTTTATATTTGGATATATAATTATACAAGTACTTTTTTTTAATAAAATTATAATTAAGGGGGGGAGAGAGAGAGAGAGAAGGGAGTGATAATTTTAAAAAAAATTTAAAGATCAAATCATAATAAAATGAGAAAATAGTAGTTTCTAAATTTAAAGAATAAAATTCTCTCTTTTTTACTGCTTTTTCTTTTGAGAAAAGCAACTCTTCATCTATTTTTTTAAAAAAGAAGAAAATTGATTATTTTTTACTTTTATTTTTTTTGAAGCATAAACAAATAATATTAAAAATTTTATAAGCAATTTTTTTTGAAAAATTAAAAAAAAAACAAAGTACTTTTTTTTTCGCTAAAAGTATAAATAAATGCACTTAAAATTATCTTTCAAAAATTGCTTCTGTTTCTATTTTTTTAAAAAGCTGGTTATTACTAACTTTCTTAAAAAATGTTAAATTAAATTTTTTTTCTACAATAATTTTTTCTAAATTTGTATCCAAACACATTTTTAAAAACTTATAAAAATATTTTTTTAAATAAAAATAATTAAGAAATTATTTTTTAAAAAAAAAATCAATCTAAATACACTTTTAATAGATTAGGATGGAATATATATTTCATAAACAAATAGGGTAGAGTATTATTTTTTAATTCTTTAAAAGGGTTAAGTATATTTTACTCTTTTTTAAAAGCATAAAATATTTTCATGCATTTGGTATACTTAAATAATTCATATAACTGATTTCTCTTGGCTCCCAAGAGTAGGCATAATTCATTTAACTCTGAAGATTTTTCGTTTTCAATACAAATCATTTCAGCACTATTTTTTAAAAGTATAAAATATTATCATGCATTCGGTATACTTAAATAATTCATATAATTGATTTCTCTTGGCTCCCAATAATAGGCATTATTCATTTAACTACGAAGATTTTTGGTTTTCAATAGAAATCATATCAGCATATTTTTTAAAAGTATAAAATACTTTCATGCATTCGGTATACTTAAAATAATTCATATAATTTATTTCTCTTGCCTCCCAAGAATAGACATAATTCATTTAACTCTGAAGATTTTTGCCTTTCAGTAAAATTAAATTAATGCAAATTGTACCAATGATATGACCTGAATCGGTTGTATCAATGACGTGACTTCGAATCACTCCATGTCACTTCTAATCCAATTATTCCATACTCAATTGTGTCATTTTGTATTCTAATGTCTCATGTTAAGTATTTTATTCAATAATTGAACCATTGAATGTAAGAGAAAGTCCTAATGCGAATCAGAAAATGGAAGAAGTAATGAATGTTTAATGGTTATATTAATCTGATAGTTCCTTAATTTTTTTGAAAAATTTAAATAGATTTCTATATTTTAAAAGTTTAAAATGAAATTTTTGAATTTATAAAATATTTATAATTGAGTCTCTAAATACAAATATTTATAATGAATTTATTCATGAAAATAAAATATTTTAAAATATAATCTTATATTCTATATACCTGTTAAATTTGTATCTAAAAATATTTCGTTTTTATTGATAAATTTTTTATGAATATTTGTATCTAAGGTTGTAATTATAAACATTTTGTAAATTTGAGGATGTAATTACAAAATTTTAAATTCCTTGGCCCCACCATCCTCCCTTGCCTCCAAGATGAATGTATATAAGCACTATGGGTACTAAAACACTCAACACTAAGCACTATGGGTACGGTTTGGAGGACTGAAAGCAGAGCCGCACTGCCTCCACCACCAATACCCTTCTTCTGCATATGTATATTCCTCATCTTTTGCCATGCCGTGGCAGATTTATCATCAACAAGTTCTTATGGCGGAGCAGAAGAACAATCAAAAGTAACTGGAGTAGTTGGTTATGGCTACAGCATCTCAAGTGTGAGCAATGACCCCTCAGGGAAGTCGTTGACTGCTAACCTTAACCTCATCCAGTCTTCCCCAGTTTATGGACCTGACATCCCACGCCTCAACCTCGCTGCCAGGTAACAACAATAACGAGCAATTAGTATATATCGTTGTAGAATCAACTAGTATATGTCACATAATTCACACCATGAAATTGGCATATATATACAAATTATTTTGTGTGTCTGCATATCATATTGACTTGTTTAATTCAGTTTTCCAAATCACATACAATTTTTCCCACACCATTATTTAACTGGTCAACATATCATTGCATAATACACATATGCTAATGTATAATATACCGGTGAGATAATCAGTAAGTAGTTTAACATTTATTTTCTTTAAACAAGATTTTATCTTAGAATATTATAAATGTAAAAATTAGTGCTGAGACATTTTTGCCCCTTACATTAGGCTAATAGGCTGTTTCAACTTGATTGAGATACATAGTGATAATTGATTATCCTTCGTAATAATTGCATAATACACACCAATGCTAATGGCTCTGAAGTACTCTAAATGGCTCCCGTATCCGTACTAGGGTACATAGCCTATACCAGTACAACATAGGCTAATGTAGTATGCAAAATTTGGTGCTCTTAAGTCATTGTTATTCGCTGCATAATAAACACTGAAGCTAATATAGTGTGCAAAATTTGGTGCTCTAAACTCCATTTTTCCTTTGCAATTGGTTATTTCTGAATTTTGCAGTTTCGAGACCAAGGACAGGCTAAGAGTAAAAATCACAGACTCCATTCACAAAAGATGGGAAATCCCGGAAGAAGTGATTCCCAGAGGCTCCCATTACCCTCTTCACTCCCTCACCACCAACAACCAACGCACTTCCCCTCACTACACCCACAAGCCAAAGCAACAACAACCAAACCTCTCCGTCACAACACCAAACTCAGACCTCATCTTCACCCTCCACAACACGACGCCATTTGGCTTCACAATCTCACGCAAGTCCTCCAATGACATCCTATTCAACGCATCACCAGACCCTTCCGACTCTTCAACTTTTCTTGTCTTCAAGGACCAGTACCTTCAGCTTTCTTCCTCCCTCCCAAAGGAAAGAGCCTCCATTTATGGCCTCGGGGAGCACACCAAGAGCTCCTTCAAGCTGCAGCCAGACCAGACGCTAACGCTGTGGAATATAGATATTGGTAGTGCCAACGTTGACGTGAACCTTTATGGCTCTCACCCTTTTTACTTGGACGTGAGAAAGGGGTCCAGGGATGGGAGAGTGAAGGCGGGGACCACGCATGGGGTATTGCTGCTAAATAGCAATGGGATGGATGTTGTGTATAGTGGTGACCGTGTTACTTATAAGGTGATTGGTGGGGTGTTTGATCTTTACCTTTTTGCTGGGTCGTCTCCGGAGTTGGTGATGGAGCAGTACACACAACTCATTGGAAGGCCGGCTCCTATGCCTTATTGGTCTTTTGGTAAGTCACTGCAGTATTATATATATATATATATATATATATATATATATGGTCAAGATTAAAATAATTTTTGATGGAGCAAAATTTGATTATTGAATCTTATATTTATATAAATAGTCAAGATTAAAACATAAAGTCATGTGATTTTTTTAAGTGATTATGTGATATTTAAATAACTTTAAATTTTGACCATTCATGTATGGTTATACGACCCAAATTTACTTCTCTTATTCCCATAATAAACCACTCATCTCATATGATACGCTTCATATATATATATATAGAGAGAGAGAGAGAGAGGAAAAAATAGGTGATATGTAGCATTTAATGTTTAACACTGAAATTTTTTATTAATTTTTTTAATTAAAAATAATAATTACCTACAAAATTGAGGTGTGAGACATGAAATAACAAATATCACTTACTTTTCCTTGCTTTTAGAGGTCTCTGTTTACTTTTTGTTGTTCTTGATTTAGATTAAAGTAAAGGTTTTCTTTAACCTATACTTTAAAGAATAAAAATAGAAAAAGAAATGGTATTTAGTACGTAAAGATTTTACGTAGTTTTGTTACAAACAGTATTAATGTTCTGTCACTCAAGTTTTCCTTCCCTCTCCCCTCCATGATTTATGCTAAAAGAATTGATTTTATTGGTGGCCATATTCTTGGGCTGCCAGTTTTGTGCATTTGGTTTTCATAACGTAGCACAACTCAAATAGTATATAATACTCAACTTAATGAGTAAAACATTAGATGTTTTTGCAATTTTTAGAAAAATAAATGCTCGTACTTTTTATTTAATAATTCTAAAATTTTTGCTCTCTATAATCTTATAGTTTCCATAATATACCAAGATTTGTGTTACTGATCAAAAGATTTCTAAGATTACCCGTAACATGTCAAGTTTTTAGGATCACTGGTTAGTGGTAAGTGACATTATTAACAAGCAGTTAGCTAAACCATTGGTATAATTGTTCATAAGTCAACTGAACATTGGTTCTTGTATTGTGGTATGTAGATTCATATTATTGCCTGTTTTTTAATGGAAGTAAACACAGCTAGGGGTGTTAAATGGGTAGGGCCCGCCCATTTAGGTCCGGTCTGTCAAATGGGTGGGGCTAGCCTATTTAGGTCCGGTTTGGCCTGTTTAATCCAAGGGGCTTGTTTAAGCAATTTATAGGCATAAATAGACTAGCTCATTTAACTTTATTTTTTTAATTTTTGCTTTTCATGTTTCAAAAATTTTATTTTGATTAAAAAAAGGGTAAAAATTCTTATTTCTTATTAAAAAATAAAAATATTCTAAATTTAATTACTAAATCATATTTTTATATCTTAAATTTATACCTCTTTCCTTAAAAAAATAATAAAAACGGAAACACGTGTAAATGGACGAGCTAACCTATTTAACCTGCGAATTAAACGGGTCAGGTTGAAAATTGGCTAATTTAAACGGGTTGTTATTTTTTAAGTCTAATCCAACTATTTTTATCAAGTAAACGGATTTGACCAATTTTGATGGTCCTAAAAATAGTAGATGATAAAGATAAATAGCATTGCTTTCTTTTCCTTCAAGAAAGCTTTTAGCACCTTTAAGGACAAAGTTGATAAATCATCACACTATTTGTTATAGTGATTATGAATCTTGCTACTCTGTTTCTTCTAAAGACAGTGCGTGGTTCATTGCCTCATTGAATTAAAGATGCGTTGTTGTTCTATGCGTACCTCATGAATTTTACTTTCTATTGTTCACATACAATAAGACCTAACTTATGAATTGCAATTGTTAGTCCATTCATGCTGATCTATAATATCTAATTCCCATGCTAATCCTCAGAGTTATTATCATTTTTGTGAAAGGTTTTCATCAGTGTCGATATGGCTATAAGAATGTAAATGATCTTGAGGGTGTGGTTACCAACTATGCAAAAGCACACATACCCCTTGAAGTTATGTGGACAGATATTGATTACATGGATGCATATAAAGATTTCACACTTGATCCTATAAACTTTCCGTTGAATAAGATGAGAACATTTGTTGATACCCTTCACCAAAATGGGCAGAAATACGTGCTTATCTTAGATCCTGGTATCTAATTCTAAGACCATGCAATCTCTTTCAACCAAGACACACTTTCTTCTTAATGTTTATTGATACATTTGTGCGTCAATTATTGATTTGAGGCTAATTTTGCAAACAGGTATCAGTGTAAATGAGACGTATGCAACTTATGTTAGAGGCTTGCAGGCTGACATCTACATAAAGAGAAATGGAGTCAATTATCTAGGTCATGTTTGGCCTGGACCAGTTTGCTTCCCTGATTTTCTAAATCCACGCAGCCAAGAATTTTGGGGATGGGAAATCAAATTGTTTAGGGACCTTCTCCCTTTTGATGGTCTTTGGCTTGACATGAATGAGATAGCTAATTTCAACACTTCTCCTCCTAATCCATCTTCTAGTCTTGAAAACCCTCCCTACAAAATTAACCATTCTGGAGATCTACAACCAATCAATACCAGAACAGTCCCAGCAACATCTTTACACTTTGGTAATATCACTGAGTATGATGCCCACAATTTGTATGGACTCCTAGAATGCAAAGCAACTAATAAGGCTTTAAAGGATATTACTGGTAAAAGGCCATTCATTCTCAGTAGATCAACTTTTGTAAGCTCTGGTAAGTATACAGCCCACTGGACAGGAGATACTGCTACCACGTGGAATGATTTGGCATATTCAATCCCATCTATATTAAATTTTGGAATATTTGGAATTCCAATGGTTGGAGCAGATATATGTGGTTTCTCACCAAAAACAACTGAAGAACTTTGCAGGCGATGGATCCAAGTAAAAATTTATCTTTAAGGGTATATTTGGTTGGGAGTTAAAATGAGATGAAAATTTTTATGAATGAGCTTTATATGTAAAATTACATATACAAATTTTCATTCCATTTTTACCCTCTAACCAAACACAAAAGTCACATGTGCAAAGTGCTATGTTTTTTATTTTGTACAAGTCTAGGAAATGCATGGTATACCATATATACATATCTAATTCTTTTTATTTTCCTCAATGTAGTTAGGGGCTTTTTACCCCTTTGCGAGAGGTCATTCAGACAAATCAGCCATCCGGCAAGAGCTTTACCTCTGGGATTCAGTTGCTGCATCAGCTAGGAATGTGCTCAGCCTCCGATATCGCCTCCTCCCTTATTTCTACACATTAATGTATGAAGCACATACAAAAGGGACACCCATTGCACGACCCCTTTTCTTTTCATTCCTTGAAGATGTCACAACATATGAAATAAGTTCGCAGTTTTTACTAGGAAATGGGGTTTTGGTGTCACCGGTGCTGAAGTCTGGGGCTACCACTGTTGATGCATACTTTCCTATAGGAAATTGGTTTGACCTCTTCAATGTCTCAAATTCAGTGAGTGCTGAATCAGGCAAGTATGTTACTCTTAATGCACCGTCTGATTGCATAAATGTACATGTTGGGGAAGGTAATATTTTGGCCATGCAAAGAGAAGCAATGACAACTAAAGCCGCTCGAAAAACTGCATTTCAACTTATGGTGGTTATTAGCCGCAGCAAAGATAGTTATGGACAAATTTATTTGGATGATGGGGAGGCACTTGACATATCAGGAGAGAATGAGCAGTGGACATTTGTAAGATTTTATGGTGCATTACACAACAATAGCGTTTTTGTTGGATCTAATGTCACTAATGGAAGATTTGCTCTGGACCAAAAATGGATCATAGATAAAGTCACTTTCTTGGGGATACCTAAGCATAAGAGGTTAAGTAGAATGGATTTAGTGGGGAATGTGTTGAATATTGTGAATGGAACAAGTTCAATAAGAAAAATGGTTGTCAAGACACATGTTGACATCACGTCACAATTTATTAATATAGAAGTTTCAGAATTGTCACAACTTATTGGAAAGGAATTTAAGCTGGAAATTGAAATAAGATAGAAGGGATCAGAATCTTTGTCTTCTAGAAGGAATTTCTTTATAGTTTCAATTCTCTGTAGAGTTCCTTCAGCTAAGGTTACAATCAAATTATGGCATAAAAACTCATATTTTGTATCTAAAATAAATATTACAGAATATTATGGCTATGAAACTAAAGTATGAACAGTACTGTATCAATAATAGGGGTGAGTGTACGACCTTTTATTTTATGCTCCCCAAATTAGCAGTTTCTTATATGATGTGATTTTGTGAGTGTTGCAATTATAGAATCATTCATATCCATAAGAGCATCCTCAGATGACTGTACTTTTCAGTGAAAAATCAGAACATATTCCTCCCAGAATATTAGTTATAGTGTAAATTAGTCAATCTGCATTGATAATTGTATCAATGCTTTGGGACCATTTGTGTTATATTTTGGCAAACGAAAAAGGAGAATTTGAGACATAAAATTATTCATAATAAAACAAGTTAATTGAGAAAACTTAATTTTAACTTGATAGGAGTTATTGCTCCAATTAATTTCTTGGTGAAATGAGAAACTTAAAGTCACATCACTCTTTAGAAAATATTTATGGAATAGTGACTTTTATTATAAAAAGAAACAATTTTTTTTATAACGTTTAATTGGAAAAAAAAATATCTTTTTTTTTGGGCATAGGATTTGAGGTAGACTAAGCTGTACATTAAATCCTCATGACTTTACGACACTTGAGGATGAGATGGCCATATATCAACATTGCACTTTATCCATAAAACTTTATTCATTGAACCAAGAAACTATGCTTTCTTCCCCCATATTTATTTATTGAACAACACAACACGATAACTAAGTTGACGGTCAATTTTAGCAAGAGATCAGAGATAACTCAAAGGCTAAATAATAGCTAAAGATTAAATATTTTTATTTATTTTCATATTCTTTTACTTTTTTATTTCCACCATTTATATATTTTTTATTTTCACCATTTTTTTTATTTTTCATTTATATATATATATATGTACATAAACAAATCCCAGACTGGTTAGAGATCTGCAAAAGAACAGCCCAACAAATTCAAACAAAAACTAAAAAACACACCCAAACTACCCAAACTAGAAAATAAAAGACCAAAAAAAAATTTAAAATAATTAAAGAAAACAAAGGAAAGGGGTGCATCCAAAGGGAGGCTTGTTCTTGCGGGTTGAGCGGCGGTGGGACGGAGTAGTGGCTGGTTGGGGGCTTGGTGGTGGCATCGCGAAGTGTATGCTCAACGGTGGTTGGCGGTGGAGGCGCGGTGCTCAGAATCATTGCTGTTGCTACGGTCTTAGTTTGGTTTGTGTTTGGTTGGCATATGGTTTTTGGGTTGAAATTTGGAATGTAATAGTCGGGGATGACTTGACTTCTGAGCTTACTATAGATTGTTAGTTAGCTGTCATTTTATAGTTTTGTTCAACTTTCTATTGTGATTTCTGGCTGATTTTGAATGTTGCAAGCTTTGATTTTTTTTCCTTTCATTGATTGATTTCTGGTTTGGATTCGATAAGGGGTTAAGTAATGATGTGTGTTCCGGGATGGAGTGATTGAACACAAAAAAGATTTCCGCCCCCCCCCCCTCTTTTCTCTCTCTTCTTTTCTCTCTCTCTCTCTCTCTTTGTGAAGCTTTTTCATTCGACACCCTTGCCTTCTCACAACTCTCTTCCTTCTCAAAAAGTCCCTCCTCTTTTGCTTGCTTATTCCCTTTTTTATTCGAGCACAAGCGAGCCAGTGAAGATATTTTTAACATGGCATAATCATTTTCCCTATGATAGGGTGATTGCACTTTGCCGTATAGATCTTCACAGAATCCTGGAATTGTTGATTTGAAGCTCATTCACGCCTCCATGGCTGTAGTCTAATCGATTTCCGGTTTCTCTTCCATTTCTCGTTTTTTTTTTTTTTTTTTTAACTTTGACAATCATTTGGAATTGGGCTGAGTTCTTTTAGGACCTCTGTTCTGTTTCCCCCACCCCTCTCCTTTTTTTTGGGAGTTGGGCTGAATTTTTTTCAAAAACAACCGGCTCAGCCGAAATTCGAAACAAAAAGAAAAGAGATAATTTTCTAATTAATTTTTTTTAATTAAAGACAAACACAGAGAGTGAAATAAAATACCCGTAAAAGAAAAAAGAGTGAAATAAGATAATGTGCGCTAAAAAAACTTTTTTTCATAAAAGAAATTAGTTTTTGTATATTTAGATAATTTTTTAAAAATTATTAAAATTTTTAAAAAAATTATTTTTAACTTATTTTTAAAATTTTAAAAAAGTAATTTTAAAAAAATTAATTTTTAATTTTTTCTAATACATATAAAATTTAAATTTTAAAATTATTTTTTTAAAAAATTGAGACAAACGCATATTCTTAACAATTGCTGAGAAATCATACGGAATGAAATAAGATGAAATACGGGTATTCTAGAATTTGTCTATTCTATTCAATAATTGACCTATTGAATATGAGAGAGAGTCCTAATGCGAATGGAAAAATGGAGGTTAAGAACTAATGTTCGTCTTCTCTGCCTGTCAATTTGCATGGCCCCACAATCCTCCACTGCCTCCAAGATGAGCGTCTTTAAATTCATATGCCATCGTTTTCTATCCTCAAACACTCAACACTAAGCACAATGGGTACGGGTTCCAAAAGCAGAGTCACTCTGCCTCCACCATCAATACCCTTCTTCTGCACATGTATTTTCCTCATCTTCTGGCACGCCGTGGCAGATTCATCATCAACAAGTTCTTATGATGGAGCAGAAAAACAATCAAAAGTAACTGAAGTAGTTGGTTATGGCTACAGCATCTCAAGTGTGGGCAATGACCCCTCAGGGAAATCGTTGACTGCGAACCTTAACCTCATCAAGTCTTCCCCAGTTTATGGACCCGACATCCCACGCCTCAACCTCGCTGCCAGGTAACAACCACAACAAGCAACTAGTTTCGTTGTTGAATCAAATTTGCACACGTGTATACATGATTCACGCCACTAAATTGGCATATATGTATATGTGTATTATATTGGCTTTTCTAATTCAATTTTCCAAATCGCATTCCATCTTTTCACGCCATTACTATGCTGGTCAACATATTATATCATTATACAATACATGCTGATCACCTCATGATGCATAACATTTCCATCCAGAAATTAATAAGTAGTTTAACACTTTTTTTCATTAAGTATGATCTCAGGTTAGTGTACTGTGAATATAAATAAATAAATAAACAAGTACTAAGACATCTTTACAGTTATAATAAGCTAGTAGGCTACTAAACTTAACTCGAGATAGATTAAGTGAGATATGGTCGTGTCTGGATACTAATGATTTGCAAACAAAAATATTACATAGTGATAATCGATTATCATCCATAATTGTATGATATACGTACTAACGCTAATTTATTATGCAAAATTTGTTGCTCTAATTCATAATCGATTATCATTCCTATTCACTGCACAATACATACGGAAGCACTAACTTATAAATGATTATCAGAATTGTATGCAAAATTCAGTGCTCTAAGTTATAATTGATTATCATTTCTATTCGGTATTCACTGTATAATACATACTGAAGCTAATATACTATGCAAACTTTAGTTCTCTTAATTGATAACTGATTATCATTCCTATTCACTGCATAACACATACGGAAGCTAATATAGTATGCAAAATTTGGTGCTCTAAACAACATTTTTCCTTGGCAATTGCTAATTTCCGAATTTTGCAGTTTTGAGACCAAGGACAGGCTAAGAGTAAGAATCACAGACTCCACTCACCAAAGGTGGGAAATCCCAGAAGAAGTAATCCCCAGAGGCTCCGTTTACCCTCTCCGCACCCTCAGCACCAACAAAAACCAATGCTTTTCCCCGCACTACACCCACAAGCCAAAACAACAAGCAACAAAACTCTCTCTCACAACTCCAAACTCAGACCTCATCTTCACCCTCCACAACACCACCCCATTTGGCTTCACAATCTCACGCAAGTCCTCCAATGACATCCTCTTCAACGCGTCACCAGATCCTTCCAACCCTTCAACTTTTCTGGTCTTCAAGGACCAGTACCTTCAGCTCTCTTCCTCCCTCCCAAGTGAAAGAGCCTCACTTTATGGTCTCGGGGAGCACACCAAGAGCTCCTTCAAATTGCAGCCAGATCAGACACTCACGCTGTGGAATGCGGATAGTGGTAGTTCCAACCTTGACTTGAACCTTTATGGCTCTCACCCTTTTTACTTGGACGTGAGGAAGCGGTCCAAGGATGGGAGAGTGAAGGATGGGACTACACATGGGGTGTTGTTGCTAAATAGCAATGCGATGGATGTTGTGTATGGTGGTGACCGTGTTACTTATAAGGTGATTGGTGGGGTGTTTGATCTTTACTTCTTCGGTGGATCAACTCCGGAACTGGTGATGGAGCAGTACACTGAACTCATTGGAAGGCCTGCTCCTATGCCTTATTGGTCTTTTGGTAAGTCTTAGGCAGCATGTTGCTATGTTTACGAAAAATTATTGGGTAGCAGCTTTCCATCTTAAGCATTTAAAGAGAAATGTTTTGGACATAGTATATACACATATTGATCAACATCTGTGGATCGTAGTTTAAATAAGCATGGATTTCAGTTATGTAAGTATAGAATACAATATTAATTAAGAATAAATCTATATTTGATACTTATATAGTTAAAATACACACTTATTTGAACTATGATCTACTTATGTCGATTAGTCTGAATAGGTATATAGAAATAACAGTACTTGCGTTTGAATCAATATTTAACATGTGCAAAGTTATGCCAATAAAGAAAAATAAACTTCTATTATGATCAATATGATTTAACACATGTCAAATATTGATTATATATAAAACGAGAACTTCAGACCTGAGAACTTTTTCTCTATCTAAAGAAAAGGGTTTTGTTAACATATATTTCAAGGAACAAAAATAATATTTATTCCTCATTCTAATATGAAGGAAACATTAGATTGATTCTTTAAAATGTTTATTTAGGGTACATGTAAACAATGAAACAAGAAAGATAAAGTGGAGATGACAAGGCATAGAAACTTGAAAGGAGGTGTAAGTTTTTATTCAGGTCCGTACAATATTGAATCATTGACGGAGTAGAGTATTCACATGCCATGCCAAGTTGTAAGCGCTACGAGTCCATTCACATGGAGCAAGGGTATAGTTTAAATTTGCTTTGTGTGAGGGAACTTTGTTGTTGTAATAAAGAAGTTCTGTAGTCTTATAGTTTCCATAATATACCATGATTTGTGTCACTGATAAAAAACATTTCTATGATTACCGTTAGCATGTCAAGTTTAGGGATAACTGGTAAATGATGTGGTAACAATGCAGTTAGCTAAGTCGTTGGTATAGTAGTTACTTCATAAGTTATTGACTGAACATTGATTCTCATATTGTTGATGCATGTATGATATATTTATTGCATATTCTTTAAGGGATAGGAGCAATAAAATACAAAAATGCTGTGGCATTAATCAATGGAAGTTAGTTATGTGTTTTCCTGAATATCGGGGGCTAGTAAATATAGCAGGTGATAAAGCTAGCAAATAGCTTTGTTTTATTTTCCTTCTTGAAAGCTTTTAGTACCGATAAGGCAAAGTTGATAAATCATCACATTCTTTTTTGATAATGTTGATGAATCATCACTCTGTTTCTTCCAAGGACAAATGTGCAGTTCATTGCCTCATTTAATTAAAGATATGTTGCTGTACCACGTGTACCTTATGAATTTTCGTTTCCATTGTTCACAGACATTAAGTTCCAATTTATGAATTGCAATTGTTAGTCTATTCATGCTAATCTCATTTGTGGAAGGTTTTCATCAATGTCGATGGGGCTACAAGAATGTAAGTGATCTAGGGTGTGTGGTTGCTAACTATGCAAAAGCAGGCATACCCCTTGAAGTTATGTGGACAGACATTGATTACATGGATGCATATAAAGATTTCACCCTTGATCCTATCAACTTTCCACTGGATAAGATGAAAAAATTTGTTGATACCCTTCATCAAAATGGCCAGAAATATGTGCTCATCTTGGATCCTGGTACCTAATTCTAACACCATGCAATTTCTTTCAACCAAAAGATACTCTTATCTTAATGTTTGTGGAAGCATCTATGGATCAGTTATTGATTTGAGGCTAATTATGCTAACAGGTATCAATGTAAATAAGACATATGCAACTTTTGTCAGAGGTCTGCAGGCTGATATCTACATAAAGAGAAATGGAGTCAATTATCTAGGTCAAGTTTGGCCTGGATCAGTTTACTACCCTGATTTTCTAAATCCACGCAGCCAAAAATTTTGGGGTGGGGAAATCAAATTATTTAGGGACCTTCTCCCTTTTGATGGTCTTTGGCTTGACATGAATGAGCTGTCTAATTTCATCACTTCTCCCCCCAATCCATCTTCTAGTCTTGATAACCCTCCCTACAAAATTAACAATTCTGGAGCTCTACAACCGATCAATACAAGAACAGTCCCAACAACATCTTTACACTTTGGTAATATCACTGAGTATAATGCTCACAGTTTGTATGGACTCTTAGAATGCAAAGCTACCAACAAGGCTTTAAAGGATATTACTGGTAGACGGCCATTCATTCTTAGTAGATCAACTTTCGTAAGCTCTGGTAAGTATACAGCCCACTGGACAGGAGATAATGCTGCCACATGGAATGATCTAGCATACTCAATCCCATCTATATTAAATTTTGGAATATTTGGAATTCCAATGGTTGGAGCAGATATATGTGGTTTCTCAAGAGATACAACTGAAGAACTTTGCAGACGCTGGATCCAGGTAAAAATTGATCCTTAAAGGCATAGTATGGTATGATTTTTTCACTTTGTGAATGTTATTAAATATTCACATACTTGCATTGCCTAAGCTTAAGCTGCAAAAGTCATGTGGGAAAGTGCTATGATTTGTGTTATGTACAGAACTGCAAATGCATAATATACCATATACTCATTTTTTGTTTTCCTGAATGTAGTTGGGGGCTTTTTACCCATTTGCTAGAGATCATTCAGATAAATCTTCCATCAGCCAAGAGCTTTACCTTTGGGATTCAGTTGCTGCATCAGCTAGGAAAGTGCTCGGCCTCCGTTACCGTCTCCTCCCTTATCTCTACACATTAATGTATGAAGCACATACAAAAGGGACACCAATTGCACGACCCCTTTTCTTTTCATTCCCTGAGGATGTCACAACATATGACATAAGTTCACAGTTTCTACTAGGCAAAGGGGTTTTGGTGTCACCTGCACTAAAGTCTGGGGCTACCACTGTTGATGCATACTTCCCTACAGGAAACTGGTTTGACCTCTTCAATGTCTCAAGTTCAGTGAGTGCTAAACCAGGCAAGTATGTTACTCTTGATGCACCATATGATCACATAAATGTGCATGTGGGGGAAGGTAACATTTTGGCCATGCAAAGAGAGGCAATGACAATTGAAGCTGCCCGGAAGACTGCATTTCAACTTGTGGTGGTTGTTAGTAGCAACAAAAATAGTTATGGACAAGTCTACTTGGATGATGGGGAGGCACTTGACATATCAGGAGAGAATGAGGAGTGGACATTGGTAAGATTTTATGGCGCATTACACAACAATATCGTGTTTGTTGCATCTAATGTCACTAATGGAAGATTTGCTGTGGATCAAAAATGGATCATAGATAAGGTCACTTTCTTGGGCATACCTAAGCAGAGATTAAGAAGAATGGATTTCGCAGGGAATGAGT
Organism: Pterocarpus macrocarpus; assembly: GCA_031439585.1. Taxonomy (NCBI): domain Eukaryota; kingdom Viridiplantae; phylum Streptophyta; class Magnoliopsida; order Fabales; family Fabaceae; genus Pterocarpus; species Pterocarpus macrocarpus. Next base: position 13,384,798 of record CM062522.1, on the reverse strand, counting down.
TGAATATTGTGAATGGAATAAGTTCAATGAGGAAGATGGTTGTCAACACACATGTTGACAACTCATCACAGTTTATTAATATAGAAGTTTCAAAACTGTCACAGCTTATTGGAGAGGAATTTATGCTGGAAATTGAATTAAGGTAGAAGGGAACTTAAAGAAAACAGGTTCCCCTTGAAGTGATTTTGTCATAGTTGCAATTCTTCTAGAGTTCCTTCAGTTAAGTTTACTATATAATGATGGCTTAAAATGTAATATTTTGTACCAAAAATAAAGAATACTGTCAACATGACTATGAAGCTAAAGTATGAACAATACATATCTGTATCAATAATAGGGGTGAGTACTACCTAGCATGGGTGTTCGCTTGTATTGTATGCCCCCAAATTAGCAGTTACCTATATGATGTGATTTTTTGAGTCCTACCCTTACGAATCATATCCATGAGAGCATCCTCAAATGACTATATTTTCAAGTGAAAAATCAAAACATATTCTTTCAAGAATATCAATTAGAGTGTCAATCAGCCAACATGCATTGATAATTATATCAATACATGGAATGGGATGAAAAATTTTTGGTCCCAACCTTACTATAAATGGATATAACAACTTAGTCCCAACCTTTTGAGGTTTTATAACACATAACAACGGCTTGACGTTATCTCAATTCTCGAAGGCCCTACTAGTATAACAAGTTGAGATCCTAATGCTCTTAATCGAACAATGAATTCAAGAGTTATTTATAGGAAATAGTTGAGAGTTTAGATGCACTGAAATATAACTATCCGCGAATTCCCTAACTGTCTTAATTTAAGTTTAAATATATTTTTAATTCCTATAAATATAAATTATTTTAATTTTGGCTCCTCTACAATTCTTATTTTGGTTTTAGTCCCCTTTTTTTTTCTTTATTTTGTTTTTGGTCTCTACTATTCTAAATTTTAATCGTTGTAAATGATTTAAAAATATGCATTTAGTTTACAAATATTGAGAATTTTGTTTTTTGGTCCATATAAATATATTTTGGATCATCTTTTAGTCTTTATAAATATCACAATTTAACACTAGATTTGAGTGACAGGAACTAAAAAGCTAATATAAGAATAAAAAAAGGGACTAAAATTAAAGTAAAACTTTTAGAGGGGTTAAATCAAAATGATTTATATTTATAGAAATTAAAAACTTATTTAAACCTTTAATTTATGTCGTAAAAGATAAATTATAATATTTTATTTTTATATTTCATTTACATTTTTTTTTTAATTTCTCTCAAAGACAAGAACTATCAGGACGAAGAGACTCTATGATAATAAATTTTATCTACATCTAAAAATTAGAAAAGCAGACTCAAAATTCCTTGAACATCCCACCACACATTCCTTACTTATATATTTATTTAACTCAATTTTATTTCTTAAATAAATAACTATATATGAAATGAACAAAATTTGATGTGCTGATCTACGAGTTACATTTTTCTTTAAAAAAAAAAATCAAAATTTAGATCACAAAATTATAATTATTTGAAACAATCTCCTAATCACTCCAATGCACTGGTTTGCCAAAAATAAAAAATAAAAAACAAAAGAAATGGTTCCTGACCCCAAAAAAAAAAATGGACTCCTTAATAATGTTAAAAAAGAAAAGAGAAAAGAAAAAAGTTTAATCATAAGCACTTTTAAACCCTCGAACAAGCAGAGCAGGACGAGGTTTAAGAGGGCTTTGTTCAGTACTAGAGTAGCCTCCTTCTTCAACTCGGAACTGCTTAAAACCATGTTTACTCGCAGGCTTCCTCTCATTTCTCTCTCCTCCAAAGGTACTCTCTCTCGCTGTTTCGAATTCTGTGGTTTTCGGAGCTAACCTAATCTAACCGCGTTTCTCTTGGGCGATTCCGAATCAAGTGTGGGCTCCTCCACTCCAAGCTCTCTACTCCACCCACATTGTTGACGATAAACCCATTCTGGTAAAAACAAATCCCATTCTCTTCGCTCTTTGCCAATTCTCCGAAGCGATGATGCCTATGCTTTGCTTATCTCCGCTATTGTTCGCTTCGATCAATTTGTCGAGCAGGTTTGCATTGTACTGTAACAAGTAGCTTTGACAAGCAGCAATAACAATGGCAGATCACTCCAGCACAAGGAACAACACGTATTGATCAATATAGCACGACCATACACCACAATTAGTATCTTGTAGTTGCTGATACAATTTGGTAAGAAGAATAGAAGGAAGACAACCAACAGTGAGAGAAATTGAGATACTCAGAGAAGGAGAAGAAGAAGAAGAATATCAGAGAGGAAAGAAACTAGGGATTAAACCACACACATTTTCGATAATCCCCCCAAATCCCAATTCCAGCCCCTGTTTCTCCTTGTATCCTGTTCTTGCTTCATTCATATGTTTGGGCCTGCCCAACCCAACACTAACCAGAGGCCCAATACTCTATAATCGTTACATTACCTTCCCTCTGAAATTGACCTTGTCGCAGGCAAGGCATAGCTCAGCACGAAAAAGGAAAATCCTAATTTTTGTTTAAGATTTTTTTTGATAAATTTTTTTTAAAAAAAAAAAATCAATTTTTGTATATTTGAATAATTTTTTAAAAAAATTAAAATTTAAAAAAATTATTTTTAACTTTTTTATAAAAGTTAAAAAGAATAACTTTTACAAAAAATTAATTTTTAATTTTTTTAATTATATATAAAATTTAAATTTTAAATTTTTTTTTTTTTAAATTGAAACAAACGCATCCTTAAATCTATTAATTAACTTGTATAAAAAAATATAGTAAAATAAAATTTAAATAACTTATTTAATTTGATCAAATAAAAGTATAACTCTTTTTATATCATATTTGTGCAATAATAATATGTCTAAGTCATATTACATTGTAACTCCATTAAAAAAAAAAGTTAATTGGTTAATTTTATTTTAAAATTATTAAAGAAAATTAGCTACTTTTTGTATTTAATGTTAATTAGTATAATTATTAAATATACTTTAAAATATAAGAGTTGCAATGAACAGAAATTTAACACAACTTTTAATTAAGAATATTTTAAAAATATAAAAATTAAAGCAACAAAAAAGGTGTGATAATAGATGATAAAGTGTGATGACAGCCACTCTATCAAAAAGTTATTTTAAATTTATTGTCTATTATCACTCCTATATTTTAAATTTATATTTGATAGCTATACCAATTAATTTTAAATATATACTTAACTTATTCTAGTTTAACAAATTTTATACAACATCAACCTATTAAGCCAAGTTCATATTAACCCAATACTTTTTCAAAACTAAATTAAAATATTTTGTGGTAAAATCCTATTGAGCGTTCTTTCCCTAACAGTAAAATCTTATTGTATTATATTTTAAAGCATAGTTAATACATGCTTCACGACATATTTTCAGTATATTTTAATAAAAAAAGATAAGAGTAAAATATAATCTTCTTTTTTTATAGATAACTTAATTATACTCCTCTTTTTTGTATTTTTGAAACATACACTACTCTTTGCTAAAAAATTAAGATAAGCTATACTTTGATCCATTTTCAAGTTTTTCATTCACTTTTAATTATCTCAGATTTATTATTTTATTGTTGACCAAAATATGCTTTATTAATATATATATATATATATATATATATATATATATATATATATATATATATATATATAATTTTAAAATTATTACTATATTAAGAGAATAAATTATTGATAGTAACAATAATTTTCAATAATTATTTTTTCAAAAATAAAAATTACTTAATATCTCAGCTATTAATTTTAAAATATTTATATATATACAAATAAAAATTATTTGTTAATATTGTATATAAAAATGAATCACAAAGAAAGTAAAGAGATGATTTTGTGATTTTACTATAAAAAATACATTAATATTTTTATTAATAGCTAAAACAATAAGTAATTTTTATTTTTGAAAAAATAATTATCACAAGTTATTGTTATTGTTATTGTTATTATCAATAATTTATTTTCTTAATATATCAATATTTTATATTATTAAAAGCCATATATATTTTATTCTGTAAAAAAAAAAACATATATAACTATTAATAAATGATATTTTGGTCAAAAATAAAATAATAAATATGAGACAGTAGAGAGTTAATGAAAAACTTTAGAATAGATTAAAGTGTAGCTTATTTTAATTTTTTAGGGGAGAAAAGTATATGTTTTAGAAATAAAGGGAAAGAGAGTATCATATAGTAATCTCTCAAAATAAGGGATTATATTTTATTCACAAAATAATGGTCTAAAATTTATTTAATCTTATTTAAAATTAATGCTAGAAATGTTTCTCCAAAATTATGATACCAGATGTTGGAGAGTGGAGATTTATGTAAGTGCGCACGTGAGTTTAGGCAAAGAAGTGATCAGTATCGGAATTGAAGTGAGCATTGACGACAAATTTCAACATTTGGTGTCAAGAAAGGAAGCAAGCCGTAGCAAAGTTGGCAACATAAGAGGACAAGACAAGATGATTTGTTCATCTCATATCATATATATCATTGGTGCTTAATTAGTTGGATAGGTTTCCCATTTCCGAAGATGACAACAAAAGAATATCTTGGCAAAAATAGTGGAAGAGGAAGAAGAGGCGCAATTTGCTTTTGCATATTTACAGTTACTCCAGGTGGTTTAATCCCATTTAGTTACAATCTTGTCAAATTTGATATTCAGTGATTCACTCAGTCATTTAATATAGGATTAGGATTTTGTGAAGTGAATATTTTTATAAAGTGAGAAAGTAAAGAGTTATCTATCCTCAAATTAGTAACTTGCATTATGTGTTGGTCCTGCCAAATTATATAAGAATGGATAACTCTTCATTTTCTTACTTTACAAGGATTATTATTTTAGAGGATATAAATCATTTAATGAAGCTGGCCTCAACTCAGTGGTACATTGTAAGATTCCATTAAGAATAGATGGAGGAAGATCACAAAGGGATTAATGTGTCTTATGTTTTGCATGGTTAGAGACTGTGACATGAATTAAAAATATTGAGGGATCAATTTGTCAATTGGTGAAATGGTCAAGGACGAAAATGGGAGTTTAGACAAAATCTCAAAATTGGTCCCTGACCAAAATATCGGGGGACAAATGCATCCCTGACTAGGGGTGTTCGCGGTGTAGTTTCGATCGGTTTTAAGCAAAAAACTCATCTGATTCAAGCAATAAAATATATAGCAGTTTGGATTTGATCGGTTTAGTTTAGATTTTAAATCCGATCCAATCCGATCCAATCTTTTTGCGATTTGGATTGGATCAATTTACTCGATTTTTTATAAAAGAAAATCTTAAACATAGAATATTATAAATATAAAGTAACTTCAATTAATAAAATAAATCAATGAAAATAAAAATAAAAATGACTAATATAATATGTATAACATGATATTTAAATGAAAATGACATACAAATATAGAAAAGTATGTGATAAATTAAAATTATTTTAAGTAAAAGTACAAAATTAAAAATAAAAATTATCTTAGATGGTATTATTTGGTTTGGATTGGATTAGATCGGTTTTGAAAATTAAATCCGAAATCCGATTCGATCCAAGCTGTTTATAAAAAATAAGATCCAATTCAATCCAATCCAAACTTTTGCGATTTTGATCAGTTTTCGGTTTGGATTGGATCGGTTTAACGGTTTTGATTGGATTGGATTGGATTTAAACACCCCTATCCCTGACAAATGAACAGTCCCAAAATAGTCCTTGAGGGACTGAAAATCGATGTTTCTTAAGGACAAATATGTCCCATAAAATACTTCTCAAGAACTAATTTGTCTCTAAAAATGGCTAATTTGACCCATATTTTTAATGCTCAGAGACTATTTTGGGACTTTTCATTTGTTAAGGATGAATTTGTCCCTCGATATTTAGGGTTTCATCAAAATTATTTTTGTCCTTAAATATATACTTAAATGTCCTCTTATAATTGTTGTTAAAATTATTATATTTTTATCATGTACTTTCTTTATTGTTAGTTTTGATTGTATTGTGTAAGTAGTGTTGTAATGAATTGCGAATATTATATATGCTATGCTCAAGTTTTAAAAAAATGTGTTTTTATGAATTTTTCTTTGTATTTTTTTTAGGTTTCTTTTGAATTTTTAATATAAACTCATAGATATCCATGAGGATTCAGATCCCCATGAGGAACGAGAAATTGAGGACTCATGATAGGGATGGGGACGGGGCAATGGCAACTTTCCAATGGAGATGGGGGCGAGGGGTATGTCTTGTGTCCATGGATTTCCATTGTTATCCCTACATTGTATGGCATCATCAAATATATTAACAAATCATGCCGTACTTAATTGGCGAAAATTACCTATCATGGGTATAACACATGTTAAATAATAATTTAAAAGGAAAAAGTATTCTATCCCTGAACTATAAATCATGGATATTTTACCTTCAAAATTTTAAAAACATGCACATCATCGCTCACATTTCCTAATTGTGTAATTCAACCATTCTATTAGTTTTTACATCTATTATTAACGGAAATAACATACCTTCAAGAAAATTTTGCATTTGTTTTTTTTTTTTTGAAAATTTAGAGACTAAAATACATATAACCAAAATTCAAGAGAAGTATTGTTTTCTATTTAGGAAATATCACAAGTATGTTTTTTATTAGTTTTATTTTTAGTTTTGTTAATTAATTTTTCGTCATATTCTGGTTGTTTGTATGTTATTTAAACTAAAATACCTATTTGGTCCTTCAAAGATACACATGAAGCTAATTCAGTCTAAGGCTTGTGACATTAAATGAGTTCCTTAAAGATTTTAATTGACATCGAATTAGTCCTACTATCATCTTCGACTCCTAATTGTTATTGTGAGGCTTATGAATCACGTTATTTTTCACTAATTATAGCAAGACTAACTTGGTATCGCTTTAAATCTTTTGAAGATTTATTTGGTCATACATGTTTGAAAGACTAACTTGATATCCCTTATTTAGATAACTTATTTGATATCACAAGTATTTGAGGACTAGATTAATGTTACATATATCTTTGAAGAACCAAATTGGTAGCTTAGTATATATATATATTTTTGGGTGTTGTTGTAGCAAATATTGCTTCAGGACTTCTATTCTAATGAGTCGTTTTTTTAGATGGAGTTATAATAAAATTTGAATATATTGTTTTTATTCAAGTATGGTATGACAAAAAAGTGTTAATTTTATGATCAAACTTATAATTATTTAAGTTTTATTTTACTACATTTTTTTTGTTCAAGTTAATCATTAAATTTAAGTTAAGAGCTATTTTTGTGTTGATTTAGGAGTTTAATTGCAGTTAATTTTTTAATTTAATATTAATTAGTGTAATTATTAACTGTAAAATTGGAATATATAAGTGACAATAAATTATAAGTTTAAAACAACTTTTAATTAAATATAATTAAAGAATATTAAAATAAAAACAATAAAAAAGAGTGGTCATGTATTGCCACTCCCAAAAAAATGTTGTAATATATTTTAAAGCATAGTCAATGCATGTTTCACGACATAATTTTAATATATTCTTTTAAAAAATTAATGGCCTAAAATTTATTTAATCTTACTTAAAGTTAATGATAGAAATGTTTCTCCAAAATTATGATACCGGATGTTGGAGAATGGAGATTTTTTTTTTTTTTTTGTGGATTTTAAGGAGCTTTTCGTGGAGCTTGGGGGATAGAGGGAAAGGATAAGTATGTGGAAATCGAATCCCTAACTCAATATCACAAGGACAAGATTTGTATTAAATTTTTTATATTATTTCAACTAATTCTCAAATCAAATAATAATACACGAATATTTTTCTTGAAATAATAAATTTAAAATTTAAAAATATATACTTTTCTAAAAAAAAAAGTATATTTATTATTATTTAATTTGATAATTGGATAGAATATATACAAAAAAATTTGATCTAAATTTTTTTTCATGTCACAATCCCTTAGCACAAAAATCAGGATAAGTGCTACTTGAGCTATAACTTCTTGGTGGAGAATGGAGTTTTATATAAGTGCACATGTGAGTTACGTTGAGTGGGGGCAATTGAAGTGCGCATTGACGTGGAATTCCAACATTTGGTGTCAAGCGAGGAAGCAAGCCGTGGCAAAGGTGGCAACGAAAAGGACAAGAAGGATTTGTTCAACTCATATCATATATACATCATTGGTGCTTAGTTGGTTGAACAGGTTTCCCATTCCGGAAGGTGGCAACAAAATATCTTGAGGAAAAAGAGTGACAAGAGGAAGCAGACGAGCAGTTCGCTTTCGTATATTTACAGTTATTCCAGATGGCTTAATCCCATTTGTTATAATCTCGTTAAATTTGACATATTCAGTGACTCACTCAGTCATTTAATAGAAGATTAGGATTTTCTAAAATGAATATGCTTGTAAAATGAGAAAATAAAAGGTGATCGATCTTCAAATTAATAACTTGTATTATATATGGATTCCACCAAATGATATGAGCACTAATAATTATTTACTTTTTCATTTTATAAAGACTCTTATTTTAGAGGATTTAAATCTATAATCTATCTATAATAACTATAAAATTTTTGGAAAATGTTGCTAAGTGGCAACTTTTAGAGCTTTCTTACTCTCCCTCAATTCACGTTCTTACTAATAAAGGAAACTTTTCAAACAAAATATACACAATAAAAGTATATTATCTATCTAACTATTGATTTAATCTTCTGTCAACCATTTATACTTGAACCCCCTATCTTGAAAATGACATCCATTAGCTCCTTTCTTAATTAATTTTTACTAACATTTCCTTTTAACATGGAGCTTACATGATAAGCCATTTCAAGCTTTAATACACATCCATTTACCTCACCTGTCCTCTAATCAAGAGTGGGCTACATGTCACATTTATTTACATTTAATTTTTTTAAACGAAATTTGAAATTAATTAAAAGATAAGTCATTTGGTTCTGATAAAACATTTATCTCATTTTTTATTTAAAAATTAAACAAGTAATATTATACAGAAAAATAAAGGTAAAAGAATATAAAATATAAAATAATCTAATTAAAAAAAATAAAAGTTGATATCCTTATAAAACAATTTATATTTTTAACACTGCGTTGTCATATGAAATGATTTTATGGAATTTTTTTTTTACAAGACTAAAGAAAGGAGGGAGAGAGAAATTTAATTATTTTTCCTAATTTTTTGGTTCTCACATAAAAATTAAAAATACACATCCTCTTATATATATATATATATATATATATATATATATATATATATATATCACTATATGAAATGGTACTATATAATTTTTTTAAAAATTACTGTACTAGAGGCTAAAGAAAGGGAAGGTCGAGGAAAATACAATGAATATTTTTCTTGAGTAGTTCAATCATCTCTTAAAAATTGAAAATAGATATCTATATAAAACAAATTAAAATTTAAATAATGAGTAAATCATTTTACTACAAGGTTCAACACAAAGGAGGAAAAATGAAATTTTTTTAATTGTTCAATTTTCACTTAAAAATTGGAAGTAAATATCTTTATAAAATAAATTATATTATTCATAATGAATTGTTGTATGGAATCATTCTACAATTCTTTTTATCAAATTATGTTATTAGGAGGCCGAAGAGATGAGATAGATAAAAATTGAAATGAACTTTTTTTAGGTATATTAAATTATTTGATAGAATTTTCTCTTTAAAATTAACAATTTCACAATTATACTTTCCAATTTTATGATTATTTAATTCTAAGTAATTTTAAAATTATAATTATTCCTTGAGTTATTTTATATGAGATCAATTTTTATATATTATATATCAATTTAAAGAATTTTATACTATTATTTAATCATATGGTATAATATGTGTGACTTTTAAAATAGTAATTACAACAATAAATCAAGCTTACAGATGTCTCAATACTTAATTGTATGACTATGCAATGTTGATTTATACTAACAATACATTAACATTAAATTTATTTTATATAACCTTTTTTAATATGAATATTATAATTATTATATTTAATAAAATTCCAAATGACTTATAATATTTAATATATTACATATATTATACACTACTCATTCCAGTGCATCGCATGCGTTAACACACTAGTCCTTTAATAAAGTTGGCTTCAACTGAATTTGATCTTAAAAAAAAAAAAATGTATGCGGCACAAATGAATATATGATACATACATTGTATGCATCATCGGATATCATCAAATCATGGCATACTTAATTGGTGAAAATTACCTATCAAATATACAACACATGTTAAATAATAATCTACTAGGAAAAAAAAAAAACACTTTATTCCTATAAACTATAGGCTATGTATACTTTACTCTTCAAATTTTGAAATCATGCAAATTGATTGCTAATATTTTCTAACCATGTAAATCAACTCTTCTTATAATGGCACACATTCAAAAAAGTCTAGGTATCAGATTGCTTACTAAAGCGTACTTGATCCAAAATATCGAGTAGGTACAGTGCACTTATTTTTTATTAAGAAAATATAACAATTTTTTTTTAAAGTTTTTCTTTATATTTATTCTACTTTTACTTTTGTTAATTAGTTTTTCTGTATATTCTGATTGTCTATTAAGTCTTCTAATTAATTAACTTAACCAAGCTTTTGATATTTCTTTTTTAATATATTTTTTACTAAAATACCTATTTGGTTCTCCAAAGATATATGTGATGCTAATTTAGTTTAAGGTTTGTGACATTTAATAAGTCCTCTAAAGATTTTAAATAACAACAAATTAGTCTTGTCGTCATTCAACTCTCGTCTCATAATTGTTATTATGATGCCTATGATTCACATTATTTTCAAGTGTAGCAAGACTAATTTGATGTTACTTAAAATTGTTAGAAGATTTATTTGATGTCATTCTTCAAACAAACTTGATATCACTTAACATATGTAGATGGCTTATTTGATATCATAAGTATTTGGATGACTAGATTTATGTCACGTGCATAATATTGATTGAGGACTTGCAATGAACTATTATTTTGATGGAGTTACACTATAATAAGATTTCATCATAGTTGACAAATTATTTAAGTTTTATTTTACTATATTTTTTTATTCAAGATAATCATTTGATCTAAGAGTTTTCTTTGCTTTGATCTAGGATTTTAATTATAGTTATTTTTTAATTTAATATTAATTAGTATAATCATTAACTCCAAAATTGGAATATATGAGTGACAATAAATTATATGTTTAAAACAACTTTCCATTGAAGATAATTTAAAAATATTAATATAAAACAACAAAAAAGAGTGGTAATATATTTCCACTCCCAAAAAAATCATTGTTTGCCACTCTCAAAAAATTATTGTATTATATTTTAAAGCATAATTAATACACACTTCACGACAGATTTTTATTTAAAAAAAAAAAACTAATGACCTAAAGTTTATTTAATCTTATTTAAAATTAATGATAGAAATGTTTCTCCAAAATTATGATACCAAATGTTGAAGAATGGAGATTTATATAAGTGCACATGTGAGTTAAGTCAGAGAAGTGAGTGGGGGAATTGATTTGCCGAGGAATTTCAACGTTTGGTATCAAGCACGGAAGCCAGCCGTAGCAAAGTTGGCAAAATACAAGGAGAGGACGAGGATTTATTCATCTTATACCATATGAGTTAATACTCACTTAGGTCCCTAACTATTTAAGCATCAGTCACTTTCGTCCTTGATTGTACAAAATTGTCAATTTAGTCCCTGACTTTCTAAAATATGAATCATGTTTGTCCCTTCCCCTATATTCATTAGTCTACCATTATTATTTTACTAATTTGTCACATTAAATGACGCATGGCATGCCACGCGGCCTTTGATGTGGCGTTAATTTTATATAGGTTCAAATTAATTTTTGAAATTTTTAAAATATGTCAAAAATGTCACAAATCCTTAAATCTCTCCTCTTCATTTTCATAAACTCTACATGTTCAATCTTCTTTAAACCCACTAATTTCTCTCCTATTTTTACACCTATCTATACCATATCCTTCCTACATAGAATAATAGGGAAAATATATATATATATATATATAAAAGACAATGAGATGCAATAAACAATTTCAATATAGCTCAAAAGAGAATATATAAATTAGTTTTCAATTAAAGAAGCTGTTGATTAGTCTATTGTAAGAGTTTTAAAATAATTCTAAGAAAATTCAAATGAAAACTTATAAATATCAAACATTAAAAGAAGTGGAAAATAGGGGGGAAAAGGGAGAATTGAAGAAGTGATCTTAGAGCAAACAATAATAATTAATCGAGAGAGAAGATATCTATCTTAAAATTGTTTATTTTGTTACAATCCTTATTTAGATGAAAATGTGTTAATAATTAACTAGTTTAAGAGTATTCCCAAAAGCAATATTTGTAACTAAATGGTAATTAAGATTTGCTAATATGAAGTATCCTTTTAATAATATTGTTATTACTATTCTCACATTACTTTGATATATTAGAGTTATATTATTTCGATTCTTATATGGGAGTACTATCCCATTTATTTATATAAAAAATTGAACATGTTTAAGTCACTAGAAACTAAAAGTATAATATTTTGATTATGTATGTTAAAATAAGTGTGAAAGAATCATTTCCTTTTAAAGACAAATGAAAAATGCCATCGATTTTAATTTGTAATTGTAATATATAATCATGTATAAGTCCCTACTTAGAAAATAAAATTAGCGTTGAAAGCATATATAGGTTAAGTTGAAAATTATATCCCATTGTTTAGTTGAAAAATGTACACTTTAGTACATTAATACAATAATAGGAAAAGAATATATTGGACTGGATTTGTTGTAAGCATACTTGCATTAATTATTGCATCCCATTTTCTCATTTCTATATACTCTCTTTCTATTATTCTATGTAGAGAGAATCTAGTCTAGTTAGGTGTGAAAATAAAAGAGAAATTAGTGAGTTTAATGAAGATTGATACTTTAGAGTTTGTGAAGATAAAGAGAAGGGATTTGGGGATTTGTGACTTTTTGACATATTTTAAAAATTTTGAGGGATTTTTTTAACATATTTTAAAAATTTTAAAAATGAATTTGAACATATATAAAATTGACGCCATGTGCACTAACATGACGTTTTCAGTGGCCATGTGGCATGTCATATGGCTAATGTGACACCTCAGCAAAAGAGTAATGGGAGACTAATGGATATGGGGGAGAGGGGAAGGACTAACATGATTCATATTTTACAAAGTCAAAAACTAATTTAAAAATTTGATAAAGTCAAAGATTAAAGTGAACATTAACTCTATATCATAGATATCTTTGAAAGTAATGATTATCCTCCTAAAATATTCTCTAATCATATAATTTCTAAATAAGAAAAATATTGAATATTTTTTATCTAAATAATTTTTAAAACATTTAATATTTTCCATATATTGAAATTAGGAGGATATTGTAGGATAATATACCATTATTCATATCATTGGTGCTTAATTAATTGAATAGGTTCCCCATTTCCGAGGATGAGGACAAAAGAATTAATAGCTTGAGAAAGGAGTGACAAGAGGAAGCAAAGGCGCAATTTGCTGTTGCATATCTACAGTTATTCCAGGTGATTAATCCGATTTAGTTACAATCTTGTCAACTTTGATATTGAGTGATGCACTTGGTAATTTAATAAAAGATTAGAATCTTCTAAAGGGAATATCTTGTAAAATAAAAAAATAAGGAATTATTCACATTTAAATTAATAACTTGTATTATGTATAGGTCCTATTAAATGATATGAGTATGAATAACTTTTCACCTAGGTTGAGTTAATATATATATATATATATATTCAAACTCAAAATAAGAAAAGTTATACCATGTGTCAGCTTCTTATAAATTTAATTCTTCACCACTTTGTAAAAGTTATTATTAAAGGAAATATTTCAACTTTCTATTTATTAAATTTATTGAAAAAATTAAATAATCCATAATTTAATCTACAATAAATATATTGCCTTAATTCTCTCATCTAATAAATCTTTTTAAAAGATACACTGAAATATCTCTCTGTTTTTTTATTTGAGCCACACAAAATTTTTTTAAATCAATTTAAATAAAATTCAAATTTTATTATTTAATTTGTATTTAATGCAATATCTTAATTCTTTCCTTCACAAACACTTTTTAAATTAGCCATTATTGAAATCTCTCTTCCTCTATCATTTCATTTAGAGCCACACAAAAATTTATTAAATTTCTTTAATATAATCTCTATGATTATAATATTTTTATTAAATTTCATAATTTCATAATTTCTTATTTCTATGTAGATTCAAGAATACCATTATTCAAAATCACAAATGATATATTATTAATTACCTTATTTACAAAATTTAAAATTTTATTTACACTTTAAATATTGTTTAAGATGCAATTGTTTGGAGTATAAAAAGAAATCAAAAGAAAAAAAATATAATTATTTGGTCTCACTTCTTCAATCTCATTGAAATTGTATATTATTTCTTATTAATCTTCATATTCGCATAATACTACTTTTTTCCAATGGGATCATATAATACTAAATGTTGACGGATATTAGTAAAGATTTATCACAATAAATCCGAAAAAATTATTATCATAATTTACTCTTAATAAATTGATATCATAATTTATTGAAGAAAAAATATGCAAGTATCATCAATTGATATAGGTAGTATAATTATTAAAAGATTATTATCATAATTTACTCCAGTAGCAATTTCTTGTTTGAAGACAATGAGCAATAAAATGATTTTAACAATTCTTTTAATAACTTTTTTATATTCATCTAATATAACTAAAATTTTAATCAAATTGTATAAATTTTTTTTACTCTTCTTATAGAATTTAGATTTTAAAATTAAATTTAAATTGAAAAATTGTCAAGTGCTATACAAAATAGCATGTTCTGTAAAATTATTTAATTATGAGGTTAAAGAAATGGAAGTGGGAGAGGAAAGAAATTAATTTGATTTTTACTAAAAATTATAAGAATTCTTATAAAGTAAATTATATTTTTAATAATGAAGTATGAGATTAATTTCTATGTGCTAATAATATAAAATAATTTTACACAATCAATTATTACTTAAAAACTAAAAATAGATATCCTTATAAATAAATTATATTTTTAATACTATAAATTACTTTACTAGAGGCCAGACAAAGGGTGGATAATAATTCAATGATTATTTTTAGTTGTTCTATCCTCACTAAAAAAATGGTAAGGTAGTATCTTTATATAACAAATTATATCTTCAATAATGAATTATACGAAATACTTATGCAAAATTTCGTTGTTAAATTTATTTTGATACAAGTTTGAAAAAGGGAAATTAAGAAAAGCAAAAGGAAATTAGTTTTTTATTTTATTATTTATTTCTCACTTAAAAGAGAAAAATTCTCTTTAAATTAATTAAAAAGTAAGAGAAAAATTTTAATATAAGAAAATTGTGATTAATAAGAAATGTGAATATTATATGCCGTATAATTCACACCCATACATCATACAGGCCAAATACGCTAAATACGCTAGTATATATATATACACACACACACGTAGTACGAATGCATATATGATACATACATTGTACGGCATCAACGAATATATCAATGAATCATGCCGTAATTAATTGGTGAAAATTACCTATCATATGTATAACACATGTTAAATAATAATTTCTAAAGAAAAAAATAGTTGATCCCTTGAACTAGATGTCATATGCATTTTATTTCCTGAAATTCTAAAAATGTGCAAATCATCTACTAACATTTCCGAATTATACAAATTGACTCTTCTATTAACTTTTCAATCTATTGTTAACGGAAATAATATATGTTTAAAAAAATTTAAGATATCAGATTGCATGTAATTTTTTAATTTAGAGATTAAAGTGTGCATGACTCAAAGTGGAATGGGGTATAGTGCACTTGTTCTCTGTTCAAGTAATATAATAGGTATATTTTTATTAGTTTTTCTTTATATTAATTATATTTTTAGTTTGTTAATTAGTTTTTTCTTTATAGTCTGTTTGTCTATTAAAGTCTTCTAGTTAACTTAACCAAGCTATTGATTATTGCTTTTTTAGTTTTATTTTTTTTTACTAAAATATCTATTTGGTTAGTCAAAGATATATGTGATGCCAATTTAGTCTAAGGCTTGTGCATTAGATAAGTCTTCTAAAGATTTTAAGTGACATCAAATTAGTCTTCTTGTGAAATCTATATATCCTAATTGTCGTTGTAATATGCCCACGAGTCACGTTGTTTTCTACTATTGCAAGACTAACTTGATGTTACTTAAAATATTTGGGAGATTTATTTGACGTAGTACATGTTTGAAAGATGAACTTGATATCACTTAACATATTTAGATGATTTATTTGATATCACAAGTATTTGAAGGACTAAATTAATGTGACATATATTTTTGGAGAACTAAATTGCTAATTTAGTGTTTTTTTCTCTCTCTCTCTCTTGGTGTTGTTGTGGCAAACATATATTGTTCTGAGGACTTCTAAAGAATTATTTTTTGATGGAGTTACACTATAATTAACGAAAATTTAACAGCAGGATTAAAGTGCTCATTCGAGGAAAATTCAGGGCTCAACTTGCACATTTTCAAAAATTTATGGATAAAGCACACATGATTTATAATTTCAATAGGCCAAGTGAAATTCTTGGTTTCCTAATTTGTAACTATGATTTGAATACTTTAAGTACTTTAACATTTAATTTTTTTCAAGTATGGTATCATATTTGAATTATCTAAATAAAAAAATTAATATTAAAAAAATTACTTCATAATGAACTAACCGACTCAAAATAAAATCCGAGTCTAAACTCCAAATACAAGTGATTTAGATAAGAAAATAATATTTTATATACTTATGATAAATCACGCTTGTCTAAAATTTATTCCCAACACAAGATCAAACAAATAATTATAAAGAAAACTTAGTTGAATATTAATACACATTTAACTAAAAATTATCAAGTAAAAATATTTAGAATAAAAGTTTACATCCCTTGATATAGTTAAATCTAAATATTAAAAGAAAGTGAGTTAAAAATAGAATAAAATTTTTTTCAAAAGGCTAAGCTAATGAACTGATTAATTTATAAGAGACAATTTATTTGTACATAAAAAAAATGGAGACATCCCAACATCCATACGTTGACAAGATATCGATATATTAAAAAAAATCTGAGAACACAAAACCAATGTTATTAATTTATAAGAGAAAATTTATTTGTACATTAAAAAAAAATAAAAAGGAGACATCCCAACATCCATGCGTTGACAAGATATCGATATATTAAAAAAAATTGAGAGCACAAAACCCAATGCTATTTTTGCTTTTACTTTTTCATGAGTGTCCATAGTGTTTCATGAATGGGGATATACAAATAATATCACCCAATTCATAAATTAAAACTGTTCAATTATTTAGTTTATATATAAATAATTAGAGGCGCTTTTAGTTTTGAGTTTGAACTAAGAAGGAGCCTGTTAGAAGTCTTAGAAATGATATCATCAATTTGACATCCATGATACAGAATCACTTGGAGTCATCTCAACATGACTCTGAATGCAGAAATGTATATTTAAAAAAAAAAATCTTTAGCATTTACAATTTTAAATAGGATACATAGTTTGTGTTCAGTTGTACATCTAAAACAAATCATATCAGCACTATTTTTCAAAAGTATAAATTATTTTCATACATTCCGTATACTTAAATAATTCATATTATTTATTTTTCTTGAATCCTAAGAACGGGGCATAATTCATTTAACTGAAGATTTTTATTTTTCAATAAAATTAAATTAATGCAAAATCTTTATCTAATTGTACCAGTGATATGAAGACAACATGACTTCGAATCACTCCATATCACTTCAATCCAATTATTTTATACTTAATTGTGTCATTTTGTATTTTGAAATTCGTCCTATGATAAGTATTTAATTCAATAATTGAACCATTAAATATAAGAGAAAGTCCTAATGAGAATTGGAATAATGGAGGTTAGTAGGAAGAACTAATGTTTGTCTTATCTGCCAGTCAACCTGCATGGCCCCACAACCCTCCGTTGCCTCCAAGATGAATGTATATAATAAATTGGCGCAATTCTATTTCTATGGTGCCTGTGATCTTTACGGGGCATTGATGTACGGATCAAGTGGCTGAAAGAAATATTGCCATTTGTCTATCGCCTTGAATCGGCTTAACTTTATAGTACTCCCTTCATTTTAAATTAAATGTCTTTTTAGAGTTTTTTTTTATATTTTAAATTAGGCTCCATCCCTTATGCACCATATTAAAGATGGTGCATGATGCACTTTATAGGTGTCTTAAATCTAAGTTGATATAGTATCATTTATCTAAATTATAGTAATGCACTGCAGTAGCCCTCTAAAGTTTCTAAATTTAGAGAGATGGATGACAATATTTTGTAGTATATCATAACTAATTAGAATATTGATAGACTAGCGATTTTCACCATTAAATTGCTAAGTATATTATGCATCATTTTAAAACCGGAACATAGCAAAACTCGCCATCAAATTAATCATCGTTTCATATTTCAATGAAGTATGAATTAATTTACATCCATTTTACTCCTATATTCATTAAGTGCCATTTATAGTGCTCATCGTTGGTCAAGAAATATGGTACACCTTGCAATTTGATGGCGAAATTGTGAGGTACATTAATACACTAATCATCTATGATGCACTGTAGTAATATTTAATTTTAAGAAAATTTAAAAATATAATTAAATATATTTTAAAAATTAATTATCATATATTGACAGTGTAAAATTATACTGATAATATAAAATAATTTTACACTATTAATTTTGCTCTATCAGTGTAAGTTTACACTAATAGTATAAAATTATTTTATACTGTCAATGTAATTTTACAATATTAGTGTATAAAAATTAATTTCTAAAAATTATTAAAATTTTATTAGTGTAATTTTACTCTATCAATATAATTTTACATTATCTGTCAATGTAATATTATATTGATAGTATAAAATTATTTTATATTATTAGTATAATTTTATACTGTCAATATATAAAAATTAATTTCTAAAATATATGTAATCATATTTTTTAAATTTTTTAAAATGAATATATTACTATAATGTATCATAATTGATTGATATATTGATATTTCTCACAAATCTCTATCATCTGATATGCTATAGCCACAAGGTGCACTAAATACCTTGGACTGCGAAGCGCATTACAGACTACGCCTATTCATTAATGATGATGGGTGTGAGTTACAATGTGTCAATGAGAAAAGAATGCTAAAAGAGTGGATGTTAAAGTGACATTTTGGTCTTTCAATTTAATTTTTTAAGAAGATCAAGATTATTTAATCATTGTCTTAATTTCTGTGCAGGACCTTAAAATGACATTTAATTTGAAATGGAGAGAGTATTAATTTGCTGTCATGCACATCAAAGAAAAAGTTAGCTAAATGAGTAGCTAAAGGAGTGGACTCCCTATTAAGCTGGCTAAAGGAGCAGCGTTCATGTCCTTGGTCAATCTTTGTACAGTATTTCTCTGCTTTTCACTAAGAAAAATGTTTGGAGAACTTATTTCTTATGAGACATCATATCGGCTCATATCCCATTTATCATTAGATAGGGTGTGGATCTCACTTGAATGAGACCCACACTTCATCCAATGGTAGATGGAATATAAGTTGGCATGATATCCTATAAAAAATGAGTCTCTTTATCACTTCTCTTTCACTAAACTCTTCTATCATGCTCATGAAAAGTCTTCCACTTTGCACTCATTATTGTTTGATTCAATGTGGACAAAATTAGGGTTAGGGTTAAAATGGAGTTAGGTTTAGGGTTGCCCTTGCATGTAAAAGAATGAGAAGACATAATGAAATTTTAGAACTTCTATATTGTCAAATGAGAAAACACAATATGAGAAATGAAATCGTAAGACAGTGCATGGCCAACAAAAAGTTTATATATAATTATAAACTTACAACTTTGACACAATAAGTTTAGAGTTAAATTATTGGTTTTCCTTTTTAAAATTCATCATCAATAAAGTGAAAAAAATTTTAAACAAAGCATAAATTTTAAAATCAAAATAAATAGATTTAATGTCCAAATTCACTTAATTTAAATTAATTGAATATTTTATTTTTAGTTGATATTGAATAATTTTGAAATAAATTAATAAATTTTTTCTCCTTCTCTAACAAATCTATTTAATTATATTATACGCAAAGTTTATAATATCCGCATAAAATGTACTGAAATAGATTTTAATGGGAAAGATCAAACATGTATCTATAGAAAAGATAATTATATCAAAATAATCAATGTAATATATTAAATGATTGTTATGTGTGTATAATAATTTTCACAATTCCTTAGTTGTATTTGCCTATGACAATCCGACTTGTCTTACTACTTCTTTGGATAGAAAATATTTGCATAGATTTATCATTCAAAATCACTTAATTCAAACATTAACTTTTACTTTTTAAGTTGAAATTTAAAAATTTTCAAATAAATGGCTAACTTTTTCACTATGTCTCAAATAATGTAAATTCCGTTAAACAAAATAAATTTGATTTCATTTATAGGAAAACTGAAACAAGATGTTCAAAATATTTGCAACATCCTGATTTAACCATAACTATAAATAACATTATTTGAGTTTATTGTCATTGCTTATAAATAGAAAAAGAAGAGTAGAAATATATATATATAAGGGGAGCCGAGAATGCATAATAGTATAACAAAAAATTTATTATATAACCATGTGATTGAATAGGATGGATGGCCATCAAATCTTACCCCTAGGTAAATTTTATGGCCATATTTTTGCCCACCTAACTAAGTAAATGAAATTAAACTTTATCCACACATTAAATCAAACCAATCCAACTCTTACCATATTATAAATATTACATTAGGCATAATACAACAACACTTTATTCTCCTCTTGTAGCTGCCACGGTTTTCTCTCCTCTTATCTTCCATCTCTTCCTTATTCACACAGAGAGACTCATCTTAGGAGCCACATTCATGCCTAGAATGGGGCTCTAATACTAAAATATAATGCATATTCATAATAAAGCTAATGGCATAAATTTAAATAGGAAGTTCAAGGTTGAACACTAATAAACATAAATATATCAAAGTGTTCAAAAGTAGAAGTAAAGCTCTACTACCCATAGACTAAACATTTCTAAGCTAGTAAAAGAAACTACAATTTATTTGAATACAAGTTCGTACATTCCTAGTAGTTGGAGGAATCTACCTTCATCTGGGATGTTATTTGATTAATCTAAAACCACCATGAATAAAGTGAGAATTGAAAATTTTCAATAGAAAATGAATTATTCTAAAAATTTAAAAATCATGATTGATTCCAGCCATGTCATAATACGAAAATCTACACGGCCACTATACTATAATCATGTAGAATTACTTATAAGAAAATGATAGGGGTAATATATATTGAATAAAGTATGTCATGCAATTCAAAATGCAACATGAATAAGTAGGCCTCATTCAAATCACAATCTCTTTGCTTTAGTTTCCACTTTCTTTATCTGCTTGTTTTACATATAATCGAAGGTCTTTTTTTAGGGAATTCCTCTTCTCTGGTGTCCTCATGAAATTGTTAAGATAGAGCAAGGTCAATACATCATATTAACATAAAAAGATTTTACATCTATCTCTCCGCCTTCTTGGCAACTAGCAACATCCCTTGAATGTCTTCTTTTTAATCTATTTGCTTGCCATTATACATAAAATTACAATAGACATATAATGATACATAAAGTTAAACAATAAATAGAACTCAAATAATAAAATAACCTTAGTAATATGTAAAAATTCAAATAACATAAACTAAATAATAAACTTGAATAATATAGAGTGCGAACTTCAGAAATATAGATAAACATCTAATTAATCATAATATCTCAACAAAAATTCTCAAAATATAGAGTTATCAGACTCAAATGCCAATTTCTAAAGCGACCACCTTTATAATAATTATTGCTTAATTTTTTTAATGGTTCATGTCATAGTCCATGCATTGTCCTCATTATTGTCACGTGTTTAGCACATAAAAGTTTTGTCATCTTGCCAGGGTCATCATAAAGTCATAATAATATCCATTAGTTAAAATCATAAGGTCATAATATTGACTTCAAGCTAAAGTATAAAAATCCCAAGCAACCTTATAAGCAGTTCAATAGTCCAAGTCTAATGATATAATTAAATAGTCCAACAGTCCAAGTCCATGTATAGCAAAGATAATAAGTTTTAGTTATTTTAAGTGTTAAATAATTTTTTAAATATTTAATATTGATCACATAAAAAAATTAATATATGAATATTGACTCAAGATAATATTTTAACACATAAATAATATGTCCACAAAAATGGTTTAAGTAAACTAAATCAAAATAATAAATTAAAAGAGAACACTAATTCATAATAATTTTTAGGAGTATAAAGAGATTCAAAACTCATTGTATAACAATAAACATTAATATAGTAATAGCAACTAATATTTTTTTTTTTAAAGTGAGCAACTAATAAATTAACTATAATAATAAACATATAAAACTGAACATCTTTATAACTATAAAATGTATGTAGCTATGATTTTATTTCAAAAGGTAACTCCATTTCTCTCTCTATATTCTTGTAAGAATAGATTACTTACTTTTATTAAACTCTTTGTTTATCTCTACCTTTTTTCCTTCTTTCTCTCTCTTTTATCTTTCTCTGTTTCTTACACTCCTCTTTCTTCTCTCTCTTCTTTTTCCCACGGCAGACTCCC
Organism: Pterocarpus macrocarpus; assembly: GCA_031439585.1. Classification (NCBI taxonomy): domain Eukaryota; kingdom Viridiplantae; phylum Streptophyta; class Magnoliopsida; order Fabales; family Fabaceae; genus Pterocarpus; species Pterocarpus macrocarpus. The sequence goes on along the minus strand of CM062522.1, from coordinate 13,361,855 downwards.
TAACTCTCCTCTTTCCATTTTTTTTTCCACTCTTTCTTCTTTGCTTCCAAATGCTCACCCCACCACCTATTTATACATGAAAAAAAACTTGGTGGGAAAGTATTTCACGTCACTTAAGTGACATGATTTCTTTTTTTCTTTTAAATTTTTAATTTTTAACCTTTATCTTCTCTTTTCAATCTTATTCCCAAGAATTTAAGTAAATCTTATTGTTATGATTATTATTATATATGTTAATGCAAATTTTATTATTTTACTTTAAAGAATTAATGTCTAAGATTTAAGTATTTGATTATTTGTCAAAATTAACTCATACAAAGCAACTAAAATATTTAAATGAGGTCAATGAAATAATAAAATTATTTTACACAAAGCATTTTGTGAAAAGGAGGACGTTACACCAGTTATCCATATTCTGTGTTTGTATATAGTTCAAGCAGAAAATAGTAGTGTCTCTAGTTTTGAATGATTGTTTGTATAAACTAACTTTGATTGTTAGGAATGAATGAGTAGTTATATATTTTTTGTTCTGATAACCTTAATTACCAATTAGAACTGTTTAAATAATGGTTATGATAGCTTTTGCTAATTTAATTATTCAAACTAAACAAAAAATTTTAATTAAGGAATTCTTAGTAAAGAAAGCATTAGTATCACTTAATTAGTTGGTTATTAACATAATAATTTAATTAAAAAGGAAAATTAACAATTAATTAATAAGATATTATATTATAAACTTTGCATATAATATAATTAAATAGATTTGCTAGAGAAGGAGGAAAAATTTTATTTATTTATTTCAAAATTATTCAATATAACTAAAAATAAAAAAACTCATTTAATTTAAATTAAGTGAATTTAGATAATAAATCTATAATTTATTTCGATTTTTAAATTTATATTTTGTTTAAAAATTTTTCATTATAGTGTTAATAACCTTGAAAAGGTAAACCAATAAATTAACTCCAAATTTTTTGTGTTAAACTTGTGAGTTTAATTTTATACTATATATAAATTTTTTACAGTGCAAAAAATTGATTAGGGCCAAGGGCGTTGCTTCTTTAGCTAGGGGTGTGCAGTGCAGGTCACATGAACCCAAGACCCAACCCAACCCGAATGTATAAAAGTCGAAGTCGGGATGTCAGTCTAATCGGTAAAATCCGATTGACCAATATTCTGATTGTAACGGGTTTAAAAATTAAACCCCATTCAACCCGACAACCCTTCTTTTTTTTTTTTTTTTAATAAATAATGATTCATTTACTTATATATTAATTTATAAAATTATAATTATAAATATTGACTTTTAGATTATGTTAATATATTAGTGTATAATTAAATTTATTGATGATTGATATTGTATAATGTATAATATATAATATATTCATGATTATGATTATGGAATTATCAATTATGTATGTAATTTTTTTAAAAATATATTTGATTATATTCAAATTTTAAAAACACAATTTAAAGGTTTCAAAATGTCACAAAATTGAGTATTTTAATATATCTTTCATAAAAAAAAAAAATTGCTATCTACTCTTATACCAGACCCGATCCAACCCGAAAATATTCGGGTTGGGTTGGTCAGTTAGGGAAAAAATTAAAAACTAAGGCAGATTATATTTAATTGGTTTGGGTATTTTTTTTTCCTGAACCCGATCCAACCCGACCCGTGCACACCCCTATCTTTAGCTACTCCTTTGGTATAGAGACACTACTCCTTTAATTGATAAATTCTTAGGTAGGCATTTCTTACTACGTTAACATTTAGGCATTTTGTTCATATATTTTGGCATGTATGAAAATGGTGGTCCATATATCTCACTCTTCATTAATACTATGAGCTTATTAATTACTATTTATTTGTAATAGAGTAATGATACATCCTCCTAATAATCAGTTTAAAAATCCTCCTAATTCAAAATTTTACTCACAATAACATGGGTTATAATTTATACAATATCTAAGAGCATTTAATAAATGTGAGTGAGATTTTGAGTTAGGAGAATTTTTAAGCATATTAATTAGGAGGATTTATCATTTCTCTTTGTAATACTCCATCCGTTCAATATTTCTGTTAGTTTGACTAAAATGGTATATTCGAAAATCAATTGTATCCATATACATTGATTTTCAAATGTATCACTTTGATCAAACTAATAGATATATTGAAACAGAAAGAGCATCTATCTATCAATAATTACTAATATCCAAACATAATAATTACCTTTTTTAAATCATAATTAAATTATCATTAGACCATTCCACCACTAAATATATGCACATACCTATAAACTTTCAAATAAAATCAAAACGTAAACTGCTATATATCATAGTTTTATATAATAAAATTATAAAACAAAGAGAAAATATTTGTGAACAATATATGTAAAACTAATTTTATATCATTAAAATCAGAATTTTATATGTTGTGTTTTTATTATTATATAGTTATATCAAAAAATAATAATTATTTTTTTCTAAATTATTATTTTTAAGTTACTTTTTTTATCAGTTTATTTTTTAAAAATTGTCATTATTAATTAATAATTTTTAAAATTTTAATATAAAAAATTATAGATATATATTATTTGATTTTAATTAATTTTTTATTATATCATTATAATTCAGTGTAAATAATAGTAATTATTATTTTTATGTTAACAATGTGTTCAAGAAAATATTTTAAATTAATTAGTAATATTTACATCCATTTAATAATAATATGAAAATATTAATTATAATTTGAAATTACCATTTTTAATTAAATTTTAAAAGGTTAAAGATACATATAAAAGATATAAATAAAATTATCATTTTTAAATTACTTCACGGCAATTTTTTTTTTAAATTGTCACTATTAATTAATTTTAAAATTTTAAAGATAAATACAGAAGATATAAAATAACATGAACGCATGATTTTTTTTCCCCTAATTAAATCAATATATTTTTATATGTACCTTCCAAATTTTCAAAATTTCATTAACAATGATAATTTTAAATTATAATTTTTATATTTATTATTATTATTATTATTATTATTATTATTATTATTAAATGTTTAAAATAATTAATTAATAATGATAATTTTTCAAAAAATAAACTGCTAAAAAAGTAATATAAAAAAGATAATTTAGAAAAAATAATTATTATATTTTGATATAATGATATAATGAAAATAAAAATACAAAATTATAATTTTTATGATATAAAATTATCTTTACGTATGTTCTTCACAGCTATTTTCTCTTTGTTTTATGAATTTATTACGTAAAACTATAATACATAGCAGTTTGCATTTTGATTTTTTTTGAAAGTTTATAGGTAGTGGTTGAATGGTTTAATGATTTAATAATAATTTAGAAAAGGTAATTACTGTGTTTGAATATTAGTAATTATTGATAGATATTATAAATTAAAAATAATTAATAAACTTATAATATTAATAAAGAGTAAGACACATAAGGTACTATTTTTATAGATGTCAAAATTTGAACAGAATACCTAAGTTATCAGGCAGGCACTACCGAACTAAAATTTTTTTTCCTTTAACCGGCTTGTTTTTTACTGTGCGTGGTGGCATAATAATGATAAAAGTAGAATAGGTGTAGTGGGATTTATTTTTGCTATTAAAATATTTAGACATGTGGCAATACTTCATTCAGCCACCTAAATCGGGCATCAATGCCCGCTCAAGTTTCAGGGTGGTGGCATGCACCTATAAATTGATATGCCAGCGTTTTCCATGCTCAAGCACTGAACACTCAACAATGGGCTCGGGTTGGGGGACTGAAAGCAGAGCCACTCTGCCTCCACCACCAACACCCTTCTTCTGCATCTGTATTTGCCTCATCTTTTGGCAGGCCGTGGCAGAGTCGTCATCAACAAGCCCTCATGCTGGAACAGAGAAACAATCAGAAGTAACTGGAGTAGTTGGTTATGGATACACCATCTCAAATGTGAGCGTTGACCCCTCGGGGAAGTCGTTGACTGCTAACCTGGACCTCATCAAGTCTTCCCCAGTTTATGGACCTGACATCCCGCGCCTCAGCCTCGTTGCCAGGTAACACCAATAACAAGCAACTAGTATCGTTGTTGAATCAAATGCCACACACACACATATGTATAATTTACCCCACTAAATTCGCGTATACACACACACACACACTCACACACACACACACACACACACACACACACAGAAATACTTATATGGTCCACGAACATTATGTGATTGTGCTCCCGAACCAATCATATAAATATATTTTATATGAAACCTATTATTAACATACAATCTTATAAAAATACACTTATATAATTGATCGGGAACATAATCACGTGGTATCCCCCGATCATATAAGAATTTCTCCACTCACACATATATAATTTGTGCCTATTGGCTTATCTAATTAGATTTTCCAACTAGTATCATTGTTGAATCAAATGCCACACACATGCATATGTATAATTTACCCCACTAAATTCGCATACACACACACACACACACATAGAAATACTTATACTGGTCAAGAAAGACATAATGGTTGTCTTAGGATCAATCATATAAATGTATTTTACATGAGACTTGCTATTAACATACAATTTCATGAAAATACACTTATATGTATGGTCGGGAATACAGCCACGTAATGCTCCCGGACTATATAAGAATTTCTCTATACACACATATAAAATTTGTGTCTATTGTCTTATCTAATTCAGTTTTCTAGATCACATACCATTTTTTTCACACCATTATTATACTGGTCAACATATCATAATATAATACATGCTAACCACCTCATGTTGCATAATATAATTATATCCAGATATATTAATTTAAAAATAAATTAAGTTATTCAAATGGACAGATAAATTGAAATAGAGGGAGTATTATCTTAGGTTAGTGTATGTTGAATGAAAAAATTAGTACTCCAATATCTTTATCCTTATAGTAGGTTACTGAACTGATCCAGTTCAAAATATATTAATTGAGATTTGATAGAATTCAAACATTAATAGTTTAGAGAATTAAAAAATAAAACCATTATTACATAGTGATAATTGATTATCATTCATTATAATTGCACAATGATCCTATACTTAAATCTTATTATCACCGATGTATTAAAAAACATCGCATAATACATACCAATGCAACTGTAGAATGCAAAATCGGTGTTCTAGTCAAGATTGATTATCATTCCTATTCACTGCATAATACATACTGAAGCTAATATAGTATGTAAAATTTCGAGCTCTAAGTTATTAATGATTATCATTCTTATTCAGTGTTCGCTGCATGAGACATACTGAAGGCCTGAAGCTAATATAATAGTCCGCAAACTTTGGGGCTTTCAATGAGAATTGATTATCATTCATATTGACTGCATAAAACATACTGAAGCTAATATAATATGCAAAATTTGGAGCTCTAAACTACATTTTTTTCCCCTATATAATTGGTTATTTCTGAATTTTGCAGTTTCGAGACCGAGGACAGGCTAAGAGTAAGAATCACAGACTCAACTCACCAAAGATGGGAAATCCCAGAAGAAGTAATTCCCAGAGGCTCCCTCAGTAACAACTACCAACTCCTTTCACAACAACCAACAACAACCACCGAACTCTCTCTCACGACATCAAACTCAGACCTCAGCTTCACCCTCTATGACACCACCCCATTTGGCTTCACAATCTCACGCAAGTCCTCAAAGGACATCCTCTTCAACGCATCACCAGACCCTGACGACTCTTCAACATTCCTGATCTTCAGGGACCAGTACCTTCAACTCTCTTCTTCCCTCCCAAAGGAAAGAGCCTCCATTTATGGCCTCGGGGAGCACACCAAGAGCTCCTTCAAGTTGCAGCCACACCAGACTCTTACGCTATGGAATGCAGATATTGGTAGTGCCAACATGGACTCGAACCTTTATGGCTCTCACCCCTTTTACTTAGACGTGAGGAATAGGTCCAAGCATGGGAGAGTGAAGGCTGGGACCACGCACGGGGTGTTACTGCTCAATAGCAATGGGATGGATGTTGTGTATGGTGGTGATCGTGTTACTTATAAGGTTATTGGTGGGATGTTTGATCTGTACTTTTTTGCTGGGCCGTCTCCGGAGCTGGTGATGGAGCAGTACACTGAACTCATTGGAACGCCTGCTCCTGTGCCTTATTGGTCTTTTGGTAAGTCTTCGGCCGCATGTTACTCTGTTTACAAAAAATTATTGCATAGCAACTTTCCATCTTAAGCATTTAAAGAGACATGTTTTCTTGGACAAAGCATATGCATATATTGATCCATATATGTAGATCATAATTTAAATAAATATAAATTTTAGTTATGTAAGTGTTGGATGTGACATTAACTAAGAATAAATTTATATTATTAATGAAGATAAAATATCAATTCAGCACTTACATAATTGAAATTCATGCTTATTTAAAGTGCGATCCACATATGTCAATTGGTTTGCCTAAATAGTTCAAATAATGATAATCACATTTAAATCAATATTTAACAGGTACAAAGTTATGCCAATAAAGAAAAATAAACTTCTATTATGATCGATATAATTTAATGGATTTGGATTCTTTAAATCGAGGATAATTGTAAAGTAAAAAAGTGAGGGATTATTCACTCTAGTATCAATAACTTCCATTATATATGGGTCTAACCAAAAAATCCAGAGGTGAATATTTTTTTACTTTCTTATTTTACAATCACCTTCATTTTGGAGGATTCTAATCCAAATTTAATATATGTCAAATATTGATTATATACAAAATGTGAGAACTTTTTCTCTATTTAAAGTAAAGGGTTTTGTTAACATATATTTCAAGGGAAAAAAATAATATTTATTCCTCATTCTAATTTGAAGAAAACATTAAATTGATTTTTTAAAATGGTTATTTAGGATGCATGTTAACAATAAAATAAGAAGACAAGATAGAGATGACAAGCCATTGAAACTTGAAAAGTGGTGTAAGTTTTTATTCAGGTCCGCACAATATTGAATCATTGATGGAATAAGAGTATTCACATGTCATGCCAACCTGTAAGCTCTAAACTAAAGTCTATTCACACGAAGCAAGGGTATAGTTTAAATTTGCATTTTGGAAGGGAACTTTGTTGTAATTTGATTTCGTTAGCAAAGAATTTCTAGTCTTATAGTTTACCTAATATATCGTGATTTTTGCCACCGGTAAAACATTTCTACGATTACCCTTAACTTGTCAAGTTTAGGCATAACTGATAAATGATATGGTAACAAAGCAATTAGCTAAGTCATTGGTATAGATGTTTCTTCGTAAGTTTTTGATTGAACATCGGTGCTCATATTGTTGATGCTTGTATAATATATCTATTGCATATTCTTTAAGTGATAGGAGCAATAAAATACAAAAATGTTGTGGCATTAATCAAAGGAGTTAGCTATGTGTTTTCCTGAATACTAGGGGCTAGTAAATATAGTAGGTGATAAAGCCAAAAAATAGCTTTGTTTTATTTTCCATCTAGAAAGCTTTTAGCACTGACAAGGTAAAGTTGATAAGTCATCGTGTTATTTTTTGATAATGATGAATTGATGATGAATCTTGCTACATTGTTTCTTCTAAGGAAAAATGTGTAGTTCATTGCCCCATTTAATTAAAGATATGCTACTATGCCATATGTACCTTCTAAATTTTCCTTTCCATTGTTCACAGACATTAAGTTCTAATTTATGAATTACAATTGTCAGTCTATTCAGGCTGATCTGTTGTATCTAGCTCCCTTGCTAATCCACATCGTTATTATCTCTTTTGTTAAAGGTTTTCATCAGTGTCGACGGGGCTACAAGAATGTAAGTGATATCCAGGGTGTGGTAGCCAACTATGCAAAAGCAGGCATACCCCTTGAAGTTATGTGGACAGATATTGACCACATGGATGCATATAAAGATTTCACCCTTGATCCTATCAACTTTCCACTGGATAAGATGAAAACATTTGTTGATACTCTTCACCAAAATGGCCAAAAATATGTGCTTGTCTTGGATCCTGGTATCTAATTCTGACACTATGCAATTTCGCCCAACCAAAAGACTCTTATCTTAATGTTTATAGAAGCATTCATGCATCATTTATTGATTTGAGGCTACTTTTGCAAACAGGTATCAGTGTAAATGAGACATATGCAACTTATGCTAGAGGTTTGCAGGCTGATATCTACATAAAGAGAAATGGAGTCAATTATCTAGGTCAAGTTTGGCCTGGATCAGTTTACCATCCTGATTTTCTAAATCCACGCAGCGAAGAATTTTGGAGTGGGGAAATCAAATTATTTAGGGACCTTATCCCTTTTGATGGTCTTTCGCTTGACATGAATGAGTTAGCTAATTTCATCACTTCTCCCCCCAATCCATCTTCTAGTCTTGATGACCCTCCCTACAAAATCAACAATTCTGGAGTTCTAAAACCCATCAATAACAACACAGTCCCGGCAACATCTTTACACTTTGGGAATATCACTGAGTATGATGCCCACAATTTGAATGGACTCCTACAATGCAAAGCAACTAACAAGGCTTTAAAGAAAATAACTGGTAGAAGGCCATTCGTTCTTAGTAGATCAACTTTTGTAAGCTCTGGTAAGTATACAGCCCATTGGACAGGGGATAATGCTGCCACGTGGAATGATTTGGCATACTCAATCCCATCTATATTAAATTTTGGAATATTTGGAATTCCAATGGTTGGAGCAGATATATGTGGTTTCTCAAGAAATACAACTGAAGAGCTTTGTAGGCGCTGGATCCAGGTAAAAATTATTCGTTAGGATGAGTTTGATATATGGTAAAAATTGAGGAGTATTTCATAAATTAGATTTACATGTAAAAATGGAGGAGAATTTTTCATAGATTAAATTCATGAAAAATTCTCCCCCATTTTTACCCTATATCAAACTTACCCCTAAATGCAATAGTATGGGATGATTTTTTCACTTTTTGAATGTTATTAAGTATTCACATACTTTCATTGCCTAAGCTCAAGTTACAAAAGTCACACGTGCAAAGTGCCATGTTTTTTTTTTTTTTTGTACAAAATTGGGACATGCATAGTAATACCATATACACATCTAATCCATTTTATTTTCCTCAATGTAGTTAGGGGCTTTTTACCCCTTTGCGAGAGATCATTCAGATAAAAGTTCTATCAGGCAAGAGCTTTACCTCTGGGATTCAGTTGCTGCATCAGCTAAGAAAGTGCTTGGCCTTCGATATCGTCTCCTGCCTTACCTCTACACATTAATGTATGAAGCACATACAAAAGGGACACCTATTGCACGACCCCTTTTCTTTTCATTCCCTAAGGATGTTACTACATATGAAATAAGTTCACAGTTTCTACTGGGAAAAGGGGTTTTGGTGTCACCTGTACTAGAGTCTGGGGCTATCACAGTTGATGCATATTTTCCTGTAGGAAACTGGTTTGACCTCTTCAATGTCTCAAATTCAGTAAGTGCTGAATCAGGCAAGTATGTTACTCTTGATGCACCATTTGATCACATTAATGTGCATGTTGGGGAAGGTAATATCTTGGCTATGCAAGGAGAAGCAATGACAACTGAAGCTGCTCGGAAGACTGCATTCCAGCTTGTGGTGGTTGTTAGCAGCAACAAACAAAGTTATGGACAAGTCTATTTGGATGATGGGGAGGCACTTGACATAGCAGGAGATCATAAGCAATGGACATTGGTAAGATTTTATGGCGCATTACAAGACAATAGAGTTTTTGTTGCAGCTAGTGTCACTAATGAAAGATTTGCTTTGGACCAAAAATGGATCATAGAGAAGGTCACTTTCTTAGGGATACCTAAGCATAAGAGAATAAATAGAATGGATTTAGCAGGGAAAGAGTTGAATATTGTGAATGGAACAAGTTCAAAAAGCAAGACAGATGTGAAGAGGCATGTTGGCAACTCATCACATTTTATGAATATAGAAGTCTCAGAATTGTCACAGCTTATTGGAGAGGAATTTAAGTTGGAAATTGAAATAAGCTAGAAGGGAACTTAAAAGAAAACAAGTTCCCACTGAAAGAATCCATGTCTCCTTGAAGGGATTTCTTCATAGTTGCAATTCTTTGCAGAGTTCCTTCAGCTAAGGTTACTATCTGATGATGGCATAAATGTCACATTTTGTACCATAAATAAAGAACAATGTCAACATGGCCATGAAGTTAAAGTATGAATAGTACATATTTGTGTTAATAATAGGGTTGAGTACTATGTGGAATGGGTGGTCGCTTATATTTTATGCCTCCAAATTAGTAATTACCTATGTGATATGATTTTGTGAGTCCTGCCTTTATAGGATCATTCATATCCATAAAAGTATCCTCAAAATAATGTATTTTTTCAAGTGAAAAATCAGAACATATTCCTCCAACAATATCGATTAGAGTGAAAATAAATCAACATACGTTGATAATTATATCAATGTAGAGAATGAGTTGAAAAATACATGGTCCCCACCTTACCACAAATAGACATGACGATCCCGACTTTGAGGTTCTATAACATATTAGGACACGTCGTAGACATTACTATAAGAGAGTGTTTGCAACCATAAAAATCAAATTAACATAATATAAAATAAAATTAATTATATTAATTAATATAAAAATAAATTAATTTTCAATTAAATATTATTTAATTTCATAACTTAAAAATTAATTTTTACAAATACTCTCATAGCATGCCATTTCTACGAAGCGCAACACAACAGGACAGAGCAGGTGCTGGGGCAGGGCCCAAGGCCAACCCAAGCAGAGATATCCAAGCTCCTTCTCTGATTGGCTCCGACGATTTTGTGGCGTGGCCCCCTTTAGCCCTTCTACTTCTTGCTCATGTGTTCCTTTCCCCTTCTATTGCTCTTGCTTGCTGCTCGCTACTCTCCACGAAATGCGTTCTAGTCCTGTACTTTTCATTTTAATGTTCTAAAAACAATAACAATAAATTTTTGTGTTAGGCCACGCTACTGTCAAGTTTTATATTTCGTGGAGTGAAGCTTTTCCTTAATTAACAGTGTTGCGCACCTGACATTTTAATAAGATATTGTTTTTTATTTTTTTTGAATTTATGCTAAAATGTTGATATATAAGAAAAAAGAAAATGAGGTGTGTTACTAATATTATTTTTAAACCGCGTCCTTGTTTATTTTGTAAAATAATAATCTTCTTATTATTTATTAAATTCATTCGTTTCTAAATCTCATCTCTTTGACACATTCTTCGTGTCTTACCTATAATTAAATTTCAACACTTTTTATATTATAAATATGTATGTAAAGGACTATTTAAAATACAATAATATTATGAAACTCAATAATTATTCAAACCATTATAAAAATTATCATAAAAAACATATAAAATATTTTTTGGTAAATAATATATAAAATATTTTATCCTGAACACTGTACACATTTTTTCTCACGAATAAAAGAAAAAGGTTATGCTATTTTCTGATAAAATTTTGTTATTAAATTATGAATTAGTTGAAATCAAACATGCACTTATTTTGTCTTTCAATTTGAAAATATAACATTAATACACAAAAATTCTCACATAACTAGCATAACTCTCATCACCATTATTTAATTTTTTTTTTCTCTTTTTATGTTTATTATTAGTGGTCATTATTTGTCACCTGATACAGAAGCCCAAGCCCAAGTTACTAATCCATTTGGCAGTTACTAAGCTAAATAGAATTAGTTATATTGTTAAGCTGTTAGCATTAGTTTGTTTATTTATCCCACATATCTTTAGTGTATTGACTCACGTATATAAATCCAGAATAATACATTGACAATTAGATGAATCATTTCTTTTCAGCAACTTCACTTTCTTAGCCCTTTTTTCTCGCGTAGCTTTCTCTCATCTTCAAAGGGGCTGATACCATTTTACATGATATCAGAGCTCTTTGGAGCTCTGCTACGCAATCTTCCTTGTTCCTGATTCATCGATCTTAGTTGTAGATTCCTTGATCTTTGTTGTTGATTCATCATTTTTTTTCTCTGGTTGCTGATTCATCGATCCTCTTTTTGGTAGTTCATCTGTTCGTTCCTCTTGTTCAAGTTTTCGAGAATGGGATATTGCAATTTGTGACTCAGTTTCCTTGATCTAGGTTCTTTGCATGATTTAGTTTACTTTTGTCTTGATCAACAATTTCTCTTCTATCAGGTGTTGAAGTTCCTCATTCTTTCTCAATCAGAATTTGACTTTTCTATTTGAATTGAGTTTATAGTTGTTTTGCTGCAATTTCTGAAAATTTTAGCCATGGCTAATTCGAATCCCAACCTTAATCCAGCATTTGATTCTTCAAGTCCATATTACCTCCATCCCAATGAGATGCCAGGACCACTTTTTGTGGCTCCTATTCTCAATGGCAAGAATTACCACTTTTGGTCAAGATCGATGCATATGGTGTTAAAGGCCAAGAAATAAACTGCAGTTTGTTGATAGAAGAATAGCAAAACTAGATCCTGCTGATGCCTTATTTGCTGCCTAGGACAAACGCAATACCATGATCTTATTATGGACCTCCCACTCCTTGTGTGAAGAAATAAGAGAGAGCGTGCTATGGAGAAACGTGGCTTCTGAAGTGTGGAAGGAGCTCAAAGAAAAGTATTATGAAGGTGATCAATTTCACATTGAGCAGTTGCAAAAGGAACTCTTCGCTCACAGACAAGGTGATGCTACTATCACTTCTTATTACAATCGGTTACAAAGTGTTTGGGAAGAACTGGACAATTTTAGACCCATACTAGATTGTGTAAATTGTGGTGATGTTTGTGTATGTGACTTAGAGATAGTAAGAAAGTATAGGGAGGCTGATTATGTAGTCATATTTTTAAGAGGTCTCAATGACCAATATAGTAATGTCAGATCTCAGATTATGTTAATGGAACCAATGCCTAGTATCAATAAGGTGTTCTCATTTCTCTTTCAGCAAGAGAGGCAATTACAAGTTGAAATTGTTGAGCCTCAAGTAATGATAAACTCTACAGACAGTCAAGGCAGTGGATACTCTTCTCGTGGTAGAGGAACGCAAGGAAAAGGAAGGAGTTCTAGTTCTGGTTCTGGCAGGGGATCTGGTGGACGAGGACAAAGCACTAAGGTGTGCTCATTTTGTGGCAAGACTGGCCACTTGGTGGATACTTATTATAGAAAACATGGGCTTCTACCCAACTATAAGCAGCCCCGAAATAGTAATGTCAATCATATAGCAGCTGATGATGACTTAAATGACTCTTGTAGCATGGTTTCTTAAAGTGAGGGGTTTGTATATTCATGTCTTTCATTTACCCTAGAGCAACATCAAGCCTTGCTTGCTCTTCTGCAACAGTCACAACAAGCCAACAAGCCAACATCTCAGCACGCTCAAATTCATAGCGCTAACCACGTTACTACTCTTCCCCTTCTAAACCAGTCCCAATCAAGTATATTAATTATTTTGGCATGTCATTTTATCAAATAGTCAACTAAAACTTTGGATTCTGGATACTGGAGCAATAGACCATGTGTGTAGCTCCCTATCAGAATTTAAATACATCACAAAAATCAAACCAGTTTTAGTTAAATTGCCGACTGGTAATCATATTACCACTACTGTTTTAGGTGCCATAATCTTCTCTACTTCCTTTTATTTGACAAATGTGCTTTACATCCCCTGTTTCTCCTTCAATCTCATATATGTTTCTAAGCTAACTACTTCTCTGAATTGCAAACTTACCTCTTCTGCATTGACATGTCAAATACAGGACACGGATACTATGAAGATAATTGGTGTAGTTGAGCTAAGGAATGGCCTCTACACATTGGATCCTACTATTGTCATGGTGCACAAACCTGTCACCGTACCCAGACAATTCAGTTCTGTCAATTTAGCTTCTTGTACCTCTTTTCATCTTTGGCACTTTCGATTAGGACATCCCTCATCCAGAAAATGTATGTTTACATAGTAAATTTCCTTTTATACCATGTATAGACAATGAGGACCCTTGTAAGCCATGTATTATAACCAAACAGAAGAGATTACCTTTTACTGTCAGTGTCACCAAGTCTGTACATGCATTTGATCTAATACATATTGACATTTGGGGCCCAATTTCAGTTCCCTCCTCTTTTGGTCATCGTTATTTCTTAACTATTATTGATGACAAAAGTCGTTTTACTTGGCTTTTCTTAATCAAACTCAAATCTGAAGCTAGACAACTTATTCAAGATTTTGTAAAACTAGTTGAAACTCAATTTCAGACTCATATCAAGGTCATTCGCTCAGATAATGGGCTGGAATTCCAGTTGCCCTCTTTCTATGCCTCCAAAAGGATTACATATCAAGTAACATGCATTGAAATGCCATAACAAAATGGCATTATGGAACCTAAACAGGAACACATTTTAGGCATTGCTAGGGCATTACTTTTTCATTCTAATGCACATCAATTCCTTTGGAGCCATGTAGTAACACATGTTGTTTTCTTAATTAATAGGTTGCCTAGTCCATATTTGAATAATGATTGTCCCTTTAAAGTTTTGTATGATAAAAAACCAGATTATTCTTTTTTGAAAACTTTTGGTTGTTTAGCCTATGCATGCACTAAAATGGCAAATAGAAAGAAATTATATCCTAGGTCTCAAAAGTGTGTTTACTTAAGTTTTAAACATGGCACCAAGGGTTCCCTGTTGTTGGATTTGATATCAAGGGAAATTTTCGTGTCTAGGGATGCTCTTCCCTTTGAACATATTTTTTCATTTCAATTTGTCCCTACTGCAGGAAACCCATGTTTATCTCTTAAACCTCATTCTCTTGCTTATCTTGATGACACCATTCCTTCTTTACCTTTACCTGCAACAGCAAACACACCTAACCTAGCAATTCCTGCCACCATACCAACTGATATTATTCAGCCAGAACCTGACCCAACATCGCCTCCTTCCTCTCCACCCTCAGTTCCACTTTGCAGGTCTCAACGGCAGTGGAAAGCACAATCTTACTTGCAAGGTTTCCATTGTGCACTGGCTCATTCCTCAGATTCATCTCCATCCACCATCTACAGGTATCCTTTATCCTCATTTCTTTCTTATGATTCACTTTCTCACTCACATAAACACTTCTCTTTGTCTATTTCATCCAACATTGAGCCTACCTCTTATTAAGAAGCAATCACCAATAACTGTTGGCAGGCAGCAATCCAGGCTGAATTGTCTGCTCTTGAGTTAAATAAAATATGGATTCTCACTCCTCTTCTGGCTAGGAAACGCTCGATTGGGTGCAAATAGGGATTTAAACTGAAATATAAACCAGATAGCAGCATAGAGAGACACAAGGCCTGGCTTGTGGCCAAGGGATTTACCCAAATGGCTAGTATTGGCTATCTAGGCACCTTCGACCCCATTGTTAAGCTCACAACCATTCGATTATTATTGTCTATTACTTCCACCAGAGGTTGGTTTCTTCACCAACCAGATGTCAATACCATCTTCTTCCATGGTGATCTCAATGAGGAGGTATGTATGTCTCTTCCTCCTGGTTTGAATACTTCTAGTTTGGGCACTTCTTTCATTAGTTTGGTCTGTAAATTGCAACAGTCTCTGTACGGCTTGAAACAAGCGAGTAGGCAATGGAATGGGAAGCTCACTTCCGTATTATTGGAGTCCAGTCACACTCAATCTCCTGCAGATTATTCCCTTTTTGTCAAATCTTCTACTGGTGGATTTACTGTTATTTTGGATTATGTAGACGATTTGGTCCTGGCCGGGGATAATCTTGATGAAATCACTGCCATGAAATGCCTACTTGATGACAGGTTTAAGATAAAGGACTTGGGTCCACTGAAGTTCTTTCTCGGGATGGAGGTGGCTCGTTCCTCGCATGGCATTACATTATATCAGCAGAAGTATGCTCTTGATCTGCTGGAGGGCTCCGGGCTCCTTGGGGCCAAACCGGTGTCCGTACTCATGGACTACACTCTTAAGCTGTCCAAAGATACTGGTTTACCTTTGAAGGACATTTCTTCCTATAGGTGGTTGATTAGTAGGTTGTTATACCTCATCAAAACCCGGCCTGATCTATCCTTCGCTGTTGGAAAACTGAGTCAGTATCTTGATTGTCCCACGAACCAACATCACGTAGCTGCTCTTCGGGTTCTGAGGTTATTAAAGTCTCACCAACAATAGGACTTTTCTTTCATGTATCCTCAGATTTTTGGTTGAAGGGCTACACTGACTCTGATTGGGGATCATGCCCCGACACTAAACGTTCCATCACTGGATTTTGTTTCTTCTTGGGTTCTCCCCTCATTTCTTGGGAGAGCAAGAAGCAACCTACTGTCTTGCGATCCTCTTCGGAAGCCGAGTATCGTGCCTTAGCTCAAGTAACTTGTGAAGTGCAGTGGCTACTTTATCTGCTTCGCGATTTGGGCATCCCACATCCTAAATCTGTTGTCCTATATTGTGATAATCAATCTGCCTTGCATATAGCTTCCAATCCGGTCTTCCACGAATGGATGAAGCACATCGAAATGGACTGCCATATTGTCCGTGATAAAACTTCAAGGATGGGGTCATTCATTTGCTTCCTATTTCCACTAAGAATTAGGCTGCAGACATCCTTACCAAAGCCTGTCACCTGCTACTTTTTCTGCTATCAAGGCCAAGCTGAGCATAATCAATATCCATGCTCCAACTTGCAGGGGGTGTTACTTGATATAGAAGCCCAAGCCCAAGTTTCTAATCCATCTGGGAGTTAGTTAGTTAAACGAAATTAGTTAGATTGGTAAGCTGTTAGCATTAGTTAGTTTATTTATCTCACATAGCTTTAATATATTGACTCATGTATACAAACTCTATACAATACATTCACAATCAAATGAATCATTTCTTCGCAGCAACTTCAGTTTCTTAGCTGTCTTTTCTTTCGTAGCTTTTTCTCTCATCTTCAAAGGGGCTGATACCATTTTACATGATTTCCATCTTGAGTTATGTGCATATATTTTTTTTAAGACCGTGAGATATATTTACTAAATGTTTTTTGGTTAAATATACAACAAATGAAAATAAGAGAATATTACCAATACATAATCAGTTGGAGTGGCAGATGTTTCTTTTATTTAATCATTGGCATTAGGTTCAAGTTCTGGATATAGAGTAACTGATGTTGAGAGAGCTATGCCCTTATGAAATTCCAAATGCTTGAATAAGATTGCCTTAAATAGGAAAATATTTGTGATTTTGGGAAAAAAATAATATAAGAGAATATTTGAATCCTAAAAAAATATCCAATACAATATATCCTGATGTGTTACCGTAAATGTTATAGAACTTTTTGTAAAAAGTCAATTTTATGCATGGTTATAAAAATTAACCTCATAAAAACATTTTGTGATCACTATAAGAAAATGGTCCATTAGTGGTGGAAAATCTGCATTGGACATGAGCCGTTGCAATTCCCAGCGGATTAGTGGCGAATAATGGATGCAAAGCAAGTAAAACAGGAATAAAAAAAGTTTTTATTTGCAGCGACATATAAATGATATTTTTTCCAATATAAATTTGTAGTGGCCATCACCGTTGGTGCAAGAGGATAACATTTGTGGTAGCTTATGCTGCCACTAAAAGTTGAGTATTTGCGGTGGCATATGCTGCCTCTACTGCCACTATCGGTAATGTAATATTTGATCAAATGCTTATCACTAGCTGTATATTCGATCAGTTACTTATCACTAGTTGCGTTAATAGGATTTAACTCTTTTTACTAAAACTTATTACCACTTTTATATGAAATGCAAGATGTAACTTTTTAGTTAAACTTATTACTAAGCATCACAATTTAATTAGAATCCAGTTCTATTTGGATATTGCTACAATATTGACCCACAACAACGCTTTGTACTCTTATTTAAAAAGGAAGAAAGATAAGAATATTATGTATCTAAAATTTTGAAAAGTAGGTATATTTAGTAATGAAGTTTAGGGTGGATCAGATCCCAAAACTTTGGATTTACAATGGACCTTATATGGTTAAACAATAAAAAGTGTGGCTAATTATCACATAGGTGTGGCAAAACACTGGGTCCATCGTGGACCTAAGTCCATCCTAAAACACATCTATATTTAGTTTGGAGTTTGTAAAGTACATTTAGTACATATTATGCTAAGTATTATTCTTCTAGATTGAAATCAAAGAATCCAATTATTACCTCTATTGTCATATCTTAGAACTCGTAAACGTTGTCAATCGACTTTTAAATAAGAGTTTAATTTTGATATACTCTTATTATAAGAGAATTTTATACAATGATCCAATTATATATTATTATGTTTTTATGTTTTATTAACAAGATGAGATCAACTCTAGATAAAATTGTAAATGCAAAATTAGGGATGAAGGAAAATCCAAATAATTGGGCAAGAACAGTAAATGTTAATCTCTTACTTCTAAAGTTAATTAGATTAAAATTTAAATAATTACTTTATTCTCTTATTTCATGATAACATAAAAGTTAATTTTAAATTTTTTTAAAAAAGGTAAAATTAATTTTATTTTTAAAGTGAAAATTAAAATATTTAACTTTTAAATTATTTAATGGTTAAATTTAAAGGAAAAAATAATCTTAATACCTTAAAAAAGAATACACTTAACATTTTATTTGGTTGCTCATAATAATATCAATCTTTTATCTTTTAATTTTATAAGTTTAATATCTAAAATTATTACATTAATACTTTATCTTTCAAAAGAAGCAAAATTTAATTATTTTGTAAATTTTTTTTCAGAATCACAACTAAACAAATAAAATAATATTTAAAAGCATTTATTTATCAAATTAAGTATTTTTCTTGACAAATAAGTACATTTAAATTAGTTCATCGTGTACAACAATTAAACAAAAAAATAATATACTTTTGTTATATCTAATTTTTAATCACTATCGTAATTTTTTTTTCTTCAAAAGCATCCTTATTAAAAAACAATTATCACAAAATATTAACCAATCCATGCTAGGCATTATTGCTAGTTATAAGAAAAATGTTCCCCCTCCATTACCTCTCAATTTTTTTTTTTAAATTTTTAAAAAACTTATTAAGCAAAGTTTCTTATAAACACTTTGTATATCATTCTTTTTGTTTTCAGTGACTCCTGCTTTTCGATAGCTTTGATTGTAACCTATAATCCGTGAAGTTTATATGACATAACATTCCTACGCATATATAGTTAATGTCATTAGCATGAAGCCCATAAATTTAAACGATGACATTCACTGAGTACTAATATATAATACACGAATATAGCTGATCCTCCTTATTCCGCCGCGGTTCTTCTCTTGCAGCATGCTATACTCTCTTACACATCAATCTGAAGCGGCTAAGTTTTAACTGATAAAGCTGTGCGGCCTATAACGAAGAAACGATAGAACCAGAATTGGGAGGCTGGATAAGGGTGCTGTCCAACTCTTTGACAAACCTATCCATGGCTTCAGATGGTAAACAAACGGGTATGACTAAACCTCGCTCTCCCTTAGCGTTCTTAAAGGGCATGTAAAAGCTTCCCACGCCAGCGCCCCCCTTGGCAGGCCCACCATAAACAGCCTTTCCCCACCCAAAATCAACCTCTCCGAACCCAGCACGCGTCACGTCCGACACGAAGTAGGACCTCGCCATGGTGAAGCGAGGCCGCCCCTTGATCACCATCAGATCCGCCAGCGAATGCATATACTCCTCAGTCACATCAGATTTTGCTTTCCTCACCAGCTCCAAAGCATATCCCAGCGGGTTTCCACGCAGCTTCCCGGCAGTGGTAACCGCAACGGGTAGTGCAAAGGCGTTGCCGTAGTAACCAGCTGGCAACGGAGGGTTGAACCTGCCGCGCGCATTCACAATGCAGATTATGCGAACCTCCTCGTCGCTGTCGGGCTGCAGGGCAATCGTGCGGCAGCGCCAGAGGCAAGCGGCGAGGATCTCGAAGTCGGAGCATTGGCGCTGGTGGGGAGGGAGGAGGCGGCGAATGGCGGCGACCTCGGTGGGACCAAAGAAGAAGGAGCGGTGGGCCATGTCGCCGAGCGGGATGATTGTGCCCTCGGTGTCGGGGACTTGCTCGTATTCCCGATGGGTGCAGGTCACTCTGGGTGGGTCCCTTGCGTTCAGGAGCTCTCTCCGCCAGACTGGCGGGACTGAAGGTTCACGCGCCCCGCGGGCCATTTCGCCCACCGCGCTCATGAATTGGACCAGACCCGCCGCGTCGCTCATCGTGTGGTTCAGCCACAGTGCGAAAATGAAGCCACCGCACTTGAGGCGCGTTACCTGCATGTTGTTACATGTTGTTATTCCAATTGAACTTTCCACAAAGTTAGCTTCACGCCGGGCAACTGCCCCGACATTGACTTTGACATTCATCGATCAAACTGATGCATACTATTTTTGTACAGATATTTCGGTTACCATAATTGGTAGGTCCGAATTTAAGGTGTATATATACCCAAAAAAATAAAATTACTGTGTATATATGTCGATAATTAGAAATTTTGATTACTTCACCACTAAATTTGATAAAGAAATTCTGTTTTACATTTGTTATTATTTACCTGTCTAATTGAATTTATCAACAAAATAATCAAAATTTCTATATCTTAACACATAATTCGGCAAATGAAAATTTAGCATATAAAATTGGGCTGAACACCCAAAAACAGACTGACGTATAACTTTTTTCCTTTTCCTTTCCCTTTTCCTTTTTCATTTGGGATGTGTAATCGGGCTCAAAATATATACTTCCAATAGCAGGAAGGAGCCAATACAATACTGGCGGATGCCCTGTTGCATCTAAGTACTTTGTTATTTAGACGATGAGATTTAACAGCGTATCGATATATCAATTATTTATGGTATATTATAATAATTTTTAATTTTAATTAAATTTTAGAATATAGTTAAATATATTTTAAAAATGATTAAAATTTATCTATATTATCTTAAAATATTTCTAAAAAAGTTTTATTTAATTTTAAAATTATACATATAAATTTTATTTAATTTTATGATTAAGCAAATAAATTACAAAATTAATATAATATCTTAAAATATATTGATGTATCAATATATTATTTTATCTTATCTACTAGATTTTAAGGTGCATGATACACCTTGAAATCCAAAATGCATATAAGTCGCCATCTACAACATAAACAGTTAGGATACGGTTGTTAGGATAACTATTGAACAAATTCTTTATTCATGTGAAGTTAGGATAGGTTGTTTATATTTTCTTATCAAAAAATATGTGCTTGTGTAACTTGTATGAATAAACTTTTAAAATAAAAACAAAATCATAAAATAATTAGTATTCCATTTTTGTGATAGAAAACTTAAAAAGCACTTATAGTTCTACTTTAGTTTTTTTTCTTAAAATTATTTTTTAAAAGTTTAGTCAAATACATTTTTACTTTTACAAGAAAAATGAACCAAAATATTACAAACTATGTCAATTATGTGTTTGATTTGTAATTGATAGGTAAAAAAATGAAATTGATTTTTATATGAAAAAATTGAAACGATTAGTGGATCAAGGACTAATTAAGAACTAAATCTTGATCAATTTCAACTACCATTTTTCATCAATTATCAGCTAAAAGAAAAGCTATTACAAATCCAGCTTGTGAGAGAGATCTGTGCTTTCTCCCTTGGCTATCAATTTTCTTGTTAAAAGTGCAACAAATAAAAATAAAAGAATATTTGGATCCTAAAAAAATTCAGTGCAATCTATCCTCATGTGTTGCAGTAAAGGTCATAGAACGTTCATTCAAAATAAATAAATAAATAAAAGGGTTATAGAACCCTTTTTTCCTGCGTTATTCAAACAAAAGTCAATTTAAATTTATGGGTGCTAAAAAATATTAAACATATAAGTATTTTGTAATTTAAAAAATTATAGAAATACTTTAAAATAACTATTTTAAAATTTTTGTATTGGATCAACGTTTATTACTAGTTGCACTTAAAAATTTTGTATTGGATTAAAATTTATTACAAACTCTTTTTGTAACTTACACTCATTCCCATTGATGTATCGAAAAAAACATATTACTAAATATTATACTATGATCTGATTCTGATCCTACTTAGATATAGCTTGGATATATTGATTTGAAACAACACTTTGTACACTTAATTTTAAAAAAATAAATGAATGAATTTAACTTTAATATATTATTAGTATAAAAGAGTTTTACAAAAATATTTTTTCATATATTGTCATATTAACAAGAAAAATTTGGCTCTTGTATCGATTATCTCAAAAGTCTCACATATACTAGTATTTGATTAAATAACAGTATAAAATTATTTTATATTAAAATTATATTGAAAAGAAATAAGAATAATATATATTTAAAAATTTAAAATGTTAGGTATTTAGTTTGAAGTTTAATTGCAAAGTACTTTAGTGCACAGTAGTATACTAATTTATTGAAGGACCACAAAGAAAAATGTTATCCTTGTAAATAAAAGTACAAGAATCCACCTTTTAATTAATGAGTTCAGGGACAGGAAACAAAGTTCACCTACACTTAATTAATAATTAGGATCGAAGGAAAAAGACTACCTGTATAAGCAGCAAGGGAGTGTTGAGTACTCCTGCAGAGCCACGAACATCGTAAAGGAGCTCCTCCCAGCATGGGAATGGATGCTGAAGAGCATCACCAAATTGGCTAAGCATGACATCCGCATCGGCCTCAATGAATAAGACACCCTCCGCCGTGCAATCCACCATGAGTTTCCGACCAGGTCCTTCCCTGAGCCTACCTGCGAAGGGGTAGTAGAACACAAGTGTGCTGGCCAGAGCCTTTCTAATGACCTCCACAGGGTCTTTCCCTGCCATCGATGGATCGTAGCGATAGAACTGTATCACTGGAATTTGGAAACGGAGGCCTTCTTGGTCGTCTATGTCTGAGAGTAGTTTCACTTCACGTGGGGTGGGTTTCGCCGGAGCTACCAGTTCCGGCTTCCGCCTTCTCACTGTAAACACAAGAGAATCGGGCGATGGGGCCATGCCAATTGCCAAGTAGAGCCAAAGGAAAAATACGTGGTCAAGAATGACTGTTAGGTCGATATGCAACTCCTTGATGAGGAAAACACATAGATAAGGAAATGATAATGGATAGTACCCTCTTAGCATAGTAGCATGTGACATATAATGCGCCAAATTGACATGGGACAACCCTGGCCCACATCATGGTGCATGCTATTTTAGGATGTGTTTATTTCAGAATTTTTAAGTAAAAAATTATTTTTTATTAAAAAAATAGTTTTCATTTGTTAGAATAATTTTTAAAAATAATCAAATTTTTAAAAAAAATGTTTTTGATTTTTTTTGAAAAAATTGAAAAGAATAATTTATAAAAAAAAATAATTTTTAACTTTTTTAATTATATATAAAATTTAAATTTTAAAATATTTTTTTTTTTAAATTTAAAACAAACGCACCCTTAATTATATTGGTCGTGAAGTTAGCTGGAGTGGGACTCCTAAAATTGTTTGCACTATCTAAATTTCCCGGATGCTGTTATAGATTGACTTCATCCAGTGATCTGACTTAATGTCCAGTTTAGGTAATTATCTTTTTTGGTAGGAAGTTTTCAGGTAATTATCATCTCTTACTATATTGCATATAAAATATTTTAATCGTAACTATATGTAAAATATAAGGCACCAAAAATTTAAATTATAAAGTGTAAGTTGTTTTTAGTTAATGATGTTTTAAATGTCTAAAGTGTGTCCAAATTTATTAAAGCAAAATCAATATAAAAACATTTTAACACTTACATATTTTATAATTTGCATTGACATCTAATAGCATATATATATATATATATACTTAGAGACTTGATGATTTCACAAAGACTTTCACTTTTCTTTTAAACTTCACGAAGGTTTGCACTTTCAAATGTAGTATAGTATTCAATATTTTTAAATGAATAAATTATATTTGGTTTTAATACCAAAAAAATTAACGAAGCAATGATAAGATTTATGTTATTGCCAATCTTTCCTACAAACAAAAAAAAAAGAAAGAAACTAATGTGAGGTTAAATTAACAACTCTCATACTATCTTCAAATTTGAAGAGAAGTATGAGTGATTTGATTATTAATCATACTTTTTTTTTACCATATAAATTATTAGTGTCATCTAAAATTAATTACTCTATAAATTTTTATAGTTTTATCTAAAAATTTAAATAAGTTCTTATAATGATAATGATTTTGTGATTGGATTTCTTGACTATTCATGTACATCAATAAATATATTGTAAGTTGATGTTTTAGTACATCGGTGATAATAAGATTGAACTTATAATTTCATGCAACTTATCCGATGACATTAATATTGTAATTTGGTCTAAATATTTAACTATATAATTATTATTATCATATAGATTTAATTCATTTTTTTAATGATGAAGATCTATTTAAATTTTAAGCAAAACTATAAATACCTACATAATAATTAAACCTAAAAAATAATACTAATATTGCATTTAGTTAAAAGTCAAAACTTAAATTTGTCTCCACCTTGTCCACAACAAATTCTCTAGCACAACAAATAGTGTGCTTGGATTAGAATTTGTAAAATTAATTTTAGTCAACTTGATTTTGTAAATATGATTTTGGTTATAATGGAGTTGACACTAATGTGATGTATATTTGATAATATTTATCCCAAAGTAATTTTGATATGATAGATATTGAGTGCATTTGTTTGTACTTTTTTGAGGTAAAAAATCACTTTTCTCATTGAAAAAATTACTTTTCATATATTTGCATAATTTTTTAAAAATAATCAGATTCTCAAAAAAATCTATTTTTGGCTTACTGAAAAGAGCAGCTTCTGAAAAAAATCAATTTTCAGCTTTTTCAATTATATATAAAATTTAAGTTTCAAAATCATTTTTTTTTAAATCTGAAACAAACGCACCCATTGTTTTGATAGGATTAATAAAAATCACTTTTATATGTATGGTTATTGAAAAGGATGTGCTTATAATATTTAAATTATATTATAATATTAAGTTATAAGGATATTTATGTCAATGTACAATCTAACGGAATTTTCCTTTCAAAGTGACTTTCTCGATGTGGGACTCGTAACATCCCACATTGGGGAAGTCACCTTGAAAGAGAAGCCTTACAAAAACTTGGGCTCTCTCACTCCAATAGTTAGCTTTTGGGGTGTGGTTCTCCTAAGGACTTATACTCATAACAAAGGAACTAAAATCATCCAAACAAGTTTCTACTACTTTTAATACATCAAACTTGACTTTAGATGGCTGCAATGCCAATCCCAACACAAAAGCATGTGTTTGGATAGGCATTTCAGCCTGCCAAACTCTCGTTTATTTCCTTGAAAGTTGCACTCTTGTTGTTTTGGTATTTTTATGGTGAAAGTACTATTCTAACGAGTTTTTCCTTCCAAACTTGGTTGTGGCCAAGCAACAAAAGTTGCTTCTCCATTCATGTTCTCGCTTTCCTAGAAGAAAAATGACATCTGAAATTTTTGTTATCCAATTTGATCTTCTACTAATTTTATTAGTTTCTTTCATATTCTTGATAAATCTATTAAAATTATAATATAAAACTTATATCATTTTTAGTAATTTTATATTTAAAAGTGATTTTAATGAATATCATCCAAACTATCACTTTTGATACAAAACTTTTCAAACATAAATCATATTGATACTCATTTTTGGCCAAAATCAATTCTATAAAATCAAGTTACAACAAACTGCAGTTTACAAACTCTAATCCAAACACACACTAATGACCACAAAACCACCCATAGATCTTAACTAAAATTTCTGGCCACCATCACCTTTATGGGGCTAAACCCCCTCCAACGCAATATGCCGCCATGACATAATTAATAAAGCATCCACCAACATATTTTCACCCATTAAATGTGGCACTAGAGGTATCCAATAGTATCTTTGGGAAATTATGGGAAATGTTATTTGTACACAGTAACACTATAAGAAAAAGCTGTATTAGTGGCAGAAAATTTGCAACCGACGCAATCCGTAACAAATTTCCAGTGGATTAGCAGTGGAATACGACAACAAAGCAAGCCAAACAGGGACAAAAAAAATTAGTTGCGATGGCATATGCCGCTACTAAACATTGAACCTTATGTATTTGCGGTGGCAAATGCCCCCGCTAATTAGAGCCGCCGCTTAAACTGGAAATTCTAATTTAAGTATTTGTGGCGGAAAATACTGCCGCTAAACAGGGAATGCTACTGTTAGAATTCGCAGCGGCAAATGCTCTCGTTAATTGGTATAATATTTGAGGCGGCATATGTCGTCGCTAGTTGTTGAACCTGATGTTAGTATTTGTGGCGGCAATTGCTGCCGCTAATTATTATAGTGATTGCTATCGCTAAATGTTGAACATGAAATGCTACAATTGGTATGTTGAACAGGGAATGCTACTGTTAGAATTTGCTGCAGCAAATGCTTTCCTTAATTCAAAAAATATTTGCCAAGGTTATTGCTATTGCTATTTACTTCATGAACTTAAAAAAAAAAAAATTGTTTAGAAGTTTGCAGTCGCTAATTGTTATATAAACTTTGATGAAAAAAAGCATCATGGAGCTACCACAAAAAAATTTGTATTAGTACTGAAACACATACGTGCTACACTTTTTGCTTTTTATCCTCTTTTTTCTCGTCTTCTTCTCTTTTTTTTTCCTCTTCTTCTAACATCCTCCTCCATCCATGACCTTCCTCCTCCTCCTCTTCCTCCCTTTCCCTCTCTTGTTCCTTCCCCCCTTTTTCTCTCTCTCTCTCTCTCTCTCCCTTATTTTTTTTTTTTTGCATCTTCTCTCCTCCTTCTACACTTCCCTAACCACCTCTAGCCACCACAACCGACTACACCGCCTCCACCATCGCTGGCAGCTTGCCACTGCCATTGCCAACTTCTCACCCTAGCTACCAGGTGAGAAGTTGATATTGTTGATTTCACTTATTTTAGTTTTTTTCATAATGTATATTACTTATTTTAATATTGTTGATATTATTAATAATTGTTGTGCATTTCTTTGTTAAAGATTTCATGGACAAATTTGAAGAAATAGAGGTAGTGGAGAACTCACTAGAGGTAGATGAATATGTTGACAACTTAATAGAATATCTTAAAGAGTTAAGTGAAGTTATTCTAGACTCACTAGACAAAGTTGAAGATTCAGTGGAAATTATTGAAGATTCAGTGGAAGTTGTTGAAGACTCATTGGAAGTTGCTTAACATTCAATGGAGGAAAATGAACCCCAATATCTTCAAGATAAACCAAATATACTTAGATATCTGTTAAAAATATGGCTTCCAAAGATTTATTAAGCCATCTATTTGTTTCTTTACATGGACGTTAAATTTTTGGATTGGATTTGCTTTGTTATACGATCTTTGTATGAATCTAAAGATTTAAATTTTTTTCTCGACCACAAATTAAAGGGGGTAAAGTCTGCCACCAGTTAGAGGGTGACAAGGCTGCCACAAATTAGAGAGGGATAAGGCCACCACAAATTAGAGGGGGACAACGCCGTTGCTAGTATTTGCGGTAGCAATTGCCGATTATATAAGTGTTGCTGGTGATGGAGCAGTACACTGATCTCATTGGAAGGCCTGCTCCTCTGCCTTATTGGTCTTTTGGTAAGTCTTAGGCTGCATGTTACTCTGTTTATAAAAAATTATTGCATAGGAACTTTCCATCTTAAGCATTTAAATAGTATAAACATATATTGATCCACATATTGATCGATATATGTGGATTGTAGTTCAAATTAGTGCAGATTTCAGTTATATAAGGGTTGAATGTGATATTAACTAAGAATAAATCTATATTATTAGTGAAGATAAAATATCAATTCGACACTTACTTAATTGGAATTGAAGCTTATTTAAATTGATATGTCAATTGGTATGTCTAAATACTTCAAATAATGATAATCACATTTAAATCAATATTTAATATGTATAAAATTATGCCAATAAAGAAAAATAAACTTCTATTATGATCAATATAATTTAATGGATTTGAATTCTCTATATTAAGGATAGTTGTAAAATAAAAAAGTGAGGGATTATTTATTCTATGATCACTAATTTCTATTGTGTTTGGGTCCAATCAAAAAATCCAAGGTCAAATATTCCTTCACTTTCTTATTTTATAACCACCCTCATTTTGGGGGATTCTAATCCAAATTTAATACATGTCAAATTTTGATTATATACAAAATGCGAGAACTTTTTCTCTATTTAAAGTAAAGGGTTTTGGTAACATATATTTCAAGGAAAAAAATAATATTTATTCCTCATTCTAATTTGAAGAAAACATTAAATTGATTTTTTAAAATGTTTATTTAGGATACATGTTAGCCAAACAATAAAACAAGGAGACAAGGTAGAGATGACAAGGCATTGAAACTTGAGAAGAGGTGTAAGTTTTTATTCGGGTTCGCACAATATTGAATCATTGACGGAGTAAGAGTATTCACATGCCATGCCCACCTGTAAGTGCTAAACAACCATGGATATAGTTTAAATTTGTATTTTGAAAGGGAACTTTGTTGTAATTTGATTTGGTTAGCAAAGAATCTCTAGGCATATAGTTTACCTAATATACCGTGATTTGTGTCACTGGTAAAACATTTCTATGGTTACCCTTAACTTGTCAAGTTTAGGGATAACTGATAAATGATATGGTAACAAAGCAATTAGCTAAGTTGTTGGTATAGATGTTACTTCGTAAGTTTTTGATTGAATATTGGTTCTCATATTGTTGATGCTTGTATGATATATCTATTGCAAATTCTTTAAGTGATAGGAGCAACAAAATAGAAAAATGCTGCAGCATTAATCAAAGGAAGTTAGCTATGTGTTTTCCTGAATACCGGGAGCTAGTAAATATAGCAGGTGATAAAGCTAGAAAATAGCTTTTTTTTTATTTTCCATCTAGAAAGCTTTTAGCACCGACAAGGCAAAGTTGATAAATCATCGACATTATTTTTTGATAATGATGCATTGATGATGAATCTTGCTACATTGTTTCTTCCAAGGAAAAATGCGTAGTTCATTGCCCCATTTAATTAAAGATATGCTGCTATGCCATGAGTACCTTCTGAATTTTCCTTTCCATTATTCACAGACATTAAGTTCTAATTTATGAATTACATTGTCAGTCTATTCATGCTGATCTGTTGTATCTAGTTCCCTTGCTAATCCACATCACTATTATCTCTTTTGTTAAAGGTTTTCATGAGTGTCGATGGGGCTACAAGAATGTAAGTGATATCCAGGGTCTAGTAGCCAACTACGCAAAAGCAGGCATACCCCTTGAAGGTATGTGGATAGATATTGATCACATGGATGCATATAAAGATTTCACCCTTGATCCTATCAACTTTCCACTGGATAAGATGAAAACATTTGTTGATACTCTTCACCAAAATGGCCAGAAATATGTGCTTGTCTTGGATCCTAGTATCTAATTCTGACACTATGCAATTTCTCCCAACCAGAAGATACTCTTATCTTAATGTTTATGGAAGCATCCATGCATCATTTATTGATTTGAGGCTAATTTTGCAAACAGGTATCAATGTAAATGAGACATATGCAACTTATGTCAGAGGTTTGCAGGCTAATATCTATATAAAGAGAAATGGAGTCAATTATCTAGGTCAAGTTTGGCCTGGACCAGTTTACTGCCCAGATTTTCTAAATCCACGCAGCCAAGAATTTTGGAGTGGGGAAATCAAATTATTTAGGGACCTTCTCCCTTTTGGTGGTCTTAGGCTTGACATGAATGAGTTATCTAATTTCATCACTTCTCCCCCCAATCCATCTTCTAGTCTTGATGACCTTCCCTACAAAATCAACAATTCCGGAGTTCTAAGACCCATCAATAACAAAACAATCCCGGCAACATCTTTACACTTTGGGAATATCACCAAGTATGATGCCCACAATTTGAATGGACTCCTACAATGTAAAGCAACTAACAAGGCTTTAAAGAAAATAACTGGTAGAAGGCTATTCGTTCTTAGTAGATCAATTTTTGTAAGCTCTGGTAAGTATACAGCCCACTGGACAAGGGATAATGATGCCATGTGGAATGATTTGGCATACCAATCCTGTTTATATTAATTTTGGAATATTTGGAATTCCAATGGTTGGAGCGGATATATGTGATTTCTCAAGAAATACAGCTGAAGAACTTTGTAGGCGCTGGATCCAGGTAAAAATTATTTGTTAGGATGAGTTTGATATGGGGTAAAAATGGAAGAGTATTTCATAAATTAGATTTATATGTAAAAATGGGAGAGAATTTTTCGTAGATTAGATTCATGAAAAATTCTCCCCCATTTTTAGCCTATATCAAACTTACCCCTAAATGCAATAGTATGGGATGATTTTTTCACTTTTTGAATGTTATTAAGTATTCACATACTTTCATTGCCTAAGCTTAAGTTACAAAAGTCACATGTGCAAAGTGCCATGTTTTTTGTTTTGTACAAAACTGGGACACGCATAGTAATACCATATACACATCTAATCCATTTTATTTTCCTTAATGTAGTTGGGATCTTTT
The DNA here is from genome assembly GCA_031439585.1 of Pterocarpus macrocarpus. NCBI lineage: Eukaryota > Viridiplantae > Streptophyta > Magnoliopsida > Fabales > Fabaceae > Pterocarpus > Pterocarpus macrocarpus. Next base: position 13,331,164 of record CM062522.1, on the reverse strand, counting down.
TACCCCTTTGCTAGAGATCATTCAGATAAAAGTTCTATCAGGCAAGAGCTTTACCTCTAGGATTCAGTTGCTGCATCAGCTAGGAAAGTGCTTGGCCTTCGATATCATCTCCTCCATTACCTCTACACATTAATGTATAAAGCTCATACAAAAAGGACACCCATTGCATGACCCCTTTTCTTTTCATTCCCTAAGGATATTACTACATATGAAATAAGTTCACAGTTTCTACTGGGAAAAGGGGTTCTTGTGTCACTTGTACTAGAGTCCGGGGCTATCATAGTTGATGCATATTTTCCTACAGGAAACTGGTTTGACCTCTTCAATGTCTCAAATTCAGTGAGTGCTGAATCAGGCAAGTATGTTACTCTTGATACACCATTTGATCACATAAATGTGCATGTTGGGGAAGGTAATATCTTGGCCATGCAAGGAGAAGCAATGACAACTGAAGCTGCTCGGAAGATTGCATTTCAGCTTGTGGTGGTTGTTAGCAGTAGTAAACAAAGTTATGGACAAGTCTATTTGGATGATGGGGAGGCACTTGACATAGCAGGAGATCATAAGCAGTGGACATTGGTAAGATTTTTTGGTGTATTACACGACAATAGAGTTTTTGTTGCATCTAGTGTCACTAATGAGAGATTTGCTCTGGACCAAAAATGGATCATAGATAAGGTCACTTTCTTGGGAATACCTAAGCATAAGAGAATAAGTAGAATGGATTTGGTAGGGAAAGAGTTGAATATTGTGAATGGAACAAGTTCAAAAAGGAAGACAAATGTGAAGAGGCATGTTGGCAACTTGTCACATTTTATTAATGTAGAAGCCTCAAAATTGTCACAGCTTATTGGAGAGGAATTCAAGCTGAAAATTGAGATAAGCTAGAAGGGACTTAAAAGAAAGCAATTTCCCAATGAAAGAATTCATGTCTCCCTGAAGGGATTTCTTCACAGTTGCAATTCTTTGTAGAGTTCCTTCAGCTTAGGTTACTATTTGATGTTGGCATAAAATGTCACATTTTGTACCATAAATAAAGAACAATGTCAAACATGGTTATGAAGCTGAAGTATGAATAGTACATATTTGTGTTAATAATAGGGTTGAGTACTACCTGGCATGGGTGGTCCCTTATATTTTATGCCTCCAAATTTGTAATTACCTATGTGATGTGATTTTGTGAGTCCTGTTATAGGATCGTTCATATCCATAAAAGTATGCTCAAAATAATCAAGTGAAAAATCAGAACATATTCCTCCAACAATGTCGATTAGAGTGAAAATAAATCAACGTACGCTGATAATTATATCAATGCAGAGAATCGGTTCAAAAGTACTTGGTCCCCACCTTACCATAAATGGACATTATCAACTTAATCCCGACTTTGAGGTTCTATAACACATTAGTACTCGTCCTAGACATTACTTTAAATCTCGAAAACCCAACTAGTAAATTGAGATCATCATTCTTTGAATGGAATTGATTGAAATTTTCTAAATTTTTAATAGAAACAATGAATACATAATTAATAGGAAACCGTTGGGAGTTTCCTCAACTGTTAAATTACATCATAAAAAATAAATTATAATGTTCTATTTTAAAAATTTATACCTCTAAAGATTACGGGGAAAAAATTCAGAAGTCCTTAAGCGTCCTCCAACACATTCTTTACTTACATATTTATTTAACTCAATTCTTATTTCTTTGAGAAATTAATTTTTTCGAGAAATTAATTTTTACATACTATTTTTGTAAAAACTTTAACACTACTGTTCAATTATACATTATTATTTTGTGACTTTTGAGATAATAATGATAAATTTTCAATGCTTTTATATATAATAATATATAATTAAATGATTAAAGTGTATTAAAATTAAATAACTTTTTTAATCAATAACTATTTTTGAAATCAACAAACGTTGATGTCCTGATCTAGGAGTTAAATTTTTTTTTTTAAAAAAAAATACAAATTTAAATCATAAAAAATTATTAAAGAAATCTCCTGACAACTCTAATAGACTGGTTTGCAATTAAAAAACAAGGATATCTTAATAACAAAAGGGAGAGAAGGGGAGGAAAAAAAAAGTTGAATCAAAAGCACTTTAACCATCAACACATGGTTGGTTGAAGTGGTGGATTAAATAATTTTTCTTTTCTTAATTAGTAGTATCGAGTTCAAGCCTTGGATATGGAGTAATCAGTGTTGGGAGAATCATACCCTTTGAGATCTCAAATGCTCGAGTTGAATTATGGGGTGTAAATGGATCGGATTAATCTAATAGACTCGATGGTTCAAACCAAACCAATGGATTTGGATCGAATTGATTTCGATACTTGGTTCATTTTTAATTGGAATCAAATCAAATCAGTTATTATTGGTTTGGTTTCGAATTTATGATTCTTCAACCCAATTACCAAAACATCCAATTCGATCACTCAATCAACTAATTTTTTTATTTATTTCTAATATTTCAAAATTTTGTACTTAAATTTATGGTAATAGAGTCTCATTTTATCTTTTTTTATTAATATTTATTTAAAGAATTTATCTATTTACACTATCAATAAGTATATCATAGTCAAGTTTTACATCATTGTTAATTGTTATAATAACAAAAACTTTTTTAAAAATACAATTATTTATTTTTTAGTTCAGCTCGATAACTTGAATCAAACCAACTTGATCTTGATTAGATCGGTTTGGTTTGAATTTGTTGGGAAAAAAAATTAAAAACCAAACCAGAAACCAACCCATTTAAATTTGATTGATTTGGATTTATTTTTCACTTAAATCTGAATCAAATCAACCCATTTACACCCTTAAACAAAATTGCCTCAGGTGAAAGGATATCTGTGAGAAATAACAAAAAAAAAAAGCACTTTAACCAATAAGTGTTAGATATAGTGGTAAGTGAGTTATACTCCAAATAAGAGGACATGAGTCCATGACAATGGTTAAGAGTGCCTCTTAATCGCACCTGAAGGTTTAAAGATAAAGGGGTAAAAAACAATACTACACAGTAAAAAGAATGTTACCATAATTTTTACTAGGAATTATGGTGGTACTTAGATGATATAAAGTGGTGGAATTATTCAAGGGTAAGTAATAATACTATATCATTCTAAAAATAAAATTTTGGGTTGTTTAACAATTTTTTTTTAAAAAAAGAGTAAACCTCTAAAGTGGTCTCTATCGATTTTTACATCAGATAAATTAGTTCTTAACAAAAATAAACTAATAAATTAATCACTAATCTTTTAAAATATAAGACAAATTAGTGCATAATAAATTGATAAATTGATCTCTAATCTTGTAAAATATTAAATAATTTAGTCTTTCCATCAACTCTCTATGCTAAATGCTATGATGTGGTTCATTAAATGATTATCGTAACACCATCATTGCTCATCCTATCATCCTATTCATTTTTATTTATTAAAATGATATTATTTTGGTAAAATTTTTTTTATTTGTATATTATATTAGAATATAAAATTCAATATATTAGCTTAAAAATATATCAAAAACAACATTTTTGCAATAAATAAGAGTAACTATGATGACAGGACGAGAGATAATAGTACCATATCAATTGCTTAATGGGCCACGTTATAGTGTTTAATGAAAAAACTTGACAAAGGGATTAAATTGTCTAATATTTTAAATGGTAAGAGACTAATTTACTAATTTATTTTTGTTAAGGATTGATTTATCCAATGTTTCAAAATGTTAGAAATTAATTTATCAACTTATTTTTATTGGAGACTAATTTATTGGATATGAAAATAGATTGAAGTACTCTAGGGTTTACTTAACTTTTAAAAAAAAGCTAAACCCTTGAACAGGCAGGGCGGGGTTTTGGAGGCTTGCTAATGTTCAGTCCAGTAGCCTCCTCCAACTTCAACTTGAACTGCTGAAAGTGAAACCATGTTTACTCGCAGGCTTCCTCTCAATTCTCTCGCCTCCAAAGGTACTCTCTCTCTCTCTCTCTCTGTGTTTAGATTTCTGAGTTAACCTAAGCTCACTGAGTTTCGCTTGGGCGATTCCGAATCAAGTTTGGGTCCCTCCACTCCAAGCTCTCTACTGCACCCACATTGTTGGCGATAAACCAATTCTGGTAATTACCAATCCCATTATCTTCTCTATTTGCAAATTCTCCAACCGATGGTGCCTATGCTTATCTCCGCTATCGTTCACTTCGCTCAATTTGTTGTGCAGGTTCGGGATTTCATTCACTCTGCATTGTACCATCCCTTACATGGCTACTTCTCCCAAAGATCGCGCTCCGTTGGAGTCCTTAAGAAGAGCATTAAGTTCAATCAACTTGAAGGTTCTCTGTGTGTGTGTGTGTGTGTGTGTGTGTGTGTGTTTTGTTTGTTCTTTTTTTTTTTTTTTTTTTTTTGGTTTTTGGTCACTTACTGGTTCGTAATTTGTCTGGTTTGACATGGTGAGAAATTAATGTTTGACTTTTACCATAACTACCCTGAAAGTCACACATATAATGAGATCTGATTGGTTGACGGCATAAAACACTTCTGCACTATCAGTGCATTAAAATTGATCTCTTTTATTATGATCCTTTATTTCGTCATTTTGGCTGTTTCTTATGAAGCAATAGGATTTTTCAATATGGGGCTTTTGGAATTTGGATGATTTCAGTTTTGGCTGTTTTCGGAATTTTCTGTGTTAAAGCATGGAGCTATTCCTAATTGACAAAACTGTTGTTGGATCAGTATAATACTTGTTGTCAGTCTAAGAAGTTGGAAAACTCTATTTTTATTGATTGTACTTTTTCTGGTAATTTGTTGTGTTCTAATGTGGTAGAGTGGTGGCATATGTCAGGCAGAAAATCTTATATGAGATACTTGGATAATATTTACAAGCAGAGCGACATATCATGGTTTACACCAGTGGAGCTTTTCAAGGTATACTCTCTTTGGTATAAAAAGTTTTTATAGTCTAGAATATAATATATAGAACAAATTTGGCTCACACTTATGTGATTTTAATAATTCTCAGTTTGATAAGGTTGAAATTGTTATATTTTTGTCTAAACCTTTCGTTGAATCAAGAATTTATCTTTTCTGAGTTTTCACAAACATTCAACCTGTAAGTGCTATTGTTGTGGTCATGTTCAACCTTTTTGTCAAGAGGAGGTTGCAAGCAATAGAAATTGATGTGAGGGATCTGATCAACTGGAGTTTGCAGAGCTGTGAAGTGTGAATACCTGCAAAACTGGGGTTTTAAGGATGTTGACTTGGGGGAGAATTCAATCAAGAATCAACTAGAGTTGCAAGGGAATGAATTTTTTATTCTGTCTGGCAAAATAATGACATATTCACAGGTTAGAACATTAAAGAAAACCAAATTAAAATTTAGAAATAGAAGAAAAACCAGATTATGTATAATGTACTTCTGACTTTTTGTTTATTGAAAGTTACTGTTGGTAAAATTTTTGCGGATTTCAATGAATATCTTAAAATGCTTTCATTTCTTTTGGTTTAAATAATTTTTGGGCAAGTTTACTTTGGACATTCAAGTTTCTCCTTTTTCAGAGGTGAAATTTGTCATTTGAGTTTACATGCAAAGTCAGGCACATGTTGGACGTGAGAACTTGGGCTTTTTGGAATTTGTACTTTTAAATAGTTAATAGAATTAATTTGCTGTGCTTGGAACTTCTGTGGAATCTTAATTAATATTTTGATTCTTAAAAGTCTCTAATCATATGTGGTAAAGCGGTGTTCTAACTCTTTTCTGCAATTTGCTTTTCTTGTAGCCTTGGTATGCCCATGCAATTGCTGAAGCGATCATGCGCACTGCAAACTTCTCTGTTCCTCTAAAAGTAAGCACACTGCAATCTTTTTACATGTGATCATTTTTTCTTGGTCTAGGTTCATCTGGCCTTTTATGCCCGTTGCCATCTAAATTTTGTTGATCAAATGTTTTATTGATAATTTAATATTAGGAGAGTACTGTAACAACTGTGCATGTTGATGTATATATGCATTTTGTTCTGAGTTTTTATTTTTATTCTTACTTATTTATTTATTATTATTATATTTTTGGGGGGAATTTTTGGTCTGAATGAAATCTTTCTCAGACCAGAAAGGAAAAGGAAAAGAAAGAGATAAAGAACCTTTTGAATCGTTGTAACTTGTAACTTGTAAGTGCAGAAATATCACAGCTCAATGCTGATGCCTAAGAATTGTATTTGGATCCTCTAAAGTGAAAATCCTCGTAAAGTGAGAAAGTGAAAGATTATCCACCTTTAGATTATTTGGTAGGATCTACACACAATGAAAGTTATTAATCCAATGATGAATAACCCTTTACTTTCTCACTTTACAATGAGACTCACTTAAGAGGATTCCAATCCCTAAGAACCTGGGCTTCTTCTTCTTCTTTTTTATTTATTTTTTATTTTTTTTAATTTTTTTGGTGTGTGTGCGGAGGGGGAAGTGATCTTATTTCCTGTACCATGTATACAAGTCAGTTCCAGTGGATATAAACAGAAAAATAGTTAAGAAAAGTTGAGAGCTTTTTTAAGGATATCTGCAAGTTTTTCTTCAATCTACAGGTCTACCCTTAAGAGCCTCACAACAGACATACCTAGTACCGTCTAAATTTCACAAATTCCCTCCTTTTGTTGCATGTCTAGTTTTAAGAAGCTAAGAAAACATGATATTATGTTATTCCAGCTTCTAGACTGTGAAAGCCTTGCATTATGCTGATATTCACAGCTAATGTTTCAGTTTTGTATAACTATGCTTCATGCCTGTTTTTCTTTGTAAAATTTGTTTTGATATTTAAGATTAGTAACCATATTTATTTTGGACAAAAAATTAATAAGCATTGTAAATGTCTCCTTTACAAATAGTCTGTTATTTTTTATTACTTCAATCAGTAGTTAATACTATCCTCTAACTTGCAATCAGATATATGAAATTGGTGGTGGATCAGGAACTTGTGCCAAGGGTATAATGGATTACATAATGTTGAATGCTCCTGCAAAAGTTTATAACAGTATGACATACACGTACGTGCCTTGATAGTTGATATAATATATATTTTATGATAAAACCAAATTATAAGTTAGACCCAGTTCTTACCTTTTGTTAAGATACTGGGCTGTGCTTGTATTTTCTGTACCTCTATTGTCTGTGTAATTCATCTCTCTAGATTGCATAATTTTCCCATTAGTAACTTCCATGTAGGGCAGTTCTTTAATTTGGGACTTTCACTGAGACATGAATGATAGAAAAAGTGAGAAGCTAACAAGCTACAGTCCCTTTTGGTTTTACTTGATTCTATTCTTTTCTCAGTGAATTCAGACAATAGTGTATGGGCCTTGTATTCTGCCACTATTTTTCTTGTATATTGTTATATCAGTTTCTAAGTCACTCTCCTAACCTTAGAGGTTCTTTCTTGACGAGTGCATTTGGAAATCCAAAGTTCCTCCTGCAGTCAAGTCATATGTTTGGAAGCAGAACTTAATAGGATTAATATAAATGACTTGCTGCAGATTTGTAGATCTCACATTGCTGTTTCTCCTGCAATGTGTGTTAACTGTTATGTGCTTAATTGATTATAGATTTAGTTATATCTCCTATTCATGTTTCTAATAATTTTCTGTTAGTCTAATGAATATATTGTTGATTATTCTTGATACGTACCTTTTTTGAGTCATGCGATTCACATCATTATTGATATACTGCTTTTAACTACAGCTCAGTTGAGATTAGTCCTTCACTTGCTGAGGTGCAAAGAGAGACTGTTGGTGAAGTTCGCAGCCATATTCCAAAGTTCACAGTAGAATGTCGTGATGCTGCTGACCGGAGGGGATGGGGTACGCTGCTCTAATACTTCTGCCTCAACTGAGTTATATAAACTTTGTTTTGGTTTCAAAAAGAGTTTAAGAATCTAGCACGGCTGCTATCAACTACTAACATAGGTTATAAACAAAATATGCTATGAAGAATGGGTTGGTGGAAGGCAGTAATTTTTAGACTATAATGGGCAATCTCTTGTAACCATTAAAGTTTCCTTCTTGCCAAACGTATTCGGAAGTTGAAGCCCCCTCTAAGGTCCAGTCTACATACAATTGAATTAGTAATCTTGCATTTTGGAATACATGATGAAGTTAGAGTCTATATATATATATATATATGTACAAACTAAATATAATATAATTCAATTTTTTTCTATCTTCATCACAATAATATTCATCTTTTTTCTACACAAAAAAAAAAAAATTGTAATCTGACTTTCAATTGCAACATTTCTTTTTTTCTTTCCTGTTTTTCATACTTAATTATTGTATTTACTATTTACTATTAAAATATTTTTATGTCTTGGTATTTATTATTATTACAAAATTACAACAGCAAAGGTAACAAAAATGGTCTGCCTTTTGTTGTCCACCGTGTCATACCATGAGTCCTACGCGATATTCCCAGTTTTAGTGTATTTCTTTATCTCTATCATCTCTGTTCTTATTCTTCATTTCTCTAGTGTTCAGGGTCCTGTTGATTTGTCAATTTTCACTTCGTTAGGAATCTGAATGATGGAGAGATGCCTGAATTGAATGAATTATATCTTGCTTGTTTCTTTTTAAGTTGCTCTCTAATTCATATGAGGGGTTAGACTTCAGATTTTTCTTGGGGTACATTATTGTTTCTTTCTGTCTTACGTATTCTTCAAATAGAGTGAAATTATTCCTTGATATTGAAAGGGAAGTGGGGGAGTGAGAGATAGTGGACATTGATTAGGTGAATGGGTGTGAGTGTGTGTTGGGATTCCAGACAAGCTCAACATCCAGTGCTACAAAGTCAGCTGCCTTTTATTATCCTCTTGATACCAGTATTAATCTATTGTTCATGACACATGCCTGTTATAGTTTGATTGTATTAGCTTGGTAGACGAAGCATATTTTGTATATTTTATTTTGTCTTTCAAGGTTAAACTTTTCAAATTTCAGTGCTCCTCTTTTGGAGATGCTGTGGGAACCTCTATGTGGTGTTTCAAAGACAAATTGGAATATATTACCCAAGAAACAAAGAGATAAGTTTATGCAATAATTTTAATATAATTGTTTCTTCTTTACAGGGCATGTGGAGCAACAACCATGTTGGGTAATAATGCTTGAGGTGTGTTCTATAATTGAGTTGCTTTTATTTTCTCCAGTTCAATATTTTTGTTTATTCTAGCTAAAGAAAAGGACCTAAACTTCTCTTTGATGTACTTGCTAATAAATCAAAATTCCTATGTGGATCTCATTTTCTGACCCCACCCACCAAGAAAGTAGTTAATTATGGATCATGGTAATGGCACATAGTTGCCACTCCAAAAATGCTATAGTGGTATAGTAGATTGCATAGTGGCTGCTACAGTGAAGAAAGTGACTGCAGTGAATAAACTTAACATGTGACTGACTTCCCATTGTTAATATCCTTCAAACTATTCCATTGCCATCCTGTGTGTCTTATCACCAGTAACCAGTTGGCTTTACCTAGAAGATGAACTGCTCTGTGACTGTGGTGATGCCAGAGGGAGAAAGACAGGGTCTGTTTAGGAAACAGGAAAGAAAAGCTTCAGTGGACTGATGGAAGAGGGAAAAGAGGAACAGAAATCACATAACATCATGTTGTCATGATTCATGGGCACAAAGTGGGTTGAGGTAGCCACCCGCAAAACCATGTCACTTTGATGTGGCTAGGTGATGCGGCTGCGTCATGGAAGTGAACTGAATATGTTTGAAATATGAAATTATTCATACAACAAATCATCAGCAAAAACAGATTCAAATGCAAATTAAATCATGACGAAAACGAATTGACAATACATTTAAAAACTTAAAGTATCCAAGCTCAGAATGCTAGAAACAAACTAATATAAGTGCACATCTAATTAAACGCAAGCCAAGAGGCAAAAAGAGACACACAGCGACAAATATTAGAGGAAATGGGGATAAAGGGGGAAAGCAGTAGCCTCAATCCTGAGTAGGCGAGGCTATGAGTTAGAGCATTGAATGTGAGGACAAAGGAAGCTTCAGCTTCTGGAATGTAAGCCATGCCCATGCACAGCAGGTAAGTTCAGATTCTGTTTTCAGGGCTTTTTCTTGGATTGCTTGGCAATATTAAGTTCAGATGTTGCTAGTGGACTGAGTATCCCTTTAGATTTGGTACCCATTGGCTACTGATCGCTTTAAGGGAGGGTAAATAATTAAGTTTCCCCAAAATGAATGGTGCAGCTGCATCACCCTCATGTGGCTGCATCATCAAACTTGCTTAGCCTTGGCCATTTTAGGTGGTGAGGCTGTTTTCCACCCTGCCTCAGTGCATAGGCGGTTGCATCAGCCACTTTTGACTATACTGCATAACAGAGCACTAGAAAAATAAGTCAAGATTAGCTAAATCATTATGGTTATAGCAGTGAAAATATATTTGGCAGTAGTTATTACCAACATATGTTACAAAGTAAATGACTAATAGGAACCCATGCACACGAAGACGGAAAGATGAGAACAAAAAGGAGGACAGGTTTGCAGGATACTGTGTTACAGAGTAGCTGGGAACTAATCCTTATTGACTGACGGACAAAGAGCTGTGTGTCAAACTGGTTTACAACAAGTTATAGAGCTGCGTGAGAAAAATAGTTACAAAGCTGCATGTGATATCGATTGAAGGTTCGAAGGTCAGAGGAAGGTCGAAGCCTCAAAGGAGAGTCAAAGTGATGTGAAACTGATGTGAATATTACTTAGGAATCCCTAAAATTGGTTTCAACAGAGCACGCTGCTGCATACAATCGTGCGTGATGCTTGACTATCAAAGTGATTTCAAATCCCTAAATTAGTATGTATTGATGGACTAAATCCCTAATTGGTGCAGTCCATTCGATGGTAGGTTTTAATGAGGCTAAAATAAGCGATTGGGCATGTACCAAAAACAAAAGGCGATTTGGCTTCCTGTAGTGTAGAACTAGAAGATTAGCTGCTGTGGCAGTCCTTGCTGCCACAGTAGAATGCTCTGCAACAATTATTCAGCTGTGTCCAAGAACTGCTTCACTCCACTGCTATTGACAACCCTGCTCATCAGCCTGTTCACAAAGGTCAAACAGGTGCCGTTTGACATAGAGTTGGCAATAAACTCATACTGGTAGTTTCCATTTAAAAGCTAAGATCTGGTATTTGGCTCGTGGCATTACAAATGCAACTTTAAAATATGAAACAATTATGAGGGCTTTGCTAATCACGTAAATATTAAATGTTGCAGGCTAGATTTTTTTTTTTGGTCTCAATTTTTTCTCTAGTCAAAGACTTGAGAGAATTAAGTGAATTGCTTGAGAGAATAATCACTCTCAGCACTGGTATATATACTATACTGTACAATGTGTGTCAAATCTCTTATTTTGGGTAACTACCTATTCTACTACTAATACAACAGATATGATTGGATTATATACAAAATAAACAGAATCAACCCATATCAGCACAGTTTTATTTTATTATGGTTGTAACTATTTAGATATCTCACAACAAATGAGTTTATTAATTTATTTTTTGTAGGTACTTGATAATCTTCCACACGATCTTATCTATTCAGAGAATCAAGTTTCCTCATGGATGGAAGTCTGGGTTGAGAGGCAACATGACCGGTAAGCATCAGCTTTGCATGTGGATGCAGATTATGCTGTTGCTATATACATCATAACACATATTCCAGTGCTTTATTAAGTTAAAAACTCAGATATTTTAATTCAAGAAATGTTTGCGATTAGGTGATTATCAATTATAACATAACTAAGATGCACTTTAACCAATCTATGTGAAAATTTCACATCGCCAATTGCTTTCCTTCCTTTAATAGAGAAACACTCAGTGAGTTATACAAGCCTTTGCAAGACCCACTTATTACGCGCTGTGTTGAGATCATGGACTTGGATAAAACCGAAACAACTCGTGGCTCTGCAATACCTACGCTGAAAGGTATCTGGTCTAAAGTTTACCCGAAACCTCGTAGATGTTGGCTGCCAACTGGTTGCTTGGTAAGGGAGTCTCTTAATCTTCCTTAAGTCTGATATACAAATTGAATTTTGCATTTATCATGCTTTTGTTTTTTGCAGAAATTACTTGAGGTTCTGCATGAGGTGCTACCAAAGATGTCTTTGATTGCTTCTGACTTCAGCTATCTGCCAGATGTGAAAATACCTGGTGAAAGAGCTCCATTGGTTTCAACTAAAGTATATTCCTGTTGCATATTTCCTGGACAATAAAACAGTTACCTGCTTTCTTGTCTCATAAACTTTAGAGTGAAGTTCTCATGCAGTTGTCTTTAGAATGCTGTCTTTATCCATTTGTTTCATGAATTAAGGTCATTATTTCTTGTCTGCACATGTGATATAACTGAGAAGCAACGTCGTTCTAGTTGTGAGGAACTGCCATATTGGTGGTCTTGTGTCTTTCTTTTCTGTATAGCTCGTGCAATGTTTAATGTGTAAAAGCAGACATATCAATGTTAACTCTCTTACATTTATTGCTTAATCACGTTGTATTGATCAGAATGAGAGCACATGATACCTGAAGACTCCAAAACCTAATTTTTTAGCCCTTGCTGATCTTGGTATTTACTTTGTTATGGCTAAGCTGTTGCTATGTTAACCTTGTAAACCATGGAGGAATAATCATACAGAAAACAGAGATTTATGTTTTAAACTTAAATATACGGTGACAATTTAGCTTCTACTTATTCTATCCTATGGATTATTTGTTAATACTTTGTAAGGATGTGTATACAACAATTATAATTTGTTGTCATCTCTAGAAGTCACTTATTTATGTTTGCTGTCAAAAAATCAAGCAGAAGTGTCTAAGCTGTATTGATACTCTCAATGAACTTAGTATTTTTTATGAATTGCAGAAAGATGGCAGAAGCTCAGATTACGAGAATTATACAGACGCAAAGGTTCGGTTTGCCACCAGCATCTTTCCTTTTCAATCTAATTTCTTCATCCCCCCCCCCCCCTTTCTCTTTCCACTTTGTGTCTGTGCAGTGTCATACATGATTAGCTGATGCGATCTGTAGCTTGAGATAATCTTGCTTTAAATTTAACACTAGGTTTGGACAATTGATTGATAAATTATATCCAAGCATTTATGATTCAGTAACTGTAATGACTATGCAAGTTGTTAAAACAATGGCAATTCGAACTTATCAGAAGTGCGAAATTTAATAATTTTGACTGGTATGCACTTGATTTTGCTAACTATTACAGACCGTAGGACCAAGGAAGTTATTTTTTGGTGCTTTTAATAAAAGAATAATATATTAGCAGATAAAGGTAAAAGTACATCTGAAGGAGGATAAGGAATTGTCCAACTGCTAACCAAGCTGCCTAATCCGTTTGTTTATTCATGATATTCCCTACCTATGAACTGCTTTTATGCATGTCACTGTACTCTAATTCATTAGTCAAATTTTGCTTGTTAGAATAAGTTGCATTGAATGAGTGGATACACTTGACAAGATAGGATTAGGAATGAATACATTAGAGAAAACATCTATTGTGGAAAAAATTGTAGTATCCCATCTTATGTGGTTTGGTCATGTGCGGAGAAGGTTTGTAAAAGTCCCAATAATGAGAGTAGATCAGATGAAGGGTAGCCTAATAGTTAGAGTAGAGAGAGTCCAAGAGAAACTATAGGAGAAACCTTTAAAAAATATTTAGATTTTAGTAGTTTGACCACAGACATGGTTTATGATAGGATGCTATGGCATCATATGATCTATGTTGGCGACTCCACCCAGTTGTTGTTATCAACTCACGACCTTTCATCATGTGTATCCTGAAAATTAAATTACAAGTGATTAGCAATGATCGAAATTACTAACATTTTCTCAGAAAAAACTAAAAAACTATTGAATCTGTAAGTATTTTAGTGGCTGAAAGGAAGACGTATAACAATGCAAAGAGCCTGTTGCGTTGGGAGCATAAATGGCTCTGTACAAAGTAAAATCGCATTCCTACAATAATTTCCTTGGGAGTACTGTTTTTGCTGTATATATTTCCTGGAACATGCACTGATGTTTCAATACTATCCTCTCGGTTGAAGTGATTGACATGTCTCTTATTAAACACACGTGACTAAAAAGTTGAGTCATAATAGACAAGCATCCTGGTGAATTGCTTCATTGTTCATTATTCATTATTTCCAGGTACTTTTGTTGCCTTCACTGATAACATTGAGCTCAAGCATTAATTGTCGTTGCTTAATAGGAAGGAGTGCACAACTATTTGCAAATGCTGTTGCATATAAATCATGATCTTGTCATAAATTTTTTTTTTCCTGAACTTAATAAAATGCATTTTTGTATTAGAACTCAGCAAAGGCTTGTGTTTTTCTTTTATTGCAGGGTGATGCGGATATCTTTTTCCCCACAGACTTTTGGCTTTTGGAACGAATTGATCATTACTGTTCTGGTTGGCTGAAACTTCATGGTGATCATTCATCGAAAAAAGGAAAGAAAAGGAGAACAATTACGGTTAGTTCTATTCTCTTATAGTATATAACATTATTCTACAATGACGCCATCTTGCCCTATTAGGTGGGGTCAGCTACATGAATCAAATAATACCATATTGTTCTACTATAAACCTATAATAATATTATATCTAAAAATTTGTTTCCCTTATATTGATAACTGCATATGTATATATATTATATAGATATGTAAATGTTGCTTAATATACTGATTTTTTTTTTCCTCATGCTTACTGATATAACTTTTAGAGTTCAACTGGTATGCCATGTCAATGGAAAAAAAGTTTTATAATGGTATGCTTCTAGTAATATGTTTTTATAATGAGTTGAACAACACATCATATGTCAAATTGTTAAATGATGTGGCATCATTGAACATCATTGTAAAATTTTTTTATGCTAACATTGCATACCAACTATATCATTTTGTTTAATACCAAACTAGAATAATCTATCTAATTGTATCTCGCTGGCATTTGTTTTGGAATATTTCATTTCTATTCATCTTATGAGACATACCTTGATATGCTTCGTTTCGTAGTTGTTTGCAACTTTATGTACTCTAGCTTAGTTTATGTTTGATGTAGCTGGAAACATCATCTTTCATGGAGGAGTTCGGTTTGCCCACAAAAACGAGAACCAAGGATGGATACAACCCACTCTTGGATGACTTCAAGAATACCAAATTTTATCTCAGTGTCCCTACACACAATATTAAGTAGATGGTCAATACAAGCACTTGCACTCACAAGGACGTCACAGGCATTTGTTGAGCTTATGTTATGTAAGTAACCTGTATTTAATCATTTGATGGTCGATGAGCATAAATTAGAGTTTCAAAAATAAAGTGGTGATATACTGTCTCACGGATTCAACCCTGGATAGGCAATTTTCCCTTGGACATGTGGCCCCTTCCTTTCTGAAGCCCCAGAAATAGTATGATTTAACAAGATAGAACCTGATGTAGGCTTAAGAATAGCAAAAGTTGTGAAGATCGTTTTAATTTGTTATTGTTTTACATTGCAACTTTATGCCATTAAAAAGTTTTCTAATGTTGAGAGAAATCAGCCTAAAGAGTGAATGAGATGCAATGACTTGATTTATTGGCCCCTGAATATGTATTTATCCTAAAAGACATGTATTAAAGTGTGACAATCAGATCCAGATACGGTTATGTATGTCAAAGGAATCCACCAATCACGTACAAATCCTCTATGCCTGAATGCTACAACCTCAAACATCTCGTGCACAGCCTACATCCACATCATTCCAAGCTGAAGTCACCTTCACAGCCTGTGACTTGCCTGGCCGCGAATTGTTAACGTTTTGTGTGACCCTTGTTTATTAATCTACGTGAGACTATGTGAAATATAAATTATTGAAATTTTTTATGCGTGATATTTTTGAAGGTTTTGCATGTTTAACAAGGTTCGAGAAGTGTTTTGTATTTGTTAAATGACCCAGTGCACAAACAGCAAAAAATCTTTGATAAGCAGTAAATAGTGTCTGAAATATCAAGAGTCGCGAGGGTCGATCGATATTTGGTTACTGAATTTCGTAAATATTTTGACCAACACACCTGGTAAGAAATTAATGACTCAAACTACTTTGTAAATCAATTCAGATTCGTTGCCATTGAGCCGTGTGGTGTCAGTGTCTAATGTCTCTTTCAGCCAAAAAAAAAAAAAAATGAAATTGTCCTTTTTTTGGCAATGATAAAACACCTTTTACTACTTTTGACTCGGAAGGAAAGCCTTTTTTTTTTTTTTTGGGAAGAACTTGATTTACAGCTTGTTTGGTTTAAAAGTAGTCCCAGAATCTTTTTTTGTTGTCGTGAGAATGAAGTTGCACGGTAGGTCAATGCATTTGGTAATTTTTTCATTCCATTAACCTTTTAAGCAATTAAAATTATTTTTAAGAGAAATATAATTGAAGTTATTTTTTATTTTAAGAAAAATATTTTGAGATAAAATCTTATTATTACTTTCATATTAATAATAAAAGTATTTTTACTTTATTATATTTATATAAAAATAATTCTCTTAAACTTATTTTTGACATACTCAAATCAAATATAAATCAATTCTTTTATAAGTAATCTCTCTTAAAATAATTTTTTCAACTTAATTCTTTTAAAAAAAATTCTTCCAAAAGTTAAAGCAAAGAAGCTCCTAGTCGGTTGTTATCATATGATTATACTTGTTATGAGAAAATGAAAGACCACTTATTTGTAATTAATTCTCAAAATTAAAATCTTGCTCCTCCATCTGTTCCTAACCTAGTAGGGACGAGGGAGTTAGTTATTAACAAAATATTAGAGTTAGTTATTGCACTTCTTGTATATAAACTGTAACTTAAGTTTATCCTGTAAATATCATTCATCAGTAAAGTTTCACTTCAATATGATATCAATAATCAAACACGTTCTCCTATGAAGCTTTGCAAATTGAGTGTTGATATAGATTCCTAACAATCAACCTAGAAATTCTCGTAATTCAAAATTTCATTCACAATGATATGAGTTATAATTTACATAATATTCAGGGATTATTTAATACATGTGAGAGAGATTTTTGTGAGAAATTTTGAATTAGGAGGAATTTTAAACACATTAATTGGGAGGATTTAACATTTCTCTTGCTAATTTTCTCTCTCATTTCTTGGTGTTTCTCACATTTTCTCACTTTGTTCTTTGCTTTCTGCCATGGATGATCTTGTAAATCCTGACTTTCTGTATCAATCTGATAGTCCGGTTCTGGTTCTTGTTTCTTAAGACACTCACTGGTAAGAACTACTTTTATTGGAGTCGCTCAATGCAAGTGGCTCTGTCCGTGAAGAAGAAGACTGGTTTTTATCAATGGTTCTTTACCTAAATCAAGTGGTATAGATCCTCAACTCCTGAATTTGTGGAATCGAAGCAATTATGTTGTCATTTCTTGGGTATTCAACTCGGTGTCCAAAGATACTGTGGCTAAAATATTGCATTCTGACGCTGCTAATGAGGTTTGGAAAGATCTACATGAATAATTCTAGCGAAAGAATGGTCCTCGAATCCTCCAATTAATGTGCGAATTGATGAGCCTTTCTGAGGGCACTCGTTCTATTAGCCAATATTTCATGAAACTTATCAGTTTGGGATGACTTGAATGCACAATGCATCAGTTAGCTGACTTGATTACCATAGCTCTTCCCTTGGCTCAATTTCAGTTTTTGTTGTCCAAGATGGGTGTGAAAAACATATACCTCCCATTTTAAGGGGGGAGCATTAGGGAATTAGTTATTAACTGACACAGTTAGAGTTAGTTATTGCTCTTCTGTATATAAACTGTAAATTTTGTCATGTAACTAATCATTCATTCAGTAAAGTTCCACTTCGATACAACCAAATCGCTTTACAGTTTTTGTGATTAAACAAATTGCAGCAATTCACCAATCATTTGATATGACAAGATATAACAACAGGCTTAATCTCTGATGATTGTGTTCCTCTATTTGGAATTGGACATGAATTTCACTTAGAATATGCAGCCCAAAGATGTTGATCTTCAACTCCAGCAAGCTCGGTCTCTTCATGGTTTTCTATGCACTAGATTTCCTTTCCAACTCCCGGATCCCATACAATTTCATTGAGACTTCCTTCATGCTTGGCCGGTTTGTACCTTTCAGGTCTAAGCATCTGTTTGCAAGATTGGCAACTGCAATGATATGTTTTCTCTTCCCTTCTTCTGTGATTCTTTTGTCAATGATATCAAACACACGTTTTTTCTCCATACAGAGAATGAAGTATGAAACTAAACTTTGGGCTTCATCGGGGGCAATAAAGGATATTGGCTTTTGCCCAGTTAAAAGTTCAACGAGAACTACTCCGAAGCTATAAACATCACTCTTTTCTGTGAATTGACTAGTACGGAAGTATTCAGGATCTAAGTATCCAAAAGTTCCTTTAACCAATGTAGTGAGATGAGTGTCATCAATAGAAATCATTCTAGATGTGCCAAAGTCTGCCACTTTTGCCTTGTACTTTTCATCCAATAATATATTGGTTGATTTGATATCTCTATGATAAATGGGCCTGGAAGCCACTGAATGTAAGTAAAATAGAGCTCCTGCAACTTCAATGGCAATTCTTAAACGCATATCCCATGTCATTGGTAGGTACTCATTTTGTTCATGCAAATATTGGAAGAGAGTGCCGTTGGGAATGAATTCATAAACAAGCAGAGGAATTTCTGTCTCCAAACAACATCCTAACAACTTAACCACATTTCTATGGTTAATTTGTAAAAGAATGGCAAATTCATTGATAAATTCTTCAACCTTTCCTTGGACCTTAAACTTCTTGACCGCCACAATTTTTCCATCTACGAGCATGCCTTTGTAAACGGTACCTTGACCTCCATTTCCAATTATCCGGTTCACATTAAAGTGGTTTGTGGCCTTCTCTAAGTCCTTTAAGCTGAAGAGTTTAACTTCATCAAAACTACCATCACCAGAGGACAATATTTTTTGTAACAACACACCACCATTTTGTTTGAAGAAGCTTTCTCTGCTCTTTTTGGCTATTCTTTTCCTTTCAACTTCATACAGCCACCTTAGACCAAGCAGTAAAATAATGGATCCAAGGCTTGACAAAACTCCTATACATTTGGCACAAAAATTAAAAAAGGATATATTACTTTGTCCAATACAAATTATGGATGCATGCAACTATGTTAATATGTTCCTAAATAAAGTCACCAAAAAATGCGCATTTATGCAAATTAACGTGGATTAGTAGTTTCGGATCCATTGGATGTGTAGAGAAGGGAAACAGATTCTTATATATATAACTTGATACAAACTCACAAGGCACTAGCAATTTAGGATCCAAGGATTTCTGATTATCTTCGCTATATTTCCTCTGAAAAGAAAATGGCAATGATATTTACACAAAATAAATAGATGCAACAAAAGCATTCAAAGATAAATGCAGTCAATATTATTTACACAAAATATGCGAGATGTGATAAACGCAATTAATACTTAAGAACATAAAAGAATCGTTATTCATGATTTTTTTTTTAATTATTAACCAATGTATTCTTACAATTAGGGCATGTTTAGCATGCTGCATTTAATATGATAAAATAAAATAATACAATATATTATAATCTTATCAGTTATCTAGTGCAAATAATATACTCTACCCATTTCATATTAAGTGCCACTATAGAGTTTTGTTTTTTCAAATTAGTTGTTGATTTAGAATTCCAATAAAACATTAATCAATTATACCAATTTCCTTATTTTTATTAAATTAGAAAATTTTCTATCTTCTCTCCCCCCCCAAAAAAATTCTTTTTAGCCAATCACAATATTTTTAAGGGGATAATTTAGTCTTTTAATTTTTTTTTTTAAAAGAACAAGAGTATTAATGATGAGTAAACATATACTTTAGCCTTTAAAATATGCATAAAACATCAATTTAGTCCCTAAAAGTTTTTTCATATCAAATAGGTTTTTGAAAGTTAAAATTGAAACCACATAATTCTTTAAAAGTTTTTGATATCAAATAGATTTTTAAAGATATCACTTTAATATTTGAAAGATGCATATAATATCAAATAAGTCTATGAAAACTCTTACTTTATCGAAAAGAGAGGAGTCTATTTAATGTCACATGTATCTTTCAGAAACTAAAGTGATGTTATATTTTAATTTTTAGAGACATGTTTGATATCAAAAACTTTTAGGGACTAATATTATGTCACATTTTAACTTTTAAGGATCTATTGAGTGTCAAAAAACTTTTAGAAATTAATTAAATTGATGTAATGTATATCTTTTAGATATCAACGTACATGTTTACTCTTCATCAAAATCTCATACATTAAAGTAATGGTTAACTTAATCAAACCTATTGAGGTACTATTAGGCCATATTATTAGCTTTTTAATGTATAAGATTTCTTTTGTTTATTTTTTTATATTTAATAAAATAAATATAATAATTAAATAAATAAATATTTTAATTACAATAGCTAATTTTAACTTTTAAATAACTAATGTAATTTTTTTATGTTTATATATTATAATTAAAAGTACAAGCAAAAATATTAAAATATATTAGAAAATTGATTATAACACATTTATTAATTTTATATATTTTAATAAAAAATAATTATTAAAAATTTTGAAATAAACAATAAATAAAGTTTAATATAAATGAAAGTTAAATAATAAAAATTAATAAATATTATAATATTTAAAAATAACAATTATTTATACAATATTGGTTATTTTTAAATTTATGATTACATAATTAATAATATTGTTATTTTATTTTTTTAAAACTTATGATTAGAATCATGTGTGATAGCTAGAAGTTAATATTATACTCGGTAACTAACATGGAGTTAGTCGAGATAATAGATGCTTTGACTATTTAACTAAAGTTCTCAGGTTCAAACTCTTGGGAATAGAAAAAACTCTTGTTGGGAGAGTCCTACCCTCTTCAAGGAACTCCAATAGGTCACGTCAAATTAGTCGAATTCTTGATAATAAGATTCGGATACCAGTGATTTGATCGAGACAAAAAAAAAATTATACTATGTAATATCTTGTACAATGTTAAACTAATCAATGTATTTACAATTTTAACAAATCTCATAGTATTATAACTTATATTTTCATGTATAAAAAATAACTTATATTTTCAGATCTTATACTATTAAGCATTATCTTATAATACGTACCACACTAGTCCTTATTGCCAACAATATTACCACTAGGACTATAGTATTCAGACAATTCATTTCATGTTGCTTTTTTTACCCCTCCTTTTCTTTTTTCTTCCTCACATCAATGGTTCAAATTTCTTCCGTGAGGGTCATTTTTTTTTTTTTTACAAGAAACATTTTCCTTTAATTACTCATGCTATGATCCAAAAAAATATTTCAAATATTAGGTATACAATAATGGAATATTAATGGACTCTTTTGCTGTAAATCGAAACAATTGTAAGTTGAAAAGAAATAGACATATGGCTTCTAATTTATCAGATGGACAATGAGATTTATAAGTTTATACGTACTTACCAACCATAACCACTTTTGGGGGAATTCCTTCACCGTAGAAGTAGAACCAACGGTTTCGACTAACTGATATGCCATAATGTCAAGGACACATAGTTAATTAATTGTATGTCAGAACTAATGTTTTAAAATACAACGTCAAAGGTTTCAATTCACAGTAGAGAGAAGAGCAAGAAAAAATTAAGCAAATATAATCATACTAATTTTTTTATCCTTATTATAAGTGAAGAGTAGAGAAATAAATAAGGGTAAAATTGTCATTTTAAATTAAATCATTCTTCCTCTCTAGTTTTCTCTCCAAAATGGACAGAAAATTTTTTTGTTAGGGGAACATATTGGTTTGATTTAAGTTTAAGTAAAAAATAAATCTGGACTAATCAAATTTAATTGGATTAGTTTGATTTGAGTTTTAAATTTTTTTTCCACCAAATTTGAACCAAACCAATCCGATCAAGATCGGATGATTTGATTCAGGTTATCAGATTGAACTAAAAAAATAAAAAATTGTATTTTTAAAAAAGATTTTATTCTTATAATAATTAATAATAATATAAAATTTGATTATAATACACTTAATAATATTGTAAATCAATAAATTCCTTAAATAAATATTAACAAAGAAAATTAAAGTGATTCTATTACTAAAAACTTAGATACAAAACTTTGAAAGATTAGACATAAATAATAAAAATAAGTTGATCGGATAATCGGATTAGGTGTTTGGGTAATCGAGTTGAAAAATTATAAATCTAAAACCCAACTAATAATAATTGATTTGCTTTTGTTCTACTTTAAAATAAATTGATTGCTCGAACTGATCCGAATAAATTCTATTAGTTTGATTTGGATCTTTGGGTTAATTTGATTAATTCGATCTGCTTGCATCCCTAATTTTTGCAGTCCTCACTCCTAAATATTTTCTTTCCTCCTTATTTTCTCTTCACATCTAAATAAGAGAAAAGGTCAAAATCTTTCTATTTCCTTTTCTTTCTCACTCTTTTTGTGGGTTTCAATTTCTCTTAAATGGAGCAAAGGGAATATTTTCTATCTTTCATCAACGTCCATGTATATCTCTTCATTTTACGATACTCAGTTCGCCACTTCTTATTTTTCACTCATTTGTCTCCATTTCTTTCTCTCAAATTAATTCTTTTGTTTTTCTCCCACCCTTATTTTGAAGCCAAATGGCAATGAGCCAACTCACTTTTGTGTAAAAATGTCTTTGTTATATGTGACCAATTAAAAAATCTATCAATAACTTTAAGGTAGGTACCAAAGAATTCACCTATTAAAAGTATATAATGAGCCCACCACAAGCTCCATTGAGCTATGTAAATTAGACAAAATATAATCCTCTATCTACTATTAAGTGTCCATTTAGAAAAACTTTTTTATCCCAAATTATTTGTTATTTGACAATTTTAAAGAAGTATTAATCATTTTTATTTTACCCTTATTCTCCTTAATGTAGTGAGGAAAAAGAGATATGATTCTTTTTTTTTTTTTTTTGGGGTTTTTTATAGGTATCCTCACACTAGATGCAATCCTATTCAAATACTTTGGGATACTTAAATGTGGATGACTCTCTCAACTAAAATTTGAATGATAATTCACCATATTATGATAGACTAATATTTTACGGTTAGACCAAATTCCAATTGATAAAAGAGATGTGATTCAAGAGAGAGAAAAGAAAGAATATGTAATTTAGTTCAAACAAGCTATATTTTTTCTACATTTATGTCAATTTAATGATATATTAATTCTTATGTAAAAACTTTAAATAACAGTTAAAAGTGGACAGAGAAAGTATTAATACTTAAATTTTGTTATCCCAATACATACATTTGGTTGATTTTTTTTTTCTGGGGTTAAACTATTCTTTTCGATTCATTATAACATCCCTAATTGAGTTTATTTAAAACTTGGAAAACTTATGCATGCCGGTATAAGGTTTTTATATAATTAGGCCTTTTTTTTTTGTTCAATATATGGACTTAATTGGCTAAGTCAAACCTTGTATTATAAGCGAAAAGGCAGTTGAGGCCAAAAAATCAAACCTAGGTAAGGGAATAAGGTTTTGTTTTATTTTATTTTTTAATTTATTTACAAGTAAGGGGATAAGTTATGTTTAGAGATGGAGATACGATTGAGGCAAGTGGTCAAAGGTGTAGCCTCGTTATCTCCCCTCCTTGACCAAAAAGGAAAAATGGATGGGCAAATATATGGATAGTGTAGTCTATAGCAAATTAAAGATAAATAAATTGGACTAGACTAATCCGTAATTTAAATAGATCAACTTTTTAATTTGGTTTACATATAAATTACATAAACTCATAGATAAGGATAACAGGAGCAGTCACAACTTGCAACCACTTTTTTTTTAATTTAGCTTTTTAAATGGTTAAAATAACGTTTTATTTTCAAAATTTTTATTTTATTTTTCTAAAAAATACAACTATCTAAATCTTCACTTTGAAATATTAGTTTTAATAATTAAACCATAAATACAAATATAACAAGATTAATTTTGATACATTGTTAGTGTAAAAGAGTTGTATGCTATTATTCAATTACATATTTCTATTTGTAAGACTTTTAAAATAGTGGATAATTGAGTTAAACATTTTTATTGATATAGCAATATATAATTAGATGTCTATATAAAATTTTTTTACACTAACAATATATCAAAATTAAATTCATAACAATTAAAATAAATCATATTCATATTATATCTATCAATTAGACCTAAATAAATAAATAAATCATGTACTCACTATAAGATAATGCTATATAGCCCAAAATTATTTGCTAGAATTTATTGAGATTAAGAAGAGGGGGCGACTATTTAGTATTTTTCATTTGAGTGTTACTATTTGGTACGAATGATTTTAATACGAATCATATTCACATATGAAAGAAGTAATGCTTAAAGATAATTGCATATTGAGTTGTTAAATCATGAAAATCATGGGAGATGCATGGTTAAAAAAAAAAAAATAGAACACAAAAGAATCACGATTTTAGTCAAAAGACCATATCATCAACAAATTAGTCCCTAAAAGATGTTATATTCGCCCGTGATCCCCTAGAGACTACGTTCGTTAGTCAAACAAGTCCAGACGTTAACTAAGCCCTGTTACTATTGATGGTGGCATTGTTAATATATAACATGGCATTCTTTATCACCTAATTTGTCATTAAAATATTAAAACACCAAATTAAAGCACTAAATTAAATTTAAACCCTAAATTAACTAAACTTTAAATCCCAAATCAAGAACCCGGACTTGATTCCCAAAATAAATCCAAAATTAAATCTCTTCTTGCCAATTGAAGCTCCCTATAAGTAAACACCGTCAACTTCAACATAAGAATAAACCCATATTCTTTCTCTAGCCCCTTCTTCTTTTTCTTCTTCCTCCTTCTCCTCCTCCTCCTCTTTAGCAACACTAACAAAGTCACCACCATCACACCCAAATCGCAATTAACCCAACAACAATACCAACAACCAAAACCTTACTATTCATACCTTTTTTCTACCTCCAAGAAACCTCACCAATTGAAGCTCCCTGTAAGTAAAACCCCGCAAGTTCAACACAAGAACAAACCCATATTTTTTCTCCAACCCCTTCTTCTTTTTTGTCTTTCTCCTCCTCTTCTTTAGTAACACCAACAAAGTCACCACCATCACATCCAAAATCGCAATTGACCCAACAACAATATCAACAATCAAAACTATACTATTCAAACCTTTTTTCTTCACACCCCTTGATGGGGACCATCAAGCTAGGAGTTCTAATCATGCGGCCAGAATACAATGATTGGTTGAAACGACACTTTTAAAGGACTGCATTGAATAGATTGAGTTAGCTATGGAGCTAAGATGGTTAACTTTGACTACATTCGAAATATTGGGCTAATTTGGAGTGCTCTTATATTATTTAGGCTAATTTAGACATTACCATCATTAGTTTTTTTTTTTTTTTGGCTCATTAATTGGAGTTTAGTAATTATGATATTTTGGGTTTTAATTTTATTATTATTTGGATTTTTTTTAATTAGGATTAGTTACAATCAAATCTTTTAGAATGAGATTAAATCTTTTTAGTTACGATCAAATCTTTTAGGATCAATTCTTTAGATAAGATTAAATAATTTTCATTTTTATTAATTTTTAGGATTTATGTTTAAATAGGCAAATTGACTTGGAGGCAACTCAGTTTTCATTATCAATACAATTGTAAGATTTATTCCTTTTACTTTTATATTTTGTGAGATTTTGATATTCTTGATTCTTGTTTCTATAAACAACGGGTTAAGAATCTTAATCCTTATCTCAAGGTTTTTCGTCATGGGTTGATTGAGGGTTAAGGGCAGCATATACCATAGTTCTTATTCATAGATTGAGTAGAGGTTATAGGCATCATATGGTTCCAAATATCTTACGAATGTCAGATTTTTATAAGAGGTTCATATCACCCCCATGTCTTGGCACCCTCACATATGACCCACCAATACCACTATCACCAACCCCATCACCCCCAAAAGAACTCACATTTTGAAAATTAAAAAGCGACCCATACAAGTTTTTGTACAAGCCATTCCCTTCCCTAAAGAAGAATCCAACAAAACCACAAGATCCCAAGCAAACATTCTCACAAAAGCTCCTAGATTTCACACCAAAAGAACCCACATTACCCCAACAAAACCTCACTAACCGCAACTCCTCAAAACCATCACTTTCATTACAAAAATCACCTTATCACATTTACAACCCTCAAAGTAATCATCGTTCCTCCACCCCATCGATGAAGATTTGGCTGGAAGGAGATTAGGCAGTGGGGGTTTAGGAAGGCATGTGTAAGGGTTTTGAATTTAAGCATCAGGGTTTAATTAGGGGTTTCTTTAATTTATTTTAGTTATTTTAGTTTAAAATTTAATTAGAGAGTGTGACATGTGAAGAATGAGTGACAACTCAGCAAATAACATGCCACATAGGCACTTCTCTGAACAATATTGGAGCCTAGTTGATATTTGGACCTATTTGACTAATGCAAGTAATCTTTGGTGGATTACGGGTGAATATAATGTCTTTTTGGATTCACTTGTTAGCCATGTGATATTTTGGGGGGTCAAAATGGTAGTTCTTCCAAAGAAAACACCTTCCACCTCATTCGTATTCCATTGATACTATAAAGTTTCATACTAAAAAGCATTACTATTTTTATATTAGAGTGATTTTCTCTCTTTTGACTTGGCTAAATACCCTCTTAATTAATCTTGCTAAATTTGGGCAATAATTATATGGACTTGAAGAAAAAGATTTTCTTAGTCCAACCTATTTATTATTTCCCACCTTAGCTTCTTGAGCCACCTATTTTCTTAACCACCCACCACCCTCTTATTTTCTAATGTGATATGGTAAACAATAAATGGGTAGGTGCAAGAAAGAGAAGCCACTTTCTCCAATAGTATATAAAATTTCAAAAATGCTTTATGGTATGAATTCTGTTACGAAGTATTACAGCCATTGATTTCTTTTGATGCTTATATTTTTAATTTTTTAATTATTAAAACATAAAAATAACCACCTGTTAGTGCATTTTTGACGAAAAGCCTTTCGAAACATATAACACTCCTGATAAAAATTATTTGGTAACAATGCTTATATGATTCAAATTTTTTATTTTGGTTATATAGCACTATCCTAATGGGTTTTGTTAAGAGTTCTGGTTATGCAATCAAGAAGAGGGAAGTTTTAAAGTTGCGAATGGATTAAAAACTTTAAATTTTACTTTTTCAACAAAACTTTCCTTTGTTTTTTAACTCCTTAAACCCTATCTTAATAATAATTAATATAAATCTCACATTTGCAAAAGGGATTGTGCGTACCTACACAGCCGCCGGCAATGTATGGGTTCCCATAGAAGCCAACTCTGCAGCTACACCTCCGACCCAAGTGCCCGTAATTTGAATACGTGACATTACTGTTATAGCACTCGGCATAAGTGGCTTCCACGTTGGTCGAATTCAGAATCTCCCACTCCAGCACAGCAGGAGCATAGAAACCCTTCTTGTTTTCACTCCCCACCAACCATCGGGATTTCGGTTTCCAATTATGTATTGCAATCAGCGCGTAGCCACACGAATCACTATCATTTTTGTTTCTTATATCTTCGAGTGTCACGTTGTATTCTGAAAGATAATTGGGCAGGGTTGTGGCGCAGCACAATCTACCATGGCAACCGGGATTCTTTTCAGATCTTGTGACCCTTTTCGGGTTACAAACGGACACGCAACCGGCAGCTTCTGATCCATTCGAGTGCAAGAATGCAAGAATGTTGCAACCAAAGGCCGTGAATTTGTTGTGATGGTGGGAATACGCGAAGGGGCTACCTGTCATTTGTATGGGAGGAAAGGGATGAGGAGAATCTTTGCCACGACACTTCCTGTAGAAAACTGGATTCTTGATCTGAACCATGCCACGGTTCACATCAATGAATGTCACTTCTACATCTATAGACTTCAGGTAAGGTTTGTGAATACCTCGGGAAGTGTTCCTGCATTCTATTTCAAACCACTTGTCTGCATAGCATTTGGGGTCATTCATTCCAAATGGGTAAGGGATGTCAACACTTCCACATCTTGGATCACAGCCAGGTTGTGCTATAACTGGATTGCGTAAAAATTGGACGTCCAAATTTCCACACGCCAATGGATATATGAGGCATGGTGTCAAAATGATTATGTGAAATACAAATTGCAGAACCATTGTGACTGATGGATGCATCCCTCTCTTGAGGAGGGTAAGGGAGTGCATCTATCTTTGTGAAGAGGCACATATTAATTTATAAAACGTGTTATATTATATTATTATATCATATTCATTTATGCCAACTTGCATAATTACTTGTTTAAGGAGGCGGTTTGTATGTTCTTCAGGACTCACTAGGGACAAGAAGAAGACTACAAAGAAGTTAAGAGTAACGAAATTTCCTAATAACCTATTAAAGGTCATCAAGCAGCTAGACTTTTATCTGATCATGAATATTATGCTGAAGAGTTCTTACGCGGCAGCGGGAGAAACAAGATGAGTGATAGTTAGGTTACTCATTTTCTTTTTGTTTGTGAAACAAATTAGAGGTCGTTTGTGTTAGCTTTTGAAAAAAATGACTTTTTTTGCCTAAACTTTTTTTTTTTAGTAGAGTTTCATTTTTTTTAAATTATTTTGTATTTGAATAGATTATTTAAAAAGTACTTTTAATTATTAAAAATACTTATAAGTATATTTGGATATAAAAGAACAAAAATATTTTTTTTATGGCCAACCGAAAAAAAAAGGCATTCTTAAAAAAAAGAAAACTAAAATTTGATAAGGGATAAGGAAAGAAAGATATGTATTATAATTTTGAATAAAAATAAAAGATATTTTTAGAAAATAATTTTATTAAAAGTTGGTGCTGCTTCAATTTTTTTTTAGAAGTTGAGTATTCTTAATTTTGAAAAAAGTAATAACTTAACCTTTTTTTTTAATTATAAGCACTTTTTTTTTAAAAGTTGTATCCAAATATTTTTAAAAATTTATAAAAATATTTTTTTTGGAGAAAAAGTGTTTTTAGTGAAAAAAGCCGATCCAAACATGCCATTAGTTTGTCACAAATCACGATGTTTATTTTATAAAACAAATGAATGAATATACCGTTATGTTGCCGGAAGCCGGAAGCTGGAAGGTATTAACAACTCATATCGAGGTCGCTTCAGCAACGCCACTGCTTAGCAATTGAGACCATTATATTGAAATTTAATTATTTGACTTCAATAATTCAGGTCTTAAGCCCAGTCCACAATGCAGTCTGCATCACAAATGCCTTTTAGACGCACATTAGACCTAAATTGCGTAGCATGCAATACGAGGCTTCTTTGTGTCACTAAAAGATCATCTTGACCTCTTTTTATTGCCCAAGCCTTACATTTGATTTCTCTTTTTGGGTAAATCAGCAATAATGAGATTTAAACTCCTAATCTCATACATGATAAACCGCTCGTCTTGCTTCTCAAGGCTCTGCGGGAGTCCCGATATGAAAAGCAGTTATTTTTCATACCCTCCAACATAGGGAATCAAGTAACTACCCTATCCCCTTAAAGGCCGAACCACCACCCGTAGCATACAATTTAAATAATAACGAGCTAAGGAGCTCAAGTAAGGGATCTAACCTTAATATTCTATTATTGACTTAAGTATTGGAGTCCTTACAGATACATCCACTATATCGTCGAAGCTAGAATACGTGATCAAAGGTGTAGTTCCCAAACGCACTCTATTAGTCCCCCATCCATCACCTTGGTACATCTCTTTCCCTTGATCTACTTCGAATCACATTCTCTCTCCAATAATGATAATTTATTCTTTTTCCAACTTTTTAATTATAGCATTAATTGGATGGAAATTTATGTATAAAACTTGGGAATTTTTGGTTGAAAAATGGAGATTTTTACCATGTATTCGAATATGAACTTTAGCGCAAATTCGTTATAAAAATCCCCATTGCTTAATTATAAAACCCCAAAAATTTGAACATTGTTTCCTATTATGTACTTGAATATAAACTTCAAAATTTTATCTTTTTTCATGCTTGAGAAAGAAAATGTGAGAGGGAGAAAATTTTTAATCCCCATTACATAACTAAAAATCTCCCAAAAATTACTCTTTAATCCCCATTATATTATTCATATCACTATTTGGAAAAAAAAATTAAGGAAGAAATCCTCTTAAATTATTGGAGAGAGAATATATTTTTCCCTTTTATATAATTGTAAATCTTTTGAAAGGTCTTCATGAATTCCTTTTATGTAGTATTTCACGTAAAATGATGCAACTTACATTTTAATCCTCTTTGGGAGTATGCAATCCTCTAATTTGATTGGGAGGACCGTAGCCGCTTTCATATAGTATAGATACAGAAGTAATAAAAGTTATTACTAGTTTGAAAGTACAAATAATTTTGGAAAAACAAAATGGAGATTTACACAATTATAGTTACCTAGTTTATGTTCAAGCGGTTCAAACCGGTTAAATTTATTGTTAAATCATGATTAGATCATAATTAATCTAAAAAATATTTAAACAGGATACATGATCCGTTCACAATCGAACGTTTTCTACTCCACAATTATTTTGATCCTAAAACATAATAGATGCTTGAAAAGGAGAGCAACGGGGAAATCAAATGGTAACCCAAATCCAAAGAATTATGGCCATGTTATCAAAGCTGTCTACATAAAATTTACCTTCCCTAGCCTATAGACATATTTCCGCTTCACATTCCACTTGCTCCATCCAAGAAGGTGGTGCAGACTACACCCATTATCCAAATTAGACATATAGCAAAGAGGGAATCGGATTCCACAATAAGGCGTTGAATAACAAGCATCCAGCTATCTTTAGGTCATGCGCCGCTCCTTAAAGCTCAGTGTAAAAAAGGGAAGATTGGTTTCTTCGGCTTTAACCCAACCGTCTAGTGTCGCTAATTGCTCAACAAGACAATACATATATATATATAAATTTTTTTTAAGAGTTTAATTGGTATGCACTGATAATGTAAAACAGTTTTATATTATCAAACAATAAAAATATTGTAAAATGAGAAACCATGGTGGCCCCTCGTTATAATGGGTGGTTATTTGTATAAGTTGGTACTTTTTATTATTTTTATTGACTAAGAGTTAGGGATGTAAATGGGGCGGGGCGGGGAGGGGGGCCTCGTATCCATACGGGTACCTGCTTTTGAATTCCCCGCGAGTTTACGGGTACTCGTAGATATCATGGATACCCATTAGAATGTAAAAAAATTCAAAAAATTTAAATTAAATATAAAAATTCTAATATCATAAAATATTTAAAATAAACACAAACACTAATCTAATTCTACAATTAGAATTCTAACAATTTAATATACTTAAAACAAAAATAAACACATAAAATAAATACAAAATAAGCACAATAATCCAATTTTCAATCTAAATTTCAACAAATTAAAATAAAAATAAACACGTAATAGTAATCCAACTATTAGTCTAACTATAATAAGTACAAATAAATTTAACTTCTAAATTTAAACATTGGTCCAAGTAATTTAAATAACAACAATATTAGCCTAACT
Source organism: Pterocarpus macrocarpus (assembly GCA_031439585.1). Classification (NCBI taxonomy): domain Eukaryota; kingdom Viridiplantae; phylum Streptophyta; class Magnoliopsida; order Fabales; family Fabaceae; genus Pterocarpus; species Pterocarpus macrocarpus. The sequence continues at coordinate 13,299,387 of CM062522.1, read as the reverse complement.
AAGTTAATAACTTAAGGATAAAATAGTAATTTTATATCGGATACCTGCGGTCCTGCCCCCTCCCCGTTTAATATGTGGATATTTAAAATCCCCATCCTCATTACCCGCGGGGGCAAAATCTTCCCCCAATATCCACCCCGTTGCGGGTATTACCCACAAGTATCTGTGGGGCGAATATTTTTGACATCCCTACTGAGAGTGTTAAATATTTTATATTGCCAGTGTATTTAAATTAAATTCTTTTTATAATCAGAAACTTTTTTTTTTCTATGTTCTACTTTGCTCTATATGTTATTTTAAGCGATGCTTCTCTTGGCGAGTACGTCATACATACAAGGTGCCTCTAGCATTTCAAGCACAACTTAGCTAAATTACTCCCCTTTTTTTTTTTTTTTTTGGTTTCAATAATTTCATACAAGGTTCACCCACAGAAATCAAATGAGAAGCCAAAAAAAAAAAAAAAAACAGGAAATAAATAAATAAAGCTGAAATATATCAATACATAAACCAAAAGCACAAATGCTGGATCATATTAGCACCCTATGATACATATAGTCATATAGCATACCTACTATTACATGGAAACACAACACCATAAAACACACCTATCTAGCATTACACCCTGCATTAACAAGCACCCACATAAGTGCATAACAATATGGTCATAGATGCCGCAGAACACAATTAGCAAAAACACTAGTAGTTTAATAACAGAATCAACCTGCATTCAGCAGTTCTTCACCGAAGTCATATGGCTTTCTGCTATTTAAATCCAACTGTCCTTACCCAAATTAGAGTCAATAAAGCACTGGTACACAGATTCACAGATCACTTTGATTAAATTCTGACCTGCTCTGTCATTATCTGCTTGTCGACTATCATAAGTGCCTTCAAATACTTAAACATACTGCATGTTGTCCAATTTTATTCAATCTCCAATCCTGCACAAATCAGTTCACACCAGGAATTGGACATCCAAATATCATATATATTGTTCACACATTACACTATAATTACACCTCTTGTGATTGAATATTGTTTGCTCAAGCACACACAGAACATGATACTTTTATTCTAATTATAATATATATGTGTGTGTGTGTGTGTGTGTGTGTGTGTGTGTGTAGCACATTTTACAAATGACAAAACAAATTGAGAAAACTCACCAATTATTTGATGACAATAGGCATAACCTCCAAGGTTGGTGTTCTATTACTTGGAGTTAACCCTGCATCTGAAGCAGAATGCGTAGCCCAAGGTTGTAAATCTTCAATTGCAGAAAGCTCAATTTCTTCATGGTTCTGGTGTGCATTAGACTTGCTTTCCGATTTCCGGATCCTATCTAATTCAATTGTGACTTCTTTCATAGTTGGCCTCCTTTTCCCATTTAACTCTAGGCATCTATATGCAAGATTGGCAACTGCAATGATATGTTCTTTTTCCCCCTCCTTTGTCAGCTTTTCATCAATAATATCAAATAGATGATTTTCCTCCATAGAGAGAACAAAATATGAAGCTAAACTTTTGGCTTCTTGGGGTCTTAAGAAGGATATTGGCTTTTGCCCAGTCAAAAGTTCAACAAGAACTACTCCAAAGCTATAGACATCACTTTTTTCTGTAAATTGACTAGTGTGGAAGTATTCAGGGTCTAAATATCCAAAAGTTCCTTGAACAACTATGGTAAGATAAGTATCTTCAATAGAAATCATTCTAGATGCACCAAAGTCTGCTACTTTTGCCCTATACTTTTCATCTAGTAGTATGTTTGTTGACTTCACGTCTCTATGATAAATGGGTTGAGAAGCAGCTGAGTGTAAGTAAAAGAGAGCTCCTGCAACTTCAGTGGCGATTCTTAACCGCATATCCCATGTCATTGACAACTCCTCATTTAGGTCATGCAAGTATTCAAAAAGGTTACCATTAGGAATGAATTCATAAACAAGTAAAGTAACTTCTATCTCCAAACAACATCCTAGCAACTTGACCATATTTCTATGGTTAATTTGTGAAAGAATGACAAATTCGTTGATGAATTCTTCGACTTTTCCTTGGACCCTAAACTTTTTGACTGCCACAATTTTTCCATCTACTAGCATGCCCTTGTAGATGGTACCTTGGCCTCCTTTTCCAAGAACTCTGTTCACGTTAAAGTGGTTGGTGGCATGCTCTAAATCCTTTAAGCTGAAATGTTTAACTTTTTCAACATTAACTTCGCCAGAAGACAACCTTTGTTCTAACAACAGACCTCCGTTTTGTTTGAAGTATTCTTCTTTACTTTTTTTAACCATTCTTTTCCTTGCAACTTTAAACAACCACCATGAACCAAAGAGTAAAATAATCAATCCAAGGCTTGAGAAAACCCCTACACATTTGGCAAATAAGAAATAACAGATTACTTTGTCTAACACAAAAAATAGTTGCATTGACCAATATCAACATATACTTAGATACAATAACAAGGTATTGCTTCATTGGTTAGTTATATATGTATGAATTTCATGTCAAGCTGATGTCCGAATAGAGACTATGTTCATACTAAACAACTATGATGATAACTCATATTCTTAAATAAAAAAAAATGAATCTTGTGAAAAAAAAAACATATATGTATTCATGTGCAAATTCACATACCATATGATGTTCGGGGTCCATGGATGTATGAAGTAGAGTAAATATACACTTTAATCCCAGAAATATTTTTGTCTTAATATTTTGGTCTCTAAAAGACTAAATACATATATTTTAGTCCTCAAAAGATTTCATACTAGACATGCTAATCCTTTAATAAGAAAATCGTATGTATTTCAGTTCCTAAAAAATTAATATATTTAAAGCCAAGTTTTTCATGGTCTAAAGAATAATATGTTAAAAGCTGATTTATTCATGGACTAATATATTAAAAATTGATGCTTCATATATATATATATATATATATATATATATATATATATATATATATATATATATAATAAAATCTTTTTTTGAAAATTAAAGTATTTGTATTTAATTTTTTAATGATTAAAATGTTACAATGAAAACTTTTCAGGAGCTAAAGTATATATTTACTCTATAAAATATTTGTTTTTAATAATATTTAAACATCCATATACACAAATATTTTGAATTGGAAAAATATATTTTGGGGGAATGGGAAAAAAAAAAATAGTTGCATTCACAAATATCAAGGAGTAAAATAATCGATCCAAGGCTTGAGAAAACCCCTACACATTTGGCACATAAGAAATAAGAGATTACTGTGTCTAACACAAAAAATAGTTGCATTCACCAATATCAACATATACTTAGTACAACCCCAAGGTATGGTTTCCTTGGTTAATTATATATGTATGAATTTCATGCCAAGCTGATCTCCAAATAGAGACTAAGTTCATGCTAAACATATATGATGATAACTCATATGCTTGAAAAAGAAAAATCACGTCAATAATAATAATAATATATGTACTCATATGCAAATTCACATACCATATGCCGTTCGGGGTCCATGGATGTATAAAGTATTTGTTTTTAATAATCTTTAAATATCCATTTACAAAAATATTTTGACTCGGAAAAATATATTTTGAGAGGATGAAAAAAAAAAAATACAAGTTTTGTGTGCATTATGAAATTTCTTGTTAATGGGCAATGTAATATCTCATTGTAAAAATGCACTATCTCATTGTAAATCGTGACTGAAATTGACAGTTGTCCTAACTTTAAATGAGAAAAAGTTGGCAAAAATAATTCATTTACCCTTTAATTTATTTTCTATTTTTAAATTCATTTTCTAAATAATAGATATTCAAAATTTGTTCTCTAAAAAATAAATATTTCAAATTCATCATCTAACTTTTAAAAAATAAATATATTATCCTTTTTGTAACTTTTTTATAAATATTATTTATTTGATTAGAGTGTAAATTTAAAAATATAATTTATCATATAAGATGTCATATATATTATTTTTATTAACTTAAATATTAGATAGAATTCTTTTCATCAATATAAATAACATCGTTTATGAAAAAGATAAATATATTCAATTTTTAAAAATTTTATAACAAATTTAAAATATTTATAACTTAAAAGATAAATTTAAAAATAAAAAATAAATTAGAGTACAAATCTATTATTTTTGCCTAAAAAATTTTTTCTCTGCCCAAACTTTTTTTTTTTTCAAAAAAAAAATATAAATAAATCGCGCTTGAAACTAACGTTCACGAACCGTTCCATGAAAGAAACAGCAAAACGGTTGGTAGGAAATTAAATTTTTATTGGAAAAAAGGAATTATATAGCTAAAAACGTCATCCTGTTAATTTCATGGAATGGATATACATAAGTCAACGAGAAACAGTGACAATATTTCTAATTAATTTGAAGGAAATTATATCCGTTTATACGTACCTACTATGCCCCATTTTGCTTGACTTTTCTTTTGGAGGGGGTAGTGGAACTCTGGCATATCTATGAAAAGTCAATTATCATGTTAGATATGTTTCTTGAGTAAAAGTTCAACTAGAAATAAAACGTACGTAGGACGGAATGAAATTTAATTAAATTTCTACATCATTATGACAGTCGTTGGAGCCTTTATTGGCAGCTTGTGGTGATATCTTTGATGGTTCCCTCGCTTCAGCCATGCTGCTGTTATTTAGTTGCTGTTTTTTTTTTTTTTTTTTTTCCGTTATGTTGTTTTTATATTTTTTATGGTGCTGATGAATGGCTCATCTCTCGTTGGAGATAAAAAATATATAATAATATATATTGTTACACGAATTTAACTCTGATACAATTTCAGAATAAAAATTTTATATAAATATCTAATTATATATTAATATATCAATAAAAATATTTGATTTAAATACTTACTACTTAATAAGTTTCACATATAACAATAACATATAAGTGGATCAAAATATAAAATTTTTTTACATTTATAATGTATCAAAATTAGTTTCGTATTACATTATCAAATGAGCTAGCAACTATGCCATTAATTAGACAATACATCATTTGATGCAAGCTTAAACATTGTGCCAAAATTAAACTGTTATAACAGATTTTATTTCGATTGAATATTTTCAAACAGTATATTTGGTTTCATTTTTAGTTCTTGTAGAAAGATACATGGATGATGGATGACATTATCGTTCTAATCATTGGTATTTATTTGGAGAAATGTTATTTTGACACTCTCAAAGTCGACACATACGGATGACACCGTATGAAAAGACAAAAAACGACAAAATAAGTATAGAGAGAGTCAAATATACAAATGGTGCTGTAAACGTGAAAATGAATGTTAATTTTTCTTTTTTTTTTAAGAAAAGAAAGACACTAACCCGCGTTTATCTCCCTCTCTCACTTTGAAATCTGAATCAAAAACTCTGAAGGCAGAAGCAGGGGCTCACACATTGGCTTTGAGTTTCCAGTTCCAACTCTACAAAACGAACTCTCACTTCCTTTTGGTAAGCTTTTGTTATTGCTTTTTCTTCTCTTTGGTTTGTAGCTACTGCCTCTCTTTGTTGTAGAATTTCGTCCAGTGACAGTAGAAGTTTGAACTTTACAAAAGCCACATCGTGTTATTATCCCATCACCACTTTGTTTTCAACTTTTCCATTTGTTTAATGGCATCGTTTGCTGCAACTTTTTAACCAAAACCCAGAAAACTAAGCAGAACCCATATCATGTTTTCATTGGATAGATGTTCTGGTTTTTGGAATGGCTTCTCTGTTATCAACCTAGTTTACATAACACTTCATAGACCTCGAGTTTCTTCAGCTTTTCTATTACATAGAAGGATTCCAAGTTTAACGAGTTGTTATTATGGCTTGATCAAAGCTCAGGCACATCAAGTTGAGGCCAAAGGCTCATCAAGCTTTGCGTTTTCTCCATTAGTGGAAGGTCGAAAGAAGAAGCATGTGGTGCCACCGTAGGTTGTGCAGTCTGCGAAGGCCTTGGGCTCAAGCATGTTGTTTGGTTGGTCTCAGAGCTGAGACAAAGAAGGTTTCCTATTGTGGCAGCCTTAGCAGCAGATGTTGATGATGATGGTAAAATCGAAATCTTAGACAGGTTAGTGTTACACACTTCAATTATTTTGTGTGTTGGATTAGCTTATTTTGAGTTGTAAACAAAACTCTCATAGATAGCTTTTTTGCAATCAAGTATCCTTATGCTCCAATTAAAGTAAAAGTTGATTTCTATATTGTAGGATCTTTTCTTGTCTGCAAACTCGACTTGATGTGCAAAGAATGAACTTTCCACAATTTTTTTTATGTTATAATTGTAGCTTGCCACTAATACGTTGGAATGGGTTGCACCATTGACACATGCAGTGTTGGAAATGTGTTGAAGCGAGTTTTTGTCATTGGATTCTCTACAGTGGTGTTTGGTAATTACTTTCATTTGCATATAATTTAAAATGCAAATCATCATTATTGCTAAAATACTAGTAAATTAGAGTGCAATTGTGTATTTAATTTAGGTGAAAATGCAAATTACCCCTTCAACTATGATCTTCTGGCAAATAGCCCACTATTGATTTGCTACTCTATGGTTTCGGTTTGGCAATTGACCACATGGGGTTATTTGAAACCAAGGGCCTATGTTGAAAGTTTGAGCAGGTTAATGACTTTGGAGGATTATTTGGCAAAGGGTTGAAGTTGAAAGGATAATTTTCATTTTCATTATATTTTAATGTTTCCTTATTCTATTATAACATTTGCAAACATATATAGGCAACAAGATATCCACACAAATTGGCATTGGAACTGCTGTAGCAATTGCAGGTGTTGTCGTGTATTCTCTGCTGAGAAATGTTAAATTGCCATTTTCTCCCACAACGCATATGGAGACAAAGGCATAAACACAAAGGCAAATTTTAGTATCTACATTGCAACAATTTCTAAAAGAACTTGAGCCAATGAGTCCTTATAATGATTGTTACATATTTATACAGGACTTTTGAAAGAACTTAACCTTCTTTTTGTAAATTTCTTTTTGTGCAGGATGATTGTTACATATTTTTAATGCACTTTTGTGACATAGAAAGTTATGGTCAAAATGTATATTATATTTTCATCAAAAGATGTGTTGTGTGATTATGATAATAGAATTCACAAGTGAGAAAGAAAACCCCAATGTTTTATAGGAGGAGGATTTGGAGGATTAACATTTTCTATTATTCTTAGTTGTACTATTGACATAGAATAGATGGTTTATTTGATTGTACATGATTGGTCGACAACTATCTACCTTAGGTAGTAGTATGTAGTAGATAATATTTTTGTGTACGCTATTGTATAATTCACACGTGCCATGAAATATATTATTGAAATTTTTATAGACCAATCATATATCAAAGATTAAGGTAGTCAATATAATCTTTATAAAGATTATAGTTATGCAATAATCAGTTTTAATTACATATTTATAGGTAACAAATGGTCCATTGGTAGTAAAATTTGTTCAAGTGAACCTAAATACAAGATAGAATTAGTGTTACATTAGACAAGTTACTCTTCATTATTGTGCACTCGGATGGTAATCTTGTTACAAATATGGTAATTTTAGTTTAGAGTGTTGGCAACTCATTGAGAACATTAGTAACATGTCAGGTTCTCAAAATTCGAAAGGTGTTAGGAAACAAGTTAAAAGAACTCCTTAGCACTAAATTGATAAAGTGAACCTAAATATAAATTGTGTGATTGAATAATTTTGAAAGACTCCCTATGACTATATATTGATAAAGGGAGCTTGAATACAACAGGAAAATAGAGGTGCAATATCTAAGAAATATAATTTTTTTTTCTTGCATTTAGTTAGTAACTTGGACTCAAAAGTTAGTAACTTTATTTCAAAAAGCTACTAACTTTTCACGTCATAGGAATTTAGAAAATATTGGGGTTCTCAGAAAAATTTGTGTGACCAAACAAGTTTGAAGGACCCCCTATGATTATATATTGATAATTGGAGCTTGAACATAACATGGAAATAGAGATGCAATACCTAAGAAGCAAACTTTTTTTTTCTTGCTTTGGGTCGATTTGGGTTCAAAAACCTTTAATTGAATAAGCTAGTAACTTTTCAGATCATGGGAATTTATGAAGTATTAGGGTTCTCGGATAAATTCATGTGATCGAACAAGTTTGAAGAACTCCCTATGATTATATACTGATAAATGGAGCCTGAACACATAGGGAGAGACTTTCAAAGCCACAGTGAGCACCAGTCGATCATGCCCTTGGTTGGTAACTTGGACCAAGAAGTTGGTAACTTGGACTAAGAAGCTGGTAACTTCGGTTCAATAAGCTGGTAATTTTTTCAAAAAGCTGGTAACTTATCGAGAAATTCGGATTTTGGTTTTATTGGCCTTGGGAAATAGAATAGTGCAACCAAACATATTAAGATCACACCCTAGGATATTATATTACATTCTAAAGTCAAAGTGAGCACCTATCGATCCTACCCTTAATTGGTAATTTGGGTCAAAAAGCTGATAACTTTTTCAAAAAACTAGTAATTTATTTGGAAATTTGGATTTTGGTTTTATTGGCCTTAGGGAATAGATTAGTACAACCAAACACATTAAGATCACACCCTAGGATATTAGATCACATGGGGAGCGACTTCCAAAGCCAAAGTGAGCACTTGTCAATTTTGTTCTTGGTTGGTAATTTGGGCTAAAAAGTTGGTAATTTCAGTTCAATAAGCTGGTAACTATCTGGAAAAGCTTGTAACGTATTAGGAAATTTGGATTTTGTTTTTATTGGCCTTGGGGAATACATCAGGTCAACCAAACATGTTAAGATCACACTCTAGGATATTAGATCACATGGAGAGAGACTTCCAAAGCCAAAGTGAGCACTTGTCAATCCTGTCCTTGGTTGGTAATTTGGGCCAAAAAACTAGTAATTTCAGTTCAATAAGCTGGTAACTTTCTAGAAAAGCTGGTAATATATCAGGAAATTTGAATTTTATTTTTATTGGCCTTGGGGAATACATCGGTGCAACCAAACATGTTAAGATCACACCCTAGGATATGAGATCACATGGGGAGAGACTTCCAAAGCCAAAGTGAGCATTTGTCAGTCCTGACCTTGATTGGTAACTTGAGTTAAAAAGCTGGTAACTTCAGTTCAATAAACTGGTAATTTTTTGAAAAAGCTGGTAACTCATCGAAAAATTTGGATTTTGATTTTATTGGCCTTTGGGAATATATTGGTGTAACCAAACATGTTAAGATCACACCCTAGGATACTAGATCAAATGGGGAGCGACTTCCAAAGCCAAAGTGAGCACTTGTCAATCCTGTCCTTGGTTGGTAATTTGGGCCAAAAAGCTAGTAATTTCAGTTCAATAAGCTGGTAACTATCTGGAAAAGCTGGTAACATATCAAGAAATTTGGATTTTGTTTTTATTGGCCTTGGGGAATACATCGGGTCAACCAAACATGTTAAGATCACACTCTAGGATATTAGATCACATGGAGAGAGACTTCCAAAGCCAAAGTGAGCACTTGTTGATCCTGTCCATGGTTGGTAATTTGGGCAAAAAAATTGGTAATTTCAGTTCAATAAGCTGGTAACTTTCTAGAAAAGCTGATAACATATCAGGAAATTTGAATTTTGTTTTTATTGGCTTTGGGGAATACATTGGTGCAACCAAATATGTTAACATCACATCCTAAGATATTAGATCACATGAGGAGAGACTTCCGAAGCCAAAGTGAGCACGTGTCAATCTTGCCGTTGGTTGGTAACTTGGGTCAAAAAGCTGGTAATTTCAGTTCAATAAGCTGATAACTTTTTCAAGAAGCTGGTAACTTATAAGAAAATTTGGATTTTGGTTTTATTGGCCTTGACGAATAGGTTGGTGCAAGTAAACACGTTAAGATCATACTCTAGGATATTATATCACATGGGGAGAGACTTTCAAATTCAAAGTGCGCACTTGTCGATTCTACCCTTGGTTGGTAACTTGGGCCAAAAAGCTGGTAACTTCAGTTTAATAAGCTAGCAACATTTTCGAAAAGCTGGTAATTTAGAGGAAATTTGGGTCATACACATGGTTGGTAACTGGGATCAAAAAACTAGTAACTTTAGTTCAATAAGTTGGTAACTTTTTGAAAAAGCTGGTAACTTATCAAGTACTTGGAGTTTCGGTTTTATTAGGCTTGCGAAATGGATTGGTGCATCTAAAAAAGTTAAGACCACATCCCGTCATGCTATATGGGTGAGGAAAGTCTCATCCCCACATGGGGAGTGACTTGCAAAGCCTAAGTTAGCACCTGCATTTGATTGGTTACTACACCCAAAAGTTGGTAACTTTTGTTCAATAAGCTGATAACTTATCAGTTAATTGTTGATTTAGTATTAGTGGTCTTGCGGAATGGATTGGTGCATCCAAACAAGTTAAGACCACATCCCTTTGTGTTTCATTGGTGAGGGGAGTCTCAACCCCACTTGGAGAGTGACTTGCAAAGCCTAAAAAAGGGGGTTCTCAAATCTTGTTCAGCGAGGCTAGTTTATTTACAAATCAATGTACTTCCACAAATTTGCAACACCTGAAAAGTTACCATGGACCTAAAAGATTTACTAGCTTCTTGAGAAAATGTATAGTACAAATGATATCTCTCAACCTATATTCTTACATAAATCTAGCAAAGAAGCTAAAACCCCTACAAATTTATATAACCCAAAAGTCTACACTTTTACCAAAATTGCCAACCCATTGAGCTTGCTTTGCCACCTAATTCAGGAAATTTACAAACAATAAGATCAGCATTTGGATAAGCAATTTATTGGACTATAGTTCAAGCCTTTTCCCAACAACTAGTAGGCTCCCATCCAATTTTGCTCTTTAAAGGTTACTTTTTAAGGTAGCAAATAAATTAAACATGCAATGCACAAATCCACTACTAGATACCAACAAATGCTTCATAATCCAAATCATATTTTCTTATACAATATTCATTTTTATTACATACCCAATTAAAATTGCAAATAATATATTTGAAGGCACATAAATATTATGCAACATCGACCATAAAACTTTTCTGCACCACATGCTACTACCAAGAATAGACAAATGCTAACAACTCATATGCCAGCAAATAATCCCTTTATTCTATTCCACTTGTGTAGGTAGTGTCTTCAACATTGTTGGAACTTTTGGCACCCGGCTTCCTTCTCATGTGCAAGCAAGTATCAAATAATTCAGCTCTTCATCATCTCCTTTTTTCGAATTCCTTATCTTCCATCCAAAACCCATCACATTTTCATACTTCTGGTAAAATGTTTTTATTTCTTTAGTCTAATAAAATATCATCCAAATACTTGGCTCAACTATTTCAATATTGCCCTTAACAACCCGGTCCACATCACCATCGTTTGCATCTTCCATGGAGTTTTGTTGCAAATGATGGACCAATCTACACAAAATAAGAAAAGAAAATTAACTAGGCTCTACTACAAGATGAAAGAATACCCTCCTTTGCAACTTAAGTTCTTTCATTTTTATTGAATAATTCATAAAAAAAAAAAATATTAGTCATTATCATAATTCCTTATGACTTCATAATCCTTTGATAACTCAGTGATGGTATAACGAAACTTATTCTTTGGAGTAGCTAACACTATCTAGATAAGTGGCAATAGCACAAAACAAATAGTTTAACTAAAAAAAAATCTTTATCATTATCTATCATTATCAACGAAGCATAAATGAGTAAAATTATGTACTAGCTAATGAAAGAGAGCCTTCAAACATTCAATTGCTTCTTTAGTTTATTATGAACTTAAAAACAACTGATAATTAATCAAAAGCTTCTTGAGATAGATTTTGATAATAATTAAAAAAAAATCCCCAAAAGTAATCTTTTACAGAACATGCTATTTCTTCCTCTACAGCCCACTTACATGCTCAAGTTCTATACTATTTGGTCGTCTACACAACCTCCTATTTGCTTCCTTTGAAGCACCCCCTTCATTTCATTAATAAAGATAAAAAAGGTCAAACGGGATAGGGTGAAAGAAGCTCATTACATATATTGGTTACTTTATTCTATAGGCAAAAATAGATAGATGGGTGGTGTAAGAATCTTGTACAGTTTAGATAACTTGAAGACACATATCATAAAACAAGGAAAATCGACAAAAGAGATTATTCTATCAAAATAAATAAGATGCAGTGACATGTTGCTTAGATTTATGTATGTTTGATCATAATACCTGGCAAACAAGCATCTCCCCATTCTTAAGCTCTGATACTTGCAACTCTAAAGTCACTTGTCAAAAAAAAAAAAAAAAAACTACGAATAAGAAATTAATGAATACTATGCAGGAGCAGGGCAAAAAAAGAAGGCAGTCCATAATATTGGAACAAAACCCCAATCAACAACTTAAATACAAAATCTATTCCACTCCTTTCTATGAACTTTGAAGGAAGAACTTTCTAATCTACAGTAAGAACATACATGCACTAGAGTTTTCAATTAATCATTAGAACATTTATAATGCTCTTAAAAATTATTAAAACAAATTAATGATCATACATTAAGCAATGCCTTGTTTCTCAAAACTTTCTTCAACCAATGCACGGTCGATTTTAATTAAAACTTTGATCATTTATATATGATGAAAATGTTACATGAACATTTAAGAGTACAAAGCAATAACAACAACTTTTTATAAAATCAGAAGGACTTGAAAGATGGTGCTTATTTTTCTAGAGAAAATGAGATGAACTCAAAAGTTTGAGCATGGCTATAAGTTAGTTTTAATTCAGAATAAGGTTGATTTGAAAAACAGGAAACACACATTCCTTAGCTTACCTTAATGCACAATAATAACTTAAACTTGTACTACTTAATAAATACAAAGCACATGTATTTTAGCCAACTAGTTAGTTAGGGTGCCGATAGGAATTAAATAATAAATATGCTCACCTCATTAAAGATATTGCTATATGAAGTTTGCATAGATCCCTACACCAAATCCAAGAGCTAAGTCAATCTAAGAGAATTAACAAATATTTGAAGCTAGAAAGAAAGCGAGAGAAGCACTTCTCAATACTAAAATATAAGCATACTAAATCAGTTTATAGAATGGCCATTTTTCTAAGAGGATTTTTTTTAAATAAAAAAAGGAAAAAGAAGAAAAAGAAGAAAGTTTATAAATTCTAACAATACGAGTATACTTCATTTTTCTTCTCCATTAACCAACATTAATTTGTTAATTCAACCATTTTGGGCAAAAGTCTTTGAATCAAAAGAGGGAGTGAGGTGATAAAATAAGAGAAACACTATTTTAGTATGTTTGATAAGCAGACTCAAATATGATCCATATATTCCTTGAACTGTGTGCAACACTGAAAATTTGGCCTACCACAAGCATAATGTTGTATGACAACTAAGAGTAAGTTTCCTTTTTTTTTTTTTTTTGGTATAACTCAGAATAAGTTAAATGCATGGTGGTAAAACACATCATGCATTTAGTAAAAAGCAAAGATAGAGAAGCAGCACACAAACCAATTTTTTGAACAGGTTAACCGATGCTCCATTTTATTCTCCAATTTTAACCAGAAAGATATTGATCCCTAACTTCTCAATAGCAAAGGCCATCATCATTAGAACAAACTCTTTTCCAAGTCCTTTTCCACGGCTATGCTAGCAAAGAGCAAAGAGATAAAAAGTGAAAATGAGGTGATTTAAATCTTGTTGTCAAAGGACCAAATCAAACCAAAACCTTACGTTGTTCCGTGCAGGCCTAGCAATAGTTTTTATTGCTAGAACTTGCATAATCATGTGAACTAAAAGCTAAAGCAAAGATGCTAGAGCCTAGAGGATACAACTAACAAATAATACAAAATTTCTAAAAAGTTTGTTCCTGGTCTAATATGTTTTATATAGTAGGTTCATCATAAGGCAAATAGCTAAATATAAGTGTCAATAAATGGCAATGGAAACTCCTAATTTCACCAGTAAAAAAACCTAGGCATAAGCAAAAATAAGAGAGCAAATCTTACAACTAATTTAGAAGAAAAACAAATTTTAAGCATTTCTTTAGAAGTTCTAGAGATGCTAATTTACAAGCAGAACAAAAGGTTCACACTAATAGAGATCAATAAACTAAATAATGTACTCTGCTTGACTCAAAAAGGCCTATATATAACTTGCTTTCATCTATGTTCTCCTATTGCTGCCACCTCTGACTTTTGTTCAGATATCTATTAAGCCATAGACCAAAGATTATACAAAGAGAGTGCTACTATACAATCCCAAATTACTTTAACAGGCTATGATCTTAAAATTTCTAAATTTCCCTAGAACCTGCATGGTTGCACCCCCATCCCCTCCAATTATTATTGTTATTATCTTTTTTTATTAAAAAAAAAAGCAAAGGAAGGACATTGAGTTTCAATTTGATAATGATATATGAAACACAGCTAGCAATGAGGACTCCAATACAATAGGTGAGCAAATTATGATAATGGCAACAAAGGAACAATTCAAAAACTAGTTTATGACATGAAAGTCAAATTAGTTACCTATTTGGTTCAGCAATCATTATTTCAATCTTTGCCATGTGAGGATTATCCAAATCATTCATGAATATATTTACATCACCAACCATGGCTGCAAATAGCATATATTAATCTTCAATCTTACCAAATTATTTGGAGGCTAGAAAATGGGCCACATACATGTAAGCCTACATTGCTGCCCATCGAAACAAGTTGAATAATCAGAAACAATCCTACGTCTCCTAAATATTTAACATGCGACATAATGTTCAATAGGAATCATTATGGCTTGACAACAAAATGACATATGATTGAATGCATAAGGCAAGGGATTATCAGTAACTTCTTGAACTCCTAGAGATAAGTTATACATCATTAATCATACACAAAATTTGTAAAACAAAATTATGAAGTGCTTCCTGCAGTAGATAAGTGATTTTGGCTCTTCTTAAAAATGTTCACCATATATGGTCGTATCATTGAACATGCACAAATAATACATTGGACATGACGTGACCAAGGGCATGACAAAATGCAACTACAGTCACTAGTAATAAGAGCTCTTTATTGATTGGCTAGTAAGAGGAGAAAAATAAAAGACTTTTTAGTGAAAATGTGCAATATGCCTTGAGGATAAAAGATAACATAAAGGAATTATAACTCAATGCGCATTTCGGTAGACCTAAAGCCTAGGAAACCAAGTAATATCCCACCCCCATAAGGAGATGTACAATGGAAATAAAGCTGCAAAGGATTTGAAAAGATTTTTATGTTACAATAGATGGAATGTTTCAAAAGCTAAAAAAATCACATTATGAGATAAACAAGAAACCAGAGAGCAGTTATCTAGGCCTAGTTATGTTGATACAATGATAAAACTTGTGTATAAAATAAGAAAAGAGTCATCTCTGAGGGAAAACATACTAGGGATATGGAAAATAGTTGTAAACTTTCTTGTTTTGTATGTTGAAAATCATATTTAAGAAGTACCTGCATGGAAGAAGGACAATGTCAAAATACAAATTGCAACATTGAAGCCTATATTATCATATAAATGCATGGTCTCATTATCTTTAATGTTCATCATCTGAGGTTCAGATTTTTTCCCCCTTACTTTTTGTGCTTGTAAGAGATGGGAGTATTTTTCATAGATGGTAGTAGAAATTTAGCAGTATCCAGCCACTGCTATTCCCTGTTACATATAGATTTCTTAACACACTTAAAAATCAATTTAAAAAAGAGGGGAATTCTTACTAGATAAGGAAAAAGGAATTAGTAAACAATGTTGGAAATTTCTCACCATAACTCTTTGAGTGCTTAATAGACTTGTAATTGGGTATCGATTACCAAAGAAATTGAAAAAGGAAAAAGAAAAAAGAAATATCAGTAAAAAGTAAAAAAGTACTAAACACATACATTATTAGAACTTCACTCCAAATTCTATTCACCCCAACACGTCTGTCCCCAAAAGAGGAAGGAAAAAAAAGACCTTAAGGTCTTAGCATAAACAACATTTAACTATTTTCCCTCCTCTAATAAAAGTCAATGGCTTTTACCCACTCAATTTGTCCTCACACAAGCAAGAAGTAAAACAAAGGTTACTCTTTTTTCTTTTCATTACTGAATCAAACTAGAGGCATAGTTATGAAAGATTATTTTAGAAGATATAATTGCTTATTATAAAAAAGCTATCTGAGAGTTTTGTTTGTAACTCAAAATAAGCTAATCCAAAACAGAAAATAATTGAAGTGTGTAACACTAACCTCTTTAAGATTTCGATTTCACCATCATCATCAGCATCTGCTGCTAAGGCTGCCATAATAGGAAACCATCTTTGTCTCAGCTCTAACACCAACCAAACAACATGCTTGAGCCCAAGGCCTTCCCAGACTACACAACCTACGATGGCACCAAATGCTTCTTCTTCCCACGTTCCACCAATGGAGAAAACGCAAAGCTTGATGAGCCTTTGGCCTCAACTTGAAGTGCCCGAGCCTTGATCAAGCCATAATAACAACTTGTTGAACTTGGAATCCTTCTATGTAATAGAAAAGCTGAAGAAACTCGAGGTCTATGAAATGTTATATAAACTAGGTTGATAACAGAGAAGCCATTCCAAAAACCAGAACATCTATCCAATGAAAACACGATGTGGGTTCTGCTTAGTTTTCTGGGTTTTGGTTAAAAAGTTGTAGCAAACGATGCCATTAAACAAATGGAAACGCTGAAAACAAAGTGGTGATAGGATAATAACACGATGTGGCTTTTGTGAAGTTCGAACTTCTACTGTTATTGGACGATCTTCTACAACAAAGAGAGGCAGTAGCTTCAAATCAAAGAGAAGAAGAAGCAGTAGCAAAAGCTTACCCAAGGGAAGTGAGAGTGCAAAGGATTTCATTTTGTGGAGTTGGAACTGGAAACTCAAAGCTAATGTGTGAGCCCCTACTTCTGCCTTCAGAGTTTCAGATTCAGATTTCAAAGTGAGAGAGGGAGATAGATGCAGGTTAGTGTCCTTCTTTTCTTAAAAAAAAAAAAATTAACATTCATTTTCACGTTTATATCACCGTATGTATATTTGACTCTCTCTATACTTATTTTGTCGTTTTTTGTCTTTTCATACGGTGTCATCCGTATGTGTCGACTTTGAGAGTGTCAAAATAACATTTCTCATTTATTTGAGTAGCATCAGGGAAAAGGATCATACCGATACAGCCTCCATCAATGTAGGGATTGCCATCGGATCCGTCGGGGCAGTTACAACGCCGACCTGAATGACTGTGCTGTGAAGATGTAACATTAGTGTTATCGCAGTTGGCAGCTGGGAGCTTCAGAGTTGAGTTCACAATCTCCCACTCAAGCACCGCATCAGCATAACTCAAATTCTGAAAATCCGGAGGCGAAGAATATTCCCGGTAATATAATTCGTTCACAATCAGCGCATAACTGCACCGACGATGATCACTGACATGATCATTTCCGAAACTTTCAGTTGTCACGTTGTATTCTGAGAGATACGAAGGCAAGGAAGTCTCGCAGCAGTACTTGCCATTGCAGGCACTGGTTTCAAGGTCCATGTCAACATTCTCGTTGTCATCACAAATGGATACAGAACCACTAACTTTTGTGCCATTTGACATCAAAAATGCAATATTATTGCAACCAACTGCCACAAACTTGTTTTAAGTCCTGAGAATACACGAAGGGGCTTCCTCTCAGGTCCAGGACATGCTGAGCATCTTCCAGTGTGCAGTTCCGATGGTATATCGGATGCATGATATCAATTGTGCCATCTAACACATCAATGCCTCTCACCTCCACATCTATATATTTCAGGTAAGGAGTCTGGTCATGAGAAGTGTTCCTGCATTCTATTTCAAACCACTTGTCTGCATAGCATTTGGGATCATTCATTCCAAACGGGTAAAAGATCTTAACAGTTCCACACATAGGATTGCAACCAGGTTGTGCTACAGATGGGTATTGTGCAGATGCCAATGTGTGTATGAAGCATAATATTAATATGATATGAACTGCAAACTGCAGAACCATAGTTGCTAAAGCTGTGTGGACTGTGGATTGATGACAGCCCTCTTTTTGAGGTGGGTGTGCATTTCCTATAGTTAGAAGGATATTTATATTAAGTGTTATAGCATTTGCCACCTCGCTCGGTTAATTAATTTCTTTGTATTTTCTTCTACGGGAACCCAGACTTTACTAGGCAGAAGGAAGACTTGTGGTAGCTTTGACCGTGGAAATTGGAGTCTATCACTCATGTCTTCCTGCTGCGTGCAATGCAAACTAGTTAACGACATGCTACAGTTTTATGCTGAATAGTATGATAGGAAGGTGTCAACGGTGGCTTTGGATTTTTCAAGCCAATCACATCAAATGGATTAAAAGTCCACAACCGTTTTCGGTGCATAAATGACGATGGCTAGTTTATCGAAGTGCTGCAGAATGTTGCAGTAAAAAATTGATTTGGAGGCATCCCACGTTATTTTGGCTGAGTTTGTTTCAACTTTTTTAAAAAATAATTTTAAAATTTAAATTTTATATATAATTTAAAATATTAAAAATTAATTTTTTAGAAGTTATTTTTTTAATTCTACAAAAAAAATTAAAAATATAATTTTTAAAAAATTTGATTATTTTTAAAAAATTATCCTAATATATAAAAATTAACTTTTTTTGATGAAAAAAACATTTTTTTTGCCCAAAAAAATTTCAAATAAATAAACCCTTAATTAAGGATAAAATTTTTTGCATATGGAGCTCTATAGATTGAGCTTTCATTCCCACCAACAATCATCTATCAATCCTCTCTTGCTCACTTATTCCATAATAAAGAAGCTATTTGTTTCTTTCGAGTTTCTCTCTTTTGAGTGTTGAGAGTATATATTGATGAAAAAAAATACTTTGAGATATTCTGGGTGTATTTAAAAATTGGGTTGAGTGGAGTGTGACCATTTACTCGAGTGTTGAGCTCGATCAAATTGTAAAAACTGAATTACAGTAATTTGCAGTAAATGGTGTAACTCAGGTCGTCTTCCAATAATGACAATGCTAAATGATCAGGAATTCGGGGGAGGGGTTTGTTTATGATTTAAGAACAAAATAAACCACATATGAATGCAACTAATTAAAATGAAAGTGAACAGAAGTTGAGACTCCAATCCAAGAATCAAGAGGATCAACAACTTTCTCTATCACAATTCTAATTATGCATCAATAATTCAACTCAGTGGTTAATATATAAATCCAAAAGAAACCTCTATTCAGATTCATGCATTCAACATAGAAAACTCCATGCATATATTTAACTCACACACATTCAATTGAATTCAGAAACATCTAGAATCAATTGACTCGGGTTAATCTCAAGTATCAATGCTATCAAACATTAGAAACCTCTAATCCATACTTCATGCAACAACTGAATTACATACATTAATTGAATTCAAATACACAAATCCTCAAGAGCGTTAGACCTCCTTCAATTCTTAGATTAGATTGAAATCTACTCCTCCATGAATGGAGGATAACGAAAGTTCAAAGGTGAAAAGGGGAGGGGGTGAGAGAAGAAGAAGGAAGAGAGAAAACAAACAAAAACTATTCTGCTCCCCAAAATTTTGTCTAAGTGACGCAAGGTTCTGGCCTTTAGGTTAAACTTGGCCATTTAGAATAAAAACATAAAAACCATTCAATTTCTATTTAATTACATTATACCTCTGTCTATTAGCTATATCTAGACACCTATTTTGTATCATTTCGAATTATGGAGAGAAAGTTACACTAAAAGCATTCCAATTAAGTCCCTTAATCAATTAGTAATGTTCATCCTCAATTTTGGCAGAGAAAATGCAACCATTTGGAATGGCATTCTGAAGGAGAATTGTAGCCTTAGATGTCAGCTTCAAAACGCCACTGGAACGGGCTCAATTGGGCTTCTGTGGACCAAGATAGGACCCAAATACCACACCCTGCTTAGAATTCGTGACTGCACCTCTTCAGCTCAATTTTAGGCCCAATTTCAGCTCCTTAACACCAAAATTTGCCTCTGACCTCTCGTAAAACTTGTAGGTCTATCTCTTAGCTTTCCTACAAACCAAAGATCATGATCAAATGAGTTCTATAACTCAAGATATGACTCAAAAACTAAAGTAGTGTCAGAATTAGCCTAATACTGAAAAATTTAAATTAAGCTCAACCAAAACCCAATCAACACAAAATAGTCCAAATCAATCCAATTAGGCACAAAAGAGGATTAATGAGCTAAATATGAGGGAAAATAAGTATATAAAAATCCAATTAATCAACCATCTTTTGTATCTCCATTATATTTCTTTTGCAAAATATTTGATTGTCGCCTTTGCTCATGGATATAGGCTATAAGCCAAACAATGTTAAACCGTTGTGTCTTATTTTTCTTATGTTTCCGCATATTATTTTTGTGCTACTTTATTTGTATCTAATTTTTAGGCCACCTTCACATTTTATAACAAACTGGTATCAAAACTCTTATCACTACATCAAAAAGATCTTTTATCGGAAATAAATTTTGTCTTTAGCAGCCATAGAAATGGCCGCAAAAACCGTTACCAACCATTAACCATTTGCCGACATAGTCAGGGTTGGTAAAGGGTTTTCCCGCCCATTGTGGTGACCGCCGGTAAAAAACCTATTAATAGCCAGCAAAAGCCCCAATCATTAGCGGCTATTGTTGCCAGCAATTTGTATTGCCGCTAAAACCGATTTAGGAATTGTCCCTTCCTTCCCTTTAGTGGCGTTTGGTATGGCTGCAAAAACTTGAGGACTATTTTTCCCGGCAAATATTATTGCCAAAAAGTATCACTTTTATTTGTCCAAAAAGACATTGACAATACTTTTGTTGACAATTATTATTGTTGGGAAATGTTGCTCTTGTTTGTCCAGAAAAGATTGAAAAAATTGTTTGCCAAATAATTGCCAAAAAATGTTATACTTATCTGTTATCAAAAGTGTAGGTTTTTTTATTAACACGTTTAGTTACAATATTTGCTTATGCAAAATCCAAATAATTATATATATTCAAATTAAACATATTAAATTTTATTTTGGTAAAACAAAAATATTTCATTAAAATCACAATAAAAAACAACTATTAATCGTTAACTATGCAAATGCCAAATAGCAAAAGACCAATAAATACATAATTTGAATCCAATAACTAGTGTAATCAAATAGTCTTAATACAAAATAATAAAATCTTCAAAAACATTTCTTCAACACATGATCATAAAAGCCTTTCATTCTAAAAAATCATAATGTAATAATGTATCATTTAAATATAAATGCAAGTGCAGAAGTCATAGTCCTATTAGAAAGACAGTTTGTAAACATTTTGTGTTTTCCCCTCTTATACCGTCGTATGTAGTACAGTAAAAGTATAGGATTTTGCCATACCAAAACAAGAAAAGTAGAGGATTTTGAATGTTTTATAAGACTTTCATGGTGCATGAAAGTCTAAATTTCAACAACAATAAATATCAAAGTCTGATTCAACAAAGCAACCAAAATCGAATTCCAAGTACGCCTTAAATTCAATTTATATATATGAAAAAATGAACAACAATACATATTAAAGAGTTTTTTTTTGACCTTTTGGGGGCGTTTGGTATGTGGGAATTTTTTTATTTTCCCGGGAATGTTAAAACATTCCCATGTTTGGTAGGAGGTTTGAAGTAATATTCCCGAGAATATTGCATTCCCGGAAAGAAATTTCACCCCCAAAACATTATCATTTCCCCCTATGGGAATCCAACATTCCCATGGGAAGGGAATGTTTGCCATTGTGAAAAGACCAAAATACCCCTATCACCACTAAAAGCCACCCGCCACCGATCATCGCCACCGCCACGGCCACCACCACCATTGCCGGTCGCCGTCGCCGCCCACCCTTCGTCGCCACTGGTCGCCGCCGCCGCCGTCGGCCACCCTTCACCACCTTCGCGGCCGACCTCGTCGTCGGCCGCCACCGCCGCCACCTTCGCCACCGACCTCGCCATCAGTCGCCGCCACTTCCCACCCTTCGTCGCCGCTGGTCGCCGCTGCCGCCACCGGCCACCCTTCGCCACTGTTGGCCGCCGCCGCCACCAGCCACCGTTGGCCGCCGGCCATCGCCGACCACCCTTCGCCGCCGTCGCCGGCCACCCTCCGCCATTGCTGGCCACTGCCATCACCATCGGCCTCCACCTCCATCAAGGGTATTTTTGGAAATTTATCAAATATTCTCGGGAATTCAATTTACATACCAAACACTCCTAAAATATCATACCCGAGAAAGTTATTCCCGAAAATAGCATTCCTTGAAATCCTATTCCCAGGAGTGAAAATTCATTCCGTCTACCAAACGCCCCCTTTGTCTATCAGTATCCAGAATGTACTAGACCTGACTAACCCCTGATTCAAAGCCCAGTATATGATAAGACTTTCCCGTTGCTAGCCCCCTTCCTTCTTTTTCTTTTCTCTCTCTCTAGATGCTAACTTTTTTCATTCACGTGTAAATCACTAAAACCCAACACGTTACACCTCAAAAGAATCCCAAATTTAAGTAACCAAAACAAGCAACTCAACCAGAAAAAGAAAATCATCTCAATTAAAATCAAAAGAAACCCCAAAAAAAAAAAATCAAAGAAACAAGAAGATTCAATCTTACCGCTAGTGATGGCACAACTCAATCCAATGACAAAAGCAAGAGAAATAGTGAAAATCTCTAGCAACAAGTAATTAACCGGATGCTTCCGGTAATAGTAGTAAAGAGGGCACAAAGCTGAATCCACAAAAAGTATAGGATTTTGAATGTTTTGAGCGATGAGATGATGCACTTCAGCACAAATAAGTAAGGGTATTCAAAGAAACAAGAAATCATTTTGTGGAGTGAATTAATAGGAGAACTGAGAACTTACAATTAATAAACTAAGTAATCTTAGAAGTAGTTAATAATAGAACTTGAATTGTTCTAATTTCATTAAGTATACAAAATAATCTTAGAAGCCCCTTAATTTCAAGATACATTGCACCATTTTATCTATTTATAATGTAATTTCCTGTAATCTTATTCCTAAATATAGAGATATATATTTTTTCCATGAAGATGTTTAGCACTAGCAGAATAAAAAGTAATGCTTTATATCACATTATATGCATTCAAACCCCGTAGGTAATATGACAAAGGAGAAGCCATAGAAAAATTAAAACATTCATGCGTAGTGTAACACTAGATTCAAAAGATCAAGAAATAGGTTTGGATCCTTCATAATTTAAAAACAATTAAACACTTCATCAAATATTTGATCATTTGAAACTTTCGATTCTTGAGCATATTTACAAGGTCCACTAAACACCCTTCCCACATGAGAAATACTTATATGGTCTGGGAGCACAACCACATGATACTCCTGGACCATGTAAGTATTTCTCCTTCCCATATCATCCCCCACGCAATGGGAAAAGGGCAGAAAGAAGTTTCAATTTGTAAGGCTTATCATCATTAAATCTTCTAATGAAACTCATCTGAAGAACCTGCCATTAACCTACCTAAACACATAAAATATGATATGCTAGTAAGATTCTCAATCAGGGATGATGATTATAAATACTGACTAGGGAAGTAAAGTAGAAAGGGTCATGAGTTGAGATTTGATAACAAAGGACAAGACGTACCAAAACAAGGAACTAAATGTACAAAGTCTATTTAGTTTGCAATCAGAAAAAGAAGTGTGTTTTTTGTTACCCATTTGACTCACTTCCAGCAATTACTAAAATATATAAATGGGTTTGACTTTCAAAATGGAAACCCCTCTGCAAAACCGAAGATTCAAGATATTATTACTTGATCTATGCAAAACAAAGAGGCACAAGTGGCGAACTGAGAGCTTCATAGAAATATCATAGTAAAAAAAAGTAATGCTCATGATCTGCTGTTCATGGTGAACATAATAGTCTCTCTGTTTATGGAGTCCCATATTCAATTGTCCATCGAAGCACACATTCCTCATTCAATGGTCAATGTATCAAACAATTTGAAATAAAAAAATACAGAAATATAGCAATTTCGGAAAAGTTTAAAAATAACACTAAATTTCCTATACTCTTCTGGAACTTGCTAGAAATGTGTGCATTAAGGTCAGATCTAGCTAGCTTCTATGTTAAAATAACACAACAACTTTGCACTCTATAGAGAACTAGATATTGGACCAAATATATGCATTAAACTGCAATGAGTTGGAATTTTAATTTTCAACAATCGAAATCACAAGAAGCAAATTCATATCAAATAGAAACTAGGATTTAGTGAGTTGTGTATTACCTCTTGTGCTCTGCGAAAATCAAACCAACATCAAAGTAGATTTAGAACAAAAAATTAAAGCTGAGAATGAAAAAATAAAAATAAGCAAGTTTCATTCTAGTTTCTGAGTGATAGTTTGAGCGTGCAAAAGTGAGAAATGAGGTCCGAAGGGCAACCATAAGTAACCAATGTCACAACACAATGCTGCAGATAAAGCAAACAAACGGAAGTAGAATCGATTCCCAGGTGCAAACTAGAACAATAGCGTCAACTTAGATTCAAGTCAGATTACACAGAATGATAATAAAAATGCTTGAATTCAGAATTTACATGTCACAGGGGTTTGAGCTTTAAGACACAACCAATAATAATAATAATAATAAGAGTAAATAATAATAAGTACCCTTGAGGTTTTGAGACATTGCATTCCACCCCATTCTCATTCAAAACAAACACTCCACCCCATTTTTGTGTACAAATTACAATTCACCCCATGGGTTTTGGAACTAACTTCTCTTCCCTAATCATGTTTAGACTGATTAATGAAACACCTACATTTCATGATAGAAGAGAAACAGTAACTCTTAGTAACTTTCTTATTGTTGAACACCCAAAATAGAGAATGAAGGCATGATCTCACACAACAGACCCAAATTCACAACAACCTCCATCAACTCCTACCACCTCCACTGAGGCCCCTCTCTTCCTAGCTAGCTGTTCCTAGCACTGGCAGTCCCCACCCATTTTTCCTTCTTTTTCATTCGTGGTATCTTATTATATCATACCAATGAATTTCTTTTTGCTAATCGTGTGGTTGTTTATGCTTTTTGTTTGTTTTAGTTTGGTGAAGGAAGCCATTGGAATTAATTACATAGATCTATTTGTTGATTTGTTTGTTTTAGTCTCAGTGCTTGGTGATGTGTGAGTGGTGGAATGGAGAGTATCCAATGGAGATGAAGATGAAGAAGTGAGTAGCAGAAGAAGTAGGTGTGCGATT
Source organism: Pterocarpus macrocarpus (assembly GCA_031439585.1). NCBI lineage: Eukaryota > Viridiplantae > Streptophyta > Magnoliopsida > Fabales > Fabaceae > Pterocarpus > Pterocarpus macrocarpus. The sequence goes on along the minus strand of CM062522.1, from coordinate 13,274,037 downwards.
TATGTACATTTCAAATGTAAGGATCAAAGAAAATTTTACGAAGAAGATGAATATAGCTTATGGCCTCAATGGACTTATTTCAAGGGATCTTAATAGATTTAAAAAAAAAAAATTCATATGTAAATCAAGGTTAAAGTGGGAATACTCTTTTAGTAACAAATGCATATGGGGTGGAGTGTTTGTTTTGCATGAGAATGGGGTGGAGTGCAATATCTCAAAACCTCAAGGGTATTTAGTGTTATTTACTCTAATAATAATGATAATAATAATAGTGATGGCTCCCAGATCAAAGGTTTAGGGTTTAGAAATAACATTAATTGAATTGGAACAAGGATCCAAAAAGAAGGACTGAAACAAGAGAAAAGCACCAAAACAAATATTGAAAGTAAAGATTAAGAAAACTTGAAGACTTGCCTTCACAATTGGGAGAGATGGTAGTTAGTTGCATGTACAGGTACTCCAAAACAAAGACTGAGGGCTCTGCCACAGTGCCATTGCTCGCGAAATCAGAAAAGGAGAGGGGGAGCTGCTCGTAAAATCAGAGAAGGGAATTTAGAAAGCTGCTCAGGAAATTTGAAAGGGAAAGGCATAGGTACAAGGAGAAGTACGAAAGGGTTTTGTTGAGTGATGATGCTCACAGAGGGACATGACTAGGGCGGAGGCGGAGGCTGCATCGCCACTGATGAAATTTTCACGGTGGAGGTAGAGGCAGAGGTGCCCTATGCGATGAAATTTTCACGCGACTAGGGCCAAAGAGAGTCAAAAAATTTTGAAAAGATAAAAAGAGGGAGATGAGAGCGCACAAATTTTGTTGACAAGGAAAGATTTTGCGAGTGATTAATTTTACTTTTAATGGCAATTAATAATTTAGCCACTGTATAATAATTTATTACTGGCTAATATGTAGTGACCGTAAAAGCTTTAGTTTGTAGAGGATATTACCAACAAAAACAATATGGCCATTAAATAATTGCCGCTAAAGGGCAATTTTGGCGTAGTTTATAGAGTTCTAGACCGATCTGTTTAAAGATATCTACCACAAAGTTTGACATTCAACAGTTTGATGGACACATCAATTTCGAAATGTGGAGGGTCCGCATGATGGCTATTCTAGTATAGTAAGGTGTAAGAGTAGCACTTGATGGCAAAGATAAAAAGCTCACAACAATGAAAGATTTTGAGTGGAAAGAGACCGATCAAAAGGCTCTTTCTATTATTCAATTGTGCATTACAAATGATGTATTGCAAGAGATCCTTTCAAAGAAAATGGTGTATTTGTTGTGAACCAAGTTGGAGTCATTATATATGACTAAGATGATAGCCAACCATCTCAGTGTTTGGAAATGTCTGTATATGCTTCGTATGGTAGAAGAGATATCAATTTGATCTCACATTGCTGAGTTCACATCACTTGTCATAGAGTTGAAAAATATGGACGAGACATTTTCAAGTGAGTAATAAGCAATGATGTTGTTTTGTTTCTTACCTCCTTCCCATAGGCATTTTTGTAATACTCTCATATATAATCGTGAAAGCCTCAAAATTAATGAGGTTAAGTAAGTATTTTTAAGTCATGATATTGTAAAGGCAAATGCTAATATTGCAAGAAAGAAGGACGCTAGAAAGCAAAATGTTCGAAGCTTAAAGACAAAAAAGAGAAAGATTCAAATGATTTAGCAAGTGTTGCTGAAAGGGATGATAATGTTTTCTCAATATCAACTAGTTTAGTTGGTGATGTTTGGATTCTTAATTCAAGCTGCTCCTATCACATGTGTTTGAACCAGGATTGTTTTATCTCTTACTGGTTAATTGATGGTGGTCTTGTCCTTATGAGAAATAATATGTCCTCTAAGGTCATTGGCATTATAACAATCCAAACCAAGACGATGTTAATTTTATTAAACAAATGGAAGAATATACCGTTATGTTGCCGGAAGCTATTAACAACTCAATTCCTTCCAGGTTGCTTCAGCAACGCTCCTTCTTAGCAATTGAAAGCGTTAACTTCATTAATTTAGGTCTTAAACCCAGTCTAGAATACAGTCGGCATCACAAATGCCCTTTAGATTCACGAGATCTTAATTGCGTTGCATGTAATGCGAGGCTTCTCTGAGTTACTGAAAGATCATCTTGACCTCTTTTTTTTGCGCAAGTCGTACATTTGATTTGACAGCTTACAAACCAACTATACGTTTAAGGTTATTAATGGAGTTTCTGAAGGACAAATTAAAGCAGTCAGCTGTCCTACAAAGTTTTAAATTTTTTAATAATAAATATAATTATATTTTTCAAACAGTACCATATATATATAAATGCATACCTTTTAATAGTATAATTAATCTTAAGCATTAATTTACCTTTAGCTATTTTTTTTAATTTTAATTGTGTGCACTAGTTTTGTATTGGTCCCCAAGAAAGAAGGAGTAAATTTTTCTACGGTATATCAATATTATTGATTCTTTTTCATTATTTATTGATAAAAGGGCAAGTATCAGTTCGAGATAATTCACAGAAAATAAAATTTTAAAGATAAAAATAAATGTTTTTTTTTATGGATATAACTTTATTATCTTTTACTTTTACCAAGATGGCCGCAAAATTTGAGAAAATAATTTTTGCCACTCTTTATTTCACAAATTGGTGGCTAGACGACCACCAAAAGTTTTGCTATACACTAGAATTCCTTACTAGAGTTCCTTTCCAATTCGAATTCCATCTAATTCCATTGAGACTCCTTTTATACTATAATATGTAACGCAAGTCACCAACGAAACAGTAGTGAAATAAGATTAAGTAGAACTGACAGCATAGAAGATGTAACATTACATAGCACAATTTCTGCAAGGACTAAAATAAGGAAGTCTTGAATCATGAAGCTTGTATCCTCTGCGGCTTCAATTAAGTACATGGTGAATAAATCAATGAGGAGGTGTAAGGTTAAGAGGTGACTAAAGGAATTGAGAGGGGGAAGAGAATATTTAGAGACGAATATCGGAGAAGGGGACATTAGAGAGGAGAAGGGGAAATTTCATATCACAAGTTTCTTGTCAAATCCTCATCCCTATTTGCCATTTTATCCTTCAGGTTAATTGGGTTATTTGGGCCAATTGAGCTCATTACATATACTCGGTTGTTTTTTTTCACCTTTTAGATATGAGCATCTATTTGCAAGATTGGCACCGAGATATTCTTAAATGCTCTGAAAGTAATAAAAAATTTGCACTTTAAATTATGTAATATTTAACACTTCAATAATTATATTAAAAATATAATTACATAGAAAGATAATAATGGTCCACAAAATTGAGGTGTTAAATATTAAATGGAATAAAGTTAAAGTTTTTTCTTATATTCTAAAAGCACTTAAGAATTTTTCGATTGACAACTACAATGATGTTCTCTTTGCCCTTCCTTCTTAATCCTTTTGTCAATGATACTAAAAAGACTATTTTACTTCATAATGAAAGATGAAGCCAAACTTTTAGCTTCATTTTGAGAGGGTTATCGAGGATATTGGCTTTTGGCAAATTAAACTTCAACAAAACAGTTATGAAGTTTATTTAGTCTTCAGCGAAATAGTTATGAAGTTCGTTTTTCATAGAGAAAAGTAATTTGTACATACCTATTATTGACATATTTTGACACCTTCTCTCTATCTCTCTCCTCTTCCCTCTTGCTTTTTCATTTTTTCTTTTTCTTTCATAATTTTTTTTTAAAACTTTGTGAGTGGGTGTCTAATTAGACATACCTTTAAGTATATACAAATAACACCTCTCTTTTTCATATCATCTTTAGTATTTTATACATGAATTACTACCCATGTAGTAATCCTCCAATTATTATTATTATTATTATTATTATTATTTGTAATAAAAACATATTGCCTAGTAGTTTTTATTTATTTTTATCTACTAAACAAGATATTGTAAATTGATAATTAGATTACGTGTGTATACCATGTATTGCATTATAACATTATCAATAGTTTAAACAGTGACAATCTTTCTGAATGATAATTTAGATTACTAATAATCTTATTAAGTAATGTGCTAAACACCACATAAAATACTAATATAGTGAAATCTATATCTTTTGGGAACTAAAACAAGGTTTTACTTTTTTTATAATCTTTCTTGTAACCTATGATTAAAATTATGACTATAACTAGAGGACCAAAATAAACATATAGGCGATGGGTTTTAAGTTAACTATACTAATCCAATATTTTAATGATTTAAATGATTAAATATTAGAGCTTAACATAAAGTCTTCGGTTAAAGTCCGCCACTATTGAGGGTTGATTTGCTTTGGTGTAAGAAGTTATGAGGCTGGCAAGGGATTATGATCATCATCTTAATCTTATGTGTGCAGCCAAGAGGAGCATTCCCAATTTAATGGTGAGACAATTGGTTTGGATCCCCCTGCCTAAGTACCACTGGATCAAAATTAACTGGGACGGCTCCATGTTGGGTAGTTCGAATGTTGCCTCATGTGGAGGGATTGCAAGGAATCACGATGGTAACTTCTTAGCAGCTTGGAGCATCAACTTGGGTAGTTGCACTATCATGGCAGTCGCTGTGGGGACTTTTTCTCGGGCCTGTTTTTGGGGTGGAATTTGGGTTGCCAAGCATGTTTGTTTTGGCATTGGTAACACCAAATGCAAGTTGAAAGTCATTGAACCAAACCCCCTCCCCAAAAAAAAGCACAATAAAAAAGAGTCATTGAACGAGGTAACATTATGTTTTTAGGCAGACTCTTTAGTGGAGAGGATTGGGTTTGGAATTAAAATCATTCTTAAATCTTGACTATTAAAATTATAATTAATAGTTAAAATTAAATTTTTAAAATTTTTTTCTTATAAAAAATAATTTTATAATAAATTATATTTTTATTTTGTTATTTATATAAAATAATTTTATACATGAAATACCTATTTTGTCCTTCCATTTCCTTTCTCCTTTGACGACTTGGAATTGCCACCCACTGCTGCCCATCGGTCATTGCTGCCACCCCCACCTCCACCTTGACACACCTTCCTTCAACAACCCTCCGTCACACCATCGCTCTCCACCACTCACTGTCTCATTAACAACCTTTGGACCACCACCGTGAGATACCTCACAGAATCACCCTCAATCGCTCACCCTTCAATCGCAAGCCACCATGACTAATTCGCCACATCAGCCCCCCCACAAAACTACAACCACCCAAACAATAAAGCCACCGCAAAGTAGGTTTTTGTACTAACCTTTTACAAAGAAGAAAGAAAATAGAGTAACTCCACTACAAAAACCTCTTCTTCTTCCACCCTAGCCTTGCCATTGTGCAATGGTGTGAACCACCTCTACAGGCACCACTATTCGCCACCGTTAGTCACGCACCACCTCGACCTATTCCGACAACCCAACTCCACCTTGTACCACCTCGAATCTATAACCCGCACAGCCCCACCACCATTAACGAACCCAAACCACTCTTCCCCTCTGCAGTCACGACCTTGGACCACCATCAGCTGTAATTAATCACCCTACTGCACCTTATTCCTTTTCCCCATGGTTGCATCACCCCTAACTTTGCCACTCTCGAAATCCCCCTCCCTACAAGCTTAATCTGGTTCCTTTATGGCTAAAATGTTTGTTTTATGGGGATCTTGCAATGGTGCAGTGACTACAGGTGAGGGTGGCAGTGGTGCCAGAGGTGGGTGGTAGAGGGTGGGGTAAGTGGCATTGTGGAAGGGAAGAAGGGGGCAGAGAGAGAGAGAAGAGAGAATTTTAGCAGAGAGAAAATGATAAGAATTAAAATGTAATTTTATCAAATTATTTTAATTTTTTTTATTCAAGAATCAAAATGGTCACAAACTCAACCAGAACTACCATAGGCTCCACCCATACATTCATGATTCTGGGGCCAATCTTATGATTTTACACAATTTGGGACCACATTCAAGATTCTAAACACTATAAATAAGGTCCAATCTCAGCCATCCAACCATCATTGCGAGATTCAGATTCACGGAGCATGTGACTCCCAAACAGGCAAAGATCATTTAAGCATTGGCCTACGTTTGGGTGTTTTCACTTTTACGATGCATCAACGGGTTTTATGCTTTCAACCCAGGTTTGCACAATATTTGTTGCTTTCACGTTCACTTTTTTCCCGTTGAAAGTATTAAAGATTAAAGTTGATTTTTTAATGGCCACTTTTAACCTTTTACTAATATTAAGCATTGATGATAAATTAATACTAGATGAATCTATTTTGCTTCTCATTTATATACTTTACAATTCTATTAATTAAAATTTTATTTTAATGAATTTGTATGCAATTATTTTATATACTTTGTTATTTTTTATTTATAATTTAAGATTAGCATATGGAGCTATTTAAATATATTGAAAGCAATATTTACATAATTTTATTTATGAAAATAATATTTATTTAATTTTTTTCATAGTACTATTAATATAATTTATTTAAATATCTTTAAAATAAAATAAAATGAAAAATAATATTAAAAATATAATATAACATTCATATCTTTGTTCGTAATTATACATTCAAAAATAAATTTAAATAATATCATCTAAATAATATTTATTCTACCATAGTTATTTTTAGATAAAAATTTCTAAACATAAATCACATTATCATTAACTGATTTTTGGCCAAAATCAATTTTATAAAATCTAGTTTGAGCAAACTCCCATTTACAAACTTTAACCCAAACACACTCAGTGGCTGAAATGGACTGATCTGCCAGCGCTTTTCAACTTGCTTTTCAACTTATCGATCAAGGCAGCCCGATAACTCAATCTCATGGTACTTAATTTTATCTGCAGTCTGTTAGTTGAGGATTGGAATATAGATTTGAAACGTACATATAGAAGCTCATAGATATGTTGATAGGCTAGGAAAATTTGCTCATAAGTTATCTCTTGGGCTTTTCTTTTTTGATAGCCTCCCTATTTGTACCTCCCTAGAATTTCTAGCAGATTCTTTCGGACAAAGTTGGCCTCGGATTGTTTAGTTGTAATTCTTTTGAATTTAGCCCTCGGTATATATGAAAAGAATTATGATATTTCTACGTATGATTTTTTGGTTTCCATATTAATATATTTTTATTTATTATTAAATAAGATATAAGATTTAAATCAAATGGAATTCACATCGCTATCATACGTACAAATATATTTTTTATGGAAAAACTCATTTCAAGAGATAGACTACTTTCTTCCCCCTAGTTTGAAAAACGGGGTCAACGACCACTAAACAAACAAAAGGAATATAATATAAATCACCCAAGAAAATAGTAGAAATTATAAGGTATTTCTGAAGTAAGAAAAATTATTATTTGATATCTTTAAATTTTTACCAACTTAACTATGTAGTTAACTAGTCATTAATTCATTATTGATTCCTTTAACCATATCTTTTATGTTATAGCAGAGATTTTGAATATTAAGTTATATAAAACAACAATGTTTTCATATTCAAACCCCTTGTAGACATTATTTCATGAAATAGACTACCTTTTTGTTTTCTTTTTTTGGAAAAACAGGGTTAAGGACCCCTAAACGAATAAACCAAAGTACAAAATAAACCACCCAAAAAAATAGGAGAAATTATAGAGTGTAATTACTGAAGTAAGAATGGCTAGTATTTTGTATCATTAAATGCTTGCCAACTTAGCTGTTTAAATTACTATTATCTCCTACTTTAACTATATTCTTAATGTCATAAATGTGGTTTTGAACATTAAATTGTAGAAAACAAAATACTTTCTCATTATGGGAGCGTCTAAAATCTCTCAAAAAATTATTGATTTTTTAAAAAATCAAAACGTAGATTTAAATGACGAGAGTTACTTAGTTTACCGTTCGATTGGTTCAAACCGATTAAATTTATTGTTAATTATGATCAAATCATAATTAATCAAAAAAATATGTAAATAGGAGACTTGATCCGTTCACAATATAACCCGTTTTACTTCATAGTTAATTTGATCTTTAAAATAGGGGAAAAAATATTTTATCTCCCTTAACTATAAGTTATATACACTTTATTTCTAATATTTTGAAAAGCAAATTGAACTCTCAACTTTTTTAACCATACAAATTAACTCTTCTATTAATTTTTTTATTGCTTGTTAATAGAAATAGTATACATTCAAAATAATTTAGGGTATTAGGTTATACATTATTTTTTAGTTTAGAACTAAAATGCACTTGACAATGAACAGAAATTTAATAGAAGGATTAAAGTGCACATTACAAAAAATTCAAAAGTCGATTTACATGTTTTAAAAATACTGGGATTAAAGTGTATATGATTTATAATTTAGTAGGGATAAAGTGCTTTTTTTTCCTTAAAATATTAAACACAATGACAGGTTCAAAAATTAAAATCAAGATAATGGGGGCAAAGATAATATGCAAGCATAATAAGACGTTTCACATAATTTTTATCTTAATGGCATATCAAACTTAATAAAATAATAGAAACAAAAAATATATATAAATACCTATATACTTCTAAAAAAAAATTTTAATTTTGGTGGGGCACATACCCCGACATTACCTTAACCGGACCCAAATCCAAAGAATGACAATGTTAGCAAAGTCGTCTGCATAGAAGTTTTGCCTTCCCTACATATATGTTTCCACTCCCTTGCTCCTTCTATAGGAAGGTGTTGTAGGTGACACCTTTGGTCCAAAATCTAAATAGTAGAGCTAGTATACGGGCCACGATCCGCGGATTAGTCCGTTTAATCCGCAATCCGCACCACTTTAACCTCCCGTTTATTAGTCCATTTTTTTCGCGGATTTTGTAGCCCGCACCGTTTAGCCCACGGGTTAAACGGGCTAAGCCCGCGGGTTCACGGATCAACCCGCTAACCCGCATTTGAATTTTTTTTTCTTTTTTTTACCTTATTGAGAGCTAAGCCTAAGGCTCATTCACTCAGACCCACTCTTGACTCACTAGGAGTTTTCTCTCTAATAAGAAGGCCCAAACAAATTTAAGGCAGAAAAAAAAGTCCAAAAAATATGAAGGCAAGAAAAAAAAAAAGAGAAAAGGCCCAAAAAGTTGAAGGGAGAAAAAAAAAAATCCAAAAACTTGAAGGCAAAAAAAAAAAAAGAAAAGGCCCAAAAAATGAATGCAGAAAAAATCAGAGAAGGCCCAAACAAAACTAAACAAAAAAAAATTATGCGGTGCGGGCTGGCCCGTGAGCCCGTGGACTTATGCAGTGTGGATGCGGGCCAACATTTTATGAGCCCATTTAATATGCGGACCAGCCCGGTCCAGCCCATTTAAAAATAGTCCGTCACGGATCAGGCTAAACGGCCCAGGCTGGCCCACTTACCCACCACTACTAAATAGCATAAAGAGAATCATATTCCACAATAAGACGATGAATATTCAAGCATCGAGTTGTATTTAGGTTCTGCGTAACTCCCCAAAGCTCACCTAGTAAGATCTAGAAAGGACCCAGCATTAAGGATTCTGCCACAAGTAAACCTATCAAGTATAAACTGTGGATTAAGGAACCATTAGTTTTGAGTTTAACCCAACCATCAAGTGTCTCATCCTAATGGACCTGAATGGTGATGAAAGGTTGTAACCTTAAAGACAGTGCCTTCGTTCGGTGAGAGGCACTAATGACTTCAAAAACTCTGTCACATCCCATGCAATAAGTTGATAGTAGTTCCTCCTTGATTTTCTACCCTTTTTTCTCTTTTAAAATCAAATCAAGAGAAAGTTCAGATTTACAGGGGCAACAAAAATTTCTTAGTTTTATATGATTTAAATGTGTGAAGAATTGATCAACCTCTACCAAACTTGAAAACTTCATTTTTTATCAAAAACTATTTTTTTTCTGTGTTCTACTTTGCTTTATGTTATTTTTAAGCGATGTTTCTCTTGGGTAGTACGCCATCCGGACAAAGTGCCTCTAGCATTTCAAACACAACTTAGATAAATTATTTTCACTTTCTCTTCTACATACACTGTCTAGTTTCTGCATCTTATTGTTTGTTCAAGCACCATCTGATACTCTGTGTGTATGCGCGCACACGTGAGCCATGATTGTATCAGAGACATATATACTTACCATGAGCACTGTGTCCTTAACCACAATTACACTGAAAAACAAATATATATCTCCAACCCGAATTATTGTATTTTACACATGACAAAACAAATTGAGAAAACTTGCAAATTATTTGATGAGAATAGGCATAACCTCTGAGGTGGGTGTTCGGTTGCTTAGAGTTGGTCCTGTATTTGAAGCAGAATATGCAGCCTAAGGTTGGTAATCTTCATTCGTAGCAACCTCAACTTCTTCATGGTTTTGTTGTGCATTAGACTTCCTTTCTAGTTTCCAGATCCCATCTAATTCACTTGTGACTTCTTTCATAGTTGGCCTTTTTTTACCATTCAACGCTAGGCATCTATATGCAAGATTGGCAACTGCAATGATATGCTCTTTTTCCCCTTCTTTTCTTACCCTTTAATCAATAATATCAAATAGACGATTTTGCTCCATAGAAAGAACCAAATATGAAGCTAAACTTTTGGCTTCTTCGGGTCTTATGGAAGATATTGGCTTTTGCCCAATCAAAAGTTTAACAAGATCTAGTCCAAAGCTATGAACATCACTCTTTTTTGTAAATTGACTAGTATTGAAGTATTCAGGATGCAAATATCCAAAAGTTCCTTGAACTACTGTGGTGAGGTGAGTATCTTCAATAGAAATCATTCTGGATGCTACAAAGTATGCTATTTTTGCCCTATACTTTCCATCCTACAATATATTTGTTGACTTCACATCTCTATGATAAATGGGTTGAGAAGCAGTTGAGTGCAAATAAGTGCAAATAAATAGAGCTCTTGCAACTTCAGTGGCATATCCCATGTCATTGGCAAATCCTCATTTTGGCCATGCAAATATTCAAAAAGGTCACCATTATGAATGAATTCATAAACAAGCAAAGGGACTTCAGTCTCCAAACAACATCCTAATAACTTGACCACATTTCTATGATTAATTTGTGAAAGAATGACAACTTCATTGATGAATTTTTCAACTTTTCCTTGGACCCCAAACTTTTTCACTGCTATGATTTTTCTATCTACTAGTATGCCCTTGTAGACGGTACCTTGGCCTTCTTTTCTGAGCACTCAGTTTATATTAAAGTGGTCGGTGGCCTTCTCTAAATCCTTTAAGTTGTGTATAACTTTTTCAGCATTAACCTCAACAAAAGACAATATTTGCTCTAACAACAAACCTCCATTTTGTTTAAAGTATTTTTCTTTCCGTTTCTTTAATATTCTTTTCCTTACAACTTTAAACAACCACCACGAACCAAGGAGTAAAATAATGGATCCAATGCTTGAGAAAATTAACTGCACATTTGGCACATAAAAGAAAAATGAGATTACTTTGTCTAACACAAAAATAGTTTGCATGAACCTATATCAACATATACTTAGATACAACCACAAGGTGCGGCTTCTTTGGTTAATTATATATTGAATTTCAGGTCAAGCTGATGTCCAAATAGAGACTACTTTGATATTAAACAAATTACACTAACCTCCCCTCTATTTGTAAAATTGTCATAGGTGACCCATGAGTTTTACAAAATATTACAATGGGCTCCTCTCTTAATACTGATTGCCCTTGAAGTTTAGTGAAAATACACTTGATCTCTCCAAAAGTTTAGTGAAATTTTACTTGAATCCCCTCTGGATGTCCAATGACATTGACCACCCCCCGATATCTATGTGATTTTTCCATTATACCCTTAACCCCACCCTTGTTGTTCATGTGATTTTTCCAATATATGTTGCATGCAAAATTGTTTAATAAATTTGATCAAAAAACAATAAAAGGCCCTCAACACTTCACCCTCTCATGCGAAAAGGAAAAAAGAGTGCAATGTTGAGGGCCTTATGTTGTTTTTTGAATTCTAATAGTTGATTTTTGGATTTCTTTTGTTTGGATTTACTAGAGTTGTTTTCTTTTGTGGTTTGAAAGTGGGTTTAAGGACATAAAAAAAAAGGGTTGGGTTTTGTTTTGGTTTCTAGTTTAAAAGTCATGTTTGGCAATTGTGTTTGGTGGTTGCGGAGCTTTTAGGGAGCTAAAAGGGATGATGAGTGGCAGCGGTGGGGCTGACAATGGGGTTGGGGTTTGAGTGTCATGAGGTTAGGTGCAGGGGTGGGCAAGGTGGAGGAGAAGGGGTGGGAGGGGATGGGAAAGGGGTGGGAACTAAGGATATAATGAAAAAATCACAAGGACACTAGGGGTGGTTAGTGTCACCTAGACAATTAGAGATAGTCAAGTGTAATTTCACTGAACTTTTGGGTGAGGTTGAGTGTATTTTTACTAAACTTATGAGGAGATCAGTGTTAAGAGGATAGAGCAACAGTCTCTTGAGACAAATTTATAAATATAGTGGAGTCTCGTATAATTTCATTAAATCTGAGGAAGATCAGTATAATTTACCTTTAAAGTTTTTGTTTTTAATACTCTTCTTTAAATATCCATTGACAAAATATTTTGACTTGGAAACATATATTTTGGGGGGTTGTAAAAAATATATAAGTTGTGTTTGCATTATGAAATTTCTTGTCAATGGGTAATGTACAATCTCATTGTAAATCCTCACTGAAATTGATGATAGTTGTCCTAGCCTTAAAATGAGAAAATATTTTTCTCAGTGCAAACTTTCTTTTAATAAAAATATAAACATAAATAAATAAATAAAACTTGAAACTAACATTCATGAATTTTTCCGTAAAAGAAACAACAAAACAGTTGGTGGGATTGTAAATTTTAATGAGAAAATATATGGCTAAAAATGTCATTCCAGAGGTAATATCGGCTCATGAAAGAAATTATTTCTTCCTCCACACATCATTTCCCCCATCCATTCTTGTTGAATCCCATCACTTTTATATCTCCTAAATTTTTTTTGTTGGTGTAAGATCCACAAGGAGGAAGAATCACTCTTCCTCCAGGATATAAGAAAATTTCCGGTATATATATATATATATATATATATATCAACAAGAAACAATAATAAATTAATTAATTAGAATAGAGTTATATCTATCAGTTTATACGTACCTAATGGTGGTTGAACTTTACTCGTAGACCCCCCGTCGATCCATGGTCTATCTGAAACATCAATTATCAAGTTAAATATATTTCTTGAGTGAAAATTCTACTAAGGATAAAATACACATGGGATGGGATGGAAGGAAATTCGATTAAATTTTTATAAATAATTATACTGTGAAATTTAATTTTGATACATGCAGAAAAATTTTATACATGCATTTATTGATGTGTTATTACATTATCTAGTTTGTTAGCAACTATGTATGCGAATTTAAACATTATATTGAAGTTATTTCTAATAATAGGTTTATAAGTTTCGATGGAATATTTTCAATTTCCCGATATTGGATGAGGACATATTAAGAGTGTGAAGTTGTCATGTTACTAAAATCCCAACCATTTATCATTATTACAAACACATCTACGGTTTAATTTTGAAAACATCAGCAATTGAAAATACCATTTTAATTATTATTTAAATCCAATTATTTAACCCTATAACATACAAGTTCCTCCATCTTATGAAAAAGGAGAGATTCTTCATGGATACTAATGTCAAATATCATATTTAGATAACTAAAGAAGCAGGAGGAAAGCCTTATTGAGTTTGGTGGAGAAGTGGTATGACAGGCGTGATGTATATTGGAAGCAGATGTCTAGATCGAAATGGACAAAGGAGATGGACAGGAATAGAAGATATTTTCATGTAGTAGCTGGGACTAAAGGTAGGAGGAAGGCAATCTTGAGTCTAAAAATTGGAGGGGATGAGGTACAGTGTCCAAGAAGAATTAAAAATGAAATCAAGGGTTTCTATAGGATCTTGTATAAATAGGAAGTTTGCCCAAAAATAAGCGTCTAGGATGACCTAGTGAATAGCATCTCAAGGGAGGAGGTTGGATCACTTGAGGAATGTCCAACTAGGGAGGAGATTAAAGCTGCTGTTTGGTCCTGTAAGCCATCTAAAGCACCAGTGGTGGACAGTTATAACTTGAATTTTATTAGGAAATTGTGAGATGAAATAGGTGAGGAGTTTTGTTCGAGAATGGAAGAATTTTTTAATTTTGGTTCTCTCCCAAGAGGTTCAAATATTACATGGATGACCTTGAGTCCTAAGATAGAAAGGGCAAGTGAGATTAAAGATATCAGAGCCATCAATATGGTAGGAAGTATATATAAAGTGGTATCTAAATTACTTGCCATTAGGTTGAGAAAGGTCATGCCTCAACTTGTGGGAGAAACTTGAGTGCTTTTGTATGTGGAAGGAAAATTCTTGACAGAGCATTAATTGCAAGTGAAACAGTTCATTGGATGAAAAAGAAGAAGAAACCAGCATGCATTATTAAATTGGACTTTTAGAAGGCTTATGGTCGTGTAAGATAGAGTTTTGTGGACTCAGTATTACCAAAAAATGGGCTTTGGCAAAAGGTGGAGAAGATGGATTAGAGCCTGTATTACCACAACCTCGATGTTTATCTTGGTTAATGGAACTCCTACTAAACCATTTAGGATGGAGAGATGCCTAAGACAAGGTGACCCTTTATCTCTTTTTTGTTTGTGTTAGTTGCTAAGGTCTTTAATAGACTGATTTCCAAGGCTCTGGAGAAAGGTATTATCCAGTCTTTACAAGTAGGTAACAAGAAAGTTGACCTCTCTCATTTGCAGTTCACAAATGACACACAATTTTATTTTGGCCCTTAACAGGAGAACATAATTAGGAATTATATGAGGTTGCTTCAGTGTTTCGAAGTAATGTTGGGTTTGACCATTAATTTCGATAAGTCTATAATCATTCATCCAAATTGTGAGTCAGCTTGGAATAGGAAGATCAGTGCAATGCTGGGGTGTGACATTGGAGAACTGCCAATGAAATAACTTGGTATTTCTTTGGGTGCAAATCCAAACATATTAGAGACATGGAGGCCAATTATTAATAAGGTTGAGAAAAAGTTGTCTTGATGGAAATCCAAGGTTCTTTTGAAAGCTGGGAAATTGGCTCTAATTAAATTAGTGTTGAACAATTTACCTTTATATTATTTGGGACATTTAAGATGCCAAAGGAGGTGTCAAAAAAGATCATTGCATTATAGAGCAAAATTTTTTGGGGCAATAATGAGGGAAGGGCAGGTTTACCATTGATAAGTTGGAGCCAAATTCAAAAGCCCAACGAAGATGGGGGCTTGGGTGTAGGGGATTTGGTCATTAAGAGCTCAGCTTTACTCTTCAAGTGGTGTTGGAGATTTTCTAAGGAGGAGTGTCCTCTTTGGAAGAAAGTTGTATGCTCTTGCAACAACATTCTTCCTGCAAAATTGTTATGCACTCAAGACATAAAGAAGAATAAAGGGACCTAGTCAGGTATATGTAGTGTTAATTTTAACAATGATTAGATACTAAAGTCTATGGTAGAAGGAATTAGAATGGAGCTTAGTGACAGTAAACACACAAGGTTTTGGGAGGACATATGGTTAGATGCTAGCAAATTAAGAGAAATCTTTTCCAAGGCTATTTTTGCTGTTAAATTAGAAGAAATGCTATGTTGAGAATTGCAGTTTTTGGGATGGACTTCAATGGATTTGGAATTTTTAGTGGAGAAGATCTTGGTTTCAATGGGAGTTAGACTTGCTAAGTGAATTTCATTTGACTTTGGCATAAGTAAAGCTGAATAGGTCTTCAAATGACAAAATCAGTTGGAAATTTGATAAGAATAAGGCATTTTCAGTGAGTTTGCTGTCAAAGGTAGTACTGGCTGAGAAAGAAAGAACAAATGAGGTTAATGGCTATAGTTTCATAAAAGCAGTATGGAAAATATTAATGCCATTGAAAATTGAGCTCTTTGCCTAGTTTGTTCATTAGCAGGCTCAATATTGAAGATAGATTGCACAAACTTGGGATTATTCCTGAAGAGCAGATTTAGTGTAACCTTTGCAATAGATTAGATGAAAGCATTGATCAACTCTTCACATGTGTGAATTCGCTTGGTACCTTCGGTGTTTTTGGTTGAGAAAATGGAATGTTTCTTGGGCAGCCCCAATAGATCAATGATATTTTTTTGAGACATGGTTGGCTGCAAGGTTAAAGAAAGAGTTTAGGAAGCCTTGGTGTACTGTTGGTTATTTAGACAACTTGGAGATATGGGAATAGTTCATTTTTTAGAATAAAGAAATTAGCAGAGACGAGGCTTTAAATATGACAATATTCTTTTTTTTCCAATGGTGTAATTATACTAATATATGAAGTGCTGATTTATATAAGTTGTAGTTGTGGTTGTATTCATACCTTGATGGTATATTGGCAAAAAAAATGAAATTGATCTGGTTGTGATAAGCAAATAAGTACGTTGTTCTAGTGGAGTTATTTGGGAGCGGTTAAAACTAAATGAAGAAATTGGATATCAAGTTTGAAGTTGGTTGTTTTTTCAGAAGGCTGGTTTTTAGGAGCCTTAATTAGGTGGGGGGACTATTGGCATGATGATTAGACTTGTTGTTATGTGCTCAATTGTGACATGGGATTAGGTAATGAGATTTGTTAGAATTTTGCCTAATTCAATTTGATTTGTTTGAAATGTGCAGGTGAAGCCAAATTGATCTTTAATCCGTGATGTGTAACAACATGCAGTGGCCAACGAGTTATATAGGAGTATGGAAAGGTGTACTTTGAAAGCACCTAAGTTAACTGAATGTTAAATGGCTTCTCCTATTGTTTGCTGGATCTTTTTTTGGTGGAAAAGTGACTTCACCCCACAATCTCCTTGCTGGATGTAGGTTTTCAAGGAAAAAAAAAGAAAAAGAAACAAAATAAAAGGTAGAAGGAGAAAAAGAAAGAGTGGAATAGGAAAAAAAAAGTAAAAAAAAAAAAGGGAAATGAAAAGGAAACAGTGAAGAAATAGAAAAAGAAAAAATTATGTCATGCCAAGAAATGGAAAAGGTGTATATAGCACAAGAACAAGTAAATGATGGTATGGAAAGTTACAAAGGACATGTCAGATAATGGTGGGTAGGGATGGGTTATTTATGAGTCAAGATGATGTTTTTATGTGTAGTAGGTGGTTAGATTCATATTGGTCTCAAAAGGAAGCCTCTTCAAAGTGTAAGGGTTTGGTGAAGTTGATATCTAAAACTGTTTTGGAGCAAGAATTAAAGACTGAGTATAGCGGGGGGATTATGTTTGTGTTGATTGCTTGGGGTGATGTGATGAGGTGTATAACTCAGAAATAACTATCAAAGTCAGGGAGTCGGTGTCCAAAGTAGGGCTTGAAAGGTTAATTAGGTGTCGTCAAATTTTTGGTCAAGGGTTATTGTGCCTTGGAGCCGCAATTTCATCTCCATTTTGTGCTGTTTGGAATTGATATGGGTGTAATTAATGTATGTAGTGCATGGGGCTAGGGTGACAAGATCAAAACGTGTGGTTTTTTTTAAAAAATAGCTACAAGGGTGATGCTTCAACCAAGTTTAGGCAATGGAAATATGTTGTTCAATAAGTATCTTAACAAGATTTCTTTGTTTAAGTCTTGTGTTTTGGAAGAGTGGAAAAAAAAAAATCAATACATGGAAAGAGAGAGAAAAAATTGAAATTGAAAAAATGATATTGAGATTAGGTTGTACAAAGAAAAGTCGAGAGTTGACAAGTCAGAAAGGGGGAAAAAAGAGTAGATATTGAGAGGTAAAGAAAGAGTGACAAAAAAAAAAGGAAAAAAAAGAGGGAGGAGTTTAATATAGATTATGAAAGAATGAGAAAATGAAAAAAGGGGAAAGGTTGTCTTATTGTGGCTGGTGTATTGATTTGCAATACAGATGGCTTTCATATCTATTTGTACAGTTTTGTATAGAATTATGTTTTCAATAGATATCATGTAATGCTTTGGTTCAGATTCATTGGGAAAATAGATTCAGGTTTCAAGTTCTTTGGAATCAAGATTCAAGTTCAAGTTTCTTTAGAATCAGAGAAGTAGCATAGCTGGTTGTTTTGATGGTCTGACAGAATAAAGGAACAAATATGTTCTTATTGGTATTCCTAAGAAGGAGGGTGTTATATCAAATAAATATCGTGGGAGTAATTGTACATGCCAGGTGCAAGTCTCATTCTTTAAAGGTGCTATTTTTTTCTGGATGAGATTGGCTTAAATAGAATTTTGAATATATTGTTGTCTAATCCTATTAAAAGGGTGATACACATGCATAGGTGGTTTTTTGGCAATGAGATGGCTTGAGGATAATGATGTTTTGCTTCATGTATAGGTTATTAGGTGTTCATGTGTAAAGGGGTGGGTCATATGAGTTTTGGGATGATGCTTTTGTTGTTGGTAGATGAGATCTGCTCATTAATTAGAGCCTGGGTGGATTTTTGTAGTTCTGATTTTGCTTCTCGCTTCTTTTGTGAGGATGCTCAGCTTTATTCAACTCCCACTAACCTTACTAGAAAAGAAATAAAATAAAAAGGACGAAAAATTAATTTCATTAAATTTATCTATTATAATATTTAGGGTTTATTAGAATGGGGCCTATATGTGGACATGAAGAAGATGACTAAATTGTTGGAATTCAGAGCCTAGGAACAAAAGTTGACTACGAATCAAGTAGACTGGTAGCCAATGCTAGGATGGACAAGATTGAAATAGCTATTGAAG
This sequence comes from Pterocarpus macrocarpus, assembly GCA_031439585.1. NCBI lineage: Eukaryota > Viridiplantae > Streptophyta > Magnoliopsida > Fabales > Fabaceae > Pterocarpus > Pterocarpus macrocarpus. Next base: position 13,255,294 of record CM062522.1, on the reverse strand, counting down.
CCTTGTTGGAGAATGCAGCTACTCAGAATACACACCATGGTTGTATGAGCTCATACTTAAGAGGGTTCTTCACAAGATTGCCAACTATTTCAAGTGCGCAAATGTCAAATTGGAATTTCCTTGATTTGATGGTACAAATGTGTTATAATGGATCTATAGAGCAGAGCAGTTCTTCCATTATTATGCTACCCCTAATATAGAATTATCCATTGCTGCAATACATATGGTGAAGGATGTAGTCCTTGGTATGAGATGATGCAAAGACCAAATCCTTTCCATTCATGGCTAGCTCTTATAAGAGCCCTTAAGATAGAATTCGACCCTTCACCCTATGACTGCCTTTGAGCTGCCTTGTTTAAATTGAACCAAATAGGGTCCACTAATGATTATTACATGGAGTTGTTGTCTCTAGCCAATAAAGTTTATGACATAAGTCCATATGCCCTTCTTGAGTGGAAGTGGATATCAAAAGAGAAGTGTTGGCCTAAACCTCTGTCTCGTTGCTTAAGACAGTAGCATTAGCAAGACTTTATGAAGAAAAATACTACAAATCGATCAAGTAAATCGTCCTATACAGCAGCTTCCTACAAAAATCCGAACTTGGTAGAATACACACAAACATAACCAATAGACCTCAACCTAAACAAGCCTTACCACCGTTATTACCTACACCTATACCTAAACTGGCTTCCATACTCGTAAAAACAAACACCATCAAGAAAATGGGCCCGACTTAAATACAATTAAGAAAGGAAAAGGGCTATGCTTCACTTGCGATGAAAAGCTTGCATTCAATCACAAGTGCCCCAATAAGCTTTTGATGATACTTTAATCATAAGATGATGTTTCTCTAGAATTAGAACCAGAACCGCCACATGAAATGCAATCTGATTAGGAAGTATTAGCAATTGATCATCATTTATTAATGAATGAATTGAAGGTGGCACTGGAGCAAGAACTATTAAATTTGATGGCAAGTTGAATAGAATAACCATACCAATATATATTGGTTGATTGGGGTAGTTTAGATAACTTTTCATAGCCAAGATTGGCTAAATTCTTGAAGCTACTTGTAGAACCTACTCCTTTATTAAAAATGATGGTTAGTAAAGGAAATCACATGGTTGCTAAAGGATTAATTAGAGAAATCGCAGTGAAAGTTTAAGGGCATATTCTCTAATTACTTATGGACTTATTACCCATATTAAGGGCAAATTTAATTCTAAGGGCAGCATGGTTAGTCACCATTGGTCCTCATGTGGCTAATTATAGCTCACAAAATATTAATTTTATCAAGGAGGAAAATTCATAACATCGCAAGGAGACATTAATAACCAGCTTAGGTAGAACTAGATCATATTAAAAGACTCCATCATACAAATGCCATAGTTGATTTGTATATAATGTAGTTCAAGAGCCTAAGACCTCATCACATGAGTAAGTTTTTGATAAACTAGTAAGACTACCTCCAACTAGAAGCCAAGACCACTCAATTCCCCTAAAAGAAGGATCTAATCTTGTCAAAGCGAGACCTTATTATCGTTATCCAATAATCAAAAGAAGCAGATAGAGAAGATGGTTAAAGATATGTTAGATGAGGAAATTATTCAACCTATTGTGAGCTTTTTTTCTTCTAAGATTCTTTTAGTTAAAAAAAAGTATGGTAGCTGGCATTTTTGCCCTGACTATAGAGCATTAAATACTATAACTATCAAAGATAGTTTTCCCATTCCAATAGTAGATGAATTAATAGATGAATTAAATAGAGTAGCCTACTTCTCTAAATTGGACTTAAGGTTCGGATACCATCCGATTTTGCTCAATTCCATTGAAAGGCATAAAATTGCATTTAGAAATCACCAATGGCACTATGAATGGTTGTCATGCCCCTTAGTCTTACTAATTCCCTGCCACTTTTCAAAGCCTAGTGAATCAAATATTCCAAGTCCTCTGAGAAAATTTGTATTGGTCTACTTTGATGACATCCTAATATATAAACTTTACGTAGTTAAATCATTTGACACATTTTAAGGTTGTACTAAGAATTCTCCAGAAGGAAAAGCTATATGCTAAGCTATGCAAATGAGTAAGAAAATTAGATTACTTTAGGCACATAATTATAGATTTAGGGGATGCAACGGACAAAACCAAGCTTAATGTTGTTGTAGACTGGCCTAGACCCGAAAGCATTAAGCAATTGAGAGCATTTTTGGGATTGACTGTGTATTAACAAAGGTTTTTTTTTTTTAATATATGGAATATGCTTCTTTAGCCCCATTATTGATTGACTTATTAAAAAAAGAAGCATTTAAATGGAGCCCAACAACAAATTCTATATTTTAGGTTGTCAAGGATGTAATAAACTCAACTCTTGTTCTAGCTCTACCTAACAATCTCAGCTGTTGTTCTAGCTCTACCTTACTTTTATCATCAACTCACCTTGGAAACTGATTCCTCAGGAATGGATATAGGGGCGATCTTAAGTCAATCTAGTCATCCAATTGCTTAATTTTCAAAGAAATTGTCTCCTAGACTATAGAAACAATTTGCATATGCAAGGGAGTTGTATGCAATAATAGTGGCAATTGCTAAACTTTCATACTATCTACTCGCAAACAAGTTTGTTATCAAAATTGATCCTAAGAGCTTAAGATCCTTGTTGGATTTGTCACTACACACGCCTAAGCAACAGCAATGGTTGTATAAATTACTTGGCTATGACTTCTTTATCCAATACAAGTCAAGAAAGGAAAATATTTTTGCCGATGCACTGTCAACATATATGTATTTGGTAGTGTCAACTCTTACTAATAAATCGATCACTAAATTGAAGCGGTTGATACAATAATTTAGAGAATTATTTGATGTTGACAAAAATGTCAAGAACAAGTAATGCAAAACAAGAATTACTCAGTTAGAAATGGACTGCTCTATTGGAAGGGAAGATTAGTAATTCCTAATGGCAAAACAATAAGACAAAAAATTATTGACTGAATTTCATAGGTTCACAATTGGATGACATTCAAGGGTGGCCAAAACTACAACTAGAGTTTGTTTACAATTCAATTGGCCAAGGATGCAACATGACATAAAGGAATTTGTGCATAATTGCTCCATGTCTAAACAAGCTGAAATTGAGAAATGTTGCCAACTGGTCTTTGTAACTACTACAAGTCCCAAGACAAGTTAGGGATGATTTTGCCATGGATTTTATTACAAGCCTTCCTTCATCTCATGGTTATACAATGGTGATGGTGGTAATTCTAACAAATTGTCAAAATTTGCACTTAATAACTTTGAGAGCACACTGCAACAAAACACAATTGGTAAAAGCTTTTGTTACTCATATTGTTAAATTGCATGGCATCTTGAAATTAGTAGTCCCAGATAGAGACAAGGTACTCATGAGTCTCTTTTGGACGCAACTATTTAAATTATAACGAATTGTCAAACGATGGCTTGCTTTTGCAATGCACAATGTGAATAATAATGGCTTGCAGCTTTTATAGTGTTCTTATGTCAACAATAGAAGGTAGACAATTTTTCTCTCATACGAAAAAGTCATACAGTGCAAGTAGTTGTTGGTTGGGTGGTGAAATTGCATTAAATGCAATTGTGTAGGAAGGCTCTATAAATAGAGGCCAAAAATCACAAGAATGAGCAAAAAAAGTAAAAGCAGATTTCTTTAGCTTTTGGCGAGTGAGTAACCTCTTATACTGAGAGTAATATTTAGAGAGTGTGTAAAATTTCAAGAGTGTAGTGAGTGATATACATTGGGGATTTTGGGTATATTCTCTAGTACTTTGTAATACTACAAATTATAGTAGATGATAGTCTCACTGGGAAACACTATATTATAATTATCTTTAAATATAGCAGATATTTTTCAGAGTTTGTCCCGTGGTTTTTCCCTCATTATTTTGAAGGGTTTTCTACGTTAAAATTTGGTGTACAGTTTCTTGATATATTTTGTTAGTGTGAATAGTGACAAATGGATCTTACTATAAAGTACTATTCATATGCTTTATTTTATTTGTTACTCTCCACATAAATTTGAGCACACTTCCGCTTATATCTATAAAGTGTTTAATACACTTAAGGTATACCCTACTCTGGTATCCCTAACGAGTGGTATCAAAGCCACTTAGTTTCAGATCCAAAATATTGGTGCCAAAATTTGAAGTGGAGAAGTTCGACGAATCCAACAATTTCAGTTTATGGAAGCTAAAGCTGAAGGTATTGCTAGGTCAGCAAGGTCTGGCAACAGCGTTTGAGGGCAAGGACAAATGATCGAAATCATTATCTATTGAGAAGAAAGAGGAGATTATGGTCAAAGCACGTAGTACAATACAACTAAGCTTAACAAACTATGTGCTGTGAGAGTTTATGGCAGAGAAGACTGCTAATTTACTATGGAAAGCTTTGGAAGAAAAATATTCCATAAAGATTATGTCAAACAAACTTTATTAGAGGAAATGACTATACATTGAAATATTCAGGAGAAAAATCAATTCGAGACTGCATAGACGACTTTAATCAGATGATCTTCGATATTGAAGCAGCTAGAATAAAAGTAGAAAATGTTCATCAAGCCATGATTGTTGACTTCACTACCTCCATCCTATGATAATTTGTATGATACTATACTATATGGTAGATCCGATATCATGATCAAAAACGTCAAAGAAGCTTTGATGATAAAGGAACATCAGAAATTAGTATCCAGACCCAATGCTGATAATCCTGCAAATGGCCTGTTCATGATGAGAAAGCGTAGTCAAGAAAGAGGGTCGAGAAGCAAGAGCAAGAGAAGATCAAAGTCCAAAAGGATCAAATTTGTGATGTGCTATCATTGTCACCAGATAGGGTATATCAGAAGAAATTGCCCAGAGAGAAAAGGGAAATCAGGAAATTTTGCCAACATAACAATTGCAAGTTTTGATGATAGTGATGTTGGTTCCGCTTTAACAGTATCCACTTTAGAGCCAAAATTTACCTAATATTCCGTGTTTCTCTATTAAAGAAATTTAAGGGTGATTCTACAATCCTTTACCTCCCACCACCACTTATGACTTCAGAAACAGGCCTTACATTCCAGCTAGTGGAAATACTAGCATCAAAAGATATCGCGCAAGGCTCCGCTTTGGTATCTCAGGTGCTATTCAAATGAAAAAATACTGATGTAGCACATTTCTTCTCAAAGGAGGATAGGTTTGGCTGGGTGACTGATCGTGCTATAATGTACTCGTCCTACCTACACGCACCGGCAACCGAAGTCTAGCAAACATACGACGATCTTCATGCATGAATAGCTGGAAGGAGGCAGACGATAATAAAAGAGGACTGAAGCAACGTGCATGGGAGAATATGATAGATATGGAGTAGAGTTATCCTTATTTCAACCTTAAGGATAAAGTTGTTCTCAAAGGAGAGAGGGTAATGTAAGAGATGCCAGGCTAGATGACACACAAGATGCTGATGTGGAAAGTGCAATCAGTTTGAGAATCAGTAAAAGGAAAAGTTAGTTATGGGAGAGGATGGGTGTTACAAGATTTGTGATTGGAGGAGGTGAAGAAAAGCAGCAGGGGGAGAATTCCTAACTTAAGGCTGTGCTTGGAACGGGGGTTATAAATGTGGTGGAAAATGGGATGACTTTATTTCAGAAGGAGGCATGATTATGGTATGCAAATCTTCTCTTCCTCTTTGTTGAGACTTCATTTGCAGTTTGAAGTAGCGAGACAATGGCACAGTACTGAAGTTTTCATCCTCGAAGTTCATTTGTAGTTAATTAAGCTTCTCTGTAATTTTGGGTCATACTTGTTTCTGTTCGACCATACATTATTCAAACTGAATTGGTTTGACTTTCCTTTATACTCATAATAGAAGTGTTATATTAATATCTATGCAAGTATTTTTCATCAAAAACAGTCACTGCTTCTGCCACTTTCCCCATCTTGCATAATCCATTGATCATTGTATTGAATGCAACTGTGCTTTTGGTAAAATCCTGACTAAAATTTCTTTCCACGACCTCATATGAGAGCCCTGTTAGAATTTCCTATTTTGAAAAAGCAATCAAGCAACGTGGAAGATGGCAGATGATGGGTGCCAACTACTGTAGTGTAGTGGTATTTTCGCTAGAGCATAATTGAAGACCAATACAATATTGCTTTCGCTCGACATTTTCCTCTGTAATAGGCATCCACTCATAGTAGCAAGAGTATTGTTATCCTTTTTTTTTTCCCAATAGCTTTGTTGCACTTGCCTTTACTCTCAAAATCAAAAGAAACTGTGTGATAAGGTACCATTTTACTTTCTTTGTATGTTAGTGTATATTACCATTGATTTTCTAATTAGCATTTGGTCTTTGAAAATTGCAGTAGGATTTGAAGCTATGAACAATAGGTTTGGTGGTTGGCAGTGAGTTGACAGAAGGTGAGGGAAGGGAAGCAAAGTGGAGGGAAAGGTGGTGAAAGAGGGCGTGTGGAAGAAGTTTGGATGAATGTTAAAGTAAGGCTGGAATTGAGTTAAATAATTAGATTTCTTAACAATTAAAATAGCTGATGAGTTATAACCCAAGTGACACCTCTCTACTCTTATCCAAGAGCGTTATATATATTATATATAATATATATTGATGACATATAAGTTGTATTTCTTAGTTTTTATGTAAAGATGCATGGGTGCCACTATCTTTCTAATCATTTGTGAATATATACTTGAGTTGCAGCAGGGAAAGGGATGATACCTCTGATACAGCCTCCATCAATGTAGGGATTGCCACGGAGTCCGTTGTCGCAGTAACGTGTCTGACCTGAGTGACTGTCTTGTGCCTATGCTAATGTATATATATAAAAACAAATGAATTATGAAGCACAATATTAACATGATATAAAATGCAAATTACAGAACCATTAGGGCTAAAGGAGTGCGGAGTGATAGTCCTTTTGAGGTGAATACGCATTTCTTATCTTAGTAAGGTGGATATTTATATTACGAGCCATAGCATTTGTCACGTCAGTCGTTTAATTAATTTCCTTGAATTTTCTTCTAAGGGAATCAGAGATTATCAGTCCTAGCTTCCGCCTGCTTGCCGGCAAAATTCTACAAAGACACAAGGACTAATAATTTGGATAGAAGAGTAGAAGACTATAAACTATGCTGTTCTATGCTGAATATTATGCTACAAAGGGAATCATATCCTGGTCACCCAGTCGAGACAAATAAGAAATTAGATAACGACATGCAACGCTGTTTTATGCTTGATATTATTATGCTAGGAAGGTTTATGATCGGCACTGTGTCAAGACTTAAGCTAGATGAAAGGCAATCAAGGAAAAAGGGTATTATAAGTGAAAACGATTAGTTTGTCATGTTCCTTCCTAGCGAAGTATACATGGACCTAATTAACAATGGCGGAGTGCACAGGTGGGCCTCTTAAGAAAGGAAATACTATTAAACTGGATCTACTGATAAGATGTAACGAAGGAGTCAAGGAGATGCAAGTGAATAGAGAATAGATGGTGTGAGGTAGATGCTGTACATGGAAGTAGAAGTTTATTTCGTGTATGGAAAAATAATTTGTTTTTAAAGGCCAAAGATGAGTATGCATGAAAAAGGTGTCAGTTAAAAAGGTTGTAATAGTGATAGACAAATTTTATAACAAAAGTTTGTAAATTTTATAAGCAGAGATCAAGGTTTATGGTTTTATTGTTAAAAGCAGATATTAAGGTTTTAATGTAAAATTTAAGAGCAGAGATTAAGATTTCTTCAATTATTATGGGGCTTTAATGGAGTTCTGAAGCTCGACCAAAGTAAATGCAAATGCGACACAGAGAAAATCAAAGAGGTATGAAATCTTGGTGCATTCTGCAATGCACCTTACAACATAAGGTGCATCATGCACCTAATGCATAAAGTAAGGTGTATTGTGCTTCTCCTCCTTGTTTTCACTTTTCTTCCTCCGTTCAAGCAACGACCCACCATTTCAACCCAGCGCCACTGCTTCCACAGCCCAATGCCACTGCTTCCACCACCGATCATTGTGTTGCTTGTGTCTACTAGCTCCAACCTTTGCGTCATGCTCCACCACCTCCACTCCAGCCGCTGCATCACACCACCGTGCTCAGTTGCTACATTATGCGTGAGCCATCTCAGCCCGTTGCGCCATTGCCAGTCGAGGCTCCCAGTTAGCTCAGGTCTTCACTTCTCTGCCATCCTCTCTCTCTCTCTCTCTCTCTCTCTCTCTTGGTGTTGTCAATGTTGTTTTTGGTGTTGTTGATGTTGGGCGTGGTGGAGGATAGTTGTTTGTGACCGCTAGTGTCACCTCCGAACAAATCACCACCTATCGGGGTCAATCTTTGCGATGAGGTTCTTCTCCCTCTGATCTTCCAAAACCTTTGTGGCCTTTTTCAGTGCATTGTTCCTTGTCGGAGCTCCACCATGCTCGACTGTGGTGAGTGCATCCACAACGTGATGAAATAGCTGCACGGAGCCACTTCATTTGCAATGGGACAAGGGGGAGCCGCTAGCTGCGAAGAGAAGTTGCGAGTGTGGAAGTAGAGGAAGGAGATAAAGGGGGTCATTTAGCCACATTTTCAACTTCATTTAACCACACTTTCTAAATGCGGGCAAAATATAGGTGTAGCTGCACGCATCCTACTTTGCAGGGTGCATTGCGGAACGCGCTTGAAATCTTTAAGGTGGTTTGATTTTAGTTATATTCTTTTTTTTAACTTGGCATTTTCTCTTTGATCGATATAAGGTCTTTTAGTGTCCTTCGCTCACATAAATATCCGACTGAGGTTATTTGTAGAAAAAAGTTTAACACTAAAATAAAATAAATAAAAATAAAAAGTACACAAAAAAAACTAGTGCTGTTTGATAATTTGGAGTGCAATTGTTTCAACTTTTTTGTTAACCAAAAATTAATTTTTGGCCTAAAACATCATTTTCTATAAAAGTTGTTTATCTTAACTTTTGCTTAATAGTTTAAAAAGAAGTTGTTCTTAGATTTTGGGTAAAAGTTAAAATAAGTAACTTTTTTTAAAAGTGATTTTTTTTAGAAGTTGAAAAGTCACTTTTTATCAAAAAAAAAAAAAATTGAAACAAACGAACCCTTACTGCCTTCATCTAATCAATATTTTATTAATCTAATTATAATACACATATTATTTTGACAAATTTAAGATCTAATTACATTTAAATATATATACTCAATTTTTTTCCTTCCTCTCTAAGTTCCTCGCTATGTACCCTAGGTTGGATCTTGCTTTGCGTTTAATTTTTTTTTTAAAAAAATTTACTTACACAATTTTAAATTCAATCAAATTTATCTAGAATTGCAATATATTTCTAAGGTGTAATTGGGTCGGTTTAATTCACGTTTAAGGAAAAAATAAATTCAAATTGATGAAATTTAATTAGTTTGATTTTTAAAATTTTTTTCAAAAAATCTAAACAAAATCAATCCGATTAAGTGAATAGATAAATTCTTTAAACAAATGCAATCAAAAAGAAGATAAAAGACAACTTTATTATACTAAAAGATTAACTACAAAAATTTGACAGCTTATAAATAAATAAATAAATAGTTGATCAGGTAATTGAGCTAAATTTTTGGTCAACCAAGTTGAAAAAGAAATCAATTCAAGTAAATTCTATTACTTCAATTTGGATTTTGAGATTTTTCAGTCAATCCAATCCGATTAACACTTATGAATATTTATTTGAATACTCTAATTATAAGAGAACTCACATCATGCAATTAATGCATTATGATAAAACTTCTCATGTTTCCACGGGCTTTTCATCCTCTTATTGAAAATTCTATATGGCAATATTATGTGTTAATTTTTACTATTAATTAAATGCTCTTGTAAGTTTTATACTTGATCCCACATTTTTAATCAATGATAAATATCAACACATGACTTTGTCATATAAAATCTTCAATTGAGAGGATTAATTTCTGCAATCTTAGCTATCTTAATTTCCAAACTTAGCGACAGTCACAACACGTTTGTTTTTTCTCTTTTATTTGCATTCACATACATACATTTTTGTTTAAGTCACAATTACAATAGAATATGGTTTATCTGTAATATATATATGTCAATGAGAAACACACCCTGTACGCATCCAAGGAATAGGCCAAATATCCCACAGTATAATATAATATGTAAGTAAAAGCCTTGTAGCACCTTTGCCCAGCTTTAAATCGTACCCAAAATGAAGGGGGCTCTTATTTGAATATATCTTGCGGACATATCAGAGAACACTTATAAATAAAAACAACAAAGTACGCAGAAAAAATTAGTGTAGTTTGATAATTTACCTACGCCTAATTGAATTTTTTATTGATCAAATGACAATACAAATATTCCTATTTTGGCAAGTTTAAAATAGTCAAATATACTCACTAATTTTCTCTGTTCATTTCTTTGCTCCTCTCGCTGCGTTTGTCGTATCCTGATATGGACTTTTTGACCTATATGTAGTGCTTTTACGAGCAATTTACCAAAGTGTAGGTATTTTTAAACAATTTACCTATCTGTTGTTGTTTATGCCACAATGGAGTTTTTTATTTTTAGTGTTAATATCAACCGGATGTAGCGGGTTGGAGCAGCACCACCCATGGCACATGATGACAATGCGCGAGACGTCAAAAGGCGCTGATTGACAGTACGCCAACTTTGGCGCTCCACCAAACCACGCCATCAAGGAACCAATCAACTTTCACGTGACTCCCAATTTCTCTACATATATCGTCCCTAATTTCTCTACATATATATCGTCCCTGCTATTCGTCCACACTTACCGCGTCTTTCAGCTCATACTTTGCTCTTTGCAGTCTCAAATTTTTTAACACAATGATTTTTTAAAAAATGAACTCATGAAGAAAATTAAAGCCTAATGTTCAAAACTAAATATATCCCTAATGATCTCTTTAATAAATTTTTTATTATTTAGCCTTATTTTTTTTATATAAATATCCTAATAAAACTTTTTAAAATTAAACTCATAAAAAAAAATTCACTAGAAGCTCTTACAATTTTCTTAAAAAAATTAATAATATTTTTTCAAATTGAACCCTTTGATAAAATTTAAAGTATAATCTTAAAAAGAAAGAGAGAGAGAGAAAAATAAACTCATAGATAAATAGAATATTTTTAAACACAATAATTTTAAAAAAATTGAACCCATTAAAAAATTAAAGCCTAATATTTAATTTCTTTAGCAAAATTATTATACTTATAAATAGAAAGTAAATAAATTAAAAATTGTAAGTAACAAATATTTAATTTTAAATTTTATTTGTAATTCAACAGTTCCTATAAAAGTAATTTAAAATTAAATATTTGTTACTTATATTTTTTTTAATTAATTTATTTTTTGTTCATAAGTATAATAATTTTGCTAAAGAAATTAAATATTAGGCTTTAATTTTTTAATGAGTTCAATTTTTTAAAAAATGTCGTGTTAAAAAATATTCTATTTATCTATGAGTTTAATTTTCTCTTCTTTGTTTTTTAAGATTAGACTTTAAATTATATCAATGAGTTCAATTTGAAAAGATATTATTAAATTTTTAAGAAAATTATAAGAGCTTTAGTGAATTTTTTTATGAGTTTAGTTTTAAAAATTTTTATTAGGATATTTATAATCTTATTTCTAATAAAAATTTTATTACAAACATTAGACTAAATAATAAAAAATTTAATAAAGAGATTATTTGGATATATTTAGTTTTGAACATTACTCTTTAATTTTCTTCATGAGTTCATTTTTTCAAATAATCATTGGGTTAAAAAATAATTACTCAAAACTATATAATGATCACAATTCAATATCTTAATATTGTAATCCTTTTAAAATAAATTGAATAAATTAACTTTTTAATGTTATTCTAAATTTATTCTAAGGATAAAGAATAAGAATTCCTATGACTATAAAAATGAGTACTTTTTTATTTCTAATTTATAGCAACTTTTAGATTGACTTATTCTATACAGTGATTTTTTATTTGATAATATAAAACCATATATTACTCAAAGGTGACAAAATCCAAGAAAGTATTAAAAATACTAAAAATTACCCAATTGAAAAAAATTAAATTAAAAATCAGGATTATATAATTTGAAAATTTCCATCGATACCCTTGTTTTTATAAGGGTAGCGATACCTTTTTATATTGATCAGTTGTGATTTAATAAAAAAATTTATAGATTTTAAACATAATTAAAAATAAAATTAATAATTTAACACATAACAAATTTTTAGCTACAAATAACTAAATGATATTGATACCCATAAATTTTATAGAGGTTCTCAAGAAATCCTCAATAATTTATTTTACCAAATTACATTATCCTGACGTCAAAAGAGAACTAAAGAAATATTAAAAAAGAAAAGAATTAAACAATAGAAAAGTCTTCCCTCCTTCTCTCTATATTCAGCTCTCTCCTTGCCCTTTCTTTTGGAAATAATTATAACTGATTTATAATAAATTATTCCAACGTGATTAGAGTCTTCTTTTGATTTCTTTCCTATCTTCTTTTCAAATCTTTATTTTCTTTTTAAATCTTGAGCTTATTTCAAATTTATTCCAAATCTTTTCAATTTCTCTTCCTAAGATTTTTTTTTAAATCTTCAAATTTTCATTGGCCTATTTCTCTTTATCTTTTCATCCGCTGGTGTTTATTTTATCCTACATCTAAATAAATCTGGCAAGAATCTTCATTTATTAATTAAGTATAAAATGAATATACTCTTACTAATAACACTCATAAATAAAATTAATTAAAATAGATTAAAAAAATTATCATATTAAAAATAAATTTAAAATAATTAATACAAAATAATATATTTTCATACGTTATCAACAATAGAAGAAGACAATCATAATAATTTTGTGAACCATTTCTCATTCAAGTAAATTATCAAATAATTATGATATGGAAAAACACTATTGATCCAGAAAATATGCCAAAATACTTAACTCCCGACACACATGGCAAGTACCGTGGAATTTAATAACATTTACGTGTCATTTTAATTTTTAAATATTTTTTCTTTTTTCTTTTTATTTTCTTTCTCATTCCGCCCGTCGGTTTTCTCACACGTTATCTATCGCCACTGAAGGTACACCTTTTGATGCTACTTGCTCTAATTCACGATGCCATGGGTCTCAACACCACTTTCTTGTCGATGACAACATTTGTTGCACCAAGTTCAGGTAACTTATCCCAACAAATTGGTGCACATTCTCTTTGTGTTGCCTGTGTTTTAATTGGTCTTTTGGAGATACTTTGCTTAGAACATGGAAAGTAATCAATCATAGAAGCAAGAGGTTCATGTTAAAAGCAAGAGGTTCATTTTTATCCGATTATGATATGTGATTTTGAATAAGTATTAAAAATTGATGGCTATGACGTGTTTGTAAAAATGACCTTTAGAGTCACTGCTGATATCTTTCCTCCCAGCCAGGTCTATGTTGAATTCATTTATCTATTAATTATTCTTTTTATTCCATGGCTCTTTGTTCATGTCAGAATGTCATTGCAATAGAGGTTGCTTGTCCAGCCCATGTATGAGATTTTAGTCATGTCAGATTGGCGTAAACTACCATCACGATATTGTCTATTTAATATTATAGAGTATGACTTGAAAATTGTTAATCCATTTTGACCCTTTGGAATTCTTATGGGCATTGCAATGCTTTAGTGCTGCAAAAATATATCATCAAGAAGGAAGAATTCTAATTTTCATAAACATAAAATTAGATTTTTCTAAAATAATTTTGCAAAGCATAAAGTACATGCTTTCTATGTACTAATGCAATACTAGAAAGTTTGCAAAGTTTCGAAAGGATGGCTGAGTTTCTCTTTGTTTTTGTGTTGAGGAATATCATCATTCCTGGCTGTAAAAACTAATTTCTGCATTTGAGCATCAATTTCTTTTTTCGTGTATATTTTATCATCATTTCTAGTGCCTCTTATGCTATACATTTGAAGCTCCAATACACATGTTTGTTAAATTTAAGATCCTGTTCAACACTTTGCAAAGCTGTGCATCCAAGTTTACATACAAGAGTGTTTCTCTGGCATTTTCCATTTTGATGAATCGTGTTCTCCTTTTGTGTTTGAATTTAAGTATACTGTGGCATCTAAAAATGGAGCTTTGGCATTGTGAAAATTACCTTGAACTACTAAGATTCAGCAAAGGGTTATATCTTCATACATCAACCTCCTTTGTAGAATTTTACAATCGAGATTTTCGTTACATCCCATATTCATTTTTTATAGGAGTATCTTGCTGGAAAATGGAAGCACCTGATAGCTACAACTTATACAGGAAGCACGAGACTACAACATGACATGTTGACACTAAGTAACTTCTGCAACTGTGATTAGCTTGTAAAGAACCAGGGTGTGGCTATTGAGCTTGTGTTAATGAGAAAGCATATTGCACCAATCGAAACATGGGAACTTTATTTACATATATATAGTGATCTTTTATAATAGTAACTGAATGTTTTACTTGAGAATGGAATGCAAATGTGACTTCATACCCTTGAAGTTGGCTTCCTGGTTAACGATGTAAAATAGGCATCTTTTGCAGTCAAATTGGTCTTTTGCATGTTATTTGTTGTAAGAGACGTAGTAAGAATATCTTGTTGGTTTTTTTTCCAATATAATTTGTTCCTGAATATGATGAAATGAAATTGTGACTAAAACCTTAAAAGAATAAATAAACTACATCAGTAAGCTAAACCCATTCTATCTTATTAATGAGAGGGAAAAGAACTTGGAAACACATGATAAACTCTTCCTAAGAGATCCCATTTGCCTCAATTATCCAAATATACTCCAAGTGGCAGAGAACGCTGCTGCACCATTCGGTATACAAGGGCAATCACATCACCAAATCGAGTTAAAAAAAAAAAAAACTAATGAATTATCATACCCAATTTGTTAAACCAAAGATGTGGGAATTGTTCTGAAAAAATCACAGATCGAAGCAACCAATTATCTTTGAATGCTATGTTAATCAGTCAAAAAGCAAATTTAATCTGGAAAAACAAATGTTGCAAAATTTATAACTAAATAATTGAGCTTCCTCAACCATAATAGTCAAAATACCCCAGCAAAAGATAGAACTTCAACTAAATACTATCATAACTTTTGTTGTTGCTTAACTTCAACTTTCTTCTTTGATCAAAACCATGTAAATTGGTGCCATCTACGTAGAATATAATTACTTTGAAGTTGCACTGCCAGGGAATGATAATTCATCTTGTGAAGTAGTAATTGATCCTTGATATTGGTGTTGTGCTTGTAAAATATAATATATGAGTAAGTAAAATTAGTATGAGTTTAAAATATAATTATGCCGTAAAAAAATTAGCAAATACCTGTAAAAGTTTAGTATATGAAATATCATAGCTATCACCGTTTGGATTGTTAAGAACCTGCAAACTAATATTGAAAAATCATTTGAATCGCAATTGAGATCTTGATTTATTTAATTAATACACACCTGATTTGGATTGAAGATCAAATTAATACACACCTGATTTGGATTGAAGAGAGCTATAAAGTCTGCATTATCATATCTATTCTCCCAAATATAATTTCTCTCAAACCGTTAATATACCCATGGAAAAAATATAGATAATTAAAAATACTGTCACAAGTTAATTAAAAAGAAAATCATAATCAAGATTTAAAGAAGATGAGAGTTAGGAATATTTTACTAGAGCGTTCTCCAGTGTTTCAAGCGCATCAAACTTCTCTACTCCACAAAAGCTTTTGTCGATATTGGTTTGAGCTTTGGTTGCACAAGAATTTAACTATAAAATATTTAAGTCATACATTAAACAAATGAATATATACAAATGAAGCTTCATTTAATATAATATGATTGATATTTGGGTATTACCTTCTCTTTTCTTCCACAACTTTTACGCTTTTGAGAGGATTCTTATTTTTTCTTTCTTAGTTTCTTCACAATTTGATCAACTGTTGATTCCTTTCTTTTAGACGGGGGCGTCCTTTACCACGAACTACTAAAGGATCAAGTACCATGATTTGCTCATGCGAAATCTTTGAGATGTTTGATATATCTTGAGATGCAGGAGATGCTTCTTCACACTTTAATTCAACTTTCAAGTTATCAATCCATTTCATGACTTTCTTAACATCATCATCATTATTTATCCCGACACAAGCAACTTCGTAAAAGGCGTTATATACCTTATCTAGCCGTTGAGCTTCAGGATTGGCATTGTTAGTATCATAACTTTTTACTAAGGTATGCCTTCATTTCAAGTCTTTCCTCCAAAGATAGAAAACATATTTTGATGGCATTGAATCCATTTTTCTTAAATGATTAAGCACAGAAAGGATGTGTCTGCACAAAATGCCTCTAAGCTAGAATAAATGCCATGCATATTTCACTTCAAATTCTTCTTTGTTGAAGTACGCGGTGAAAGATATATATTTCATTCTATCATGAATCGTCTTTGTTTCAACAATAGAAAAAGTCAAAACTAATCCTTCTTCCTTTTGAAAGCATGCATTACAATACATTACAATACATTATACCAGCTATTTCCTCTTGGAACTCTTTGAATTTTGCATTGGTGAAAACTTTTTGAAATTGACTCTCAATACCATAAACACTCACACAGGGTATTAATGTATTGAAGGAACTGAAATTTGCTAAGCACTCTTTCTCAACTTTATGTTTTAAAGCATTGACATATTGCTCCATAAATTGCTTCAATGATGTTTTTGAGTTAACATATCCATCAAAGAATGCGTTCATACTTTCACTTCTTTGTGTTGTAGATATCTCAACCCAAAATGCATTCTTGACAAACACAGGTACCCAACAATGTCTCTCATTATAAAGACCATTTAACCACTCATTGTCATGAAGATTGTAATCCATAATAATTTTTTCCCAACTCCCAGTAAATTCATCTTTACTAGAAGAATCATACACAACACAATGTAGAGCTAATTTGATTGGCTCGTAGTTAGAATACCCCCTCAATTTCTCTGGAACTTTTTTCATTACATACCATAAATACCAACGATGACGAGCCTTTGGAAAACAACCTCAATTGCATTTTGCATGGCTTTGTCTTAGTCAGTAATAATAGCATTGGGGCCCTTTCCAGACATACATGGTAACCATGTTTTAAACAACCAAGTAAAGTTTTTAGTATCCTCATTTGATAACAAAGGACATCCTAGTCATATTGATTGCCCATGATTATTCACTCCTACGAAAGGAGCAAAGGGCATATCATATTTGTTTGTCAGATAAGTTGTATGAAATGTGACTACATCACCAAAATATTCATATGCAGTCATACTTCTTGCATCAGCCCAAAAGACATTTCTTAATCGACATTCATCATCCAAATCCATCATATAATAAAAGTTACTATTTTTCTCTTGCATTCTAAGAAAATAATCATGTATGGCCTCAGCATCTCCTATCCTTAATCATAGCCTTCTAGCTTTCTCTATATAATTTCTAAAATCTTTCTCACCAAATGTTAAATTCTCATATCCTCGAGCTTCAACCACAAGTGACTAAAAATTTTTGTTTGCACTAATTCCAGTTTGATCATTAATTTCAAGCCTCTTTTTCACTTGAGAGTCTATTTTTCGGTTGCATCTAAAAAATCTAGCTTTGTTAGGACTCACTTCATGATTGTGTTCAAGGAAAACACTAGTAATTTTCACTTTTCTATCCAAACCCAAACATGCATTTAGTCTAGCCTTGCACTGTATTTTTATGGTTAGATTTGGCTTCAAAAGCTTGCTTCTTTTGCTTACTAACTTCCTAGAATGAGCACAGGCTATGGTAAAATATTTCCTCCCATCAATATCAGTTTTTGATGTTCTTTTAATAATAGTAAAACCATTTTTCCGGGCATATCTAGCATAGTATGTTTCAACTTGCTTTTCAGAATCAAATATCTTACCCGGAATTGGTTCTTCTACTTCCTCATCTATTTGTTCTTCAATTTTCTAGTTATCAAGTCCCTATCCATGTCCTCAGCAAAAAATTCATTGGCAATAGCATCCGACCAGGAGGAATCATGCAATGGAAATTCAGGTTCCATTCTGAAATAAAAAAAGACTTAATTATGTTCAAATAGATAATACACATATAAAGTAATAGAGAATATAATGCTCAAAAAAATATAAATTATTTTCTCTTGCAAACTGGTAATAGGCATTATATAGAAAATTTAATATAAAAAAGCTTTAATTTTTTTTTATCTAAAACAAAATAGAAAGAATAATGAAAATGTAACAATAAAACTACAATAGAAAGTAGAAGGGACATAAGACACTTAAAAGGAAGACAAATCGATTAGAAACATACCTGTGTCGATGCTTGATTTACAACTTTCACTATTCAACGATGTTGCAGTTGCTCTGAAACAATGCCGCAGTCCTCACAAGCGCAAGCGGCAAGCGGCAAGCGGCACGTAACAATAAAACAGTAATAATGCAAATACTGTATTGGTTTAACCCCTTTTTTATTTTAAAAAATAAATATAGATTAATATAATACGTGGACTGTGGTTATTTGGCAGCTCATGTGCGCCAGCTAATTCCGGCATCCAAAATCGGGATAATTCCCTAGCTCAATTGCAGAACTCTTATGATATTCATATAGTGATATATTGTCAGTCTATTTACACAATTATCAAATCATATATAATCAAATTTTTAAAAGAGTTCAATTATTTCCATAATTATTTAAATAATCATATGAAAAATAAATATGATTAATTGATAATATAATACTTTACACGGATAATGTATTAAAATTAATTTCGAGAATATTAAGAAGAGTAGGTTGAATGTCTTTACAAATTGCAAAAGCTAGCTTAGCATGGTAAATATGATAAAAGGAAAAAATATACTTTATCCTCTAAATTATAGATTATGTGTATTTGAACTTATATTTTAAAAATATGAAAGTAACTCTCTGAATTTTCTTAAATGTACAACTTGATACCTTAAACTTGAATAATTATGTGCTACTTTCATTAATAGAGAAAATTAACAGAAGAGTCAATTTACACATTTAAGCAAGGGTCGACTTATATTTTTTTAAAATTCAAGTGCTGAAGTACACATAACAATAGTTCAGAGAAGTAAAATACATTTTTTCCCAAGATAAATGATAGGAAAGGTAGAGGGGAAGTACAACAAGGCTGATGGACACTGCACACAAATAGGATACAAATAGATGTGAGGTGGAAGAAGAGATACAATCTTCTATGGATGAGCTTTTTCTGAAAAGAATGTGTTTCTCATTGCGGCTGAGGCTTTTGTATTAATAGGTAGTAGCTACAAATGAAATTACTGATACAAAGGAAAAGATATTAGGTAGCATTTCGCATATTGCCTAATAAGATTAATGATAATCTAGATATTATAGTGATGTGTAAAGTCTGGTTCTTATAGTGTTTGTGGGCCATAGGATTGTTAGCTCTTGAGGATGCTGGTCATAGGGTGAAGACATGAAGATACAGATTGTTTGTTGAAAGCATTAATTTGTTGTTACAAAGAAAGGAATAAAAGACTTCCGGCAAAGTGTTTTCAGGAAGTGTACTTAGCTATCCTAATCTTGTTTTAGTGGAGCATGAACGCTTGTTGCGAGGAATGATCACAGGAATATTGGCAGCTATGTTGACTAGAGTCAATTGCGTGATCCATGCCACAGACAATAATGGTCGAAGAATCTGAGGTCGCGCATAACACTTAGAAGAATTCTTGCAGGAGTTAGGTTTGCATCATTAAGTAGAAGCATTCTATCGAGGTGGTCTAATGGCAGTTTAAAGACGGTTGCATTAAGGATAAAGACAAAATCAATAAAGACGCGTGGCATTGATTAAGGATGGACAAGTCATGAATGTAACTGTCCAAGAACACATGGTATTTCAGAATCAATAATCATCAAGGACAGTTGTTCGTTGTTCATAGAGTTTATTTGCCTATAAACAAGAGTTTGATCAATATAATAAGGATTGGAACTTCTACTCACAAATAGTCTCACACTCTTCTAAAGTTTCCATGACGAACAAGAGTTTAGAGTTCACTAATTAATTCTTTTTTTACCCTTTCTTTATTTCATCTCTTAGGACTAGTGCTTTATTGTATTCTTACACTTTCATTGTGTATTTTTAATTACATTTTAATAAGATTGTGTTATTTATTTCAATTATTCACTTGAGCATTGTTTATTTATTATTAGTCACTTAATTTCAACACTTTAGTTGTTGCCTTGAGAACTCACTTGGAGGAGTCACTTCCATCCCCGAACTGAGATCGAGAAGTGAGATTTTGTCAATTTTATTTGTTTACTTGACAAAAATCACATAAAATAGTTAGCAAAGTTGTCTACATAGAAGTTTTGCCCTCCCTAAATACATGTTACCACTTCACAATCCACTTGCTCCTTCCATATGGTGTTGTAGACAGCACCTTTTGTCCAAAATCTATATAGCAATAGAGAATCAGATTCCACAATAAGACTCGGAATATCCAAGCATCAAGCTATCTTTAGCTATGCAAAATTCCCCAAAGGTCACCTAGTAAGATCTAGAAAGGACCCAACATTAAGGATTCTGCCACAAGCAAACCTATCAACTGTGGATTAAGGGACCATTAGTTTTGAGTTTAACCAATCGTCTAGTGCCTTATCCATATGCTCTTACATGAGTAGGCATGTTATGATATATGAATGGTTTTATATCTTAAGATTGTGAGAAGCACCAATGACTTCAAAAACTCTATCAAATCAAACTATGTCAAATCCCATGCAATAAGTTGATAGTATTTCCTCCCTGGTTTTTTAACCATTTTTCTCTTTCGAAAACAAACGAGAAATTTCAAATGATAGGACACGAAATATTTCTTATTTTATATGATTTAATGTGTGGAAAATTGCTCAACCAGACAAACATGAAAAACTTCATTTTTAATTAGAAACTATTTTACTCTGTTCTCTTTTGCTTTGTATATATGTTACTTTTAAGTGATGCTTCTCTTGGCTAGTACGCTATACACATAAAGTGACTTTAGCATTTTGAACCCAACTTAGCTAAATCATTTTCCTTTTCTCTTCTACAGACATACACAGTCTAACTTTTACATCTTATTGTTTGTAAGCACACGTAGAACTTGACATTTTTATAAATGTAATATGTGCGTGCCATGATGGTATGATAATGGAGAACACATATACCTACCATGAGCACTGAATCCTTAACAACAATTACACTAATAAACAGTTAATTATTTTATTTTACATATGTCAAAACAAATTGAGAAGGCTCACCAATTATGTGATGAGAATAGGCATAACATCTGAGGTGGGTGTTCTGTTGCTTAGAGTTGGCCCTACATCTGAAGCAGAATACGCAGCCCAGGGTTCGAAATCTTCAATTGTAGCAAGCTCAATTTCTTCTTGGTTTTGTTGTGCATTAGACTTCCTTTCCAATTTCCAGATCCCATCTAATTCACTAGTGACTTCTCTCATAGTTGGCCTTTTTTTCCCGTTCAATGCTAGGCATCTATATGCAAGATTGGCAACAGCAATGATATGCTCTTTTTCCCCCTCCTTTGTCACCCTTTCATCAATAATATCAAATAGACGATTTTCCTTCACAGAAAGAACAAAATATGAAGCTAAACTTTTAGCTTCTTCGGCTCTTAAGGAAGATATTGGCTTTTGCCTAGTCAAAAGTTCAACAAGAACTACTCCAAAGCTGTAGACATCACTTTTTTCTGTAAATTGACTAGTATGAAAGTATTCAGGATCCAAATATCCAAAAGTTCCTTGAACTACTGTAGTGAGGTGAGTATCTTCAATGGAAATCATTCTGGATGCTCCAAAGTCTGCTATTTTTGCCCTATACTTTCCATCCAACAATATATTTGTAGACTTCACATCTCTATGATAAATGGGTTGAGAAGCAGCTGAGTGCAAGTAAAATAGAGCTCCTGCAACTTCAGTGGCGATTCTCAAACGCATATCCCATGTCATTGGCAAATCCTCATTTTGGTCATGCAAATATTCATAAAGGTTACCATTAGGAATGAATTCATAAACAAGCAAAGGAACTTCAGTCTCCAAACAACATCCTAACAACTTGACCACATTTCTATGGTTGATTTGTGAAAGAATGACAAATTCATTAATGAATTCTTCAACTTTTCCTTGGACCCTAAACTTTTTCACTGCCACAATTTTTCCATCTACTAGCATGCCCTTGTAGACTGTACCTTGTCCTCCTTTTCCAAGTACTCTGTTTATGTTAAAGTGGTCGGTGGCCTTATCTAAATCCTTTAAGTTAAAGTGTATAACTTTTTCAACATTAACTTCACCTGAAGACAATCTTTGTTCTAACAACAAGCCTCCATTTTGTTTAAAGTATTTTTCTTTGCGTTTTTTTACTATTCTTTCTCTTACAACTTTAAACAACCACCATGAACCAAGGAGTAAGATGATGGATCCAATGCTTGAGAGAATTATCCCTACATATTTAGCACATAAAAAATAAGAGATTGCTTTGTCTAACACAAATAGTTGCATGCACCTATATCAACATACAGTTGGATACAACCACACGGTGCGGCTTCCTAAATTATAAATCATATATGTGTGAATTTCAGGTCAAGCTGATGTCCACATATTCATAGAGACTAATTTCATACTAAACAAATATGATGGTATCTCATATTTTTAATTTTTTTTTTAAAAAAGGAGGAAGAAGAAGAAAAGCCATATATGTACTCAGATGCAAATTCGCACATACTATGCAGTTTGGTGTCCATGGATGTTTAAAGTATTTGTTTTTAATAATACTCTTCTTCAAATATCCATTGACAAATATTTTGACTCAGAAAAATATATTTTTCTGGATAATGTAAAAAATATAAGTTGTGTTTGCATTTTGAAATTTCTTGTCAATGGGTAATGTACAATCTCATTTTAAATCCTCACTGGAATTCATAGTTGTCCTAACCTTAAAATGAGAAAATCTTTTTTTCAGCCCAAACTTTTTTTTTTCCAAAAAAAAAAGTATAAACAAATCAAACTTGAAACTAACATTCATGAATCTTTCCATGATAGAAATTACAGCAAAACCGTTGGCAGGAATACAAATTTTAATGAAAAAAAAATATGGCTAAAAAACGTCATCGTAAAACCGATATATAATAACTCAACAAGAAAAAACAATAATAGTTCTAATTAATTAGAATGGAGTTATATCTATCATCTGTTTACACATACCTAGTATTGCTGGACTCTTCCTTGGATCTACGACCACTGGCATTTCTGAAACGTCAATTGTCAAGTTAAAAATAGTTCTTGAGTGAAAATTCCACTAAGAATAAAAGGCACATGGGACGGAAGGAAACTCAATTAAATTTTTATAAATTATAACATGACATTTAAGTTTGATACACAGAAAAATTTTATACATTAAATTTTATACATGGATTTATTGATGGGTTTTTACATTATCTAATCAGTTAGCAACTATGTTAATTTGCCTTTGGATGCAAGTTTAAACATTATATCAAAATTAAATTATTATAATAGATTTAGTTTCGATGGAATATTTTCAAATTCCTCAATATTGGATGAGGATTCTCTCATTTTACGAGTGCGACATTGTCGTACTTTTAAAATCCTAACCATTTGTTTTTATTCAAAACATATCTATGGTTTAATTTTGGAAACAACAATAATGAAACAAAAAAATAGTTTTAATCTATACTACTAATAAAACAAAAGAAATAACATAGAAAGTTTTACACGTATCGCAACCAAATTAATTCTACATTAAATGCATTTATTTAAAAATTTTGGAAACTAAAGAAAAAAAAGAAAAATAAGTTACCAAAGGGGGGTCATTTTTTATATGGCATTTTTTAAAAAAAATTTAAAAAATATGATGTTTTTGATAAAATTATAAAAATGCGGTAGCACATAGAACATGCATGCACAAAGTAACACAGAAAAAATAATAAAAAAGTGGAATCCGTTGCATTTATCAATGGATTCATTTTTTATTTTTTAATTCGATTTATATTTTAGCAAATTTTTGAGCAAATGACTTTTTTTTTAATCCAATTTAAAATCTAGCGGATTTCTAATTTTTTTTAATCTGTTGAGTATTATAGCAGATCTTACAAAAATCTCATAGTCTCCTAAGTTTTTCAAAAAACTCATGTCCCATTAATTATTTCACTAAAATCCCATAAATAAAAAAAATCACCTGAGTGAAAAAAATGAATCACCTTCACACAAGCATAGTTCTTGGAAACCACCAAAAAAAATAATGAATTAAATTTAAATTTACTATTTTTTTTATAAAAAAAATTACTATTTTCAGAAAGTATTCAAATTTCATGCAAAAAAGAAATAAAAAATTTGATATTTATATTTACCTCACTCATCCTCTAATCACAATAGTGATACATGCCAAATTTATTAACATTTAACATTTTTGCAAATATTTCGAATTCAAATATGGATGGTCAAAGGTATTTTAACCCAGCCCACTTCTAAACCCTAGCTATCCCCCCTGACCTACTAGTTCCGCTCTTTATGCACGGCTCTTTGCCTCCTTTTTCCTCATTCCTCTTTGACGTTTGTTAAATAATAATTTTAATTATACTTTTCATTTTTATAATTTTATTCTAAATCTTTTTATTTTTATAATTAGTTTTAATTCATCTTATATCAAATTAATTTTTTTAATGGAAGTTTCTATTTTATTCAAACACAAAAGTCCTGAGCCAAAGACTGAAGAATACATGCACTAAGTTTTAGCAGTATGAGCTAAAACATCTACTACCCTATTACATTGCCTTAGTACAAATTCAGTCTTGAATCTACTAAACCCAGAAGCTATTGTGAAAATATCATATGGAATTAATTTTGATATATTATTAGTTTAAAGAATTTTATAATTATGCTATCATTTAATCATATAATACAATATATGTGACTTTTAAAATAGTAATGAAAAAGTTAATTACTTTTGTTAATATGGAAATATTCTATTGTATAACTATGTAAAAAAATTTTACACTAGAAATAGATTAAAATTAAATTTATTTTATATAACCTTTTTTAATATGAAATTTACAATGATTTATTAAACTTATATTTTCTAATAAAATCCCAACAATAAATTATTTAATTTAAAAGATTAAATATATGCAATTTATTAAATATATTACACACTGCTCATCTCGTGCATTGCATGTATTCACACACTAGTTATTATTTAAATCCAATTATTTAATGATATAACATTCAAGTTCTTCCATCTTATCAAAAAAAAGAGAGTCTTGATCCATAATAATCTAAAACCTCATATTTAGATATACCCATAATAAAACTAACCTTACAAGTGTGTTTGGAATGGAAAAAATAGGAATTGATTTAATTAGTAAATCAAATTTTATGTTTAGATGTTTTAAAAATAAAAAGTAAATTCATTTGCCAAATTTCATACATTTAATTGCATTATATTTTTTGGAATCCTATTAAACTTGAAAGGATTTAATAGGAAATGATTTAATTTTAAAGTTTAAGTACAAACTAAATCAAATTAATTTCATTTTTAATCATTTCAAATAATATCTAATATATTTTAAATATAAGAATTTATTTCTAAATCAATTCAAATCCAATTTTATATAATCATTCCAAATATAAGATTTAACTTATAAATCAAATTAATTCAAATTAAGCCAAATCCTAATTTTAATCATTCTAAACACAACCTAAATGTATCTAAATATGATGTTGTAAGAGTTGCCAAGCTGAATAGCATACAGGAAGTTGAGGTGTAGAAGCAGTATCAATTTGAGAATCAGCAAAAGGAAAAGTTAGTGATGGGGAGAGGATAGAGGTGGCACAAGATTCGTGACTTGGGGAGGTGAGGAAAAGCAGCAGGGGAGAATTCCTAACTCTAAATGGGATGAGTTTGTTTGAGAAGGAAGCATGAGTGTGGTATGTGAATCTCTCCTCTTCTTTGTTGAAACTTCATTTCTGTTCTTCCCTAATTCTATTATGAGTATAGCCATTGATACTCTTTAGATAATGTAGGTTGAAGTTGCAAGACAATGGTATAGTACTGAAGCTTAGTCCTCAAAGTTCATTTGTACTTTTGTAGTTACTTGAGCTTCTAGGCAAATTTGAGTTATACTTGTTTTTGTTCTACCATACATCGATCAAACTAAATTGGTTCAAGTATCCTTTATACTCATTATATTGGTGTTAAATTAATATCTATGCAAGAATTTTTCATCAAAAATAGTGGCTCCTTCCCATACATAAGCCGTTGATCTATTAAATGCTACTGTGCTTTTAGTAAAATCGTTAACTGAAATTTCTTACCCCAGCCTCATATCATAGCCCTGTTAGAATTTTCCATTTTGAAAATGTAATCAAGCAATGTGGAAGATGGTGGATTCTTGTTGTGGGTGCCTATTGCTATATCACTGCTATCCCTTATTTTCCATAGCTTTGTTGCACTTGCCCTTACTCTCAAAATCAAAAGATAGTGTGCTATAAGGTGTCATTTTACTTTCTTTGCTTGCCATTGTCTTGGATTACTACCATTGATTTCCTAATTAGCATATGGACTTCGAAAATGGCATTAGGATTTGAAGCTATGAGTTGAAAGAAGGTAAGGGATGGGAAGCAAGGTGGCGGGGAAGGCGGTGGAAGTGGGTTTCCAAGTGGAAGAAGTTTGGAAAAATGGTAAAGTGAGGCTAGAAGGGGAATTAGGAATAGAGTTTGATAATTAGATTTAGATAATAATTAAAATAGCCAATGAGTTGTAATTAAAGTAACACCTCACCTAGTTATTATGTTAGGGGTTGTTAGTATTGGGTCAAGAGTTCAATTCACACATGCCCACCCTTTCCTCCCTCTTTGTAACTTTATTAGAAGTTCTTTAGAATATTTAAAAAAAAAAATAGTGTTTTTATTTGAGTATTGATGATATGTTTAAAATCAAGTCATAGATGTGCTTTTAGCAATAATGAATAATAGCTAGAATTTTAATAACATGAGTACATGACAATGTCTTGTTACCCTAAATATAGAAGAATCCTCATCCTTAAATACATGTGATCCACTAAGTGAAATAACTAAATTTTTAAATTTATCTTTTAAGTATATTTAAGATCTATAAAACTTTTAAGTAAATCACAACAATTGAATACAAAAAAGATACCGGTACTCTCATAAAAACAAGGGTATAGAAGGAATTCCCTAATTAAGATAGTGCTATTATTTGAATTCTTATGTGTTTAAGCCATAGATGTGGTATTAATGACAATGAATGGCATATTAGTTTCATTTTTTAGTTTTTATATAAAGATACATGGATGCCACTATCTTACTAATCGTTGGAAAATATTTGAGTTGCAGCAGGGAAAGGGATGATACCTCTGATACAGCCTCCATCGATGTAGGGATTGCCGTCGAATCCGTCGGGGCAGTAACATCTCCGACCTGAGTGACTCTGCTGTGACGATGTAACATTAGTGTTATTGCAGTTGACAGGGAGTTTCAGAGTTGAGTCCACAATCTCCCACTCAAGCACCGCATCAATCATCAAATTGCTTAAATCCGTTAACGCATGACCGGATGAGGCCCAAGCATTTTCTTCCGCAATCACCGCATAATTGCACCGACCACTCGATTGATTCTCTCCGAGTTTTCCAGTTGTCACGTTGTATTCTGCGAGATACGAAGGCAAGGAAGTCTCACAGCAGTACTTGCCACTGCAAAAATTCCTGGACTTAGTAATGTGGTCCTCAATATCCTTGTTAATGTCATCACAAATGGACGCACAAGCACCAACTTGTGTGCCATTTGACATCAAAAAAGCAATAATATTGCAACCAAGGGCCACAAACTTGTTTCTTTCCTGAGAATACACAAAGGGGCTTCCTCTCAGGTCTATGAATTGCTGATTGCGTCCGCAGTCCAAAGTGTAAGCTGGGTTCGAGATATCAATCGTGCCACCACGTAAATCAATGGATTTCACAGCCACATTTATAAATTTTAGGTAAGGGGTGGGAGTGGGAACACCATTTATATTAGTGTTGTTGCATTCTATTTCGAACCCCCTGTCTGCATAGCATTTGGGATCATTCATTCCAAAGGGGTAAGGGATGCCAACAGCTCCACACGTAGAAT
The DNA here is from genome assembly GCA_031439585.1 of Pterocarpus macrocarpus. Lineage (NCBI taxonomy): Eukaryota > Viridiplantae > Streptophyta > Magnoliopsida > Fabales > Fabaceae > Pterocarpus > Pterocarpus macrocarpus. Next base: position 13,227,013 of record CM062522.1, on the reverse strand, counting down.
TACAGCCAGGTTGTGCTATAATTGTGTCTCGTGCATGTCCCAATGTATGTGTGAAGCATAATATTAAGATGACATGAAATGCAAATTGCATAGCCATTGTGGCTGAAGGAGTGTGGAGTGATATCCCTCTTTCTCTGAGGTGGGTGTGCATTTCTTATATCAGTTAGGTGGATATTTATATAACATCTCATAGCATTTGCCGCGCCAGTCGTTTGTGGCGGCTCTGAAAGGTTGATGCTAGAAAGGTTTATGATCGGCACTGGGTCACGAGTAGACTTAAGCCAGACGAAAGGCAATCAAGGAAAACGCGTATTATATGTGGAAACGATTAGGTTGTCATGTTCCTTCCTAGCGCGCAGTATACATGGACCGAATTAGTAAGAGCAGTGATAAGATAGGTAATGGGAGAGATATAGGAATGCAGGTTTATCATTTTTTATTTTTTAACATTTATCACTTTATATTTTTTCTCTTATCATTATATGTTTACAATAAATTTTAAAATAAATATAAATAATATTTTTTATTTAGTAAAGGCCACAGGGGGTTCATGGGTCGGTTTCTCGAGAAAGGAGAGGGAAGTACTATTAAACCGGATCCATTGATAAGATGTAATAAAGAGATGCAGGTGGGATAGAGTTTGAATGGCACGAAGTAGATACTTGATAACCCCGCTAGTAAGATATAGTTTTAGTTAGTTTTTATTTAATTTAAGTTGTAATTGTTTAATTTAGTTAATCTTTTATTTTATTTTGATTTAGTAATTTAGATTAGATGATATTTTTATTTTTTGTTATTTTTTTATATTTTTGGATACTTATTTTGGATTTTTTTATACTTATCAAGTGTAAGTGAGCCGGGAGCAAGTTGAAAGCGACCAAAGAAAGAATTCAGGCTGAATATCTTGCGCTATAGTGCACTACCGCGGAAAAAAAAGAATGTGAAATTTTGTGTTGCACTATATCGCAACCTAACACATTATAGCGCGCTGCCATTTCTCCACTGGCCCGCACTGTCATTTCTTTCTTCACTTGCCAATTTTGATGTTGCACTATAGTGCGCTCCCATTCTCTTAATATAAATATCGTGAGTTAAGCGAAAATTAGAGATAGACAAACGCGATTTATGCAGTTAATATAAGAATTCATAGAGTTTCAATCTCTACCTAAATTATTTTGTGCTAAGAGATTAGGCAATTAGTTTAGGATAAAGAGTATTACTTGACCTCAAGAGAGGTTAAGAATAAATTAAGGAGAACAGATCGTGAGTCAATTAAGATAAGAACTGATTAATAGAAATTTATAGTAAATGTATCTACAATAGGTGAAATTAATTAGCCCTAGCATTTATCCCATTGTATTTGTCCACCCCATTAGCATCTGTCTATGTTACTATTTTTCTTATTCATTTTATTTAAATTTTATTCTAATTTTCTACATTCGTGAATTTATTCCGTCCAAATAGTCATCCTTTAGATAATCCGGTACTTGATCTATTCTTATGGAAATGATACTTTTTTTTATTATTTTATTACTTGTATGATCTAGTATACTTGCCAGAGTTAGATCAATAGTGTAGATAGAAGTAGATATTTTAATTTGTGTGGAAAAAGAATTTCTGGTGCAAACAGAGATTTTTAAAGGTCAAAGATGGGCATACACGAAAGGAGTGCTAGTTGAAAAAGAATTCTCCTTTGCGATAGTAATGGTGTATGGATCAAATTTTATAACAGAAGTTTATAAATTTAAAAGCGGCGATTAAGGTTCCATCAATTGTTATGAAGAGTTTTTAATGGAGTTTTTGATAACAGACAAAAGAAAGGGTAGATGCGACATGAAGAAAATAGAAAATAGGGTGCGTTTGCTTTACCTGTTTTTTATTTTTATTTTCAGTAAAAAGTAAAAAAATAGATATAAAAATATGTTTGATTGAATTTTAGAAAATGATTTAATTTATATGTACTAACAATGTAAAATTATTTTATATTATCATTCAATTATTTTTTCCTATTTATATGATTTTTGAAATAATAGAGGTGAGAATCATATATATTGACTTATGTGATACTATATAATTAAACATCAGCACATATAAATAATGAGTTTAATTAGTATATACTGATAGTGTAAAATAATTTTATATTATCAATTGATAGAAATAGAAAAAAAGTGAAAAATTATAATAAATCTCTTATTATAAATATTTATTTATATGAATTAATATTTTTTATTTTTTTATTAATTAATAATATAAAATTATTTTACATTATATATATTTAAATTAAATTCTTAAATTAAATCCTTCAAAAAATATATCTCTGCACAAATATTTAGGAGGCATAAAATTTGACACGGGATATCAATCATTCCTATTTTGCTGCTAACTCTAGATAATTCTAAAAGACACGAAACTTTGAATGAATAGAAGACTGAAACAAAGATGAAATTGAAGAAATTTCATAATCACCCTCTCTGAGCAATCAATCAGACGTACACACAATGACATGGCCCCGTTCTATCCAAGGGAATTTCCGGTCATCCAGTCGAGATAAATAATAAATTGGATAACGACAAGCGACGCTGTTTTGTTTATGCTGGATATTATTATGCTAGGAAGGTTTATGATTGGCACTGGGTCAAGACTCAAGCCAGATGAAAGGCAATCAAGAAAAACGCGTATTGTATGTGGAAACGATTAGTTTGTCATGTTCCTTCCTAGTATACATGGATCTAGTCAGCAAAGGCCACATGGGGTGGGTCGGTTTCTTAAGAAAGGAAAAGGAAAAGGAAAAGGAAAAGGAAAAGGAAATATAGGTAGATGAAAAGAGAACTTCTGGTGCAAACAGAGGTTTTTAAAGGCAAAAGATCGGTATGTATGAAAAAGGGGTAAGAAATTCTTTACCCAATTCATAATGTGCATGTCAATTTTACAATGGTTCAGTTGAAGAATTGTACAATGGCGATCCAGGCGGTTATGATCATTTAAATAATAATAGAAATAATAGAATAGTGTGGATGATACGAGACAAAGGTGATATAATATTATTAGAATTTAATTTAAATATATTAATAATATAAAATAATTTTATATTATTAATTAATAAAAATAATTAAAAATTGATAATATCTATTATAATATCTATTATAATAAAAAATTGATCATAATTTTTTTTTATTTTTATTAATTAATAATATAAAATAATTTTATATTATTAGTACATATCAATTAAACCCGTACTACTAACCGAATGAGCATGAGTGGAGTGGCGGTAAGCAGTTTTAAAGTGAAATGAATTTATTTTTTTGTTGTTGATTAAAAGACTGTTCAGGACAAAACTACTAATGGCTCATTTGAAGGCGTCAAATGACGTTACTGGAATTTTTCATACAATTCAAGAGAGAAGAGAGTACACATGTTGAGAGGCGGCGCTGAGGACTTGGTGGGCCGGGCCGTTATGTTGTTGTTTGTTTCGTTGGTTGTGTTTGCCAAATCGAAGTGGCTACATTAATGGTAGCAGATTTACTTGCGCAAGTGTTATCGTTTGCCAAAATCGGGGTAAAAAAAAAGACAAAGAAGGAAAAAGGTTGGTGTTTTAAAATGAGGGCAGATTAATTGAAGTAGTGGTACGACTGTTGTTTAATGTTTTAGTGTTTATAATTTTAGAAAAAAAATGAAGTAATAGGTTGCAATAGTGTTAAAATAGTACACATGTTTAACCTTTTATTTTTTGCACGAAATTATAATAACTGGTTATGAATTCAAAGCCCACACCGAACCTTCATTAACAACCTCTATTAACAAATGCCTTGAACATGTATAATGAATGTTTGGGGAAAGTTGGGGCCATTCGACAGAACAATATACACCAAATAAGGATAAGGAGTTACAAAACAATGTAGTATCAATTTTCAAGGGCACAATGATGTAATTGGGCGCAGTATCATGAAATGTGGGTAAATGTAGGAATAATGAATGCAGTAGCAATATAAAATAAGGGTATCGAAATGAAAGTAGTTATTTGTAATTGGTTTGCAAAAAATGTGGCAAAAGGATCGGTTGGAATAAAAAAAATAATAATAATAACATAGATGAAGAGCAGGAGTGAGTGAATGAAGGTGTCACTAAGGGAGAAAAAAGAAAAAACCTGTTGATGAAGGCAAAATTTGAGAGAAAGAATAAATGATAAATTGGTGGTTGGAGTAGTTGATGATAGATGGTCGGTAATGGCTATATAACAGAGTAAGTATTGTTGTGAGACTGCTAACGACAATAGATAGTGAAATATTGAATATGATTGGCTCAAGTGAGAAGACATGTCTGAGAAAACGAAAACTATTGAAGCTGAGGAACAGGAGGAATTGGAATGAATATCGGTATTATAAGTGGTACAATTTGCTTGAAGTTGCATTGAAAAGTAAGGGAGTAAAGGAGAAAAACAATAGTTGATGAAGGTCCAAAATGGAAAAATCAATAAAGGAGGAGAAATGCAATAAGGACTAGGTGATGACGGAGTAAAGAAGAGATCATGAAGAAAAAGTGATAGAATTGAAAGAAGAGGTAATTGTATGATATAATAATATAAACAATATTTGTTATAATATATTTTGGACTAAAAAGGAAAAAAGTGAAAGAATCGAAAAAAAAAAAAAAAGTGTTAGTGCTTAGGGAAGACGGTTGGATGTGAAGGAAGAGTGCAGTTCAGGTGTGAAATTAGGAAAATTGTTCTAACGGGAAGAATATTAATTTCATTTTTTTGTGGTTAAAATAATGTTATTTTGGGAAGAAACTTTTTTTCTAGGCAGTGGGAAGATACATTTAGCAGATGGATATGATGATAGGATGTGTATGGGTTATTGCCAAAATATCTAGGGCCCAATACTGAAAATGCAAACGGCCAGTATTGGAAAGAAGGCTGGCGGTAGAAATTGTTATAGGCGGACGCTGATTAATAAAGTCTCTGTACAAGCATTGTTTTTCATTTAAAGAGCTCGGCTTGGAAACAGTGTTCAGTAGACAGTCAATGGGTCAATTCGTCTTTCTGCTCAAAAAATATAGTTGGTGACCGGACCAAAAATGTATCACAGTATCCAGTTCTTCAACTGGCCCATTGTAAAACTGATCGTGCATTTAAACCCACTTCCACAGAAGAGGGAGCCAATCTCTCCTTATACAGATCAGAAAAAGGAACTACAACAACAAAATCAAAACCGTAGGATAGCTTAAAGAGCTCACCCTCAAAAACTGAACTTTGAATGTTCACTTAATTATATACCATTGATTGACAAATTGAATATATCTCGCGGCTATCATTGACAGTGGTAGCTTGTGGTAAGAATACATGGTCTTGGAGTTTTGGTACTCCACGGAGTTGTGGTATTCCATCGTGCTTCCGATTGTAGCTGCCAATCGCGTTGTCACATTAACCCCACCCAACACCCATGGTTTCTTACCCGCATGGTATCATCGCCCAACTCGCTTCTAGCTTTTTCCGTTAGTGTTGTTTAAAGTTCTTTGTTTACCATTTGATTCCTTTTTTTTTTTTGAAAAAAAATAAAATAAAATTGGTCTGCCACTTATTTTATTTTGTTTCTTCTTATTTTTATTTTTATTGAACGTTGGTTTTATTGAATTTTGGCCTGTTGAAACTTTTTTGCGTTGAATAACTTTTGCTTAGTTGGGTTAAAATTGCGTGTTTTAGTTTCAGCGTTAAAAAAAATACAAAAATAAAAAACGAAAAATACAAAAAAGTATTGGAATTTCTTTGGGTGGTTTGGGTTCTTATGTAAACTTTGAATTAAAATGTTTATCTTTTGAATTATCTCTTATCTTTTAATTTTGATTTATCACATGCTTCTTAAAACTTTCTTTCTCTTTTTTTTTTTCAAATGGTAAAAAAAAAAAAAAACTTTTCATGAAAAGTTATGTTATTTGTACATATATTTTTCAGCCTCCGTGTCAGCGCACTTCCATTTACCATTGGATTGGGTGTGGGACCTAAATCTAGTGGAGTCTACAACCCATCCAATGATAAATGAGAATGCATCGACATGGAGGCTAAGAAAATATACGTACAAATAATATTTTTCTTTCATGAATTGTTTTCTTATCTATGCAATAATCAATGGTGGTGATTGAATAGCTAGTGCGACCTTTATCATTATTTGAATTGTAAGGATTTATTGAGTAGTCTAATACTAACTTGAATTATGAATAAAAGTGGATTTTGTTTCAATTTTTTTTTCCATAAAAATGTTTTCATCTTTTTAAAAAAATCTTCTTATATCATATACAATTATTTTGTAGAATAACGGCGATGACTTTGAGTTCCTTATTATACAAAAGAATGTGTAAAATAAAGTAATCCCGTTAAGCCAAAATTAATTTATTTTTCTTAAACTTTGTTTGCTTAATTTTATTTCTTTTTTTTTTGTAAATAATTGTTTTAATTTTTTTAAGGGAAAAAATAGGAATTGTCAAAGTTATTTAATTTGTATAACAAACTTTAGGTAACCGTCATAAGATGGATGTAATAGGGGTGTAATGAGATTAAGTTTTCACTCTTCCTTGCACATAATCAAATCCTCGAATCCAATCTTTTTTTTTTAAAATACCATTTTGCCATATGAAAAAGTTTTGTTTTCATTTTTTCCATAATAAAAATTGGTAATAACTCTATGAAATATTTTTTTAATATTCTTTTGTTGTCTCCTATCGCGACACTCTTCGGACGCGTTGTGACAATAGCATTTGCCACCTCGCTCTTTTAATTAATTTCTTTGTATTTTCCTTTCTTCTATGGGAACCCAAACTTTACTAAGCAGTGGGAAGACTTGCGTTGAACCCGTCGAAATTGGAGTCTACCACTCCTAGCTTCCTGCTGCTTGCTAGCGAAATTCTACAAACACACACGGACTAATTTGGATAGAACATGGCAAACCAGATAATGACATGCTATTGTTTTATGCTGAATATTATGATAGGAAGGAAATTTCCTCGTCACCCAGTCGAGATAAATAACAAATTAGATAATGATATGCTACGCTGTTTAATGCTGAATAGTATGCTAGGAAGGTTTATGATTGGCATTGGGTCAAGACTCAAGCCATCATGAAAGGCAATCAAGGAAAACGCGTTTTATATGTGAAAACGATTAGTTTGTCATGTTCCTTCCTAGCGCGTAGTATACATGGACCTAATTTGTGAAGGTGGGGTTCGTGAGTCAGTTTCTTAAGAAAGGAAATACTGTTAAATTGGACCCATTGATAAGAGATAATGAAGAGATGCAAGCGGATAGAGTATGGATGGTGCGACGTAGATGCTGTAAATATAGGTCGATGGAAAAGGAATTTCTAGTGCAAACAGAGGTTTTTAAAGGCCAAAGATGGGTTAGGTATGAAAGGGATGTTAGTTGAAAAAGAATTTTCCAGGGCGATACGAATGGTGCATAGATCTCACTGGAATGGTGAGGAACAAATTTTATAACAAATGTTTGTAAATTTGAAAGCAAAGATTAAGTATCCATCAATTGTTATGAGCGGTTTTATATAAATATAATGGAGTTTTGAAGCAGGAGGAAAGGAAGGCCAGGTGTGACACGAAGAAAAATTATAGAATTTGCAGGGGTGATGGAAACATTTTAATGAAAATCAAAGGGCTATGAAGTGATCCTTAAAGTGATTTGATTGAATAAATGTCTTTTTATTTACTTTTGATTTTAGTTATATGTCTCATATGCCACGCTGGCCAATCTATGATGGGGTAAAATGGTGAATGGGAATATTCAGCATGAAAGTGAGCACCAAGGGGAGTTAGTTAGCTAAGGAGAACATGTGGCAATTGCTCCCTCTACAATGGCACCAAGAAGAAGCAACAGAATGAGGAGACCCAACACAAAATGTAGGGATTTCCTATAGGGGGCTCATCATGCATTGGTATGTTCTCTATTGTTCTTCCTCTACTTCTCTCTATCCTTTTCCTTGCCTTCTCGATTCTTAACTCCTCCTCATAACTCTCGATCAATTCTTGCTCTGAACTAAACTCTCAGGTGTGATAGCTGATGTTAGTGGAACAGTAATCGTGGACTTGCTGATTTGAGTGGATTCCTCCTGCAGAAATTGATTGTTTTTCTTCTTCCGTTGAATTTTCTGTAGTTCTGTTTGTTGAACTTCAAACATTTGATACTTGGTACTCTGGTTATACTTGTTACACGAATTATACTCGTTTCTGTATATTTGGCTTTTGTCTTTGATGTAAAGACCTTTTAGTGTACTACTCCTCAGTCCTCATCTCTAATTTGGAGAGTTTTAGAGATTGTCTTAATACTTACCGGAAAAAAAAAAGGTATAGTTTGAATATAAGAGAGATTATTTTTGAATCATTGGGACACCTTAGACACCAGAGAGAGGAGAAAAAAAAATTGTAAAAAAAAATTAAAAAAATGAAATAATTAATAGAAAGAAAAAAAATAAAAAAAAAATAGTGGCGTGTCTATCTGTTTTGAGAGTAAAAATAACATAACTGTGGATATAAATATGGAAGAATATGTTGGGTATCCGACTAATGTTATTTGTTGGAAAATGTTTAACAATAAAATAAAATAAATAAAAATAACAAAGTACACAAAAAAAATATAGTGTAGCTTGATAATTTACTGCCTTTACCAAATCAACCTTTTATAAATCAAATTACAACACATATATCCTCCATCAGATTCACAACAAACTTGGGGAAATACTTGGGCTTGAATTTGATGAATGGAGGGTATCAGCGGGCCCACTTCTCTGATGTTATTGAGAAAATTCAAACTCGGTTGGCCAGTTGGAAGGGCGAATTATTTAATAAGTCCGGCAGATTGTGCTTGTTCAAGAATTGTTGGGATAGCTTTATCTAATCATTTCTCATTCAAAATTATGCGAGCAATTAATGAGACAAAAAATAGCAATATTATCTGCTTCAATAGTCCATACATACTTTTACTAAAAGAAATAAAAAGCAGTGAAGTAGTTTCATGATATCAGAGAACCATCAGCATCACGCGAGAAGCATCAATAACTTCAAAAACTTTGTCAAATCCCATGCAATAAGTTGATGGTAGTTCCTCCCTGAGTTTCTAACATTTTATTTTCTCTTTTAAAATCAAACCAAGAGATGTTTATAGGACGCGAAAAATTTCTTATTTAATATGGTTTAATGTGCGAAAAATTAATCAGAAACATTTTTAATCAGAAACTATTTTTTCTATGTTCTACTTTGCTCTATATGTTATTTTTAAGTGATGCTTCTATACATACGAAGTGCCTCTAGCATTTCAAACAAAACTTAGATAAATTAATGTTTTCTCCTCTGCATACACTGTTTAGTTTCTGCATCTTATTGCTTGTTCAAGCACGCGCAGAACTTGATATCTATATATAAACATATATTATGTGAACCATGATGGTATCAGAGAACAAATATGCCTACCATGAGAACTGTGTCCTTAACCACTATTACACTGAAAAACATTTATATATATCCAACCAGAATTATTTTATTTTACACATGATAAAACAAATTGAGAAAACTCCAATTATTTGCTGAGAATAGGCATAACCTCTGAGGTGGTTGTTCTGTTGTTTAGACTTGGCCCTGTGTCTGAAGCAGAATATGCGGCCCAAGGTTGGTAATCCTCAATTGTAGCAAGCTCAATTTCTTCGTGGTTTTGTGGTGCATGAGACTTCCTTTCCAATTTCCAGATCGTGTCTAATTGACCTGTGACTTCTTTCATAGTTGGCCTTTTTTTCCCGTTCAGTGCTAGGCATCTATATGCAAGATTGGCAACTGCAATGATATGTTCTTTCTCCCCCTCCTTTGCCACCCTTTCATCAATAATATCAAAGAGACGATTTTCCTCAACAGAGACAACAAAATATGAAGCTAAACTTTTGGCTTCTTCTGATCTTAAGGAGGATATTGGCTTTTGCCCAGTCAAAAGTTCAACAAGAACTACTCCAAAACTATACACATCACTTTTTTCTGTAAATTGACTAGTGTGGAAGTATTCAGGGTCCAAATATCCAAAAGTTCCTTGAACAACTGTGGTAAGATGAGTATCTTCAATAGAAATCATTCTAGATGCACCAAAGTCTGCTACTTTTGCCCTATACTTTTCATCTAGTAGTATGTTTGTTGACTTCACGTCTCTATGATAAATGGGTTGAGAAGCAGCTGAGTGTAAGTAAAAGAGAGCTCCTGCAACTTCAGTGGCGATTCTCAACCGCATATCCCATGTCATTGGCAACTTCTCATTTAGGTCATGCAAGTATTCAAAAAGGTTACCATTAGGAATGAATTCATAAACAAGCAAAGGAATTTCTATCTCCAAACAACATCCTAGCAACTTGACCACATTTCTATGGTTAATTTGTGAAAGAATGACAAATTCATTGATGAATTCTTCGACTTTTCCTTGGACTCTAAACTTTTTGACTGCCACAATTTTTCCATCTACTAGCATGCCCTTGTAGACGGTACCTTGGCCTCCTTTTCCAAGAACTCTGTTCATGTTGAAGTGGTTGGTGGCATTCTCTAAATCCTTTAAACTGAAATGTTTAACTTTTTCAACATTAACTTCACCAGAAGACAACCTTTGTTCTAACAACAAACCTCCATTTTGTTTGAAGTATTTTTCTTTTCTTTTCTTTACTATTCTTTTCCTTGCAACTTTAAACAACCACCATGAACCAAAGAGTAAAATAATCGATCCAAGGCTTGAGAAAACCCCTACATATTTGGCACATAAGAAATGATAGATTACTTTGTCTAACACAAAAAATAGTTGCATTGACCAATATCAACATATTCTTAGATACAACAACAAGGTATTGATTCATCGGTTAGTTATATATGTATGAATTTCATGTCAAGCTGATGTCCGACTAGAGACTACGTTCATGCTAAACAACTATGATGATAACTCATATTCTTAAATTAAAAAATGAATCTTGTAAAAAAAAAAACATGTATGTATTCATGTGCAAATTCACATACCATATGTTGTTCGGGGTCCATGGATGTATAAAGTAGAGTAAATATATACTTTAATCTCTGAAATATTTTTGTCTTAATATTTTAGTCTCTAAAAAATTAAATATATATATATATATATATATATATATATATATATATATATATATATATATATATATATATATATATATATATATATATATATATATATATTTTAGTCCTCAAGATTTCATGCTAGACATGCTAATCCTTTAATAAGAAAATCGTATGTATTTTAGCTCCTAAAAAATTAATATATTAAAAGCCAAGTTTTTCATGGGCTAAAGAATAATATGTTGAAAACTGATTTATTCATGGACTAATATATTAAAAATTGATGCTTCATAGACTTATATATATAAGATTTTCCTGTTTAAAATAAAATCTTTTTTGAAAACTAAAGTATGTGTATTTAATTTTTTAATGATTAAAATGTTATAATGAAAATTTTTCAGGAGCTAAAGTATATATTTAGTCTATAAAATATTTGTTTTTAATAATATTTAAACATCCATATACACAAATATTTTGAATTGGAAAAATATATTTTGGGGGAATGGGAAAAAAAAATAGTTGCATTCAAAAATATCAAGGAGTAAAATAATCGATCCAAGGCTTGAGAAAGCCCCTACACATTTGGCACATAAGAAATAAGAGGTTAATTTGTCTAACACAAAAAATAGTTGCATTCACCAATATCAACATATACTTAGTACAACCACAAGGTATGGTTTCCTTGGTTAATTATATATGTATGAATTTCATGCCAAGCTGATCTCCAAATAGAGAGAAAGTTCATGCTAAACATATATGATGATAACTCATATGCTTGAAAAAGAAAAATCACGTCAATAATTATAATAATATATGTACTCATATGCAAATTCACATACCATATGCCGTTCGGGGTCCATGGATGTATAAAGTATTTGTTTTTAATAATCTTTAAATATCCATTTACAAAAATATTTTGACTCGGAAAAATATATTTTGAGAGGATGAAAAAAAAAAAAATACAAGTTTTGTGTGCATTATGAAATTTCTTGTTAATGGGCAATGTAATATCTCATTGTAAAAATGCACTATCTCGTTGTAAATCGTGACTGAAATTGATAGTTGTCCTAACTTTAAATGAGAAAAAGTTGGCAAAAATAATTTATTTATCCTTTAATTTATTTTCTATTTTTAAATTCATCTTTTAAGTAATAAATGTTCAAAATTTGTCCTCTAAAAATAAATATTATAAATTCATTCTCTAACTTTTAAAAAGCAAATATATTATCCTTTTCACAACTTTTTTACAAATGTTGTTTGTTTGATTAGAGAGTAAATTTAAAAATATAATTTATTATATAAGATGCCATGTATATTATTTTTATTAACTTAAATATTAGATAGAAATTTTTTCATTAATATAAATAACATCATTTATGAAAAAGATAAACATATTCAATTTTTAAAAATTACATAATGAATTTAAAATATTTAAAACTTAAAAGATAAATTTAAAAATAGAAAATAAGTTAGAGGATAAATCTATTATTTTTGCAGGAAAAATTTCTTCCTTGCCCAAACTTTTTTTAAAAAAAATATATATATAAATAAATTGCGCTTGAAACTAACGTTCACGAACCGTTCCATGAAAGAAACAGCAAAACGGTTGGTAGGAAATTAAATTTTTATTGGAAAAAAGGAATTATATAGCTAAAAACGTCATCCTGTTAATTTCATAGAATGGATATACATAAGTCAACAAGAAACAGTGACAATATTTCTAATTAATTTGAAGGAAATTATATCCGTTTATACGTACCTACTATGCCCCACTTTGCTCGACTTTTCTTTTGGAGGGGGTAGTGGAACTCTGGCATGTCTATGAAAAGTCAATCATCATGTTAAATATATTTCTTGAGTAAAAATTCAACTAGAAATAAAAACGTACGTAGGACGGAATGAAATTTAATTAAATTTCTACATCATTATGGCAGTCGTCGGAGCCTTTATTGGCAGCTTGTAGTGATGTCTTTGATGGTTCCCTGGCTTCAGCCATGCTGCTGTTATTTAATTGCTGTTTTTTTTTTTTTTTTTTCTGTTATGTTGTTTTTATATTTTTTATGGTGCTAATGAATGGCTCATCTCTCGTTGGAGATAAAAAAAATATAATAATATATATTGTTACATGAATTTAACTCTGATACAATTTCATAATAAAAAATTTTATATAAATATCTAATTATATATTAATATATCAATAAAAATATTTGATTTAAATATTTACTACTTAATAAGTTTCACATATAATAATAACATATAAGTGGATCAAAATATAAAAATTTTTTACATTTATAATTTATAATGTATCAAAATTAGTTTCGTATTACATTATCAAATAAGCTAGCAACTATGCCATTAATTAGACAATACATCATTTGATGCAAGCTTAAACATTGTGCCAAAATTAAACTGTTATAACAGATTTTATTTCGATTGAATATTTTCAAACAGTATCTTTGGTTTCATTTTTAGTTCTTGTAGAAAGATACATGGATGATGGATGACATTATCGTTCTAATCATTGGTATTTATTTGAGTAGCATCAGGGAAAAGGATCATACCGATACAGCCTCCATCAATGTAGGGATTGCCATCGGATCCGTCGGGGCAGTTACAACGCCGACCTGAATGACTGTGCTGTGAAGATGTAACATTAGTGTTATCGCAGTTGGCAGCTGGGAGCTTCAGAGTTGAGTTCACAATCTCCCACTCAAGCACCGCATCAGCGTACCTCAAATTCTGAAAATCCGGAGGCGAAGAATATTCCCGGTAATATAATTCGTTCACAATCAGCGCATAACTGCACCGACGATGATCACTGACATGATCATTTCCGAAACTTTCAGTTGTCACGTTGTATTCTGAGAGATACGAAGGCAAGGAAGTCTCGCAGCAGTACTTGCCATTGCAGACACTGGTTTCAAGGTCCATGTCAACATTCTCGTTGTCATCACAAATGGATACACAACCACTAACTTTTGTGCCATTTGACATCAAAAATGCAATATTATTGCAACCAACTGCCACAAACTTGTTTAAGTCCTGAGAATACACGAAGGGGCTTCCTCTCAGGTCCAGGACATGCTGAGCATCTTCCAGTGTGCAGTTCCGATGGTATATCGGATGCATGATATCAATCGTGCCATCTAACACATCAGTGCCTCTCACCTCCACATCTATATATTTCAGGTAAGGAGTCTGGTCATGAGAAGTGTTCCTGCATTCTATTTCAAACCACTTGTCTGCATAGCATTTGGGATCATTCATTCCAAACGGGTAAAAGATCTTAACAGTTCCACACATAGGATTGCAACCAGGTTGTGCTACAGATGGGTATTGTGCAGATGCCAATGTGTGTATGAAGCATAATATTAATATGATATGAACTGCAAACTGCAGAACCATAGTGGCTAAAGCTGTGTGGACTGTAGATTGACGACAGCCCTCTTTTTGAGGTGGGTGTGCATTTCCTATAGTTAGAAGGATATTATATTAAGTGTTATAGCATTTGCCACCTCAATCGGTTAATTAATTTCTTTGTATTTTCTTCTGCGGGAACCCAGACTTTGCTAGGTAGAAGGAAGACTTGTGGTAACTTTGACCGTGGAAATTGGAGTCTATCACTGATATCTTCCTGCTCCGTGCAATGCAAACTAGGTAACGACATGCTACAGTTTTATGCTGAATAGTATGATAGGAAGGAGTCAACGGTGGCTTTGGATTTTTCAAGCCAATCATATCAATTGGATTAAAACTCCACAACCGTTTTCGGTGCATAAATGACGATGCTTAGTTTATCAAAGTGCTGCAGAATGTTGCAGTAAAAAATTGATTTGGAGGCATCCAATGTCATTTTGGCCGTGTTTGTTTCAACTTTTTAAAAAAATAATTTTAAAATTTAAATTTTATATATAATTTAAAAAATTAAAAATTAATTTTTTTAGAAGTTATTTTTTTAATTCTACAAAAAAAATTAAAAATATATTTTTTAAAAAATTTGATTATTTTTAAAAAATTATCCTAATATATAAAAATTAACTTTTTTTGATGAAAAAAACATTTTTTTTTGCCCAAAAAATTTTCAAATAAATAAACCCTTAATTAAGGATAAAAAATTTTGCATATGGAGCTCTATAGATTGAGCTTTCATTCCCACCAACAATCATCTATCAATCCTCTCTTGCTCACTTATTCCATAATAAAGAAGCTATTTGTTTCTTTTGAGTTTCTCTCTTTTGAGTGTTGAGAGTATATATTGGTGAAAAAAATACTTTGAGATATTTTGGGCGTATTTAAAAATTGGGTTGAGTGGAGTGTGACCATTGACTCGAGTGTTGAGCTCGATCAAATTGTAAAAATCGAATTACACTAATTTGCAGTAAATGGTGTAACTCAGGTCGTCTCCCAATGATGACAATGCTAAATGATCTGGAATTCGGGAGAGGGGTTTGCTTATGATTTAAGAACAAAATAAACCAAATATGAATGCAACTAATTAAAATGAAAGTGAACAAAAGTTGAGACTCCAATCCAAGAATCAAGAGGATCAACAACTTTCTCTATCACAATTCTAATTATGCATCAATAATTCAACTTAGTGGTTAATATATAAATCCAAAAGAAACCTCTATTCAGATTCATGCATTCAACATAGAAAACTCCATGCATATATTTAACTCACACACATTCAATTGAATTCAGAAACATCTAGAATCAATTGACTCGGATTAATCTCAAGTATCAATGCTATCAAACATTAGAAACCTCTAATCCATACTTCATGCAACAACTGAATTACATACATTAACTGAATTCAAATACACAAATCCTCAAGAGTGTTAGACCTCCTTCAATTCTTAGATTAGATTGAAATCTACTCCTCCATGAATGGAGGATAACGGAAGTTCAAAGGTGAAAAGGGGAGGGGGTGAGAGAAGAAGAGGGAAGAGAGAAAACAAAAAAAAAAAAACTATTCTATTCCCCAAAATTTTGTCTAAGTGACACAAGGTTCTGGCCTCTAGGTTAAACTTGGCCATTCAGAATAAAACATAAAAACCATTCAATTTCTGTTTAATTACATTATACCTCTATCTATTAGCTATATCTAGACACCTAATTTGTATCATTTCGAATTATGGAGAGAAAGTTACACTAAAAGCATTCCAATTAAGTCCCTTAATCAGTTAGTAATGTTCAGCCTCAAATTTGGCAGAGAAAATGCAACCATTTGGAATGGCATTCTGAAGGAGAATTGTAGCCTTGGATGTCAGCTTCAAAACGCCACTGGAACGTGCTCAATTGGGCTTTTGTGGACCGAGATATGACCCAAATACCACACCCTGCTCAGAATTCATGACTGCACCTCTTCAGCTCAATTCTAGACCCAATTTTAGCTCCTTAACACCAAAATTTGCCTCTGACCTCTCACAAAACTTGTAGGCCTATCTTTTAGCTTTTCTACAAACCAAAGATCATGATTAAATGAGCTTTATAACTCAAGATATGACTCAAAAACCAAAGTAGTGTCAGAATTAGCCTAATACTGAAAAATTTAAATTAAGCTCAACCAAAACCCAATCAACACAAAATAGTCCAAATCAATCCAATTAGGCACAAAAGAGAATTAATGAGCTAAATATGAGGGAAAATAAGTATATAAAAATCCAATTAATCAACCATCTTTTGTATCTCCATTATATTTCTTTTGCAAAATATTTGATTGTCGCCTTTGCTCATGGATATAGGCTATAAGCCAAACAATGTTAAACCGTTGTGTCTTATTTTTCTTATGTTTCCGCATATTATTTTTGTGCTACTTTATTTGTGTCTAATTTTTAGGCCACCTTCACATTTTATAACAAACTGGTATCAAAACTCTTATCACTACATCAAAAAGATCTTTTATCGAAAATAAATTTTGTCTTTAGCGGCCATAGAAATGGCCACAAAAACCTTTACCAACCATTAACCATTTGCTGACATAGTCAGGGTTGGTAAAGGGTTTTCCCACCCATTGTGGCGACCGCCGGTAAAAAACCTATTAATGGCCGGGAAAAGCCCCAATCATTAGCGGCCATTGTTGCCAGCAATTTGTATTGCCGCTAAAACCGATTTAGGAATTGTCCCTTCCTTCCCTTTAGTGGCGTTTGGTATGGCCACAAAAACTTAAGGACTATTTTCCCCGGCAAATATTATTGCCAAAAAAATATCACTTTTATTTGTCCAAAAAGGCATTGACAATACTTTTACTGGCAATTATTATTGTCGGGAAATGTTGCTCTTGTTTGTCTAGAAAAGATTGAAAAAATAATTGCCAAAAAATGTTATACTTATTTGTTATCAAAAGTGTGGCTTTTTTTTTTAACACGTTTAGTTACAATATTTGCTTCTACAAAATCCAAATAATTATATATATTCAAATTAAAAATATTAAATTTTATTTTGGTAAAACAAAAATATTTCATTAAAATCACAATAAAAAACAACTATTAATCATTAACTATGCAAATATCAAATAGCAAAAGACCAATAAATAGATAATTTGAATCCAATAACTAGTGTAATCAAATAGTTTCAATGCAAAATAATAAAATCTTCAGAAATATTTCTTCAACGCATGATCATAATGAAGCCTTTCATTATAAAAAATCATAATGTAATAATGTGTCATTTAAATGTAAATGTAAGTGCAGAAGTCATAGTCCTATTAGAAAGACAGTTTGTAAACATTTTGTGTTTTCCCCTGTTATATCGTCGTATGTAGTATAGTAAAAGTATAGGATTTTGCCATACCAAAACAAGAAAAGTATACGATTTTGAATGTTTTATAAGACTTTTATGGCGCATGAAAGTCTAAATTTCAACAATAATAAATATCAAAGTCTGATTCAACAAAGCAACCAAAATCGAATTCCAAGTACGCCTTAAATTCAATTTATATATATGAAAAAATGAACAACAATACATATTAAAGAGTATTTTTTTGACCTTTTGGGGGCGTTTGGTATGCGGGAATTTTTTTATTTTCCCGGGAATGTTAAAACATTCCCATGTTTGGTAGGAGGTTTGAAGTAATATTCTCGGGAATATTGCATTCCCGGAAAGGAGTTTCACCCCCAAAACATTACTACTTCCCCCCATGGAAATCCAACATTCCCATGGGAAGGGAATGTTTGCCATTGTGAAAAGACCAAAATACCCCTATCACCACTAAAAGCCACCTGCCACCGATCATCGCCAGCTGCCACCAGTCACCGCCACCTCCGCCGCCGGTCGCCGTCGCCGCCCACCCTTCGCCGCCGCCACCGCCGGCCACCCTTCACCACCTTCGCGGGCTAGCCTCCGTCGCCGGTCGCCACCGCCGCCCACCCTTCGCCAGCCAGCCTCCGCCATCAGTCGCCGCCACTTCCCACCTTTCGTCGCCGCTGGTCGCCGCCACCACCACCACCGCCATCATGTTGGCCGCCACCAGCCACCGTTGGCTGCCGGCCATCGCCGACCAACCTTCGCCGCCACGCCGCCACGCTCGCCATTCTTGTGCCATCGCCATCACCATCGGCCTCCACCTCCATCAAGGGTATTTTTGGAAATTTATCAAATATTCTCGGGAATTCAATTTACATACCAAACACTCCTAAAATATCATACCCGAGAAAGTTATTCCCGAAAATAGCATTCCTTGGAATCCTATTCCCAGGAATGAAAATTCATTCCGTCTACCAAACGCCCCCTTTGTCTATCGAAGATCCGAATGTACTAGACTGACTAACCCCTGATTCAAAGCCCAGTATATGATAAGACTTTCCCGTTGCTAGCCCCCTTCCTTCTTTTTCTTTTCTCTCTCTCTAGATGATAACTTTTTTCACTCACGTGTAAATCACTAAAACCCAACACGTTGCAACTCAAAAGAATCCCAAATTTAAGTAACCAAAACAAGCAACTCAACCAGAAAAAGAAAATCATCTCAATTAAAATCAAAAGAAACTCCAAAAAAAAAAAATCAAAGAAACAAGAAGATTCAATCTTACCGCTAGTGATGGCACAACTCAATCCAATGACAAAAGCAAGAGAAATAGTGAAAATCTCTAGCAACAAGTAATTAACCGGATGCTTCCGGTAATAGTAGTAAAGAGGGCACAAAGCTGAATCCACAAAAAGTATAGGATTTTGAATGTTTTGAGCGATGAGATGATGCACTTCAGCACAAATAAGTAAGGGTATTCAAAGAAACAAGAAATCATTTTGTGGAGTGAATTAATAGGAGAACTGAGAACTTACAATTAATAAACTAAGTAATCTTAGAAGTAGTTAATAATAGAACTTGAATTGTTCTAATTTCATTAAGTATACAAAATAATCTTAGAAGCCCCTTAATTTCAAGATACATTGCACCATTTTATCTATTTATAATGTAATTTCCTGTAATCTTATTCCTAAATATAGAGATATATATTTTTTCCATGAAGATGTTTAGCACTAGCAGAATAAAAAGTAATGCTTTATATCACATTATATGCATTCAAACCCCGTAAGTAATATGACAAGGGAGAAGCCATAGAAAAATTAAAACATTCATGCGTAGTGTAACACTAGATTCAAAATATCAAGAAATAGGTTTGGATCCTTCATAATTTAAAAACAATTAAACACTTCATCAAATATTTGATCATTTGAAACTTCTGATTCTTGAGCATATTTACAAGGTCCACTAAACACTCTTTTCACATGAAAAATACTTACATGATCTGGGAGCACAACCACGTAGTACTCCCAGTCCATATAAGTATTTCTCTTTCCCACATCATCCCCCACGCAATGGGAAAAGGGGCAGAAAGAAGTTTCAATTTTGAAGGCTTATTTTCATTAAATCTTCTAATGAAAGTCATCTGAAGAACCTGCAATTAACCTACCTAAACACATAAAATATGATATGCTAGTAAGATTCTCAATCAGGGATGATGATTATAAATACTGACTAGGGAAGTAAAGTAGAAAGGGTCATGAGTGAGATTTGATAACAAAGGACAAGACGTACCAAAACAAGGAACTAAATGTACAAAGTCTATTTAGTTTGCAATCAGAAAAAGAAGTGTGTTTTTTGTTACCCATTTGACTCACTTCCAGCAATTACTAAAATATATAAATGGGTTTGACTTTCAAAATGGAAACCCCTCTGCAAAACCGAAGATTCAAGATATTATTACTTGATCTATGCAAAACAAAGAGGCACAAATGGCAAACTGAGAGCTTCACAGAAATATCATAGGAAAAAAAAGTAATGCTTATGATCTGATGTTCATGGTGAACATAATAGTCTCTCTGTTTATGGAGTCCCATATTCAATTGTCCATCGAAGCACACATTCCTCATTCAATGGTCAATGTATCAAACAATCTGAAATAAAAAAATACAGAAATATAGCAATTTCGGAAAAGTTTAAAAATAACACTGAATTTCCTATACTCTTCTGGAACTTGCTAGAAATGTGTGCATTAAGGTCAGATCTAGCTAGCTCCTATGTTAAAATAACACAACAGCTCTGCATTTTATAGAGAACTAGATACTGGACCAAATATATGCATTAAACTGCAATGAGTTGGAATTTTAATTTTCAACAATCGAAATCACAAGAAGCAAATTCATATCAAATAGAAACTAGGATTTAGTGAGTTGTGTATTACCTCTTGTGCTCTGCGAAAATCAAACCAACATCAAAGTAGATTTAGAACGAAAAATTAAAGCTGAGAATGAAAAAATAAAAATAAGCAAGTTCCATTCTAGTTTCTGAGTGATAGTTTGAGCGTGCAAAAGTGAGAAATGAGGTCCGAAGGGCAACCATAAGTAACCAATGTCACAACACAATGCTGCAGATAAAGCAAACAAACGGAAGTAGAATCGATTCCCAGGTGCAAACTAGAACAATAGCGTCAACTTAGATTCAAGTCAGATTACATAGAATGATAATAAAAATGCTTGAATTCAGAATTTACATGTCACAGGGGTTTGAGCTTTAAGACACAACCAATAATAATAATAATAATAAGAGTAAATAATAATAAGTACCCTTGAGGTTTTGAGACATTGCATTCCACCCCATTCTCATTCAAAATAAACACTCCACCCCATTTTTGTGTACAAATTACAATTCACCCCATGGGTTTTGGAACTAACTTCTCTTCCCTAATCATGTTTAGACTGATTAATGAAACACCTACATTTCACGATAGAAGAGAAACAGTAACTCTTAGTAACTTTCTTATTGTTGAACACCCAAAATAGAGAATGAAGGCATGATCTCACACAACAGACCCAGATTCACAACAACCTCCATCAACTCCTACCACCTCCACTGAGGCCCTTCTCTTCCTAGCTAGCTGTTCCTAACACTGCCAGTCCCCACCCATTTTTCCCTCTTTTTCATTCGTGGTATCTTATTATATCATATCAATGAATTTCTTTGTGCTAATCGTATGGTTGTTTATGCTTTTTGTTTGTTTTAGTTTGGTGAGGGAAGCCATTGGAATTAATTACATAGATCTATTTGTTGATTTGTTTGTTTTAGTCTCAGTGCTTGGTGATGTGTGAGTGGTGGAATGGAGAGTATCCAATGGAGATGAAGATGAAGATGTGAGTAGCAGAAGAAGTAGGTGTGCGATTTATGTACATTTCAAATGTAAGGATCAAAGAAAATTTTACGAAGAAGATGAATATAGCTTATGGCCTCAATGGACTTATTTCAAGGGATCTTAATAGATTTTAAAAAAAATTCATATGTAAATCAAGGTTAAAGTGGGAATACTCTTTTCGTGACAAATGCAAATGGGGTGGAGTGTTTGTTTTGCATCAGAATGGGGTGGAGTGCAATATCTCAAAACCTCAAGGGTACTTAGTGTTATTTACTCTAATAATAATAATAATAATAATAGTGATGGCTCCCAGATCAAAGGTTTAGGGTTTAGAAATAGCATTAATTGAATTGGAACAAGGATCCAAAAAGAAGGACTGAAATAAGAGGAAAGCACCAAAACAAATATTGAAAGTAAAGATTAAGAAAACTTGAAGACTTGCCTTCGCAATTGGGAGAGATGGTAGTTAGTTGCATGCACAGGTACTCCAAAACAAAGACTGAGGGCTCTGCCACAGTGCCATTGCTCGCGAAATCAGAAAGGGATAGGGGGAGCTGCTCGTAAAATCAGAGAAGGGAATTTAGAAAGCTGCTCAGGAAATTTGAAAGGGAAAGGCATAGGTACAAGGAGAAGTACGAAAGGGTTTTGTTGAGTGATGATGCTCATAGAGGAACGCGACTAGGGTGGAGGCGGAGGCTGCATGGTCGCTAATGAAACTTTCACGGTGGAGGTAAAGGCAGAGACAGAGGCAGAGGTGCCCTATGCGATGAAATTTTCATGCGACTAGGGCCAAAGAGAGTCAAAAAATTTTGAAAAGATAAAGAGAGGGAGATGAGAGCGCACAAATTTTGTTGACAAGGAAAGATTTTGCGAGTGATTAATTTTACTTTTAATGGCAATTAATAATTATAGCCACTGTATAATAAGTTATTATTGGCTAATATGTAGTGACCATAAAAGCTTTAGTTTGTAGAGGATATTACCAACAAAAACAATATGGCCACTAAATAATTGCCGCTAAAGGGCAATTTTGGCGTAGTTTATAGAGTTCTAGACTGATTTGTTTAAAGATATCTATCGCAAAGTTTGACATTCAGCAGTTTGATGGGCACATCAATTTCGGAATATGGAGGGTCCGCATGATGGCTATTCTAGTATAGTAAGGTGTAAGAGTAGCACTTGATGGCAAAGATAAAAAGCTCACAACAATGAAAGATTTTGAGTGGAAAGAGACCGATCAAAAGGCTCTTTCTATTATTCAATTGTGTATTACAATCGATGTATTGCAAGAGATCCTTTCAAAGAAAATGGTGTATTTGTTGTGAACCAAGTTGGAGTCATTATATATGACTAAGATGATAGCCAACCATCTCAGTGTTTGGAAATGTCTGTATATGCTTCGTATGGTAGAAGAGATATCAATTTGATCTCACATTGCGGAGTTCATATCACTTGTCATAGAGTTGAAAAATATGGACGAGACATTTTCAAGTGAGTAACAAGCAATGATATTGCTTTGTTCCTTACCTCCTTCCTATAGGCATTTTTGTGATACGCTCATATATGATCGTGAAAGCCTCAAAATTAATGAGGTTAAGTTAGTACTTTTAAATCATGATATTGTAAAGGCAAATGCTAATATTGCAAGAAAGAAGGCCACTAGAAAGCAAAATGTTCGAAGCTTAAAGACAAAAAAGAGAAAGATTCAAATGATTTAGCAAGTGTTGCCGAAAGGGATGATAATGTTCTCTCAATATCAACCAGTTTAATTGGTGATGCTTGGATTCTTAATTCAAGCTGCTCCTATCACATGTGTTCGAACTGGGATTGTTTAATCTTTTACTGGTTAATTGATAGTGGTGTTGTCTTTATGAGAAATAATATTTCTGTAAGGTCATTGGCATTATAACAATCCAAACCAAGACGATGTTAATTTTATTAAACAAATGGAAGAATATACCGTTATGTTGCCGGAAGCTATTAACAACTCAATTCCTTCCAGGTTGCTTCAGCAACGCTCCTTCTTAGCAATTGAAAGCGTTAACTTCATTAATTTAGGTCTTAAACCCAGTGTAGAATACAGTCGGCATCACAAATGCCCTTTAGATTCACGAGATCTTAATTGCGTTGCATGTAATGTGAGGCTACTCTGAGTTACTGAAAGATCATCTTGACCTCTTTTTTTTGCGCAAGTCTTACATTTGATTTGACAGCTTACAAACCAACTATACGTTTAAGGTTATTAATGGAGTTTCTGAAGGACAAATTAAAGCAGTCAGCTGTCCTACAAAGTTTTAAATTTTTTAATAATAAATATAATTATATTTTTAAAACAGTACCATATATATAAATGCATACCTTTTAATAGTATAATTAATCTTTAGCATTAATTTATCTTTAGCTATTTTTTTTAATTTTAATTGTGTGCACTAGTTTTGTATTGGTCCCCAAGAAAGAAGGAATAAATTTTTCTACGGTATATCAATATTATTGATTCTTTTTCATTATTTATTGATAAAAGGGCAAGTATCAGTTCGAGATAATTCACAGAAAATAAAATTTTAAAGATAAAAATAAATGTTTTTTCGATACAACTTTATTATCTTTTACTTTTACCAAGATGGCAGCAAAATTTGAGAAAATAATTTTTGCCACTCTTTATTTCACAAATTGGTGGCTAGACGACCACCAAAAGTTTTGCTATACACTAGAATTCCTTACTAGAGTTCCTTTCCAATTCGAATTCCATCTAATTCCATTGAGACTCCTTTTATACTATAATATGTAACGCAAGTCACCAACGAAACAGTAGTGAAATAAGATTAAGTAGAACTGACAGCATAGAAGATGTAACATTACATAGCACAATTTCTGCAAGGACTAAAATAAGGAAGTCTTGAATCATGAAGCTTGTATCCTCTGCGGCTTCAATTAAGTACATGGTGAATAAATCAATGAGGAGGTGTAAGGTGAAGAGGTGACTAAAGAAATTGAGAGGGGGAAGAGAATATTTAGAGACGAATATCGGAGAAGGCGACATTAGAGAGGAGAAGGGGAAATTTCATATCACAAGTTTCTTGTCAAATCCTCATCCCTATTTGCCATTTTACCCTTCAGGTTAATTGGGTTATGTGGGCCAATTGAGCTCATTACATATACTCGGTTATTTTTTTTCACCTTCTAGATATGAGCATCTATTTGCAAGATTGGCATCTAGATATTCTTAAATACTCTGAGAGTAATAAAAAATTTGCACTTTAAATTATTTAATATTTAACACTTCAATAATTATATTAAAAATATAATTACAGTGAAAGATAATGATGGTCCACGAAATTGAGGTGTTAAATATTAAATGGAATAAAGTTAAAGCTTTTTCTTATATTCTAAAAGCACTTAAGAATTTTTCGATTGACAACTACAATGATATGTTCTCTGTGCCCTTCCTTCTTAATCCTTTTGTCAATGATACTAAATAGACTATTTTACTTCATAATGAAAGATGAAGCCAAACTTTTAGCTTCATTTTGAGAGGGTTATCGAGGATATTGGCTTTTGGCAAATTAAACTTCGACAAAACAGTTATGAAGTTTATTTAGTCTTCAGCGAAATAGTTATGAAGTTCGTTTTTCATAGAGAAAAGTAATTTGTACATACCTATTATTGATATATTTTGACACCTTCTCTCTATCTCTCTCCTCTTCCCTTTTGCTTTTTCATTTTTTCTTTTTCTTTCATAATTTTTTTTTAAAACTTTGTGAGTGGGTGTCTAATTAGACATACCTTTAAGTATATACAAATAACACCTCTCTTTTTCATATCATCTTTAGTATTTTATACATGAATTACTACCCATGTAGCAATCTTCCCATTATTATTATTATTATTTGTAATAGAAACATAGTGCCTAGTAGTTTTTATTTTATTTTTTATATACTAAACAAGATATTATAAATTGATAATTAGATTACGTGTGTATACCATATATTGCATTATAACATTATCAATAATTTAAACAGTGACAATATTTTTAAATGATAATCTGGATTACTAATAATCTTATTAGGTAATGTGTTAAACACCACATAAAATACTAATATAGTGAAATCTATATCTTTTGGGAACTAAAACAAGGTTTTACTTTTTTTATAATCTTTCTTGTAACCTATGATTAAAATTATGACTATAACTAGAGGACCAAAATAAACATATATTATAGCCGATGGGTTTTAAGTTAACTATACTAATCCAATATTTTAATGATTTAAATGATTAAATATTAGAGCTTAACATAAAGTCTTCGGTTAAAGTCCGCCACTATTGAGGGTTGATTTGCTCTGGTGTAAGAAGTTATGAGGCTGGCAAGGGATTATGATCATCATCTTAATCTTATGTGTGCAGCCAAGAGGAGTATTCCCAATTTAATGGTGAGACAATTGGCTTGGATCCCCCTGCCTAAGCACCACTGGATCAAAATTAACTGGGACGGCTCCAGGTTGGGTAGTTCGAATGTTGCCTCATGTGGATGGATTGCAGGGAATCACGATGGTAACTTCTTAGCAGCTTGGAGCATCAACTTGGGTAGTTGCACTATCATGGCAGTCACTGTGGGGATTTTTTCTCGGGCCTGTTTTTGGGCTGGAATTTGGGTTGCCAAGCATGTTTGTTTTGGCATTGGTAACACCAAATGCAAGTTGAAAGTCATTGAACCAAACCCCCCCCCCCCCCCCTCCCCAAAAAAAAGCACAATAAAAAAGAGTCATTGAACGAGGTAACATTATGTTTTTAGGCAGACTCTTTAGTGGAGAGGATTGGGTTTGGAATTAAAATCATTCTTAAATCTTGATTATTAAAATTATAATTAATAATTAAAATTAAATTTTTAAAATTTTTTTCTTATAAAAAATAATTTTATAATAAATTATATTTTATTTTGTTATTTATATAAAATAATTTTATACATGAAATACCTATTTTGTCCTTCCATTTCCTTTCTCCTTTGACGACTTGGAATTGCCACCCACTGCTGCCCATCGGTCATTGCTGCCACCCCCACCTCCACCTTGACACACCTTCCTTCAACAACCCTCCGTCACACCATCGCTCTCCACCACTCACTGTCCCATTAACAACCTTTGGACCACCACCGTGAGATACCTCACAGAATCACCCTCAATCGCTCACCCTTCAATCGCAAGCCACCATGACTAATTCGCCACATCAGCCCCCCCACAAAACTACAACCACCCAAACAATAAAGCCACCGCAAAGTAGGTTTTTGTACTAACCTTTTACAAAGAAGAAAGAAAATAGAGTAACTCCACTACAAAAACCTCTTCTTCTTCCACCCTAGCCTTGCCATTGTGCAATGGTGTGAACCACCTCTACAGGCACCACTATTCGCCACCGTTAGTCACGCACCACCTCGACCTATTCCGACAACCCAACTCCACCTTGTACCACCTCGAATCTATAACCCGCACAGCCCCACCACCATTAACGAACCCAAACCACTCTTCCCTCTGCAGTCACGACCTTGGACCACCATCAGCTGTAATTAATCACCCTACTGCACCTTATTCCTTTTCCCCATGGTTGCATCACCCTAACTTTGCCACTCTCGAAATCCCCCTCCCTACAAGCTTAATCTGGTTCCTTTATGGCTAAAATGTTTGTTTTATGGGGATCTTGCAATGGTGCAGTGACTACAGGTGAGGGTGGCAGTGGTGCCAGAGGTGGGTGGTAGAGGGTGGGGTAAGTGGCATTGTGGAAGGGAAGAAGGGGGCAGAGAGAGAGAGAAGAGAGAATTTTAGCAGAGAGAAAATGATAAGAATTAAAATGTAATTTTATCAAATTATTTTAATTTTTTTTATTCAAGAATCAAAATGGTCACAAACTCAACCAGAACTACCATAGGCTCCACCCATACATTCATGATTCTGGGGCCAATCTTATGATTTTACACAATTTGGGACCACATTCAAGATTCTAAACACTATAAATAAGGTCCAATCTCAGCCATCCAACCATCATTGCGAGATTCAGATTCACGGAGCATGTGACTCCCAAACAGGCAAAGATCATTTTTTTCCCGTTGAAAGTATTAAAGATTAAAGTTGATTTTTCAATGGCCACTTTTAACCTTTTACTAATATTAAGCATTGATGATAAATTAATACTAGATGAATCTATTTTGTTTCTTATTTATATACTTTACAATTCTATTAATTAAAATTTTATTTTAATGAATTTTTATCAATTATTTTATATACTTTGTTAATTTTTTACTTATAATTTAAGATTAGCATATGGAGCTATTTAAATATATTGAAAGCAATATTTACATAATTTTATTTATGAAAATAATATTTATTTAATTTTTTTTCATAATACTATTAATATAATTTATTTAAATATCTTTAAAATAAAATAAAAAAATAATATTAAAAATATGATATAACATTTCATATCTTTTTTCGTAATTATACATTCAAAAATGAATTTAAATAACATCATCTAAACAATATTTATTCTACCATAGTTATTTTTAGATAAAAATTTCTAAACATAAATCACATTATCATTAACTGATTTTTGGCCAAAATCAATTTTACAAAATCTAGTTTGAGCAAACTCCCATTTACAAACTTTAACCCAAACACACTCACTGGCTGAAATGGACTGATCTGCCAGCGCTTTTCTATCGATCAAGGCAGCCCGATAACTCAATCTCATGGTACTTTAATTTTATCTGCAGTCTGTTAATTGAGGATTGGAATATAGATTTGAAACGTACGTATTGTGAAGCTAATAGAAATGTTGATAGGCTAGGAAAATTTGCTCATAAGTTATCTCTTGGGCTTTTCTTTTTTGATAGCCTGCCTGCTTGTACCTCCCTAGAATTTCTAGCAGATTCTTTCGGACAAAGTTGGCCTCGGATTGTTTAGTTGTAATTCTTTTGAATTTAGGCCTCGATATATATGAAAAGAATTATGATATTTGTATGTACGATATTTTGGTCTCTATGTCAATATATTCTTATTTATTATTAAATAAGATGCGAGACTTAAATCAAATGGAGTCCACACCGCCACCATACGTACAAATATCATTCTTTATGGAAAAAGTCTTTGTAACCATCATTTCAAGAGATAGACTACTTTTTTCCCCCTAGTTTGAAAAACGGGGTCGACGAACCCTAAACAAACAAAAGAGAATATAATATAAATCACCCAAGAAAATAGTAGAAATTATAAGGTGTTTTTGAAGTAAGAAAAATTATTATTTGATATCTTTAAATTTTTACCAACTTAACTATGTAGTTAACTAGTCATTAATTCATTATTGATTCCTTTAACCATATCTTTTATGTTATAGCAGAGATTTTGAATATTAAGTTGTATAAAACAACAATGTTTTCATATTCAAACCCCTTGTAGACATCATTTCATGAAATAGACTCCCTTTTTGTTTTCTTTTTTTGGAAAAACAGAGGTTAAGGACCCCTAAACGAATAAACCAAAGTACAAAATAAACCGCCCAAAAAAATAGGAGAAATTATAGAGTGTAATTACTGAAGTAAGAATGGCTAGTATTTTGTATCATTAAATGCTTGCCAACTTAGCTGTTTAAATTACTATTATCTCCTACTTTAACTATATTCTTAATGTCATAAATGTGGTTTTGAACATTAAATTGTAGAAAACAAAATACTTTCTCATTATGGGAGCGTCTAAAATCTCTCAAAAAATTATTGATTTTTTAAAAAATCAAAACGTAGATTTAAATGACGAGAGTTACTTAGTTTACGGTTCGATTGGTTCAAACCGATTAAATTTATTGTTAATTATGATCAAATCATAATTAATCAAAAAAATATGTAAATAGGAGACTTGATCCGTTCACAATATAACCCGTTTTACTTCATAGTTAATTTGATCTTTAAAATAGGGGAAAAAATATTTTATCTCCCTTCACTATAAGTTATATACACTTTATTTCCAATATTTTGAAAAGCAAATTGAACTCTCAACTTTTTTAACCATACAGATCGATTCTTTTATTAACTTTGTTATTGCTTGTTAATAGAAATAGTATACATTCAAAATAATTTAGGGTATTAGGTTATACATTATTTTTTAGTTTAGAACTAAAATGCACTTGACAATGAACAGAAATTTAATAGAAGGATTAAAGTGCACATTACAAAAAATTCAAAAGTCGATTTACATGTTTTAAAAATACTGGGATTAAAGTGTATATGATTTATAATTTAGTAGGGATAAAGTGCTTTTTTTTTTCCTTAAAATATTAAACACAATGACAGGTTCAAAAATTAAAATCAAGATAATGGGGGCAAAGATAATATGCAAGCATAATAAGACGTTTCACATAATTTTTATCTTAATAGCACATCAAACTTAATAAAATAATAGAAACAAAAAATATATATAAATACCTATATACTTCTAAAAAAATTTTTAAATTTTGGTGGGGCACCTACCCCGACATTTCCTTAACCGGACCCAAATTCAAAGAATGACAATGTTAGCAAAGTCGTCTGCATAGAAGTTTTGCCTTCCCTATATATATGTTTCCACTCCCTTGCTCCTTCTATAGGAAGGTGTTGTAGGCGACACCTTTTGTCCAAAATCTAAATAGTAGAGCTGGTATACGAGCCACGATCCGTGGGTTAGTCCGTTTAATCCGCAATCCGCGTCGCTTTAACCACTCGTTTATTAGTCCTTTTTTTGTGGATTTTGTAGCTCGCACCGTTTAGCCCGTGGGTTACTCAGGTCGAGCCCGCGGGTTCATGGACCAACCTGCTAACCCGTATTTGAATTTTTTTTTCTTTTTTTTACCTTATTGAGAACTAAGCCTAAGGCTTGTTCACCTAGATCCACTCTTGACTCACTAGGAGTTTTCTCTCTAATAAGAAGGCCCAAAAGAATTTAAGGCAGAAAAAAAAAAGCCCAAAAAATGTGGAGGCAGGAAAAAAAAAGAGAGAAAATGCCCAAAAAGTTGAAGGGAGAAAAAAAAAAATGAAGACCCAAAAACTTGAAGGCAAAAAAAGAGAAGGCCCAAAAAATGAATGCAGAAAAAATCAAAGAAGGCCCAAAAAAATAGAAACAAAAAAAATTATGTGGTGTAGGCTGGCCCATGAGCCCGTGGACTTATGCAGTGTGGACGCGGGCCAGCATTTTATGAGCCCATTTAATATGCGGACTAGCTCTGTCTAGCCCATTTAAAAATAGTCCGTCGCGGACTAGGCTAAACGGGCCGGGCTGGCCCGCTTACCCACCACTACTAAATAGCATACAGAGAATCAGATTCCACAATAAGACGATGAATATTCAAGCATCGAGTTATATTTAGGTTCTGCGTAACTCCCCAAAGCTCACCTAGTAAGACCTAGAAAGGACCCAGCATTAAGGATTCTGCCACAAGTAAACCTATCAAGTATCAACTGTGGATTAAGGAACCATTAGTTTTGAGTTTAACCCAACCATCAAGTGTCTCATACTAATGGACCTGAATGGAGATGAAAGGTTGTAACCTTAAAGACAGTGCCTTCGTTCAGTGAGAAGCACTAATGACTTCAAAAACTCTGTCACGTCCCATGCAATAAGTTGATAGTAGTTCCTCCTTGATTTTATATCCTTTTTGCTCTTTTAAAATCAAATCAAGAGAAAGTTCAGATTTACAGGGGCAACAAAAATTTCTTAGTTTTATATGATTTAAATGTGTGAAGAATTGATCAACCTCTGCCAAACTTGAAAACTTCATTTTTTATCAAAAACGATTTTTTTCTATGTTCTACTTTGCTTTATGTTATTTTTAAGTGATGTTTCTCTTGGGTAGTACGCCATCCAGACAAAGTGCCTGTAGCATTTCAAACACAACTTAGATAAATTATTTTCGCTTTCTCTTCTACATACATTGTCTAGTTTCTGCATCTTATTGTTTGTTCAAGCACCATCTGATACTCTGTGTGTATGCGCACACACGTGAGCCATGATTGTATCGGAGACATATATACTTACCATGAGCACTGTGTCCTTAACCACAATTACACTGAAAAACAAATATATACCTCCAACCCGAATTATTGTATTTTACACATGACAAAACAAATTGAGAATAGGCATAACCTCTGAGGTGGGTGTTCGGTTGCTTAGAGTTGGTCCTGTATTTGAAGCAGAATATGCAGCCCAAGGTTGGTAATCTTCATTCGTAGCAACCTCAACTTCTTCATGGCTTTGTTGTGCATTAGACTTCCTTTCTAGTTTCCAGATCCCATCTAATTCACTTGTGACTTCTTTCATAGTTGGCATTTGTTTACCATTCAACGCTAGGCATCTATATGCAAGATTGGCAACTGCAATGATATGCTCTTTTTCCCCCTCTTTTCTCACCCTTTAATCAATAATATCAAATAGACAATTTTGCTTCATAGAAAGAACCAAATATGAAGCTAAACTTTTGGCTTCTTCGGGTCTTAAGGAAGATATTGGCTTTTGCCCAATCAAAAGTTCAACAAGATCTATTCCAAAGCTGTAAACATCACTCTTTTTAGTAAATTGACTAGTATTGAAGTATTCAGGATCCAAATATCCAAAAGTTCCTTGAACTACTATGGTGAGGTGAGTATCTTCAATAGAAATCATTCTGGATGCTCCAAAGTATGCTATTTTTGCCCTTTACTTTCCATCCTACAATATATTTGTTGACTTCACATCTCTATGATAAATAGGTTGAGAAGCAGTTGAGTGCAAATAAGTGCAAATAAATAGAGCTCTTGCAACTTCAGTGGCATATCCCATGTCATTGGCAAATCCTCATTTTGGCCATGCAAATATTCAAAAAGGTTACCATTATGAATGAATTCATAAACAAGCAAAGGGACTTCAGTCTCCAAACAACATCCTAATAACTTGACCACATTTCTATGATT
Source organism: Pterocarpus macrocarpus (assembly GCA_031439585.1). Taxonomy (NCBI): domain Eukaryota; kingdom Viridiplantae; phylum Streptophyta; class Magnoliopsida; order Fabales; family Fabaceae; genus Pterocarpus; species Pterocarpus macrocarpus. The sequence continues at coordinate 13,194,334 of CM062522.1, read as the reverse complement.
AATTTGTGAAAGAATGACAACTTCGTTGATAAATTTTTTAACTTTTCCTTGGTCCCTAAACTTTTTCACTGCTACAATTTTTCCATCTACTAGTATGCCCTTGTAGACGGTACCTTGGCCTCCTTTTCTGAGTACTCAGTTTATATTAAAGTGGTCGGTGGCCTACTCTAAATCCTTTAAGTTGAAGTGTATAACTTTTTCAGCATTAACCTCAGCAGAAGACAATATTTGCTCTAACAACAAACCTCCATTTTGTTTAAAGTATTTTTCTTTCCGTTTCTTTAATATTCTTTTCCTTACAACTTTAAACAACCACCACAAACCAAGGAGTAAAATAATGGATCCAATGCTTGAGAAAATTAACTGCACATTTGGCACATAAAAGACAAATGAGATTACTTTGTCTAACACAAAAATAGTTTGCATGAACCTATATCAACGTATACTTAGATACAACCACAAGGTGCGGCTTCTTTGGTTAATTATATACGTGTGAATTTCAGGTCAAGTTGATGTCCAAATAGAGACTACTTTGATACTAAACAAATTACACTAACCTCCCCTCTATTTGTAAAATTGTCTTAGGAGACCCATGAGTTTTACAAAATATTACAACGGGCTCCTCTCTTAACACTGATTGCCCTTGAAGTTTAGTGAAAATACACTTGATCTCTCCAAAAGTTTAGTGAAATTTTACTTGAATCCCCTCTGGATGTCCAATGACATTGACCGCCCCTGATATCCATGTGATTTTTCCATTATACCCTTAACCCCACCCTTGGTGTTCATGTGATTTTTCCAATATATGTTGCATGCAAAATTGTTTAATAAATTTGTTCAAAAAACAACAAAAGGCCCTCAACACTTCACCCTCTCATGCGAAAAGGAAAAAAGAGTGCAATGTTGAGGGCCTTATGTTGTTTTTTGAATTCTAATAGTTGATTTTTGGATTTTTTTTGTTTTGATTTACTAGAGTTGTTTTCTTTTGTGGTTTGAAAGTGGGTTTAAGGACATAAAAAAAAAGGGTTGGGTTTTGTTTTGGTTTCTAGTTTAAAAGTCATGTTTGGCTATTGTGTTTGGTGGTTGCGGAGCTTTTAGGGAGCTAAAAGGGATGATGAGTGGCAGGGGTGGGGTGACAATGGGGTTGGGGTTTGAGTGTCATGAGGATAGGGGCAGGGGTGGGCAAGGTGGTGGAGAAGGGGTGGGAGGTGATGGGAAAGGGGTGGGAAGTAAGGATATAATGAAAAAATCACAAGGACACTAGGGGTGGTTAGTGTCACCTAGACAACTCGAAGCAATCAAGTGTCATTTCACTGAACTTTTGGGTGAGGTTGAGTGTATTTCTACTAAACTTATGCGGAGATCAATGTTAAGAGGATAGAGCAACATTCTCTTGAGACAATTTTATAAATATAGTGAAGTCTAGTGTAATTTCATTAAATCTGAGGAAGATCAGTATAATTTACCTTTAAAGTTTTTGTTTTTAATACTCTTCTTTAAATATCCATTGACAAAATATCTTGACTTGGAAACATATATTTTGGGGGGTTGTAAAAAATATATAAGTTGTGTTTGCATTATGAAATTTCTTGTCAATGGGTAATGTACAATCTCATAGTAAATCCTCACTGAAATTGATGATAGTTGTCCTAACCTTAAAATGAGAAAATATTTTTCTCAGTGCAAACTTTCTTTTAATAAAAATATAAACATAAATAAATAAAACTTGAAACTAACATTCATGAAATTTTCCGTAAAAGAAACAACAAAACAGTTGGTAGGATTGTAAATTTTAATGAGAAAACATATGGCTAAAAATGTCATTCCAGAGGTAATATCGCCTCATGAAAGACATTATTTCTTCCTCCACACATCATTTCCCCCCATCCATTCTTGTTGAATCCCATCACTTTTATATCTCTTAAATTTTTTTTGTTGGTGTAAGATCCACAAGGAGGAAGAATCACTCTTCCTCCAGGATATAAGAAAATGTCCGGTATATATATATATATCAACAAGAAACAATAATAAATTAATTAATTAGAATAGAGTTATATCTATCAGTTTATACGTACCTAATGGTGGTTGAACTTTACTCGTAGACCCCCCCTCGATCCATAGTCTATCTGAAACATCAATTATCAAGTTAAATATATTTCTTGAGTGAAAATTCTACTAAGGATAAAATGCACATGGGATGGGATGGAAGGAAATTCAATTAAATTTTTATAAATAATTATAATGTGAAATTTAATTTTGATACATGGAGAAAAATTTTATACATGCATTTATTGATGTGTTATTACATTATCTAGTTTGTTAGCAACTATGTATGCGAATTTAAACATTATATTGAAGTTATTTCTAATAATAGGTTTATAAGTTTCGATGGAATATTTTCAATTTCCTGATATTGGATGAGGACATATTAAGAGTGTGAAGTTGTCATGTTACTAAAATCCCAACCATTTATCATTATTACAAACACATCTACGGTTTAATTTTGAAAACATCAGCTATTAAAAATGCCATTTTAATTATTATTTAAATCCAATTATTTAACCCTATAACATACAAGTTCCTCCATCTTATCAAAAAGGAGAGATTCTTCATGGATACTAATGTCAAATCTCATATTTAGATAACTAAAGAAGCAGGAGGAAAGCCTTATTGAGTTTGGTGGAGAAGTGGTATGACAGGCGTGATGTATATTGGAAGCAGATGTCTAGATCGAAATTGACAAAGGAGATGGACAGGAATAGAAGATATTTTCATGTAGTAGCTGGGACTAAAGCTAGGAGGAAGGCAATCTTGAGTCTAAAAATTGGAGGGGATGAGGTACAGTGTCCAAGAAGAATTAAAAATGAAATCAAGGGTTTCTATAGGATGTCATATAAATAGGAAGTTTGCCCAAAAATAAGCGTCTAGGACGACCTAGTGAATAGCATCTCAAGGGAGGAGGTTGGATCACTTGAGGAATGTCCAACTAGGGAGGAGATTAAAGCTGCTGTTTGGTCGTGTAAGCCATCTAAAGCACCAGTGGCGGACGGTTATAACTTGAATTTTATCAGGAAATTGTGAGATGAAATAGGTGAGGAGTTTTGTTCAAGAATGGAAGAATTTTTTAATTCTGGTTCTCTCCCAAGAGGTTCAAATATTACATGGGTGACCTTGAGTCCTAAGATAGAAAGGGCAAGTGAGATTAAAGATATCTGACCCATCAATATGGTAGGAAGTATATGTAAAGTGGTATCTAAATTACTTGTCATTAGGTTGAGAAAGGTCATGCCTAAACTTGTGGGAGAAACTTGAGTGCTTTTGTATGTGGAAGGCAAATTCTTGACAGAGCATTAATTGCAAGTGAAACAGTTCATTGGATGAAAAAGAAGAAGAAACTAGCATGCATTATTAAATTGGACTTTTAGAAGGCTTAAGATCGTGTAAGATAGAGTTTTGTGGACTCAGTATTACAAAAAATGGGCTTTGGCAAAAGGTGGAGAAGATGGATTAGAGCCTGTATTACCACAACCTCGATGTTTATCTTGGTTAATAGAACTCCTACTAAACCATTTAGGATGGAGAGATGCCTAAGACAAGGTGACCCTTTATCTCTTTTTTGTTTGTGTTAGTTGCTAAAGTCTTTAATAGACTGATTTCCAAGGCTGTGGAGAAAGGTATTATCCAGTCTTTACAAGTAGGTAACAAGATAGTTGACCTCTCCCATTTGCAGTTCACAAACGACACACAATTTTATTTTGCCCTCAACAGGAGAACATAATTAGGAATTATATGAGGTTGCTTCAGTGTTTCAAAGTAATGTTGGGTTTGAGCATTAATTTCGATAAGTCTATAATCATTCCTCCAAATTGTGAGTCAGCTTGGAATAGGAAGATCAGTGCAATGCTGGGGTGTGATATTGGAGAACTGCCAATGAAATACTTTGGTATTTCTTTGGGTGCAAATCCAAACATATTAGAGACATGGAGGCCAATTATTAATAAGGTTGAGAAAAAGTTGTCTTGATGGAAATCCAAGGTTCTTTTGAAAGCTGAGAAATTGGTTCTAATTAACTTAGTGTTGAACAGTTTACCTTTATATTATTTGGGACATTTAAGATGCCAAAGGAGGTGTCAAAAAAGATCATTGCATTATAGAGCAAAATTTTCTAGGGCAATAATGGGGGAAGGGCAGGTTTACCATTGATAATTTGGAGCCAAGTTCAAAAGCCCAAAGAAGATGGGGCCTTGGGTGTAGGGGATTTGGTCATTAAGAGCTCAGCTTTACTCTTCAAGTGGTGTTGGAGATTTCTAAGGAGGAGTGTCCTCTTTGGAAGAAAGTTGTATGCTCTTGCAATAACATTCTTCCCGCAAAATTGTTATGCACTCAAGATATAAAGAAGAATAAAGGGACCTAGTCAGCTATATGTAGTGTTAATTTTAACGATGATTAGATACTAAAGTCTATGGTAGAAGGAATTAGAATGGAGCTTGGTGACAGTAAACACACAAGGTTTTGGGAGGACATATGGTTAGATGTTGGCAAATTAAGAGAAATCTTTTCCAAGGCTATTTTTGCTGTCAAATTGGAAGAAATGCTATGTTGGGGATTGCAGTTTTTGGGATGGACTTCAATGGATTTAGAATTTTTAGTGGAGAAGATCTTGGTTTCAATGGGAGTTAGACTTACTGAGTGAATTTCATTTGACTTTGGCATAAGTAAAGCTGAATAGGTCTTCAAATGACAAAATCAGTTGGAAATTTGATAAGAATAAGGCATTTTCAGTGAGTTTGCTATCAAAGGTAGTACTAGTTAGAAAGAAAGAACAAATGAGGTTAATGGCTATAGTTTCACAAAAGCAGTATGGAAAATGTTAATACCATCGAAAATTGAGCTCTTTGCCTGGTTTATTCATTAGCAGGATCAATATTGAAGATAGATTGCACAAACTTGGGATTATTCCTTAGGAGCAGATTCAGTGTAACCTTTGCAATAGATTAGATGAAAGCATTGATCAACTCTCCACACGTGTGAATTTGCTTGGTACCTTCGGTGTTTCTATTTGAGAAAATGGAATGTTTCTTGGGCAGCCCCAACAGATCAATGATGTTTTTTTTAGACATGGTTGGCTGTAAGGTTAAAGAAAGAGTTTAGGAAGCCTTGGCGTACTGTTGGTTATTTAGACAATTTGGAGATATGGGAATAGTTGCATTTTTTAGAATAAAGAAATTAGCAGCGAAGAGGCTTTAAATATGACAATATTCTTTTTTTTCCAATGGTGTAATCATACTAATATATGAAGTGCTGATTTATATAAGTTGTAGTTGTGGTTGTATTCATACCTTGATGGTATATTGGCAAAAAATGAAATTGATCTGGTTGTGATAAGCAAATAAGTACGTTGTTCTAGTGGAGTTATTTGGGAGCGGTTAAAACTAAATGAAGAAATTGGATATCAAGTTTGAAGTTGGTGATTTTTTCAAAAGGTTGGTTTTTAGGAGCCTTAATTAGGTGGGGGACTGTTGGCATGATAATTGGACTTATTTTTATGTGCTCAATTGTGACATGGGATTAGGTAATGAGATTTGTTAGAATTTTGCCTGATCTATTCTGATTTGTTTGAAATGTGCAGGTGAAGCCAAACTGATCTTTAATCCGTGATGTGTAACAACATGTAGTGGCCAACGAGTTATATGGGAGTATGGAAAGGTGTACTTTGAAAGCACCTAAGTTAATTGAATGTTACATGGCTTCTCCTATTGTTTACTGGATCTTTTTTTGGTGGAAAAGTGACTTCACCCCACAATCTCCTTGCTGGATGTAGGTTTTCAAGGAAAAGAAAAAGAAAAAGAAACAAAATAAAAGGTAGAAGGAGAAAAAGAAAGAGTGGAATACGGAAAAAAAAAGTAAAAAAAAAAAGGGAAATGAAAAGGAAACAGCGAAGAAATAGAAAAAGAAAAAATTATGTCATGCCAAGAAATAGAAAAGGTGTATGTAGCACAAGAACAAGCAAATGATGGTATGGAAAGTTACAAAGGACATGTCAGATAAGGGTGGGTAAGGATGGGTTATTTATGTGAGTCAAGATGATGTTTTTATGTGTAGTAGGTGGTTAGATTCATATTAGTCTCAAAAGGAAGCCTCTTCAAAGTGTAAGGGTTTGGTGAAGTTGATATTTAAAATTGTTTTGGAGCAATAATTAAAGACTGAGTATAGAGGGGGGATTATTGTTTGTGTTGATTGCTTGGGGTGATGTGATGATGTGTATAATTTAGAAATAACTATCAAAGTTGGGAAGTCGGTTTCCAAAGTAGGGCTTGAAAGGTTAATTAGGTGTGGTCAAAATTTTTGGTCTGGGGTTATTATGCCTTGGAGCTGCAATTTTATCTCCATATTGTGCTGTTTGGAATTGATATGGGTGTAATTAATGTTTGTAGTGCATGGGGCTAGGGTGACAAGATCAAACGGGTGGTTTTTTTTGAAAAATAGCTACAAGGGTGATGTTTCAACCAAGTTTAGGCAATGGAAATATGTTGTTCAATAAGTATCTTAACAAGATTTCTTTGTTTAAGTCTTGTGTTTTGGAAGAGTGGAAAAAAAATCAATACATGGAAAGAGAGAGAAAAAATTGAAATTGAAAAAATGATATTGAGATTAGGTTGTACAAAGAAAAGTCGAGAGTTGACAAGTGAGAAAGGACAAAAAAAGAGTAGATATTGAGAGGTAAAGAAAGAGTGACCAAAAAAAAAGGAAAAAAAAAGATAAAAAGAAGAGGGAGGAGTTTAATATAGGTTATGAAAGAATGAGAAAATGAAAAAAGGGGAAAGGTTGTCTTATTATGGCTGGTGTATTGATTTGCAATACAGATGGCTTTCATATCTATTTGTACAGTTTTGTATAGAATTATGTTTTCAATAAATATCATGTAATGCTTTGGTTCAAATTCATTTGGAAAATAGATTCAAGTTTCAAGTTCTTTGGAATCAAGATTCAAGTTCAAGTTCTTTTAGAATCAGAGAAGTAGCATAGCTGGTTGTTTTGATGGTATGACAGAATAAAGGAACAAATATGTTCTTATTGGTATTCCTAAGAAGGAGGGTGTTATATCAAATAAATATCATGGGAGTAATTGTACATGCCAGGTGCAAGTCTCATTCTTTAAAGGTGCTATTTTTTTCTGGATAAGATTGACTTAGATAGAATTTTGAATATATTATTGTCTAATCCTATTAAAAGGTTGATACACATGCGTAGGTGGTTTTTTGGCAATGAGATGGCTTGAGGATAATAATGTTTTGCTTCACGTATAGGTTATTAAGTGTTAATGTGTAAAGGGGTGGGTCATATGAGTTTTGGGGTGATGCTTTTGTTGTTGGGTAGATGAGATCTGCTCATTAATTAGAGCCTGAGTGGATTTTTAGTTCTAATTTTGTTTCTCGCTTCTTTTGTGAGGATGTTCAGCTTTATTCAAGTCCCACTAACCTTATTGGAAAAGAAATAAAATGAAAAGGACGGAAAATTAATTTCATTAAATTTGTCTATTATAATATTTAGGGTTTATTAGATTGGGGCCTATATGTGGACATGAAGAAGATGATTGAATTGTTGGAATTCAGACCCTAGGAACAAAAGCTGACTACGAATCAAGTAGACTGGTAGCCAACGCTAGGATGGACAAGATTGAAATAGCTATTGAAGCCTTGTTGGAGAATGTAGCTACTCAGAATACACACCATGGTTGTATGAGCTCATACTTAGAGGGTTCTTCACAAGATTGCCAACTATTTCAAGTGTGCAAATGTCAAATTGGAATTTCCTTGATTTGATGGTACAAATGTGTTATAATGGATCTATAGAGTAGAGCAGTTCTTCCATTATTATGCTACCCTTAATATAGAATTAACCATTGCTGCAATACATATGGTGAAGGATGTAGTCCTTGGTATGAGATGATGCAAAGACCAAATCCTTTCCATTCATGGCTGGCTTTAATAAGAGCCCTTAAGATAGAATTTGACCCTTCACCGTATGATTGCCCTTGAGCTGCCTTGTTTAAATTGAACCAAATAGGGTCTACTAATGACTATTACATGGAGTTATTGTCTCTAGCCAATAAAGTTTATGACATAAGTCCATGTGCCCTTCTTGAGTGAAAGTGGATATCAAAAGAGAAGTGTTGGCCTAAACCTCTGTCTCATTGCTTAAGACAGTAGCATTAGTAAGACTTTATGAAGAAAAATACTACACATTGATCAAGTAAACCGTCCTATATAGTAACTTCCTACAAAAATTAGACCTCAACCTAAACAAGCCTTACCACCATTATTACCTACACCTACACCTAAACTAGCTTCCATACTCATAAAAACAAACACCATCAAGAAAATGGCCCCAACTTAAATACAATTAAGAAAGGAAAAGGGCTATGCTTCACTTGCAACGAAAAGCTTACATTCAATCACAAGTGCCCCAATAAGCATTTGATGATACTTTAATCATAAGATGATATTTCTCTAGAATTAGAACCAGAACCGCCACATGAAATGCAATCTGATTAGGAAGTATTAGCAATTGATCATCATTTATTAATGAATGAATTGAAGGTGGCACCAAAGTAGGAATTATTAAATTTGATGGCAAGTTGAATAGAATAACCATACAAGCATATATTGGTTGATTGGGGCAGTTCAGATAACTTTTCATAGCCAAGATTGGCTAAATTCTTGAAGCTACTTGTAGAACCTACTCCTTTATTAAAAATGATTGTTAGTAAAGGAAATCACATGGTTGCTGAAGGATTAATTAGAGAAATCGCAGTGAAAGTTTAAGGGCATGTTCTCTAATTACTTACGGACTTAGTACCCATATTAGGGGCAAATTTAATTCTAACGGCAGCATGGTTAGTCACCATTGGTCCTCATGTGGCTAATTATAGCTCACAAAATATTAATTTTATCAAGGAGGAAAATTCATAACATCGCAAGGAGACATTAATAACCAGCTTAGGTAGAACTAGATCATATTAAAAGACTCCATCATACAAATGCCATAGTTGATCTGTATATAATGTAGTTCAAGAGCCTAAGACCTCATCACATGAGTAAGTTTTTGGTAAACTAGTAAGACGACCTCCAACTAGAAGCCAAGACCACTCAATTCGCCTACAAGAAGGATCCAATCTTGTCAAGGTGAGACCTTATTATCGCTATCCAATAATCAAAAGAAGCAGAGAGAAAAGATGGTTAAAGATATGTTAGATGAGGAAATTATTCAACCTATTGTGAGCCTTTTTCTTCTACGATTCTTTTAGTTAAAAAAAAGTATGGTAGCTGGCATTTTTGCCTTGACTATAGAGCATTAAATACTATAACTATCAAAGATAGTTTTCCCGTTCCAATAGTAGATGAATTAATAGATGAATTAAATAGAGTAGCCTACTTCTCTAAATTGGACTTAAGGTCCGGATACCATTCGATTTTGCTCAATTCCATTGAGAGGCATAAAATTGCATCTAGAAATCACCAATGGCACCATGAATGGTTGTCATGCCCTTTAGTCTTACTAATTCCCTGCCACTTTTCAAAGCCTAGTGAATCAAATATTCCAAGTCCTCTGAGAAAATTTGTATTGGTCTACTTTGATGACATCCTAATATATAAACTTTACGTAGTTGAATCATTTGACACATTTTAAGGCTATACTAAGAATTCTCCAGAAGGAAAAAGCTATATGCTAAGCTATGTAAATGCTCCTTTGGTGTAAGAAAATTAGATTACTTTAGGCACATAATTATAGATTTAGGGGATGCAATGGACAAAACCAAGCTTAATGTAGTTGCAGACTGGCCTAGACCCGAAAGCATTAAGCAATTGAGAGCATTTTTGGGACAGAATGTGTATTAGCAAAGGTTTTTTATTAATATATAGAATATGCTTGTTTAGCCCCATTATTGATTGACTTATTAAAGAAAGAAGCATTTAAATGGAGCCCAACAACAAATTCCATATTTTAGGCTGTCGAGGATGTAATAAACTCAACTCTTGTTCTAGCTCTACCTAACAATCTCAACTATTGTTCTAGCTCTACCTAACTTTTATCTTCAACTCACCTTGGAAACTGATTCCTTAGGAATGGGTATAGGGGCAATCTTAAGTCAATCTAGTCATCCAATTGCTTAATTTTCAACGAAATTGTCTCCAAGACTATAGAAACAATTTGCATATGAAAGGGAGTTGTATGCAATAATAGAGGCAATTGCTAAACTTTCATACTATCTACTCGCAAACGAGTTTGTTATCAAAATTGATCATAAGAGCTTAAGGTCATTGTTGGATTTGTCACTACACATGCCTGAGCATCAACAATGGTTGTATAAATTACTTGGCTATGACTTCTTTATCCAATACAAGTCAAGAAAGGAAAATATTTTTGCCGATGCACTGTCAACATCTATGTATTTGGCAGTGTCAACTCTTACTAATAAATTGATCACTAAATTGAAGCGGTTGATACAATAATTTAGAGAATTATTTGATGTTGACAAAATGTCAAGAACAAGTGATGCAAAACAAGAATTACTTAGTTAGAAATGCACTGCTCTATTGGAAGGGAAGATTAGTAATTCCTAATGGCAACACAATAAGACAAAAAATTATTGACTGAATTTCATAGGTTCACAATTGGATGACATTCAAGGGTGGCCAAAACTACTACTAGAGTTTGTTTACAATTCAATTGGCCAAGGATGCAACATGACATAAAGGAATTTGTGCATAATTGCTCCATGTCTAAACAAGCTAAAATTGAGAAATGTTGCCAACTGGTCTTTGTAACTACTACCAGTCCCAAGACAAGTTAGGGATGATTTTGCCATGGATTTTATTACAAGCCTTCCTTCATCTCATGGTTATACAATGGTGATGGTGGTAATTCTAACAGATTGTCAAAATTTGCACTTAATAACTTTGAGAGCACACTACAACAAAACACAATTGGTAAAAGCTTTTGTTACTCATATTGTTAAATTGCATGGCATCTTGAAATCAGTAGTCCCAGACGGAGACAAGGTATTCATGAGTCTCTTTTGGAAGCAGCTATTTAAATTATAAGGAATTGTCAGATGGTGGCTTGCTTTTGCAATGCACAATGTGAATAATAATGGCTTGTAGCTTTTTATAGTGTTCCTATGTCAACAATAGAAGGTAGACAATTTTTCTCTCATTTGAAAAAGTCATACGGTGCAAGTAGTTGTTGGTTGGGTGGTGAAATTGCATTAAATGCAATTGTGTAGGAAGGCTCTATAAATAGAGGCCAAAAACCACAAGAATCAGCACAAAAAGCAAAAGCTAATTTCTTTAGCTTCTGGTGAGTGAGTAACCTCTTATACTGAGAGTAATATTTAGAGAGTGTGTAAAATTTCAAAAGTGTAGTGAGTGATATACATTGGGGATTTTGGGTATATTTTCTAGTAGTTTGTAGTACTATAAATTATAGTAGAAGATAGTCTTAATGGGAAACACTATATTGTAATTATCTTTAAATATAGTAGATATTTTTTAGAGTTTGTCCCGTGGTTTTTCTCTCATTATTTTGAAGGGTTTTCTACGTTAAAGTTTGGTGTATAGTTTCTTGATATATTTTGTTGGTGTGAACAATGACAAGTGGGTCTCACTATAAAGTACTATTCATGTGCTTTATTTTATTTGTTACTCTCCACATAAATTTGGGCACACTTCCGGTTACATCCATAAAGTGTTTAATACACTTGGGGTATACCCTACTCTGATATCCCTAACAAGTGGTATCAAAGCCACTTAGTTTCAGATCTAAGATGTTAGTGCCAAAATTTGAAGTGGAGAAGTTCGATGAATCCAACGACTTCAGTTTATGGAAGCTAAAGCTGCAGGCATTGCTAGGTTAGCAAGGTCTGGCAACAGCATTGGAGGGCAAGGACAAATGGTCGAAGTCATTATCTATTGAGAAGAAAGAGGAGATGATGGTCAAAGCACGTAGTACAATACAACTAAGCCTGACAGACTATGTGCTGTGAGAGTTTATGGCAGAGAAGACTACTGATTCACTATGGAAAGCTTTGGAAGAAAAATATTCCATAAAGACTATGTCAAACAAACTTTATTAGAGGAAATGACTATACGTTCAAATAATCAGGAGAAAAAATCAATTCGAGACTACATAGACAACTTCAACCAGATGATCTCTGATATTGAAGCAGCTGGAATAAAAGTAGAAAATGTTCATCAGGCCATGATTGTTGACTTCACTACATCCATCCTATGATAATTTGCATGATACTATACTATATGGTAGATCCAATATCATGATAAAAAATGTCAAAGAAGCTTTGATGATAGAGGAACATCAGAAATTAGTATCCAGACCCAATGCTGATAATCCTGCAAATGGCCTGTTCGTGATGAGAAAGTGTAGTCAAGAAAGAGGATCGAGAAGCACGAGCAAGAGAAGATCAAAGTCCAAAAGGAACAAATTTGTGATGTGCTATCATTGTCACCAGATAGGGTATATCCGAAGAAATTGCCCAAAGAGAAAAAGAGAAAAGGGAAATCAGGAAATTCTGCCAACATAACAATTGCAAGTTTTAATGATAGTGATGTTGGTTCCGCTTTAATAGTATCCACTTGAGAGCCAAAATTTACCTAATATTCCATGTTTCTCTATTAAAGAAATTTAAGGGTGATTCTACAATCCTTTACCTCCCACCACCACTTATGACTTCAGAAATAGGCCTTACATTCCAGCTAGTGGAAATACTAGCATCAAAAGATATCGCGCAAGGCTCCGCTTTGGTATCTCAGGTGCTATTCAAATGAAAAAATACTGATGTAGCACATTTCTTCTCAAAGGAGGATAGGTTTGGCCCGGTGACTGATCGTGCTACAATGTACTCGTCCTACCTACACGCACCGGCAACCGAAGTCTAGCAAACATACGACGATCTTCATGCATGAATAGCCGGAAGGAGGCAGACGATAATAAAAGAGGACCGAAGCAACGTGCATGGGAGAATATGACCGATGTGGAGTAGAGTTATCCTCATTTCAACCTTAAGGATAAAGTTGTTCTCAAAGGAGAGAGGGTAATGCAAGAGATGCCAGGCTAGATGACACACAAGATGCTGATGTGGAAAGTGCAATCAGTTTGAGAATCAGTAAAAGGAAAAGTTAGTTATGGGAGAGGATGGGTGTTACAAGATTTGTGATTGGAGGAGGTGAAGAAAAGCAGCAGGGGGAGAATTCCTAACTTAAGGCTGTGCTTGGAACGGGGGTTATAAATGTGGTGGAAAATGGGATGACTTTATTTCAGAAGGAGGCATGATTATGGTATGCAAATCTTCTCTTCCTCTTTGTTGAGACTTCATTTGCAGTTTGAAGTAGCGAGACAATGGCACAGTACTGAAGTTTTCATCCTCGAAGTTCATTTGTAGTTAATTAAGCTTCTCTGTAATTTTGGGTCATACTTGTTTCTGTTCGACCATACATTATTCAAACTGAATTGGTTTGACTTTCCTTTATACTCATTATAGAAGTGTTATATTAATATCTATGCAATTATTTTTCATCAAAAACAGTCACTGCGTCTGCCACTTTCCCCATCTTGCATAATCCATTGATCATTGTATTGAATGCAACTGTGCTTTTGGTAAAATCCTGACTAAAATTTCTTTCCACGACCTCATATGAGAGCCCTGTTAGAATTTCCTATTTTGAAAAAGCAATCAAGCAACGTGGAAGATGGCAGATGATGGGTGCCTACTACTGTAGTATAGTGGTATTTTCGCTAGAGCGTAATCGAAGGCCAATACAATATTGCTTTCGCTCGACATTTTCCTCTGTAATATGCATCCACTCATAGTAGCAAGAGTATTGTTATCCTTTTTTTTTTTTTTTCCCAATGGCTTTGTTGCACTTGCTTTTATTCTCAAAATCAAAAGAAACTATGTGATAAGGTACCATTTTACTTTCTTTGTATGTTAGTGTATATTACCATTGATTTCCTAATTAGCATTTGGTCTTTGAAAATGGCAGTAGGATTTGAAGCTGTGAACAATAGGTTTGGTGGTTGGCAGTGAGTTGACAGAAGGTGAGGGAAGGGAAGTAAAGTGGAGGGAAAGGTGGTGAAAGAGGGTGTGTGGAAGAAGTTTGGATGAATGTTAAAGTAAGGCTGGAATAGAATTAAATAATTAGATTTCTTAACAATTAAAATAGCTGATGAGTTATAACCCAAGTGACACCTCTCTACTCTTATCCAAGAGCGTTATATATATTATATATAATATATATTGATGACATATTAGTTGCATTTCTTAGTTTTTATGTAAAGATGCATGGCCGCCACTATCTTTCTAATCATTTGTGAATATATACTTGAGTTGCAGCAGGGAAAGGGATGATACCTCTGATACAGCCTCCATCGATGTAGGGATTGCCACGGAATCCGTTGTCGCAGTAACATGTCCGACCTGAGTGACTGTCTTGTGCCTATGCCAAGGTATATATATATATATATATATACAAATGAATTATGAAGCACAATATTAACATGATATGAAATGCAAATTACAGAACCATTGTGGCTAAAGGAGTGCGGAGTGATAGTCCTTTTGAGGTGAATATGCATTTCTTATCTTAGTAAGGTGGATATTTATATTACGAGCCATAGCATTTGTCACGTCAGTCGTTTAATTAATTTCCTCGAATTTTCTTCTAAGGGAATCGGAGATTATCACTCCTAGCTTCCGCCTGCTTGCCGGCGAAATTCTACAAAGACACAAGGACTAATAATTTGGATAGAAGAGTAGAAGACTATAAACTATGCTGTTCTATGCTGAATATTATGCTACAAAGGGAATCATATCCTGGTCACCCAGTCGAGACAAATAAGAAATTAGATAACGACGTGCAACGCTGTTTTATGCTTGATATTATTATGCTAGGAAGGTTTATGATCAGCACTGTGTCAAGACTTAAGCTAGATGAAAGGCAATCAAGGAAAAAGGGTATTATAAGTGAAAACGATTAGTTTGTCGTGTTCCTTCCTAGCGAAGTGTACATGGACCTAATTAACAAGGGGGATTCTCTGATGCAGACAGCGGTCAAATCTTCATGTGAAGATCTGCGCATCTTTTTAAATTTTTTGTTGCAGCACCAGTCAAATGCATGCCGCAGCACAAATGGCAAAGCCAAGCGTCCCTCGTCCCAAAGAGGCTTACTTCGACTCTCATTCTGCAACATATTTTTCCCTTTTTTCTTTTTTTTGTAATTTTCTGTTTGGCAATTGATCTTTTTTTTTTTGGGGCATGTATGTGGCAATTGTTGATATACATTAAAACAAAATTGTGATAATATATACATTGTAATACACATCATTAAAAAGAGATGAAAATGTATATATTAATCATTAAAATTAATACTTATTGATATATTATTGTAATATTTAAGTAAAAATTTAATAAAAAAACTTTGTTTTTCTACCTTCATCTCTTTCTTTAACATTATAATTAAAAAAATTATAAATTATTTTGTTTGTATTTAATATACTTAATCCCTGTAAGATATATATAAAAAATTCAATTTTTTATTCTATCTTCATACAATTTAATTTAATTATATTATACGTAAGGCTTTTAAGCTCATATATATATAATAATATAAATAATTTTTAATATTATATGATAAAATGCGCATACTTGTAAAATATTATAAAATACATCTTTATATATAACTAATTTAAGATGAAATAATTATAGAAATAAGAACTATAATTGTGATATGATTTTGCTTGATGATTGTGGACTTCCACTTGAAAATATTGAGAAAAAAATTATATATGAGAATTTATATTAAAAATTAATTAGATATGAATTGCAATGTATAAATTAGAAAGTATTAATATAATAAGATTTTGTATATTTAAAAAATGTGAAACACACCCATTACAAATATAAATTTTATTTATCAATATAAAAAAAATTAAAGACTCAAAATTCAATTTGATTAATTATATATACATTATAATGATTGTTGGTTAATGGTTAAAATAAAATAAAAATAAGATATTAAATTTCTTAGTTTTTGTCACAAAAAAGACATTAAATTAATTAAAAGAATGAAATATGTGTATATTATTGCAACGTTTTTTTATAGTGTATGTATAATTTTAACAATTATTAAATAAAATTTTAAACAAATAAAATAATTGAAAGCTACCCAAAAACAAAAAAATCCAGCAGGTGGGGGGGTGGTTTGAGGATCGAACCCAGCACCTGAAGGTCAGTGCAAATACCAAAACCTGTGTGCTGACCATGCGAGCTACATCGCGCGTGCAGTCTGTCGGGTTCGCTTAAAATATATTAAAATAAAAGCAAATCTTCAGGTGAAGATTTGACCACCATCTGCACCAGAGAATGCACCAATTAACAATGGCGGAGTGCACAGGTGGGCCTCTTAAGAAGGGAAATACTATTAAGCTGGATCTACTGGTAAGATGTAACGAAGGAGTCAAGGAGATGCAAGTAAATAGAGAATAGATGGTGTGAGGTAGATGCTGTACATGGAAGTAGAAGTTTATTTCGTGTATGGAAAAATAATTTGTTTTTAAAGGCCAAAGATGATTATGCATGAAAAGGGTGTCAGTTGAAAAGGTTGTAATAGTGACAGACAAATTTTATAACAAAAGTTTGTAAATTTTATAAGCAGAGATCCAGGTTTATGGTTTTATTGTTAAAAGCAGATATTAAGGTTTTAATGTAAAATTTAAGAGCAGAGATTAAGATTTCATCAATTATTATGGGGCTTTAATGGAGTTTTGAAGCTCGACCAAAGTAAAAGCAAACGCGACACAGAGAAAATCAAAGAGGTATGAAATCTTGGTGCATTCTGCAATGCACCTTACAACATAAGGTGCATCATGCACCTAATGCATAAAGTAAGGTGTATTGTGCTTCTCCTCCTTGTTTTCACTTTTCTTCCTCCGTTCAAGTAACAAGCCACCATTTTAACCCAGCGCCATTGCTTCCATAGCCCAGTGCCACTGCTTCCACCACCGATCATCGTGCTGCTTGTCTCTACTAGCTCCAACCTTTGCGACATGCTCCACCACCTCCACTCCAGCTGCTGCATCACACCACCGTGCTCGGTTGCCGCATTGTGCGCGAGCCATCTCAGCCCGTTGCGCCATTGCCAGTTGAGGCTCCCAGTTGGCTCAGGTCTTCACTTCTCTGCCATCCTCTCTCTCTCTCTCTCTCTCTCTCTCTCTCTCTTGGTGTTGTCAATGTTGTTTTTGGTGTTGTTGATGTTGGGCTTGGTGGAGGATAGTTGTTTGTGACCGCTAGTGTCACCTCTAAACAAATCACCACCCACCGAGGTCAGTCTTTGCGATGAGGTTCTTCTCCCTTTGATCTTCCAAAACCTTTGTGGCCTTTTTCAGTGCATTGTTCCTTGTCGGAGCTCCACCATGCTCGGCCACGGTGAGTGCATCCAGAACGCGATGAAATAGTTGCATGGAGCCACTTCATCTGCAATAGGACAAGGGGGAGCCGCTGGCTGCGAAGAGAAGTTGCGAGTGTGGAGGGAGAGGAAGGAGATAAAAGGGGGTCATTTAGCCACATTCTCAACTTCATTCAACCACACTTTCTAAATGTGGGCAAAATATAGGTGTAGCTGCACGCACCCTACTTTGCGGGGTGTATTGCGGAACGTGCTTGAAATCTTTAAGGTGGTTTGGTTTTAGTTATATTCTTCTTTTTAACTTGGCATTTTCTCTTTGATCGATGTAAGGTCTTTTAGTGTCCTCCGCTCACATAAATATCCGACTGAGGTTATTTGTAGAAAAAAGTTTAACATTAAAATAAAATAAATAAAAATAAAATGTACACTAAAAAAACTAGTGCTGTTTGATAATTTGGAGTGCAATTGTTTCAACTCTTTTTTTAACAAAAAAAGTAAATTTTGGCCTAAAACATCATTTTCTATAAAAGTTGTTTATCTTAACTTTTGCTTAATAGCTTAAAAAGAAGTTGTTCTTAGATTTTGGGTAAAAGTTAAAATGAATAACTTTTTTTAAAAGTGATTTTTTTTAGGAGTTGAAAAGTCACTTTTTATAAAAAAAAAAAATGAAACAAACGAACCCTTACTGCCTTCATCTAATTAATATTTTATTAATCTAATTATAATACAAATATTATTTTGAAAAATTTAAGATCTAATTACATTTAAATAAATATACTCAATTTTTTTTTCCTTCCTCTCTAAGTTCCTCGCTATGTACCCTAGGTTGGATCTTGCTTTGCATTTAATGTTTTTTTAAAAAAATTTACTTACACAATTTTAAATTCAATCAAATTTATCTAGAATTGCAGTCTATTTCTAAGGTGTAATTGGGTTGGTTTGATTCATGTTTAAGGAAAAAAATAAATTCAACTTGATAAAATTTAATTAGTCTGATTTTTAAAAATTTTTTCAAAATATCTAAACAAAATCAATCCGATTAAGTGAATAGATAAATTCTTTAAACAAATGCAATCAAAAAGAAGATAAAAGACAACTTTATTATACTAAAAGATTAACTACAAAAATTTGACAGTTTATAAGTAAATAAATAAATAGCTGATCAGGTGGTTGGGCTAAATTTTTAGTCAATCAGGTTGAAAAAGAAATCAATTCAAGTAAATTCTATTACTTCAATTTGGATTTTGAGATTTTTCAGTCAATCCAATCCGATTAACACTTATGAATATCTATTTGAATGCTCTAATTATAAGAGAACTCACATCATGCAATTAATGCAGTAAGATAAAACTTCTCATGTGTTCCATGAGCTTTTCATCCTCTTATTTGAAAATTCTACATGACAATATTATATGTTAATTTTACCATTAATTAGATATTTTTATAAGTTTCATACTTGATCCCACATTTTTAATCAATGATAAATATTAACATATAATTTTGTCATATAAAATCTTCAATTGAGAGGATCAATTCCTGCTATCTTAGCTATCTTAATTTCCAAACTTAGCGACAGTCACGCCACGTTTGTTTTTTCTCTTTTATTTGCATTCACATACGTACATTTTTGTTTAAGTCACAATTACAATAGAATTTGGTTTATCTGTAATATATATATATATATATATATATATCAATGAGAAACACACCCTGTACGCATCCAAGGAATAGGCCAAATATCCCACGGTATAATATGTAAGTAAAAGCCTTGTAACGCCTTTGCCCAGCTTTAATTCGTGCCCAAAATTAAGGGGGCTCTTATTTGAATATATCTTGCGGACATATCAGAGAACACTTACAAATAAAACAACAAAGTACACAAAAAATTAGTGTAGTTTGATAATTTACCTACGCCTAATTGAATTTTTTATTGATCAAATGACAATACAAATATTCCTATTTTGGCAAGTTTAAAATAATCAAATATACTCACTAATTTTCTCTGTTCATTTCTTTGTTCCTCTCGCTGCGTTTGTTGTATCCTGATATGGACTTTTTGACCTATATGTAGTGCTTTTACAAGCAATTTACCAAAGTGTAGGTATTTTTAAACAATTTACCAATCTGTTGTTGTTTATGCCACAATGGAGTTTTTTATTTTTAGTGTTAATGTCAACCGGGGGTAGCGGGTTGGAGTCGCACCAGCCATGGCGTCAAAAGGCGCTGATTGACAGTGCGCCAACTTTGGCGTTCCACCAAACCACGCCATCAAGGAACCAATCAACTTTCACGTGACTCCCAATTTCTCTACATATATATCGTCCCTGCTATTCGTCCACACATGCCGCGTCCTTCAACTCATACTTTGCTCTTTGCAGTCTCAAATTTTTTAACACAATGATTTTTTAAAAAATGAACTCATGAAGAAAATTAAAGCCTAATGTTCAAAACTAAATATATCCCTAATAATCTCTTTAATAAATTTTTTAATATTTAGCCTAATTTTTTTTTATATAAATATCCTAATAAAACTTTTTAAAACTAAACTCATAAAAAAAATTCACTGGAAGCTCTTACAATTTTCTTAAAAAAATTAATAATATTTTTTCAAATTGAACCCTTTGATAAAATTTGAAGTCTAATCTTAAAAAGACAGAGAGAGCGAAAAATAAACTCATAGATAAATAGAATATTTTTTAACACAATAATTTTAAAAAAAGAACTCATTAAAAAATTAAAGCCTAATGTTTAATTTCTTTAGCAAAATTATTATACTTATGAATAGAAAGTAAATAAATTAAAAATTGTAAGTAACAAATATTTAATTTTAAATTTTATTTGTAATTCAACAGTTCCTATAAAAGTAATTTAAAATTAAATATTTGTTACTTATATTTTTTAATTAATTTATTTTTTGTTCATAAGTATAATAATTTTGCTAAAGAAATTAAATATTAGGCTTTAATTTTTTAATGAGTTCAATTTTTTAAAAATTGTTGTGTTAAAAAATATTCTATTTATCTATGAGTTTAATTTTCTCTTCTTTGTTTTTTAAGATTAGACTTTAAATTATATCAATGAGTTCAATTTGAAAAAATATTATTAAATTTTTAAGAAAATTATAAGAGCTTCTAGTGAATTTTTTTTTATGAGTTTAGTTTTAAAAAGTTTTATTAGGATATTTATAATCTTGTTTCTAATAAAATTTTTATTAGAAACATTAGACTAAATAATAAAAAAATTATTAAAGAGATTATTAGGATATATTTAGTTTTGAACATTACTCTTTAATTTTCTTCATGAGTTCATTTTTTCAAAAAATCATTGGGTTAAAAAATAATTACTCAAAACTATATAATGATCACAATTCAATATCTTAATATTGTAATCCTTTTAAAATAAATTGAATAAATTAAATTTTTAATGTTATTCTAAATTTATTCTAAAGATAAAGAATAATAATTCCTATGACTATAAAAATGAGTACTTTTTTTATTTTTAATTATTCTAATTTATAGCAATTTTTAGATTGACTTATTCTATATAGTGAATTTTTATTCGATAATATAAAACCATACATTACTCAAAGGTGGCAAAATTCAAGAAAGCATTAAGAATACTAAAAATTGCTCAATTGAAAAAAATTAAATTAAAAATCAGGAATATATAATTTGAAAATTTCCATCGATACCCTTGTTTTTATAAGGGTAGCGATACCTTTTTATATTGAATAGTTGTGATTTAATAAAAAAATTTATAGATTTTAAACATAATTAAAAAAATAAAATTAATAATTTAACACATGATAAATTCTTAGCTACAAATAACTAAATGATATTGATACCCATGAATTTTATAGGGGTAATAGATAAATCCTCAATAATTTATTCTACCAAATTACATTACCCTAACACCAAAAGAGAACTAAAAAAACATAGAAAAAGAAAAGAGCTAAACAATAGAAAAATCTTCCTTCCTTCTCTCTATATTCAGCTCTCTCCTTTCCCTTTCTTTTGAAAATAATTATAACTAATTTATAATAAATTATTCCAACGTGAGTAGAGTCTTCTTTTAATTTCTTTCCTATCTTCTATTCAAATCTTTATTTTCTTTTTAAATCTTGAGCTTATTTCAAATTTATTCCAAATCTTTTCAATTTCTCTTCCTAAGATTTTTTTCAAATCTTCAAATTTTCATTGGCCTATTTCTCTTTATCTTTTCATTCACTGGTGTTTATTTTATCCTGTATCTAAATAAATCTTGTGAGAATTTTTATTTATTAAGTATAAAATAAATATACTCTTACTCATAACACTCATAAATAAAATTAATTAAAATAGATTAAAAAAATTATCATATTAAAAATAAATTTGGAATAATTAATACATAAATATGGGTCAAAAATAATATATTTTCATACATTATCAACAATAGAAGAAGACAATCATAATAATTTTGTGAACCATTTCTCATTTAAGTAAATTATCAAATAATTATGATATGGAAAACACTATCGATCCAGAAAATATGCCAAAATACTTACTCCCGGCACACATGGCAAGTACCGTGGAATTTAAAATCATTTACATGTCATTTTAATTTTTAAATATTTTTTCTTTTTTTTTTTTTCATTTTCTTTCTCATTCCGTCAGTCGGTTTTCTCACACGTTATCTATCGCCGCTGAAGGTACACCTTTTGATGCTACTTGCTCTAATTCACGATGCCATGGGTCTCAACGCCACTTTCTTGTCGATGACAACATTTGTTGCACCAAGTTCAGGTAACTTATCCCAACAAATTGGTGCACATTCTCTTTGTGTTGCCTGTGTTTTAATTGGTCTTTTGGAGATACTTTGCTCAGAACATGGAAAGTAATCAATCATAGAAGCAAGAGGTTCATGTTAAAAGCAAGAGGTTCATTTTTATCCGATTATGATATGTGATTTTGAATAAGTATTAAAAATTGATGGCTATGAAGTGTTTGTAAAAATGACCGTTAGAGTCACTGCTGATATTTTTCCTCCCAGCCAGGTCTATGTTGAATTCATTTTTCTATTAATTATTCTTTTTATTCCATGGCTCTCTGTTCATGTCAGAATGTCATTGCAATAGAGGTTGCTTGTCCAGCCCATGTATGACATTTTAGTCATGTCAGATTGGCATAAACTACCATCACGATATTGTCTATTTAATATTATAGAGTATGACTTGAAAATTGTTAATCCATTTTGACCCTTTGGAATTCTTATGGGCATTGCAATGCTTTAGTGCTGCAAAAATATATCATCAAGAAGGAAGAATTCTAATTTTCATAAACATAAAATTAGATTTTTCTAAAATAATTTTGCAAAGCATAAAGTACATGCTTTCTATGTACTAATGCAATACTAGAAAGTTTGCAAAGTTTCGAAAAGGATGGCTGAGTTTCTCTTTGTTTTTGTGTTGAGGAATATTATCATTCCTCGCTGTAAAAACTAATTTCTGCATTTGAGCATCAATTTCTTTTTTCGTGTATATTTTATCATCATTTCTAGTGCCTCTTATGCTATACATTTGAAGCTCGAATACACATGTTTGTTAAATTTAAGATCCTGTTCAACACTTTGCAAAGCTGTGCATCCAAGTTTACATACAAGAGTGTTTCTCTGGCATTTTCCATTTTGATGAATCGTGTTCTCCTTTTGTGTTTGAATTTAAGTATACTGTGGCATCTAAGAATGGAGCTTTGGCATTGTGAAAATTACCTTGAACTACTAAGATTCAGCAAAGGGTTATATCTTCATACATCAACCTCCTTTGTAGAATTTGACAATCGAGATTTTCGTTACATCCCATATTCATTTTTTATAGGAGTATCTTGCTGGAAAAATGGAAGCACCTGATAGCTACAACTTATACAGGAAGCACGAGACTACAACATGACATGTTGACACTAAGTAACTTCTGCAACTGTGATTAGCTTGTAAAGAACCAGGGTGTGGCTATTGAGCTTGTGTTAATGAGAAAGCATATTGCACCAATCCAAACATGGGAACTTTATTTACATATATATAGTGATCTTTTATAATAGTAACTGAATGTTTTACTTGAGAATGGAATGTAAATGTGACTTCATACCCTTGAAGTTGGCTTCCTGGTTAACGGTGTAAAATAGGCATCTTTTGCAGTCAAATTGGTCTTTTGCATGTTATTTGTTGGAAGAGACGTAGTGAGAATATTTTGTTGGTTTTTTTTCCAATATAATTTGTTCCTGAATACGATGAAATGAAATTGTGACTAAAGGCTTAAAAGAATAAATAACCTACATCAGTAAGCTAAATCCATTCTATCTTATTAATGAGAGGGAAAAGAACTTGGAAACACATGATAAACTCTTCCTAAGAGATCCCATTTGCCTCAATTATCCAAATATACTCCAAGTTGCAGAGAACGCTGCTGCACCATTCGGCATACAAGGGCAATCACATCAACAAATCGAGTTGAAAAAAAAATAAAAAAACTAATGAATTATCATACCCAATTTGTTAAACCAAAGATGTGGGAATTGTTCTGAAAAAATCACAGATCGAAGCAACCAATTATCTTTGAATGCTATGTTAATCAGTCAAAAAGCAAATTTAATCTGGAAAAACAAATGTTGCAAAATTTATAACTAAATAATTGAGCTTCCTCAACCATAATGGTCAAAATACCCCAGCAAAAGATAGAACTTCAACTAAATACTATCATAACTTTTGTTGTTGCTTAACTTCAACTTTCTTCTTTGATCAAAACCATGTAAATTGGTGCCATCTACATAGAATATAATTACTTTGAAGTTGCACTGCCGGGGAATGATAATTCATCTTGTGAAGTAGTAATTGATCCTTGATATTGGTGTTGTGCTTGTAAAATATAATACATGAGTAAGTAAAATTAGTATGAGTTTAAAATATAATTATGCCATAAAAAAAAATAGCAAATACCTGTAAGAGTTTAGTATATGAAATATCATAGCTATCACCTTTTAGATTGTTAAGAACCTGCAAAGTAATATTGAAAAATCGTAATATTGAAAAATCATTTGAATCGCAATTGAGATCTTGATTTATTTAATTAATACACACCTGATTTGGATTGAAGAGAGCTATAAGGTCTGCATTATCATATCTATTCTCCCAAATATAATTTCTCTCAAGCCGTTAATATACCCATGGAAAAAATATAGATAATTAAAAAATACTGTCACAAGTTAATTAAAAAGAAAATCATAATCAAGATTTAAAGAAGATGAGAGTTAGGAATATTTTACTAGAGCGTTCTCCAGTGTTTCAAGCGCATCAAACTTCTCGACTCCACAAAAGCTTTTGTCGATATTGGTTTGAGCTTTGGTTGCACAAGAATTTAACTATAAAATATTTAAGTCATACATTAAACAAATGAATATATACAAATGAAGCTTCATTTAATATAATATGATTGATATTTGGGTATTACCTTCTCTTTTCTTCCACAACTTTTATGCTTTTGAGAGGATTCTTGTTTTTCGTTTCTTAGTTTCTTCACAATTTAATCAACTGTTGATTCCTTTCTTTTAGACCCCGGGGGGGGGGGTGTTCTTTACCACGAACTACTAAAGGATCAAGTATCTTGATTTGCTCATGCGAAGTCTTTGAGATGTTTGATATATCTTGAGATGCAGGAGATGCTTCTTCACACTTTAATTCAACTTTCAAGGTATCAATCCATTTCATGACTTTCTTAATATCATCATCATTATTTATCCCGACACAAGCAACTTCGTAAAAGGCCTTACATACCTTATCTAGCCGTTGAGCTTCAGGATTGGCATTGTTAGTATCATAACTTTTTACTAAGGTATGCCTTCATTTCAAGTCTTTCCTCCAAAGATAGAAAACATATTTTGATGGCATTGAATCCATTTTTCTTAAATGATTAAGCACAAAAAGGATGTGTCTGCACAAAATGCCTCTAAACTAGAATAAATGCAATTCATATTTCACTTCAAATTCTTCTTTGTTGAAGTACGCAGTGAAAGATATATATTTCGTTCTATCATGAATCTTCTTTGTTTCAACAATGAAAAAAGTCAAAACTAATCCTTCTTCCTTTTGAAAGCATGCATTACAATACATTACAATACATTATACCAGCTATTTCCTCTTGGAACTCTTTGAAGTTTGCATTGGTGAAAACTTTTTGATATTGACTCTCAATACCATAAACACTCACACAAGGTATTAATGTATTGAAGGAATTGAAATCACTCTTTCTCAACTTTATGTTTTAAAGCATTGACATATTGCTCCATAAATTGCTTCAATGATGTTTTTGAGTTAACATACCCATCAAAGAACGCGTTCATACTTTCACTTCTTTGTGTTGTAGACATCTCAACCCAAAATGTATTCTTGACAAACATAGGTACCCAACAATGTCTCTCATTATAAAGACCATTTAACCACTCATTGTCATGAAGATTGTAATCCATAATAATTTTTTTCCCAACTCTCAGTAAATTCATCTTTACTAGAAGAATCATACACATCACAATGTAGAGCTAATTTGATTGACTCATAGTTAGAATACCCCCTCAATTTCTCTAGAACTTTTTTCATTACATGCCATAAACACCAACGATGACGAGCCTTTGGGAAAACAATCTCAATTGCATTTTGCATGGCTTTGTCTTGGTCAATAATAATAGCATTGGGGGCCTTTCCAAACATACATGGTAACCATGTTTTAAACAACCAAGTAAAGTTTTTAGTATCCTCATTTGATAACAAAGCACATCCTAGTCATATTGATTGCCCATGATTATTCACTCCTACAAAAGGAGCAAAGGGCATATCATATTTGTTTGTCAGATAAATTGTATCAAATGTGACTACATCACCAAAATATTCATATGCAGTCATACTTCTTGCATAAGCCCAAACGACATTTTTTAATCGACATTCATCATCCAAATCCATCATATAATAAAAGTTACTATTTTTCTCTTGCATTCTAAGAAAATAATCATGTATGGCTTTAGCATCTCCTATCCCTAATCATAGCCTTCTAGGTTTCTCTATGTAATTTCTAAAATCTTTCTCACCAAATGTTAAATTCTCATATCCTCCAGCTTCAACCACAAGTGACTGAAAATTTTTGTTTGCACTAATTCCAGCTTGATCATTAATTTCAAGCCTCTTTTTCACTTGAGAGTCTATTTTTTGGTTGCATCTAAAAAATCTAGCTTTGTCAGGACTCACTTCATGATTGTGTTCGAGGAAAACACTAGTAATTTTCACTTTTCTATCCAAACCCAAGTATGCATTTAGTTTAGCCTTGCACTGTGTTTTTATGGTTGGATTTGGCTTCAAAAGCTTGCTTCTTTGGCTTACTAACTTCCTAGAACAAGCACAGGCTATGGTAAAATATTTCCTCCCATCAATATCAAATTTTGATGTTCTTTTAATAATAGCAAAACCATTTTTCCGGACATATCTAGCATAGTATGTTTCAACTTGCTTTTCAGAATCAAATATCTTACCTGGAATTGGTTCTTCTACTTCCTCATTTAATTGTTCTTCAATTTTCTAGCTCTCAAATCCCTCGTTCTTATTGTCCATGTCCTCATCAAAAAATTCATTGGCAACAGCATCCGACCAGGAGGAATCATGCAATGAAAATTTAGGTTCCATTCTGAAATAAAAAAAGACTTAATTATGTTCAAATAGATAATACACATATAAGATAATAGAGAATATAATGCTCAAACAAAATATAAATTATTTTCTCTTGCAAACTGGTGATAGGCATTATATAGAAAATATAATATAAAAAGGCTTTAATTTTTTTTTATCTAAAACGAAATAGAAAGAATAATGAAAATGTAACTATAAAACTACAATAGAAAGTAGAAGGGACATAAGACACTTAAAAGGAAGACAAATCGATTAGAAACATAAGTGTGCCGATGCTTGATTTACAACTTTCACTATTCAACGATGTTCCAGTCTACGAAGCACCGGTACGTTTCGAGTACGGGCACGCATTGGGTAGGTCTGGATATGTCTGGGTATGTATCCATTATTTTTTTTAAAAAAAGAATTGGATACGGCTCGGGTACGACTGAATACGGCTTTGGGTACGGGAATTTTCAAAACAATGTCATTTTAAGCATTTTTTATTTTCAAGCCTATAGCGTTTTACTTTTTTGCTTTTTTCCTTTTCTCTTGCCTCTTAATATCTCACGTTGCCTTTCCTTTTTAACTTTTTCCTTATCTTCTTTTATTCGAAATCCCTACCAGGTAGCTACCCCTCTTCTTCTTTCTTCCAAAACAATCTGACACATCATACTCTCCACCCATCTTTTCTTTTTAACTTTTTTCCTCTTCACACATCACATCCTACTTTGCCTTTCCTTTTTAACTTTTTCCCTCTTGAACAATTTAAATTTGTTTTTTGTTGAAATTAGTATATTTTCTAATTTATTATATGAAATTTCAATTCTTATTTTATAAAATTTGTAAAATTTTTATATTTTTAAATATATATATATTGTCGTACCTGTATCCTAATTTTTACAAAATTTTTGTACCTCATACCCATATCTATATCCATACCTGATATAGGTACCGTACCCGTATTTGTACAACATAGTTGCAGTTGCTATGAAACAATGCTGCAGTCCTCACAAGCGCAAGTGGCAAGCGGCAAGCGGCACGTAACAATAAAACAGTAAATAATGCAAATACTGTATTGGTTTAACCCCTTTTTAATTTTAAAAAATAAATATAGATTAATATAACACGTGGACTGTGGTTATTTGCCACCTGATGTGCGCCAGCTAATTCCGGCATCCAAAATCGGGATAATTCCCTAGCTCAATTGCAGAACTCTTATGATATTCATATAGTGATATATTGTCAGTCTATTTACACAATTATCAAATCATGTATAATCAAGTTTTTAAAACAGTTCAATTATTTCCATAGTTATTTAAATAGTCATATGAAAAATAAATATGATTAATTGATAATAAAATACTTTACACAGATAATTTATTAAAATTAATGTCGAGAATATTAAGAAGAGTAGGTTGAATGTCTTTACAAATTGCAAAAGCTAGCTTAGCATGGTAAATATGATAAAAGGAAAAAATATACTTTATCCCCTAAATTATAGACTATGTGCATTTGAACTCTTATATTTTAAAAATATCCAAAGTAACTCCTTGAATTTTCTTAAATTCACAACTTGATACCTTAAACTTGAATAAATATGTGCTACTTTCATTAATAGAGAAAAGTTAACAAAAGAGTCAATTTGCACATTTAAGCAAGAGTCGATTTATATTTTTTTTAAATTCAGGTGCTGAAGTACATATGGTCTATAGTTCAGAGAAGTAAAATGCATTTTTTCCCAAGATAAATGATAGGAAAGGTAGAGTGGAAGTACAACAAGGCTGGTGGACACTGCGCACAAATAGGATACAAATAGATGTGAGGTGGAAGAAGAGATACGATCATCTATGGATGAGCTTTTTCTGAAAAGAATGTGTTTCTCATTGCGGCCGAGGCTTTTGTATTAATAGGTAGTAGCTACAAATGAAATTACTGATACAAAGGAAAAGATATTAGGTACCATTTCGCATATTGCCTAATAACATTAATGATAATCTAGATATTATAGTGATGTGTAAAGTCTGTTTCTTATAGTGTTTGTGGACCATAGGATTGTTAGCTCTTGAGGATGCTGGTCATAGGGTGAAGACATGAAGATACAGATTGTTTGTTGAAAGCATTAATTTGTTGTTACAAAGAAAGGAATAAACGACTTCCGGCAAAGTGTTTTCAGGAAGTGTACTTAGCTATCCTAATCTTGTTTTAGTGGAGCATGAACGCTTGTTGCGAGGAATGATCACGGGAATATTGGCGGCTATGTTGACTAGAGTCAATTGCGTGATCCATGCCACAGACAATAATGGTCGAAGAATCTGATGTCGCGCATAACACTTAGAAGAATTCTTGCTGGAGTTAGGTTTGCATCATTAGGTAGAAGCATTCTATCGAGGTGGTCTAATGGCAGTTTAAAGACGGTTGCATTAAGGATAAAGACAAAATCACTAAAAGCGCGTGGCATTGATTAAGGATGGACAAGTCATGAATGTAACTGTCCAAGAACACATGGTATTTCAGAATGAATAATCATCAAGGACAGGTGTTCGTTGTTCATAGAGTTTAGTTGCCTATAAACAAGAGTTTGATCAATATAATAAGGATTGAAACTTCTACTCACAAATAGTCTCGCGCTCTTCTAAAGTTTTCATGACGAACAAGAGTTTAGAGTTCACTAATTAATTCTTTTTTTACCCTTTCTTTATTTCATCTCTTAGGATTAGTGATTTATTGTATTCTTACACTTTCATTGTGTATTTTTAATTACATCTTAATAAGATTGTGTTATTTATTTCAATTATTCACTTGAGCATTGTTCATCTATTATTAGTCACTTAATTTTAACACTTTAGTTGTTGCCTTGAGAATTCACTTGGAGGAGTCACTTCCATCCCCGAGCTCAGATTGAGAAGTGAGATTCTGTCAATTTTATTTGTTTACTTGACAAAAATCACATAAAATAGTTAGCAAAGTTGTCTACATAGAAGTTTTGCCCTCCCTAAATACATGTTACCACTTCACAATCCACTTGCTCCTTCCATATGGTGTTGTAGACAGCACCTTTTGTCCAAAATCTATATAGCAATAGAGAATCAGATTCCACAATAAAACTCGGAATATTCAAGCATCAAGCTATCTTTAGCTATGCAAAATTTTCCAAAGGTCACCTAGTAAGATCTAGAAAGGACCCAACATTAAGGATTCTGCCACAAGCAAACCTACCAACTGTGGATTAAGGGACCATTAGTTTTGAGTTTAACCAATCGTCTAGTGCCTTATCCATATGCTCTTGCATGAGTAGGCATGTTATGATATATGAATGGTTTTATATCTTAAG
This sequence comes from Pterocarpus macrocarpus, assembly GCA_031439585.1. Classification (NCBI taxonomy): domain Eukaryota; kingdom Viridiplantae; phylum Streptophyta; class Magnoliopsida; order Fabales; family Fabaceae; genus Pterocarpus; species Pterocarpus macrocarpus. The sequence goes on along the minus strand of CM062522.1, from coordinate 13,163,845 downwards.
ATTGTGAGAAGCACCAATGACTTCAAAAACTCTATCAAATCAAACTATGTCAAATCCCATGCAATAAGTTGATAGTATTTCCTCCCTGGTTTTCTAACCATTTTTCTCTTTCGAAAACAAACGAGAAATTTCAAATGATAGGACACGAAATATTTCTTATTTTATATGATTTAATGTGTGGAAAATTGCTCAACCAGACAAACATGAAAAACTTCATTTTTAATTAGAAACTATTTTACTCTGTTCTCTTTTGCTTTGTATATATGTTACTTTTAAGTGACGCTTCTCTTGGCTAGTACGCTATACACATAAAGTGACTTTAGCATTTTGAACCCAACTTAGCTAAATCATTTTCCTTTTCTCTTCTACAGACATACACAGTCTAACTTTTACATCTTATTGTTTGTAAGCACACGTTGAACTTGACATTTTTATAAATATAATATGTGCGCGCCATGATGGTATGATAATGGAGAACACATATACCTACCATGAGCACTGAATCCTTAACAACAATTACACTAATAAATAGTTAATTATTTTATTTTACATATGTCAAAACAAATTGAGAAGGCTCACCAACTATGTGATGAGAATAGGCATAACATCCGAGGTGGGTGTTCTGTTGCTTAGAGTTGGCCCTACATCTGAAGCAGAATACGCAGCCCAGGGTTCGAAATCTTCAATTGTAGCAAGCTCAATTTCTTCTTGGTTTTGTTGTGCATTAGACTTCCTTTCCAATTTCCAGATCCCATCTAATTCACTAGTGACTTCTTTCATAGTTGGCCCTTTTTTCCCGTTCAACGCTAGGCATCTATATGCAAGATTGGCAACAGCAATGATATGCTCTTTTTCCCCCTCCTTTGTCACCCTTTCATCAATAATATCAAATAGACGATTCTCCTCCACAGAAAGAACAAAATATGAAGCTAAACTTTTAGCTTCTTCGGCTCTTAAGGAAGATATTGGCTTTTGCCTAGTCAAAAGTTCAACAAGAACCACTCCAAAACTGTAAACATCACTTTTTTCTATAAATTGACTAGTATGAAAGTATTCAGGATCCAAATATCCAAAAGTTCCTTGAACTATTGTAGTGAGGTGAGTATCTTCAATGGAAATCATTCTGAATGCTCCAAAGTCTGCTATTTTTGCCCTATACTTTCCATCCAACAATATATTTGTAGACTTCACATCTCTATGATAAATGGGTTGAGAAGCAGCTGAGTGCAAGTAAAATAGAGCTCCTGCAACTTCAGTGGCAATTCTTAAACGCATATCCTATGTCATTGGCCAATCCTCATTTTGTTCATGCAAATATTCATAAAGGTTACCATTAGGAATGAATTCATAAACAAGTAAAGGAACTTCAGTCTCCAAACAACACCCTAACAACTTGACCACATTTCTATGGTTGATTTGTGAAAGAATGACAAATTCATTAATGAATTCTTCAACTTTTCCTTGGACCGTAAACTTTTTCACTGCCACAATTTTTCCATCTACTAGCATGCCCTTGTAGAGTGTACCTTGTCCTCCTTTTCCAAGTACTCTGTTTATGTTAAAGTGGTCGGTGGCCTTCTCTAAATCCTTTAAGTTAAAGTGTATAACTTTTTCAACATTAACTTCACTAGAAGACAATCTTTGTTCTAACAACAAGCCTCCATTTTGTTTAAAGTATTTTTCTTTGGGTTTCTTTACTATTCTTTCTCTTACAACTTTAAACAACCACCATGAACCAAGGAGTAAGATGATGGATCCAATGCTTGAGAGAATTATCCCTACATATTTAGCACATAAAAAATAAGAGATTACTTTGTCTAACACAAATAGTTGCATGCACCTATATCAACATACACTTGGATACAACCACAAGGTGCGGCTTCCTAAATTATAAATCATATATGTGTGAATTTCAGGTCAAGCTGATGTCCACATACTCATAGAGACTAATTTCATACTAAACAAATATGATGATATCTCATATTTTTAATTTTTTTTAAAAAAAGGAGGAAGAAGAAGAAAAGCCATATATGTACTCAGATGCAAATTCGCACATACTATGCAGTTTGGTGTCCATGGATGTTTAAAGTATTTGTTTTTAATAATACTCTTCTTTAAATATCCATTGACAAATATTTTGACTCAGAAAAATATATTTTTCTGGATGATGTAAAAAATATAAGTTGTGTTTGCATTTTGAAATTTCTTGTCAATGGGTAATGTACAATCTCATTTTAAATCCTCACTGGAATTCATAGTTGTCCTAACCTTAAAATGAGAAAATCTTTTTCTCAGCCCAAACTTTTTTTTTCCAAAAAAAAAAGTATAAACAAATCAAACTTGAAACTAACATTCATGAATCTTTCCATGATAGAAATTACAGCAAAACCGTTGGCAGGAATACAAATTTTAATGAAAAAAAAATGGCTAAAAAACGTCATCGTAAAACCGGATATATAATAACTCAACAAGAAAAAAACAATAATAGTTCTAATTAATTAGAATGGAGTTATATCTATCATCTGTTTACACATACCTAGTATTGTTGGACTCTTCCTTGGATCTACGACCACTGGCATTCTGAAACGTCAATTGTCAAGTAAAAAATAGTTCTTGAGTGAAAATTCCACTAAGAATAAAAGGCACATGGGACGGAAGGAAACTCAATTAAATTTTTATAAATTATAACATGAAATTTAAGTTTGATACACAGAAAAATTTTATACATTAAATTTTGTATATGGATTTATTGATGGGTTTTTACATTATCTAATCAGTTAGCAACTATGTTAATTTGCCTTTGGATGCAAGTTTAAACATTATATCAAAATTAAATTATTATAATAGATTTAGTTTCGATGGAATATTTTAAAATTCCTCAATATTGGATGAGGATTCTCTCATTTTACGAGTGCGACATTGTCGTACTTTTAAAATCCTAACCATTTGTTTTTATTCAAAACATATCTATGGTTTAATTTTGGAAACAACAACAATGAAACAAAAACATAGTTTTAATCTATACTACTAATAAAACAAAAGAAATAACATAGAAAGTTTTACACGTATTGCAACTAAATTAATTCTACATTAAATGCATTTATTTAAAACATTTGGAAACTAAAGAAAAAAAAAGAAAAAAAAGTTACCAAAGGGGGCTCATTTTTTATGTGGCATTTTTGTAAAAAAAAATTTAAAAAATATGATGTTTTTGATAAAATTACAAAAATGCGGTAGCACATAGAACATGCATGCACAAAGTAACAACGAAAAAATAATAAAAAAGTGGAATCCGTTGCATTTATCAATGGATTCATTTTTTTATTTTTTAATTCGATTTATATTTTAGCAGATTTTTGAGCAAATGACTTTTTTATTTTTTTTTAATCCACTTTAAAATCTAGCGGATTTCTAATTTTTTTTTAATCTGTTGAGTATTATAGCAGATCTTACAAAAATCTCATAGTCTCCTAAGTTTTTCAAAAAACTCATGTCCCATTAATTATTTCACTAAAATCCCATAAATAAAAAAAAAATCACCTGAGTGAAAAAAATGAATCACCTTCACACAAGCATAGTTCTTGGAAACCACCCAAAAAAATAATGAATTAAATTTAAATTTACTATTTTTTTTGGTAAAGAAAAAAATTACTATTTTCAGAAAGTATTCAAATTTCATTCAAAAAAGAAATAAAAAATTTGATATTTATATTTACCTCACTCATCCTCTAATCACAATAGTGATACATGCCAAATTTATTAACATTTAACATTTTTGCAAATATTTCAAATTCAAATATGGATAGCCAAAGCTATTTTTACCCAGCCCACTTCTAAACCCTAGCTATACCCCCTGACCTACTAGTTCCGCTCTTTATGCACGACTCTTTGCCTCCTTTTTCCTCATTCCTCTTTGACGTTTGTTAAATAATAATTTTAATTATACTTTTCATTTTTATAATTTTATTCTAAATCTTTTTATTTTTATAATTAGTTTTAATTCATCTTATATCAAATTAATTTTTTTAATGGAAATTTCTATTTTATTCAAACACAAAAGTCCTGAGCCAAAGACTCAAGAATACATGCACTAAGTTTTAGCAGTATGAGCTAAAACATCTACTACCCTATTACATTGCCTTAGTACAAATTCAGTCTTGAATCTACTAAACCCAGAAGCTATTGTGAAAATATCATATGGAATTAATTTTGGTATATTATTAGTTTAAAGAATTTTATAATTATACTATCATTTAATCATATGATACAATATATGTGACTTTTAAGATAATAATAAAAAAGTTAATTACTTATGTTAATATGGAAATATTCTATTATATAACTATGTAAAAAAAATTTACACTAGAAATAGATTAAAATTAAATTTATTTTATATAACCTTTTTTAATATGAAATTTACAATGATTTATTAAACTTATATTTTCTAATAAAATCCCAACAATAAATTATTTTATTTAAAAGATTAAATATATGAAATTTATTAAATATATTGCACACTGCTCATCTCGTGCATTGCATGTATTCACACACTAGTTATTATTTAAATCCAATTATTTAATGATATAACATTCAAGTTCTTCCATCTTATAAAAAAAAAAGAGATTCTTGATCGATAATAATCCAAAACCTCATATTTAGATATACCCATAATAAAACTAACCTTACAAGTGTGTTTGGAATGGGAAAAAATAGGAATTAATTTAATTAGTAAATCAAATTTTATGTTTGGATGTTTTAAAAATAAAAAATAAATTCATTTGCCAAATTTCATACATTTAATTGCATTATATTTGGAATCCTATTAAACTTGAAAGGATTTAATAGGAAATGATTTAATTTTAAAGTTTAAGTACAAACTAAATCAAATTAATTTCATTTTTAATCATTTCAAATAATATCTAATATATTTTAAATATAAGAATTTATTTCTAAATCAATTCAAATCCAATTTTATATAATCATTCCAAATATAAGATTTAACTTATAAATCAAATTAATTCAAATTAAACCAAATCCTAGTTTTAATCATTCTAAACACAACCTAAATGTATCTAAATATGATGTTGTAAGAGTTGCCAAGCTGAATAGCATACAGGAAGTTGAGGTGTAGAAGCAGTATCAATTTGAGAATCAGCAAAAGGAAAAGTTAGTGATGGGGAGAGGATAGAGGTGGCACAAGATTCGTGACTTGGGGAGGTGAGGAAAAGCAGCAGGGGAGAATTCCTAACTCTAAATGGGATGACTTCGTTTGAGAAGGAAGCATGAGTGTGGTATGTGAATCTCTCCTCTTCTTCTTTGTTGAAACTTCATTTCTGTTCTTCCCTAATTCTATTATGAGTATAGCCATTGATACTGTTTAGATAATGTAGGTTGAAGTTGCAAGACAATGGTATAGTACTGAAGCTTAGTCCTTAAAGTTCATTTGTACTTTTGTAGTTACTTGAGCTTCTCGGCAAATTTGAGTTATACTTGTTTTTGTTCTACCATACATTGATCAAACTGAATTGGTTCAAGTATCCTTTATACTCATTATATTGGTGTTAAATTAATATCTATGCAAGAATTTTTCATCAAAAATAGTCGCTCCTTTCCATACATGAGCCGTTGATCTATTAAATGCTACTGTGCTTTTAGTAAAATCGTTAACTGAAATTTCTTACCCCAGCCTCATATCATAGCCCTGTTAGAATTTTCCATTTTGAAAATGTAATCAAGCAATGTGGAAGATGGTGGGTTCTTGTTGTGGGTGCCTATTGCTATATCACTGCTATCCCTTATTTTCCATAGCTTTGTTGCACTTGCCCTTACTCTCAAAATCAAAAGATAGTGTGCTATAAGGTGTCATTTTACTTTCTTTGCTTGCCATTGTCTTGGATTACTGCCATTGATTTCCTAATTAGCATATGGACTTCGAAAATGGCATTAGGATTTGAAGCGATGAGTTGAAAGACGGTGAGGGATGGGAAGCAAGGTGGACGGGAAGGCGGTGGAAGTGGGTTTCCAAGTGGAAGAAGTTTGGAAAAATGGTAAAGTGAGGCTAGAAGGGGAATTAGGAATAGAGTTTGATAATTAGATTTAGATAATAATTAAAATAGCCAATGAGTTGTAATTAAAGTAACACCTCACCTAGTTATTATGTTAGGGGTTGTTAGTATTGGGTCAAGAGTTCAATTCACACATGCCCACCCTTTCCTCCCTCTTTGTAACTTTATTAGAAGTTCTTTAGAATATTTAAAAAAAAAAATAGTGTTTTTATTTGAGTATTGATGATATGTTTAAAATCAAGTCATAGATGTGCTTTTAGCAATAATGAATAATAGCTAGAATTTTAATAACATGAGTACATGACAATGTCTTGTTACCCTAAATATAGAAGAATCCTCATCCTTAAATACATGTGATCCACTAAGTGAAATAACTAAATTTTTAAATTTATCTTTTAAGTATATTTAAGATCTATAAAACTTTTAAGTAAATCACAACAATTGAATACAAAAAAGATACCGGTACTCTCATAAAAACAAGGGTATAGAAGAAAATCCCTAATTAAGATAGTGCTTTTATTTGAATTCTTATGTGTTTAAGCCATAGATGTGGCATTAATGACAATGAATGGCATATTAGTTTCGTTTTTTAGTTTTTATATAAAGATAAATGGATGCCACTATCTTACTAATCGTTGGAAAATATTTGAGTTGCAGCAGGGAAAGGGATGATACCTCTGATACAGCCTCCATCGATGTAGGGATTGCCGTCGAATCCGTCGGGGCAGTAACATCTCCGACCTGAGTGACTCTGCTGTGAAGATGTAACATTAGTGTTATTGCAGTTGACAGGGAGTTTCAGAGTTGAGTCCACAATCTCCCACTCAAGCACCGCATCAATCATCAAATTGCTTAAATCCGTTAACGCATGACCGGATGAGGCCCAAGCATTTTCTTCCACAATCACCGCATAATTGCACCGACTACTCGATTGATTCTCTCCGAGTTTTCCAGTTGTCACGTTGTATTCTGAGAGATACGAAGGCAAGGAAGTCTCACAGCAGTACTTGCCATTGATATGATCATGCTTACCACACTCTTAGGCATCTTGAATAATGCGAGATAGTACAATGGCTTGAATAATGCGAGATAGTACAATGGCAGGCAATTGAGAACTTATTTTATGAGTGTTAATCTTCCAGCTCCAAGTAACAGTTTAGATTTCCAACCACTTAATTTCTTTCTCATCTTGTCAAGGATATGGGACCATGTTTCTTGTTTCTTGGGGTTAGCTCCAAGAAGGATACCCTAGTGTCTAATTGGCAATGAAATCACCTGACACTTTAGCCTATTCTTTATATCTGTCACCAAGGATTCGTTACAATTCAAAGGGATTATAGCAAATTTGTCGTAGTTAATTTTTAACCCAGACATCAGCCCAAAGCAAACAAGTATTCTTCTCATAGATGTCAACACTTCAAGCTTCGGAGGGGCAAAAAGGATAGTGTCATCCGCAAACTGCAAGTGAGATAACTGCACATCATTCCTTCCGACTTGGATCGCTTCAATCATTTCCAATGACAGGGCTTTCCCCATTAGACGATTTAACACATCCGCAACCAACACAAATAGGAATGGAGACAGAGGGTCATCTTGACGAAGACCCCTTTCCATTCTAAAAGGTTTTGTGGGAGAGCTATTGATGATGATAGACATTTCTGCCGAAGAAATATAGCCCCAGATCCATTTTCTCCAACACTGACCAAACCCCATTCTTTCAAGTACTAAGTCCACAAAGTCCCATCTAATAGAATCGTAGGCTTTGAGAAAGTCTAATTTCATGATCAGAGCATCTTTTCTCTTTTTCTTTAACCAGTGAACAGCTTTTGATGCAATAAGCACACCGTCCACAATTTGCCTCCCTTTTACGAGCTTCTGACGCAATAACCCCTTCTGATGCAGTATTATTTTTAATTTAGTAAAGGCCACAGGGGGTTCATGGGTCGGTTTCTCGAGAAAGGAGAGGGAAGTACTATTAAACTGGATCCATTGATAAGATGTAATAAAGAGATGCAGGTGGGATAGAGTTTGAATGGCACGAAGTAGATATTTGATAACCCCTTTAGTAAGATATAGTTTTAGTTAGTTTTTATTTAATTTAAGTTGTAATTATTTAATTTAGTTAATCTTTTATTTTATTTTGATTTAGTAATTTAGATTAGATAATATTTTTATTTTCTGTTATTTTTTTTATACTTTTGGATACTTATTTTGGATTTTTTTATACTTATCAAGTGCAAGTGAACCCGCAGCAAGTTGGAAGCGACCAAAGAAAGAATTCAAGCTGATTATCTTGCGCTATAGTGCACTGCCGCAGAAAAAAAAAAGAATGTGAAATTTTGTGTTGCACTATAGCGCAACCTAACACGCTATAGCGCGCTGCCATTTCTCCATTGGCCCACGCTGTCATTTCTTCACTTGCCCAATTTTGATGTTGCGCTATAGTGCACTCCCATTCTCTTAATATAAACACCGTGAGTTGAGCGAAAATTAAAGATAGACAAACGCGATTTATGCGGTCAATAGAAGAATCCATAGAGTTTCAATCTCTACCTAAATTAGTTTGTGCTAAGAGATTAGGCAATTAGTTTAGGATAAAGAGTATAACTTGACCTCAAAAGAGGTTAAGAATAAATTAAGGAGAACAGATCGTAAGTCAATTAGGATAAGAATTGATTAATAGAAATTCATAGTAAATGTATCTACAATAGATGAAATTAATTAACCCTAGCATTTATCCCATTGTATTTGTCCACCCCATTAGCATCCGTTTATGTTACTATTTTTCTTATTCATTTTATTTAAATTTTATTCTAATTTTCTGTATTCGTGAATTCATTCCGTCCAAATAGTCATCCCTTAGACAATCCGATACTTGATCTATTCTCATGGAAACGATACTTTTTTTTATCACTTTATTATTTGTAAAATCTAGTAGACTTACCGGAGTTACATCAATAGTATAGATAGAAGTAGATATTTTAATTTGTGTGGAAAAAGAATTTCTAGTGCAAACAGAGATTTTTAAAGGTCAAAGATGGGCATACACGAAAGGAGTGCTAGTTGAAAAAGAATTCTCCTTTGCGATACTAATGGTGTGTGGATCAAATTTTATAACAGAAGTTTATAAATTTAAAGGCGGCGATTAAGGTTCCATCAATTGTTATGAAGAGTTTTTAATGGAGTTTTTGAGAACAGACAAAAGAAAGGGTAGATGCGACACGAAGAAAATAGAAAATAGGGTGCGTTTGCTTTACCTGTTTTTTATTTTTATTTTCAGTAAAAAGTAAAAAAATAGATATAAAAATATGTTTGATTGAATTTTAGAAAAAGATTTAATTTATATATATTAACAGTATAAAATTATTTTATATTATCATTTAATTATTTTTTTCTATTTATATGATTTTTAGAATAATAGAGATGAGAATCATATATATATTGACTTATGTGATATTATATAATTAAATGTCAGCACATATAAATTAAGAATTTAATTGATATGTATTGATAATATAAAATAATTTTATACTATTAATTAATAAAAATAAAAAAATAAATTTATTTATATAAATTAATATTTTTTTATTATTTCTATTAATTGATAATATAATATTTTTTTACATTAGAAATATATTTAAATTGAATTCTTAAATTAAATCCTTTAAAAAATATATCTCTGCGCAAATATTTAGGAGGCATAAAATTTGACACGTGATATCAATCATTCCTATTTTGCTGCTAACTCCAGATAATTCTAAAAGACACGAAACTTTGAATGAATAGAAGACTGAAACAAAGATGAAATTGAGGAAATTTCATAATCACCCTCTCTGAGCAATCAATTAGACGTACACACAATGACATGGCCCCGTCCTATCCGAGGGAATTTCCGGTCATCCAGTCGAGATAAATAATAAATTGGATAACGACATGCGACGCCGTTTTATTGTTTTATGCTGGATATTATTATGCTAGGAAGGTTTATGATCGGCACTGGGTCAAGACTCAAGCCAGATGAAAGGCAATCAAGAAAAACGCGTATTGTATGTGGAAACGATTAGTTTGTCATGGTCCTTCCTAGTATATCTAGTCAGCAAAGGCCACATGGGGTGGGTCGGTTTCTTAAGAAAGGAAAAGGAAAAGGAAAAGGAAATATAGGTAGATGAAAAGAGAGCTTCTGGTGCAAACAGAGGTTTTTACGGCCTGTTTGATATGCTTGATAGTATAAAGTTTGATAGAATAAGTATTGATAGTATAAAGTTTAATTGTATAAGGCCTGATAAAAATTTAATATTATGCGATATTTGGTATGTCACTGTATAAAATATTATATTATATAAAATATAATCAGAAGAAGAGATTATAACAAATATAATTTTTAAATAGTTATTATAATTATTTAAGCTATTTTTTATATTAAAAATTATTTATTTATTTATTTTTAATATTTTTTATAAATATAAAAAATATGAGAGAGAGAGAGAGTGAGTGAAATAAAGATGGAATTTTTATACATTAAAATCTAAATAGACTTAATATCACTTTCCTATATTTGGTTATATTTTTTATTATATATAATTAAATTTATATTAAACATTATTATTTATATGTTTTAATAATAAATTTTTATTCCTATACTTTTATTTCAGTTTGAATAATTATTTTACAATTTTTTTAAAAAAATATTTATTTATTATTAAATAATATTATTTTTTATTTATATATTTTTATTTTTTATTATTTATTTAATAATTATTTTTTTTAATAAAATATATTAAAAAATAAAAAAGTAAAAGAACCCTTATACGTTAAAAGTCAATCAAGCCTAATACGGCCTATGCCGTATTAAGTTATCCATCATTATAACGTATAAGGGAAATTTGATGGATAAGCTTATACAATATATTGACTGCAATAAATAATGGATAAGATCATAATATATTGTATTACCTTATCCTATCATACCTAATACAACCTGCTAAATACCAAAGGCAAAAGATCGGTATGTATGAAAAAGGGGTAAGAAATTCTTTACCCAATTCATAATGTGCATGTCAGTTTTACAATGGTTCAGTTGAAGAACTGGACAGTGGTAATCCAGGTGGTTATGATTATTTAGATAATAATAAAAATAATAGAACGGTGTGGATGATATGGGACAAAGGCGATGTAATATTACTAGAATTTAATTTAAATATATTGGTAGTATAAAATAATTTTATATTATTAATTAATAAAAATAGTAAAAATTATCAACTTACATAAATAATTATCCATTATAATGAGAGATTCACCATAATTTTCACTTTCTCCTATTTCTATTGATTGATAATATAAAATAATTTTATACTATCAATACATACCAATTAAACCCATATTACTAACCGAATGAGCATGAGTGGAGTGGCGGTCAGCAGTTTTAAAGTGAAATGAATTTATTTTTTTGTTGTTGATTAAAAGACTGTTTAGGACAAAACTACTAATGGCTCATTTGAAGGCGTCAAATGACGTTAGTGGAATTTTTCATACAATTCAAGAGAGAAGAGAATACACATGTTGAGAGGCGGCGCTGAGGACTTGGTGGGCCGGGCCGTTATGTCATTGTTTGTTGTTGGTTCGTTGGTTGTGTATGCCAAATCGAAGTGGCTACAATAATGGTAGCAGATTTACTTGCGCAAGTGTTATCGTTTGCCAAAATCGGGGTAAAAAAAAGACAAAGAAGGAAAAAGGTTGGTGTTTTAAAATGAGGGCAGATTAATTGAAGTAGTGGTACGACTGTTGTTTAATGTTTTAATGTTTATAATTTTAGAAAAAAAATGAAGTAATAGGTTGCAATAGTGTTAAAATAGTACACATGTTTAACCTTTTATTTTTTGCACGAAATTATAATAACTGCTTATGAATTCAAAGCCCACACCGAACCTCCATTAACAACCTCTATTAACAAATGCATTGAACATGTACAATGAATGTTTGGGGAAAGTTGGGGCCATTCGACAGAACAATATACACCAAATAAGGATAAGGAGTTACAAAACAATTTAGTATCAATTTTCAAGGGCACAATGATGTAATTGGGCGCAGTATCATGAAATGTGGGTAAATGTAGGAATAATGAATGCAGTAGCAATATAAAATAAGGGTATCGAAATGAAAGTAGTTATTTGTAATTGGTTTGCAAAAAATGTGGCAAAAGGATCGGTTGGAATCCAAAAAAAAAAATAAAATAGATGAAGAGCAGGAGTGAGTGAAAAAAAGAAAAAACCTGTTGATGAAGGCAAAATTTGAGAGAAAGAATAAATGATAAATTGGCGGTTGCAGTAGTTGATGATAGATGGTCGGTAATGGCGATATAACAGAGTAAGTATTGTTGTGAGACTGCTAACGACAATAGATAGTAAAATATTGAATATGATTGGCTCAAGTGAGAAGACATGTATGAGAAAACGAAAACTATTGAAGCGGAGGAACAGGAGCAATTGGAATGAATATCGGTATTATAAGTGGTACAATTTGCTTGAAGTTGCATTGAAAAGTAAGGGGTAAAGGAGAAAAACAATAGTTGATGAAGTTCGAAATGGAAAAATTAATAAAGGCGGAGAAATGCAATAAGGACTAGGTGACAAGTTAAGAAAAAAAGAAAATATTGACGGAGTAAAGAAGAGATCATGAAGAAAAAGTGATAGAATTGAAAGAAGAGGTAATTGTATGATACAATAATATAAAAAATATTTGTTATAATATACTTTGGACTAAAAAGGAAAAAAGTGAAAGAATCGAAAAAAAAAAAAGTATTAGTGTTTAGGGAAGACGTTTGGATGTGAAGGAAGAGTGCAGTTCAGGTGTGAAATTAGGAAAATTGTTCTAACGGGAAGAATACTTAATTTCATTTTTTTGTGGTTAAAATAATGTTATTTTGGGAAGAAACTTTTTTTCTAGGCACTGGGAAGATACATTTAGCAGATGGATATGATGATAGGATGTGTATGGGTTATTGCCAAAATATCTAGGGCCCAATACTGAAAATGCAAACGGCCAGTATTGGAAAGAAGGCTGGCGGTAGAAATTGTTATAGGCGGACGCTGATTAATAAAGTCTCTGTACAAGCATTGTTTTTTATTTAAAGAGCTCTGGTTGGAAACAGTCAACGTCAGTGTTCTGTAGACAGTCAATGGGTCAATTCGTCTTTCTGCTCAAAAAAAAAGTCGGTGACGGGACCAAAAATGGGTCAAAGTATCCAGTTCTTCAACTGGCCCATTGTAAAACTGATCGTGCATTTAAACCCACTTCCACAGAAGAGGGAGCCAATATCTCCTTATACAGATCAGAAAAAGGAACTACAACAGCAAAATCAAAACCGTAGGATAGCTTAAAGAGCTCACCCTCAAAAATTGAACTTTGAATGTTCACTTAATTATATACCATTGATTGACAAATTGAATATATCTCACGGCTATCATTGACAGTGGTAGCTTGTGGTAAGAATACATGATCTTGGAGTTTTGGTACTCCATGGAGTTGTGGTATTCCATCGTGCTTCCGATTGTAGCTGCCAATCGTGTTGTCACATTAACCCCACCCAACACCCATGGTTTCTTACCCGCATGGTATCATCGCCCAACTCGCTTGTAGCTTTTTTTGTTGGTGTTGTTTAAAGTTCTTCCTTTACCATTTGATTCTTTTTTTTTTTGAAAAAAATAAAATAAAATTGGTCTGCCACTTATTTTATTTTGTTTCTTCTTATTTTTATTTTTATTGAACGTTGGTTTTATTGAATTTTGGCCTGTTGAAACTTTTTTGCGTTGAATAACTTTTGCTTAGTTGGGTTAAAATTGCGTGTTTTAGTTTCAGAGTTTAAAAAAATACAAAAATAAAAAACGAAAAATACAAAAAAGTATTGGAATTTCTTTGGGTGGTTTGGGTTCTTATGTAAACTTTGAATTAAAATGTTTATCTTTTGAATTATCTCTTATCTTTTAATTTTGATTTATCACATGCTTCTTAAAACTTTCTTTCTTTTTTTTTCAAATGGTAAAAAAAAAAAAAATCTTTTCATGTTATTTGTACCTATATTTTCTCATCCTCCGTGCCAGTGCATTTCTATTTACCATTGGATTGGGTGTGGAATCTTGATCAAGTGGGGTCTACACCCCATTCAATAGTAAATGAGAGTGCATCGACATGGAGGTTAAGAAATTATACGTACAAATAACATTTCTCTTTCATGAATTGTTTTCTTATCCGTGCAATAATCAATGGTGGTGATTGAGTAGCTAGCGTGACCTTTATTATTATTTGAATTGTAAAGATTTATTAAGTAGTGTAGTACTAACTTGAATTATGTATAAAAGTGGATTTTGTTTCAATTTTTTTTTTCCATAAAAATGTTTTCATCTTTTTAAAAAAATCTTCTTATATCACACACAATTATTTTGTAGAATAACGGTGATGATTTTGAGTTCCTTATTATGCAAGAGGATGTGTAAGATCAAGTAACCCCATTCAGCCAAAATTAATTTATTTTTCTTAAACTTTGTTTGCTTAATTTTATTTCATTTTTTTTTTGTAAATAATTGTTTTAATTTTTTTAAGGGAAAAAATAGGAATTGTCAAAGTTATTTAATTTGTGTAACAAACTTTAGGTAACCGTTATAAGATGGATGTAATAGGGGTGTAATAAGATTAAGTTTTCATCTTTCCTTACACATAATTAAACCCTTGAATCCAATCTTTTTTTTTTTAAATACCATTTTGCCATATGAAAAAGTTTTTTTTTATTTTTTCTATTATAAAAATTAGTAATAACTCCATGAAATATTTTTTTAATATTCTTTTATTGTCTCATGTGGCGGCAGTCTTCGGACACGTTGTGATAATAACATTTGCCACCTCGCTCTTTTAATTAATTTCTTTGTAATTTACTTTCTTCTACGGGAACCCAAACTAAGTAGTGGGAAGACTTGTGTTGAACCCGTCGAAATTAGAGTCTACAACTCCTAGCTTCCTGCTGCTTGCTAGCGAAATTCTACAAACACACACGAACTAATTTGGACAGAACACTACAAATCAGATAATGACATGCCATTGTTTTATGCAGAATATTATGATAGGAAGGAAATTTCCTCGTCACCCGGTCGAGATAAATAACAAATTAGATAATGATATGCTACGCTGTTTCATGCTGAATAGTATGCTAGGAAGGTTTATGATTGGCATTGGGTCAAGACTCAAGCCATCATGAAAGGCAATCAAGGAAAACGCGTTTTATATGTGAAAACGATTAGTTTGTCATGTTCCTTCCTAGCCCGTAGTATACATGGACCTAATTTGTGAAGGTGGGGTTCGTGAGTCAGTTTCTTGAGAAAGGAAATACTGTTAAATTGGACCCATTGATAAGAGATAATGAAGAGATGCAAGCGGATAGAGTATGGATGGTGCGACGTAGATGCTGTAAATATAGGTCGCTGGAAAAGGAATTTCTAGTGCAAACAGAGGTTTTTAAAGGCCAAAGATGGGTTATGTATGAAAGGGATGTTAGTTGAAAAAGAATTTTCCAGGGCGATACGAATGGTGCATAGATCTCACTGGAATGGTGAGGAACAAATTTTGTAACAAATGTTTGTAAATTTAAAAGCAAAGATTAAGTATCCATCAATTGTTATGAGGGGTTTTATACAAATATAATGGAGTTTTGAAGCATGAGGAAAGGAAGGGCAGGTGTGACACGAAGAAAAATTATAGAATTTGCAGGGGTGATGGAAACATTTTAATGAAAATCAAAGGGCTATGAAGTGATCCTTAAAGTGATTTGATTGAATAAATGTCTTTTATTTACTTTTGATTTTAGTTATATGTCTCATATGCCACGCTAGCCAATCTATGATGGGGTAAAATGGTGAATGGGAATATTCAGCATGAAAGTGAGCACCAAGGGGAGTTAGTTAGCTAAGGAGAACATGTGGTAATTGCTCCCTCTACGATGGCACCAAGAAGAAGCAACAGAATGAGGAGACCCAACACAAAACGTAGGGATTTCCTATCGGGGCTCATCATGCATTGGTATGTTCTCTATTGTTCTTCCTCTACTCCTTTCTGTCCTTTTCCTTGCCTTCTCGATTCTTAACTCCTCCTCATAACTCTCGATCAATTCTTGCTCTGAACTAAACTCTCAGGTGTGATAGCTGAAACCAACTGCCACAAACTTGTTATCGCCCTGAGAATACACGAAGGGGCTTCCTCTCAGATCCACGACTTGCTGAGGATCTTCCAGTTTGCAGTTCTGATGGTAAATTGGATGCATGATATCAATCGTGCCACGTGACAAATCAATTTCTGTCACCTCCACATCTATATATTTCAGGTAAGGTACCCATTCTTCAGAAATGTTCCTGCATACTGTTTCAAACCCATCGTCTGCATAGCATTTGGGATCATTCATTCAAAATGGGTAAGGGATGTTAATAACACCACATGTGGAATTGCAATTGTGCAGATGCCAATATATGCATGGAGCATAATATTAACATGATATGAAATGCAAACTGCAGAACCATTGTGGCTAAAGCAGTGTGGACTGTGGAGTGATGGCCTTCTTTTTGAGGTGCGGGTGCATTTCTTATCTTTATTATAAGGATATTAAGTGTTATAGCATTTGCCATCTCACTTGTTTAATTACTTTCTTTGTATTTTCTTCTACGGGAACCCAAACTTTACTCAGCAGTGGGAAGACTTGTGGTGACTTTGACCAGTGGAAATTGGAGTCTATGAGTCCTATCTTCCTGCTGCTTGCAAACTAGGTATTGACATGCTACAGTTTTATGCTGAATAGTATGATAGGAAGGAAATTTCCTCGTCACCCAGTCCAGATAAATAACAAAATAGATAATGATATGCATATTATGCTAGGAAGGTTCATGATCGGCACTGGGTCAACGGTAGACTCAAGCCATCAGGAAAGTCAATCAAGGAAAACGCGTTTTATATGTGAAAACGATTACTTTGTCATGTTCTTTCCTAGCTCGTAGTGTACATCGACCTAATTGGTAAAGGTGGGTTCATGGGTCAGTTTCTTAAGAAAGGAAGTACTATCTAACTGGATCCATCGATAAGAAATAATGAAGAGATGCAAGCGGATAGAGTATATGGGTGGTGCGAGGTAGATGTTATAAATATAGGCAGATGAAAAGAGAATTTCAGGTGCAAACAGAGGTTTTTAAAGGCCAAAGATGGGCTATGTATGAAAGGGATGTTAGTTGAAAAAGAATTTTCCAGTGCGATACTAATGGTGTATAGATCTCACTGGAATAGTGACAAACAAATTTAATAACAAATGTTTGTAAATTTAAGGATCCATCAATTGTTATGAGGGGATTTTGTTAAATGTATGTCTTGTCTTTCACAAAGACAATTCATTACATCCGTAACTTGATGGGTAGTAAATATAGTAAATGGTAGCCTATATATTTGACGTACTTTTCATTTGTCAAAACAACAACAACAACAACAGTTGTAATATTCCAATAGCTATCCCTCTGAGAAGATTTGTTTCCTTCTTCTCTTTGTATATTTTTTTTGAGAGATTTGAGTGTAAACATTGGTGAGAAAATACTGAGGTATTTGGGTGTATTTGGGCTTTGGGATTTGAGTGAAGTGTGACTCTTTTGTATTCTCTACATTATTTCTTATTGTATATATATATGTGGTAGTTGTCTTTGCATGTGGACGTAAGTTCTAAGTTGAACCACATTTGTTGCTATACTTCCACTTTATTTGCGCAACTTATTATAACAAACTGGTATCAAAGCGCATAGTGTTCTGGGCCAATCTGGTTTAACAAAAAATGGCGACAACAAAATTTGATATCAGCAGTTTGATGGGCGCATCAACTTTGGAATGTGGAAGGTTCGTATGATGGCTGTTCTTACACAACAAGGTCTAAGAATAGCACTCTCTACTAAAAAAATGAAGCCTCCCACAATGAAGGATTCTGAGTGGAATGAAATTGATGAAAAGGCTCTTTCGGCTATTCAGCTATGCATCACAGATGATGTATTGTAGGAGATTCTATCAGAGAAAACAGCAGCAGCATTATGGACCAAGTTGGAGTCTCTATATATGAAGAAAACGGTGGCCAATCGTCTTGGAATATTGCAACGTTTGTATACACTTCGTATGGATGAAGGGACATCTATTAGATCATATATTTCTGAGTTCACTTCACTCATTATGGATTTGAAAAATATGGATGAGACATTCTCCAGCGAGCAACAAGCAATGATGTTGCTTTGCTTTTTACCTTCCTCCTACAAGCACTTTCGGGAAACTCTGATATATGGGTGTGAACATCTAGATATTGATGAGGCAAAATACTCTCTTTTGAGTTGTGAGAAGATGGAGCACAACAATGGTGGGCGTGATGACCCTACAGCCACTTGTTTGCAAGGGAGATCTAAGGAGGTTGGCTTGAGTAGTTTTAGTAGAAGCAAGTCTAGATCTAAATCTAGACATTGTAAGAGAAGGTGTCGATATTGCAAGAAGGAAAGGCATTGGAAGGCAGAATGTCCAAGACTCAAAGAAAAGAACGAGGCGAGTTCAAGTAATGCTGCAAGTGTAGTTAAAGGTGTTGAAAATGTTCTCTCTATATCAACTAATTTAGTTGGTGATGCATGGATTATTGATTTTGGCTGCTCTTACCATATGTGTCCAAATCGGGATTGGTTTACTACTTACCGATCAACTGATGATGGTATTGTCCTTATGGGAAATAATATGTCTTGTAAGGTTATCGATATTGGAACAATCCGAGTCAAGATGAATGATGGAATTGTGAGGACTTTAACTAATGTTCGGTACATACCGGACTTGAAGAAAAATCTCATTTCTTTGGGTACTCTTGATTCTCAATGGTGTAAGTATTCTATTGAAGGTGGAGTTCTTAAAGTCTCCAAAGGTGCTCTTATTGTGATCAAAGGAAAATTGGTCAATGGCCTTTACTTGCTCCAAGGTAGCACAGTTGTTGGAGCTGTAGCTGTATCATCTTCCCAGAATTCAGACTTAGACACTACTCAATTATGGCATATGCATTTGGGACATATGAGCAAGGCTGGAATGTCTATTTTAAGTAAGCGTGGCTTACTTGGTGATAATAAAATTAGGAAGCTTGACTTTTATGAACATTGTGTCCATGGAAAGCAGACTAGAGTCAAGTTTAGCACCACTATTCATAAGACCAAGGGCACAGTTGACTGCATTCACTTTGATTTATGGGGCCCTACGCCTATTTTGTCAGAAGGTGGTGCCAGGTATTTGTTAACTTTCATTGATGATTTTTCAAGGAAAGTTTGGGTATATTTTCTTAAGCACAAAAATGATGTTTTCCCCCACTTTCAAGAAGTGGAAAGTGCTTATTGAAAATCAGACTGGTAAGAAAATTAATTGTTTTAGAACAGACAATGGTTTGGAGTTCTGTGAAGGACAATTCAATGTGTTTTGTGACAATGAAAGCATAGTAAGACACCATACTGTGCGAAAAACACCACAGCAAAATGGTGTAGCAGAACCTATGAATAGAACTCTTCTGGAAAGAACTCGTTGTATGTTATCAAATGCCAACTTGCCAAAAGAGTTTTGGGCTGAGGCAGTTAATATGGCTTGTTATTGGGTGAATCAGTCTCCTTCTACTGCAATTGATTGTAAAACTCCATTTAAGGTATGGTTTGGTACTCCTGCTGATTATTCTGATCTAAGAATATTTGGTTGTCCTGCATATACTCATACTAATGATGGTAAGCTTGAGCGAAGGGCACAAAAGTGTATATTTCTTGGATATGCATCAAGGATGAAAGGTTACAGGTTATGATGTACTGAACTTAGACCACCCAAGTTCTTAATCAACAGAGATGTCAAGTTCAATGAATCAACCATGCTTCATTCCATAAAGGAGGTTAGAGATGCAGAAAATGAGCAAAGTGTCAACAAGCAGGTTTGAAGTTGAACATCCACAGGAAATACATGAAGATACTTTTGAACAACCCATTCATGAGGAAATGCAAGAACAAGAGGTTGTTGAAGAGCAAGAGGAGATTCCACTACAATATAATCTTGCAAGAGATAGAGAAAGAAGGCAGATAAGACCACCTAGGAGATTTGGCCACGCAGACATAGTCTCTTTTGCATTATCTATTGCAGAGGATATTGAAGCTCAAGACCCTATAACATACCATGAGGCTATCTCGAGTGATGAGTCTGCGGAGTGGATTGCTGCTATGGGTGAAGAAATGGAGTCTCTTCACAAGACCCAAACTTGAGAGTTAGTGAAACCACCGAAAGGACAAAAGATTGTCGGTTGTAAGTGGGTCTTCAAGAAGAAGGAAGGGTTGCCTAGAGTTGAAGCATCTAGATACAAGGCACATTTAGTTGCTAAAGGTTTTAGCCAAAGGGAAGGAATTGACGTCAATGAAATATTCTCTCCTGTTGTGAAACATAGCTCTATCCGGGTGTTACTTGCCATGGTTGCACTATTTAATCTAGAGCTTGAGCAACTAGATGTTAAAACAACTTTTCTTCATGGCAAACTTGAAGAACAAATTTATATGCAACAACCACAAGGTTTCATAGTTGAAGGTAAGGAGGATCATGTTTGTCTTTTAAAGAAGTCATTATATGGTTTAAAGCAATCTCCTAGCCAATGGTATAAAAGGTTTGATACTTTTATGTTGAGTCATGGTTATTCTAGAAGTGACTATGACAGTTGTGCATACCATAGAAAGCTTCAAGATGGTTCATTTATTTATTTATTGCTCTATGTTAATGACATGCTCATTGTTGCTAAGAGTATTTTAGAAGTCAAGAAATTGAAGACTCAACTTTGTGCTGAATTTGAAATGAAAGATTTGGGTGCCGCTAAGAAACTTTTGGGCATGGAAATTTATAGAGATCGACGTGTTGGCAAATTATACTCGTCTCAAAAGACATACATTGAGAAAGTATTGGAGCATTTTGCAATACAAAACGCGAAACCTATGAGCACACCATTGGCAGCCCATTTCAGACTATCAGCTGCAATGTCACCACAGTCTGCTGAAGAGGAGGAACAGATGTCACATGTTCCTTATGTGAGTGTAGTTGGAAGCATGATGTATGCTATGGTTTGCACTCATCCAGACATTTCACATGCAGTTAGCGTCGTTAGCAGGTATATGGGAAATCCCGGCAAGATGCATTGGCAAGCTGTGAAATGGATACTTCGATATCTTCGAGGTACTATAGATGTTGGCTTGGTATATGACAAGAGTCATAACACTAGTGATAGTTTTGTTGGCTATATTGATTCTGACTATGCTAGAGATTTGGATAAAAGAAGGTCTTTGACAAGGTACATCTTTACCTTCTTAGGGAGTGCGATTAGCTGGAAAGCAACATTGCAATCCACTATAGCACTATCTACAGCATAAGCTGAATACATGGCAGCAGCGGAGGCAGTAAAGGAAGCAATATGGCTTCGTTCTTTGGAAGACAGCTTGGGATTGAAGCAAGATATCACAGTTGTATATTGTGATAGTCAAAGTGCCATACATTTGAGTAAAAATCAAATGTATCATGAAAGGACTAAACATATTGATGTTCGGTGTCATTTTCTAAGGGAGATTATTTCACAAGGTGCTATTATTGTGAAGAAGATTGACATGATAATCTAGTTGACATGATGACGAAGCCAATTACTATTTCTAAATTCAAGCATTGCTTAGATCTAGTTGATGTTCATAGCATGTAAGTTATTTGAAACTTGAAGAAAGTCAAGCCAAGGTGGAGATTTGTTAAACTTATGGCTTGTCTTTCACTTGCTAATTTGGAAAAGTCAAAGCCTTTGTTTTAGGTGAAAAGAAATTGAAGGCAAAGAGAGATAATTCATTACATCCGTAACTTGATGGGTAGTAAATATAGTAAATGGTAGCCTATAAATTAGACGTACTTTTCATTTGTCAAAACAACAACAATGACAACAGTTGTAATATTCCAATAGCTATCTCTTTGAGAAGATTTGTTTCCTTCTTCTCTTTGTATATATATATATGTGTGTGTATTTTTGAGAGATTTGAGTCTAAACACCGGTGAAAAAATATTGAGGTATTTGGATGTATTTGGACTTTGGAATTTGAGTGAAGTGTGACTCTTTTATATTTTTCATATTATTTCTTATTATATATATATGGTAGTTGTCTTTGCATGTGGACGTAAGTTCTAAGCTGAACCACATTTGTTACTATACTTTTGCTTTATTTGTGCAACTTATTATAACAGTTTTATATAAATATAATGGAGTTTTGAAGCATGAGGAAAGGAAGGGCATGTGTGACACGAGGAAAAATTAAGGAATTAACAGGAGTGATGGAAACATTTTAAAGAAAATCAAAGGGGTATGAAGTGATCCTTAAAGTGATTTGATTGAATAAATGTCTTTTATTTACTTTCTGTGGGAATTGATTGTTTTCTTCTTCCATTGAATTTTCTGTAATTCTATTTGTTGAACTTCAAACACTTGTTACTCTGGTTATATATCCTCCATCAGATTCACAACCAACTTGGGAAAGTACTTGCGCTTTAATCAGATGAATGGGAGGGTATCAGCGGCCCACATCTATGATGTTATTGAGAAAATTCAAACTTGGTTGGCTAGTTGGAAGGGTAGGTTATTGAATAAAAGAAATGTTTGATGCATATATTTTATATAGAATAGCACGTTAACTCATGCCCCAACCACTATTGGATGGATTATAAATCCCATTTCGATTGGATTTATATCCCACGATCCAATGATGAATAAGACGTAATTTGGTATGGTATTCTATACAAAATATATACACCTAACATAATTTATTGAATAAGTTCGGTAAATTGTGCTTGTTTCAAGAATTGCCAGGATAGCTTTATCTAATCATTTCTCATTCAAAATTATGGGAGCAATTGATGAGACAAAAAAATAATAATATATGCTTCAATAATCGATACGTACTTTTACAAAAACAAATAAACAGCAGTGAAGCAGTTTCATGATATCAGAGAACCATCAGCATCAAGACTCTGCTGTGTTTAATTACAAATAAGTAGTCTCACCATCAATTAAGCATTTGGGGTTTTATATGTCACCAAATCAAAATGATTTTCTATTTTGCATGAGATTACATAATCAAGAAAATCTACCAATTATTTTAATGTATGGATAGGCATAACTTCCGAGGGGATTGTTTCGCTGCTTGCAGTTGGCAATGTATCAAATGTAGAATATCCGATCCAAGGCACTTCGGTTCCAGCAAGCTCAATCTCTTCATGGTATTGTTGTGGATCAGACTTCCTATCCAATCTCCGAATCCTTTCTAATTCCAATGTGACTTCTTTCATAGTTGGCCTTTTTCTCCCACTCAACTCTAGGCATCTATAGGCAAGATTGGCAACTTCAACAATATGTTCTTGCTCGCCTTCCTTCATGACTCGCTTGTCAATAATGTCAAACAAACAATTTTTTCCCATAGAGAGAACAAAATAAGAAGCTAAACTCTTGGCTTCCTCAGATCTTATGGATGATATTGGCTTTTGCCCAGTTAGAAGCTCAACAAGAACTACGCCAAAACTATAGACATCACTCTTTTCTGTAAATTGACTAGTATGAAAATATTCAGGATCCAAGTATCCAAATGTACCTTGAACTACAGTGGTGAGGTGAGTAGTCTCAGTGGAAACTAATCTGGATGCTCCAAAGTCTGCTAATTTTGCCCTATACTTTGCATCCAATAGTATATTTGTTGATTTGACGTCTCTGTGATAAATGGGTTGATATGCAATTGAGTGTAAGTAAAATAGAGCTCCTGCAATTTCAGTGGCAATTCTCAAACGCATATCCCATGTCATTGGTAAATCTTCATTTTGGTCATGCAAATATTCGAAAAGGTTACCATTAGGAATGAATTCATAAACAAGCAAAGGGATTTCTGTTTCCAAACAACACCCTAACAACTTGACCACATTTCTATGGTTAATTTGTGAAAGAATGATGAATTCATTGATAAATTCTTCAACATTTCCTTGGACCTTAAATTTCTTCACAGCAACAATTTTACCATCTACTAGCATGCCCTTGTAAACAGTACCTTGACCTCCCTTTCCAAGAACTCTGTTCACATTAAAGTGGTCTGTGGCCTTTTCTAACTCCCTTAAGCTGAACAATTTAGCTTGGTCAACACTAACTTCCCCAGAAGATAATCTTTGTTGCAACAACAAACCACCATTGTGTTTGAAGAATTTTTCTTTTCGTTTCTTTATCATTCTTTTCTTTACAACAATATACAAACACCATAGAACAAGAAGTAGAATGATGGAACCAAGGCTTGATGAAACTCCTACACATTTGACACAATTAAATAAGTCATCAGTTTGTCCGATACAAAAATAGATGGAAGCACCTGTATTAATTTGTTCCAAAATGAAAATTTACAAAGGCTCTAGCGGTTAATGATATGTTCAAGTCTAAGGAAATTGTTTCAAATGATCCTGAGCAGTGAATATCCACTGGCAGTGTACATTTTACATCAAGCA
This sequence comes from Pterocarpus macrocarpus, assembly GCA_031439585.1. Classification (NCBI taxonomy): domain Eukaryota; kingdom Viridiplantae; phylum Streptophyta; class Magnoliopsida; order Fabales; family Fabaceae; genus Pterocarpus; species Pterocarpus macrocarpus. The sequence goes on along the minus strand of CM062522.1, from coordinate 13,139,189 downwards.
CATATATTAACCAAAATGCATATTTACAAGGCTCTCTAGCAGTTAATGATCCGTTCAAGTCTAAGAAACATATTCCAAATAATCTTGTGATTGAATATCCACTGACAGACAATATACTTAGAACACTCTTTCCCTCAATCCTTTCATTTACTTCAAGCAATTTGACTAATATGTTGTATAATATTGCCATATTATAACGAAATATTAATGAATATACATTTTAAAACTTTTTCTTCAATGAATAAAACGGATATAACTTGAAAAGAAACTGTGACATGGCTTATTATTATTAGAAAGGAATTGGTATTTTGAGTTTATACGTACCTACTATAGCCCACTTCGCTCGACTGTTCTTTTTGGAGGAGCCTAAATCTGAAACATCAAGAACAAAGTTAATTTATCTATTTGAACCCAAATGTATATATATTTTCTGAGTGAAATTGAACAACACAAAATGCATGGAACTGGAGGCATTGGCCTTTGTAGATCAGATATCTAAATTTTCTTCAATATTGGCATTCTTTTTAGTTTTTTTCTTCGATCTTAAAGTTGCATCAATACTATTGTCTTTTCTTGTCAACCAGTGAAAACCTAACACGGAACATAATAGTTTTTTAAAAGCCCAACGATGATTGAAATCCTTTTTCCTCTTATTTTCTTTCCTCTTGCACCAACTTAAATTGGCTGACTTTTTTACATTTTTTCTAATATGAAGTGATGGTGACATTTGGCCGACGACAAGTCAAAAAAAGGTTCTGGCTTTCTTTTTTTTTTTTTTGGTCAACAAGGGTGTCGAGTTAGGTTTCGGTCTGAGGTATTCACTACAGCTAATCAAAGTTATGGACAAATAGGTTATGTTTGGAAGTGTGGCAAGTGCAAAAGTGGCAACAAAAATAGGGTGATTAAATTTAAGTAAAGTGTATTTGAAAATAATTTTAAAAAAGAGAATAGAATGGTTAAGGAGGATTAAGGAGGGAATAAAATAATTTTTAATGGAAACCCTCCCTCCCTTCGTTACACAACCAAACAAGAGGTTAGAAAATCCAATGTTATTGGACAAATAAGTTAGCGGTGCTTCTATTGATAGGCTAACAAAGTCCAATTTAATTTGGTCCAGGCAACAGACGTATTTTCACGTTAAATTAAATGAGATTAATTTTGATATAAGAGTTATATATTCTCATGTAATTATTGTATATGTTCTTTTATTTTGGTGGGGTTATTTATGGTTTTTTTTTTTTTTTAGGTAAAGATTGTAATAGTTAAACATTTTCTTTTATGCAATAGTATTTAATTAAATGACTATATAAAAAAATTTATACGAACAATGTATTAATTAAAACTAAATTCAGACTTGAAATATCAAAATCTTTTTTTTTTTCAAATTTGGATTTAAAAAATTTATTGCCTAAACCAACTAATTTAATAAGTATTGATAGATACCAACCTCATTATAATATAATTATAATATCAGAATAATTTTATGCACCAATAATATGAAATAATTTTATACTATCAGTCAATTAAAATTAAAAAAAATAAAAAATTAAGTATAATCTGGTATTTTTTTAAATTTTAATTAATTAACAGTATAAAATTATTTTCTACTATCAATATATAAAAATTAAATTATAATATATTGTTAAATGCAAATATAAAACTTTTTCATAATGAACATTAAGATTGAATCCATAAATAAATATCGTTGCATGCTTCTAATTAAGCAAGATTTATGAGTAATTATTAAATGAAAGAATTTTAAATTATTTATTTAATAGTTAAAAAAATACGGTGGATTATTCTGGCTAGTAAGAAATAAAATAAATCTAGTTGCAGAAAGGATCATACCAATACACCCTCCAGTAGTGTAGGGATTGCCGTATAAGCCCGGGTAGCACTCACATCTCCAACCTGAGGGTCTATTTTGCGAAGATGCAAAATGAGTGCAGTTAGCATCTGCAGGGAGTTTCAGGGTGGAGCTCGGAATCACCCAATCGAGCATCGCAGGAACATAGTCATAACCCGTTATGTCACGAATTTTCTTATCGTCGTAACTACCGGCGAGGCCAGAGAGGATCCTGTACCAGTATTCCGATGCAATCAACGCACGAATGCACTGATCACTGGCACTTCTATTCTTCAAGTCTTCGAGTGTCACGTTGTATTCTGAAAGATACGAGGGCAGTGATGTCTGACAGCAGAATCTGCCGAGGCAATCATCGATTCCAAAATCAATGTTGTTAACTTCTTCATCGTCGTACTTGTCACAAAGGGTCACACAGCCACTTACTTCTAACCCATTCGATTGCAAAAACGCAATCTTATTGCAACCAATGGCAGCGAATTTGTTGTCTTCACTGGAATACACAAAAGGGCTTCCTCTGAGGTCGATGACTGGCCTAGCATCTTTGTCTTTGCAGTTCCATCGGAAAACCGGGTTCATGATCTCAACCGTGCTATGCATTGAATTAATATATGACACCTCCAGGTTTATGAATTTAAGGTAAGGTTTCTGGCCTTGATGAGAAACGTTTCTGCATTCTATTTCGAACCACTTGTCTGCATAGCATTTTGGATCACCCATTCCAAACGGGTAAGAGATCGCAACAGATCCACACGTTGAAACACAATCAGGTTGTGCCATAACTGAATCGTCTTGTGCAGAAGCCAATGGATATACGGGCCATATCATCAAAATTATGATATGGAATATCGCAAGTTGCGGAAACATATTGTCGTTTAAGCAGTTTTGAAGAGGTGGCGGATAAATGCATGTGTCTATCGTAGCTCGAAGAAACATATTTATGCTTCATTTTATAACATTGGCAACATAGCTGTTTGAGTAATTTCTGCGTAGTTTCTTTCAGAGGAAGTCAAACTTTTACTATTGATTGGAATACTAGTAGCCGCTTGACCAACTTAGTACGCAATTTGATACGTTTTATCAATCATTCCTATTTTGCTGCTTACTTTTAGAGAATTCTACAAAGACACGGGACTTTGAACGAATACAGGACTGAAATCAAGATGAAATTAACGAGACTTCATAATCACTGTGTCTGAACAGTCAATTGCCGACATACAAGACTTTTATAAGTGCTGAATATTATGCTCGGAAGGTTCACCGTTTTGTACCGCCTTAGACAAGAAAAATGACAATGTAAGCAGTCCAGCTAGGATGATGAGGTGGCAAAATATGGACAGGATGGCAATGACATGAAGCAAAGTTGGTTGTGGAAGGTGGACAATTGTCACCTAATCCAAAAGGCGATAACAAGAAGAAGCACTCGATCAAGGAAAGCAAATACAAAGTGGAGGGACTTTGTTTGGTATTCTCTAAATTGCATAAATTCTTCTTTCTCGGATTTCTTTTTCCTTCTCTTTCCAGGGCCAGGCTTATTCCCTGAGTCCTTAATTTCTCTTATGCAAATTGAGTGCACGTATTGAGTGTCACCCAATGGAACAGTGCCATGTCGAGCTGGAATTTCGAGGTTTGCTCATTGAATTACTTGTTTCTCTTGAGCTTTTATTCACTGTAATATTGGAGCTCATTTAGGGTCTATTTGATTAAAATTTTGAGATAAGTATTTTTTCAAAAGCAGAATTACAAATAGAAGTAATAATAGAAGTAAAAAATTATTTTGTATTTAAATGTAATTATAAAAATATTGCTATTAAAATCAGAAGTTGGTAAATTGTTTAAATGTGATAAATATAAAAATATTTTTTAATATAAAATTACAATTTAATAGATAATGAGTGATATTTTCAAGAAAAAAATTAGCGATAAAATAATAAAATAATCTAAAAAAGTATATAGAGTTTAAAAATTGAGACCATTTTCTTTCTTTTTTTCTATTTTTATTTTTGGAAGAAATAACTCTATATCTATTTCTAAAAATATGATTATTTTCTGCTTCTTCTTTTTAAGAAACACAAACAAACAACTCAAAGAGTGCCAAAAGTATTTTTTTTTCTGAAAAGTAAGTATTTCTCTTCTTCCAAAGTCACAACCAAACATACTCTATGGTAACTATCACTTTTTTTTCAATGGAATATTGGTGATATTAAAATTTAAACATATTATCTCATGTAAACTATATAAGCTTCTCATCACTAATCCATTTCTAATGGTTTCTGTGGTTCCTATCAATTTTGTACAATTATTGGTGCTTTCATTGGGCAGCATAGCTAAGAGTACATAAAATGATTAGTTTGTATGCCATCCTCTACAGAATTAATCTGTCATGATGTGAATGGAATAGGTTTTTGCTGTGATTTTATTAAATAAATACTTTAATTGGTCCTTGAAAAAATACATGGACATCAAAAATTTTCCCCCTGAAATTTTAGCTATCGTTTTCATTTTCATATTATAAGATAAACATTAATTTAAGATCAAGTTAATATCTAAACATAGATTAAAGAATTAAATTAACATCTATTTTAGTAATTGTGGAGACTAACTTGATTTTTTTATGTTATAAGAAAATTAATTTAAAAATTTAGTCAAACATTATCGGTCATATCTGGTGATGATGCGTTCAGAGGTTAGATATTATTGAACTTAAAAAGCCCTTAAAGCCCAAAATAGAGCTATGCACTCAAAGAACCGAAAGAAGAACACAAAGAAAAAAAAAAGTATAATGGAAGAAGAATGGTATTTAGACATAAAAAGCAGATATCATGAAGATATACATAAAGAGAAAAAGATGTAGTACATATTGAAACAAAAAGAATAGTAACTCTACCACTTTTGTATCTTTCTCTCGTTAATATGGTCAAACAATATTCCTCATAATAAAAGCATAATAAGTCGTACTTATATGACTGGAATTGACTTAGTCAGATTGATTGGAAGGACCGGACTTGATAAGTTTGATTGGAATTAATCTCTTGGTTTTATTGAATTTCTAAAACGAAATTGCATCAACTTAGTCCAACTTTGTTAAACTGGTGCTAGATTCTTTTTTAAATAAAACTTACGGAAAAAATTATTTTCTTCCACTACAAAAAAAAAGTTTATTAACCTGACCGATAATTGAGATTATGACTATTAGCTGCATTTTTTATGTTGTTAAATTAATTACTAACATCAATTCTGGTGTGGGTATAATGGGAGTTGAAAAACCTTTATTTAAACCCACTATTAATACTTTTCTTCATAGATTTTGAATACTCTTCTATTTGTAGATATAAAGGGTTTTAGGACATTTTAAGTGTATATAACTCTGAGTCTCTAATACCAGTTTCAGGGTCACCTCACCCTGAAGAATCCACAATGACTTTTGTTTTCAATAAGTAATTCTCAACAACAACAATATTGCTTTTGGAGGTTATATGTCTCTAAACAAAATGATTTTGTTTTCTTCAATAGAGTAGAAAATTAAGAGAATTAACCAATTATTTTAATGTAACAATGGATATAACCTCCGAGGAGAGTTCTCTGCTGCTTGTGGATGGCAATGTGTCTGAGGTAGAGTATCCAACCCAAAGTTGGTGGTCTTCAGTTCCAGCAAGCTCATTTTCTTCATGTTTTTGTTGTACATCAAAGTTTTTATCTAATTTTCGGATCCCTTCTAATTCTAATGTGACTTCATTCATGGTTGGCCTTTTTCTTCCATTCAACTCTAAGCATCTATATGCAAGATTGGCAACTACGTTGATTTGTTCTTTCGCCCCTTCCTTTCTGACTCTTTTATCAATAATGTCAAAAAGACGATTCTCTTCCATAGAGATCACGAAATATTAATCTAAACTCTTGGCTTCCTTGGATCCTACAGAGGATATTGGCATTTGCCCAGTTCGAAGTTCGACAAGAACTACTCCAAAATTGTAGACATCACTCCTTTCTATAAATTGATTAGTATGAAAATATTCAAGGTTCAAATATTCAAATGTACCTTGAACTATTATGGTGAGATGAGTGGCTTCAATGGAAACTGTTTTTGATGTTTCAAAATCACTACTTTTGCCTTATATTTTTCATCACACAGTATATTTGTTGATTTGATATCTTCGTGATAGATGGACTGAGAAGCAACTAGGTATAAGTAAAATAAAGCTCCTGTAATTTTAGTTGCAATTCTTAAATGCATATCATATGTCATTGGTAAGTCTTCATTTTAGTTATGCAAATATTCAAAAAGGTTACCATTAGCAATAAATTTATAAATAAGTAAAGGGATTTCTATCTCGAAACAACACCCTAATAAATTCACCACATTTCTATGGTTAATTTGTGAAAGAATGACAAATTCATTGATGAATACTTTGATCTTTCCTTGGACCTTAAACTTTTTCACTACAACAATCTACTAGCATGCCCTTGTAAATCGTACCTTGATCGTACCTTGATCTCCCTTTCCAAGAACTCTGTTCAGATTAAAGTTATTGGTGGCCTTCTCTAGTTCCTTTAAACTGAAGAGAACAGCTTTTTCAACATTTGCTTCACCTGAAGACAATCTTTGTTGTAATAACAAACCATCATTTTTCTTTGAAGAACTTTTCTTTGTGCTTCTTTGCTATTCTTTTCCTTTTAACTTTGTAAAACAACCATACACCAAGGAGTGAAATGATCGATCCAAAGCTTGATGAAACTCCTACACATTTGGCACAATGAAATACGAGATTAATTTGTCCAACGTAAAAACAGATACCTACATTAATATCACAGTGTATATGTACCTAAATTCAAAGTTAATTACAAGGCATTACTAACTATTGATGCTGCGTGGAAGTATAAAGAAAAAATTCATGATCTTTAAACAAAATATTTTTGGGTTGGAAAATGTATTTTGGGAGGATGACAAACCACCCGTTTCTAATTTGAGCATTATATGGCACACTGAACAAGAATCCAGTAGTCCAGCCTGCTAAAACATGAGTTTTTCTATTGATGAGAACTTTAGCATTTGAGTTTCTATTGATCTGGATCTGTGTTTGCACTAGAATTTGCCTCCATCCAAGTCACTTGGCAAGAGCAGTTTACAATCCATACAAGTATAAACACATTAACTTTAATAATTTTGATTATATAATTAATATCTACTGACAAAATACTCAGACAGCTCTTTCATCGGCCCTTTTATTTAATTGACTCAATATGAGATGATATTTCACCCATTGTCATATAACAATGCAATATGAATGAAGAAATAATTTTTGTCATTGAACCAACATAAATCCGAATATAACTCGATGAGACGGTAATAAGGCTTAATGGCTTATAGGTTGAAGGAAACTGAGATTACACGTAACTACTATAGCCCACTTCAATCGACTTTGCATACCGTTTTGGTTTAGTTAAAACATCAATGAAGTTAAATTATGGAGTAGAACTCATATCTATAAATTTCTTCAGATAAAATTGATGTTTCACTTTTCACTATAACTCATGAGTGCAATTAGCATAATAATAATAATAATAATAATAATAATGCTAATAATAAAAGGCAAGGCCTTGATTATAATCCAAAAGTGCCTTAACTGTTGCATCAAATTACTTTGCCGACTATACTTTCTGTGTTTTTCTTTAGCATACCTTTTTCTCTTCCTTCATCAGATCATAAACTCTTTCGGCAACAAGAAAAAGGGCATAACAATTAAACATACCCTCAGGCATACTCAGGTGAGCCTGCTTACATTCAAGTAAAGCCACTTACATCATATAATGGTATATATATAATTTATTTGAAAATAAATGTTTTGTGTATGTAGATTGCAAATTTGTAACTAGTGATTAATTTTGATTTATTATTATTGTAAAGAGATTTATATTCTGAATCAATTGTGCATCATTATAACTAAAGAAAAATGTTTTGCGAATATAATAGTCAACGTTAGATCTTTGATGTGATATATTACCAAAGGAATAATATAAGGGAAAGGGAAGGGATCATTAATTATATACCTATGCAGCCCCCTTCAATGTGGGGATTGCCATAGTGGCCGTCGAGGCATTTGCATTGCCAACCTCTGATTCTGCTTTGTGAAGATGAAATACTTAATTCATAGCAATAGGCATCTGAAGGGAGTTTCAGGGTGGAATTGATCAGCATATCGTTGAGAATCACCCACTCAAGCACCGCAGCAGCATAATCCATGTTCTGAATTTGAGACCTATGCTTGTCAGACTGCAGCCATGTATCACTTACAATTAGCGCATAACTACACTGATGAGTCTCACTTTAGTTACTTAGAATGTGTTTATGAATTGGGGTTTTGGAGGGGAAGGAAGGAAAGGGAAGGGCTTAAAGAGTAAAATGGAGTTGGCTTGGTGCGTTGTGCTCTGAGAGACCCACAGACAGCGGCGTCTCACAGCAACACCTGCCGCGGCAGCCATCGCCTCCAAGTGCTCCATCATCATCATAGCACGAGCGCAGACATGAACGAACCACTGTCCCATTGGAATGCAGCAACGCAAGATTATTGCTGCAACCGACGGCCAGGAATATGTCCTCTGTCTCGGAATACACGAAAGGGCTTCCTTTAAGGTCTATGAGTGGCCTCGCATTTTTGCTCTGGCAGTTCCAACGGTAAATTGGATCCATGATTTCGACCGTGCTTTCTTCCTCATCAATGTGTGTCACCTACAGATTCAAGGACTTGAGGTTAGGTTTCTGATCACCATGAGAAGTGCTTCTGCACTCTTATCTCAAACCATTTGCGTGCGTAGCATTTGGGGTCTTTCATCCCAAACAGGTAAGCGATGGAAACATTTCCACACGTCGAATCACAATCAGGTTTTGCTATGATTGGATCTCGTGCAGATGCCAATGAATACATGGGACATATAATCAAAATGATATATGCAATGCGGATTGCAGAACCACTGCGGCGAAATGAGTATGGAGTGACATCCTCTTTTGAGGTGGGTGTGCATATCTTGACTTTGATTTTTGCATAATAGATGGAATGTAATTTCGCCTGTTGCATCGGGATAAAAAACTTGTACACCAAAAAAGGATAAGGAATTTAAAATTCTGTATCAACTTGAATTGATATATATTATGATTTAAATAAAAAAAATAAAAATAAATAGCTTCCATTATAATTTTGCATAACTCATTATTTAGCACTTTGATTTTAGTTAATAGTCATTAAGAGACTAAATAAAGGGAAAAATATAACGAATAAAATGGACTTTTAAATAAAGATCATGGAGAAGGAAATGATATCATTTTTTTTCCAATTGTTTAACTTCAATATTAGGATAAAAATTCCTTATAAATAAATTATAATTTTAATAATGATTTGTTATATAAAATGAATTTATAATTTTTTTAGATAGATGGTTTTTAGTACAATTGTACTTTTTATTTCTATATTTATTTTATTTTATATATTTTTTATTTTTATAATTATTTATTAATCAAATTTATATAACAATAATATTATCTTCACGTGAATTTATAATTATTTGTTAACATTATATAGTATTGTACAAATCCAATAATAAGTAACTATAATAAATCCGGTTGAGTAAAACCTCATATTAGTCTTTAAAAGAATTATGGGATATCAATTTGGTCTACAAATGAGTTGTGACATCAATTTAATTTTCGAAAGAGTTGTGATATCAATTTGGTTTGCAAAATATTACAATTTATTTTAAGGTAATCCAAAGGACTAAAAGAAGTTTGAACTAACTTGAAATAAATTTTAATCTTCGAGAACCAAATTAATATCATACACTCTTTCAAGGACCAAATTAATGTCACAAATTATTTAAATATTGAATCGATGTCCTACAACTCTTTCAAGGACCAATCTAAGATTTTACTCTATTCTTTATAAATTACTCTATTATGAGGATTAAAAAAGGGGAGGAAGATAGAAATTAAATGATTTTTATTGAAACTAAATTATTTTTATTTTCTAAGTTATTCCATTGTCTTTTAAAAATGGAAAACAAGTATACTTATGAAGCGAGATGTACTTTTAGTTACGTGTTGTTATACAAAATGCATCTATTGATTTTTTAAAAAAAAATTACTTTACTACGCTTCTTAAGAAAGAGGAGGGTAAGAGAAATGAATTAATTTATTTTAGAAAAATGTAAATGAAATAATTTTTTTTAAGTTGTTCTATCATTAGTTAAAATTTTGAAGTACACATTTTTAGAAAATGAATTACACTTTTAATAATGAATTGCTATATGAAATAATTTTATAAAACTTTTTTTAAAAATTATTTTACTATGAGGTTGAAGAAAGAAAAGAAAGAAAAATGATTTTTTTTTTAAATTATTCAATCCTCATTTAAAAATTTTAAGTGTTATTCTTATAAAACAAATTATTCTTTAATGAATGAATGTATTTATACTAACAATTTTTTTAAATTTTTATTCAATTTTAGTCCTACTATTATTGGCTTTGTAATTACACTTTATTGTTAATATTGAGAGTGTATTCAATTAGTATTCTACTATTTTATATTTATTACCTATTTTGCCATTTTCTCATCAAATACATTGACTTTTATAAACTAATAATTTTATCATATTGATTTTTATTATTATTACAATTAAAAAAAGTTGCTCCGTGTATCGCATAGGTCCAATGCTCTAGTTAAGAAAAAAAGGCCTACCAGGAGAGTGGTGGAAGGTGGACTATGACAAGAGCAAACCACAGAAGTAAATGAAAATTCATGTCGTAGAATAGATAATTTTAGTTGATAGATAATGCATGTCGGTTAGGATTGATTATCGCTCACAAGTAATAAGTAAAATTTAGAAAAATATTTTCTTTTTATTATTATTATTATTATTTAGTAAGTTGTGATTTATCGAATATTTGTAATTTATTAAGTAGTTCTCTGTGCATTTTGGAAGTACTTCAAATTGTATATTTGTACTGGAAATTTTTTATTTACTAGCTTGATAGAGCAGTAGAGACATGTTGTAGTTCCTGGCACTATATCTATGTGTTTGAGCACAAGAGGGATGTTATATTTTATTAAACAGATTAAAAGAGAAATATGTACCAAAAAACAAAATGAGAATTCATAATGAAGATTGTCAAACAACTAAATATAGTTAGGTTGCATGGGATATATATAGTATGTATAGATATCCAAATACATTAGGAATTCTATCGTGTAAGTGGTGAAAGGATAAAAGAAAAAATATAAAAGAAACTTGCCATTAAGTTTCTTCTATTATCATAATATAGACACAGAAAGTTAGTTCAAATGAAACTATATCTAATTTTCAGATATCCTCTTTTCAAACCACAAAATCGTATATCTAATATCTGTGATGTGGATATCTTCTTTTACATCTCCTTCTTCATTTGACACTATGCTGCCAACATCTGTTACAAGTTGTGGCATTGGTCATGTTGTGTAGTGAAAGAGGATATAATTAGGGATTCCAATGTGGGGTTCCAATTATTTTTCCCTGTTTGACAATTCAACCTGTAAGTCTTCAATCTTGTCCATTAACCTTTCAGTACAAGGAATTATGCTTCTAATTCCTCAACATCTTTACTAATTTGAGATCTTAATATATGTTTCAATTGACTAAGTCGATTCTTCTATTGTTTTATTCTTTCTTAAGTTACCCTCTTTTTTGCTAAATAATACTTTTATTACAAAAGGTTTTGCGTTCTTTTGTGGCATTAAATTTCTTTTAGTTCCTAGAAAAAAAATCATCTATATTGGGAATGTGATTTTTGGAAAGCTTGCTCCTTTGTAGTTAGTAATCTTTATCTCTATCTCTCTTATATTTGTTCATTTTCATTTGAGGAAGGCTAAATGTTGCTTGAGTTTAATTAAAACATTTTTTCTCACTTATAAGTTGAACTGAAATATACATATATCTTAACAATGTCTTTCTAAGATAATAAGATAAACAATCCATCATTGAAGGGCAGAAGGGAAAGCTACTATATATATATATATATATATATATATGTTGTTTTTCTTTTCCTTTCCTCTTGTTTCCATCAAGAGTTATAATTGATACTTCATCCCTCGATCTTGAATTTGACTATGATGGTTGGGGTGGCTGGGATTTAGAAAGTTGTGTATCGAATTTGAATTTTTCATGCAAGAGATCATTATGTGTGTCTTGAATGATTGTTGGTGAAAATACTCAATGGTGTTCTCAGATTTAGATTTCTGATTCTAAACCAGCGAATTTTGGTTGACACATTTTATTGTTATCTAGGCGTAAGAAAGACATGCTATAAAGAAGTTGCTGGAGTTCAGACAGCGAAAACCAAACCTATATTGGGGCAATTTCTGATATGCTAACATTTATGTTTGAATTATATTTTTTTTATCGGTTTGTTTCTGTAGTTTTAAACTCTTGCTATTGTATTTTGTTAAAAGAATGCTAAACAATTCTTTATTGGGGGGTTTTTTTCTTAGGTACTTGAGACATATTGGTGGTACGCGCCTGAGTCTTTTGCCGGTGTGTTGTTGTCCTCGGGTCCTCTGCCTATCTCAAAAGACAATTAATCTAAAGATTTTACTAGGCATGCATTAAAAGGTGGATTCTCCACTCCCTTTATAAAGTTGTGCATTTGGTGCATTTGTGTTGTGGAAGGTGAAAGGAGTGACACCTGGATGTGGTCTAGTGGGCCATTGTGCAAATATTTTAATATTTGAAGAAAAAAATAAAAATAAAGGGAGGTTAAGTATGCTAAATAATGAAATTACCAAAAAGTCATTGGTTTTCTCTTTCCTCAAATAGTCCCCCCTCCCGATTGACTCACCACCACCTTGTTTTGGCCACTACTCCATCCACCACTACCCCTCCTTTTCGCCGCACCACCACTCCCACCACCCACGCCACAGCCCCTGCCCTCTTCCACCCCACTCGGCTCCTTCCTCACCTATAGAGACCCACATGCTGCAGCAACCCAGAGCCCTTTCAGAGCAACACTCTGCTCCACCGCCACAGCAACACTAAGACCAACATGCCTTGATCGGTGCCACCAAGCTGGGCCGCAGCGGCATCTCCTTCAGCAAATGGCCACCCACCCAGTGTACCCACAACATCGTCATCAACCGCCGAATTGAAAGCCTATCCATGCCTTTCATGCTCTCCAACTACTACGACACGATGAGCCCAAACGAGGCCTTTGTCGTTGCCCGCTAGATCAAGGATGAGGCCTTTGCTGTCGCCTGTGGCTCCATCACTTCTAATGATGACAACATCAAGATCCTCCAGGTCTACTCCACGCATCGAATCGAGGCAGTACAGTGGTTCAGGGGTGCAATGGTGCGAGGTAGGGGCAATGGCATCAAGGGAAGGGTAGGGCGATGGAGTCAGCGGGTGGTGGTAGAGGGGGTGTAGTGGTGCAGGGTGATAGTGGAGAAGGAAGAGAGAAGAAAGAGTGTGAGGGATTTTTTTGTCAATTTTTTTCTTTTTTTGTTAACTTTTTTGGTCAATTTGAGGGTAATGAAATCCCCATCGTACAACTCCCTAGTTGAGAGGTTTCTAACGGGCATCCACATAAAGACATAAATCACCTTTTTATAATTGATTAGAAAACAAAAATGTACCAAATGTAACACTTTACAAAGGCACGAGAGCATTCATCGCATTAAAAACTTTGCATGTTTCCACCAACCTATTAAAACAGATTGCAAATATTTTTATGAGGGTTATTTGAACTCCAAAAAAGAGTGTCCTATCGATATAGTGTATCATTCATCATTACAATCCAATTTTATTTACTTTTAATTTTTAAATATATCGAATCACACGGTTATGAGTGACTATGTTGCAACAATCGATGTACATCTAGTATTTCTCTATTTTATCCACCCATCTTATATTATTTTATTTTCAAAATCTTTGGCACATACACTACACTTCCTTCTTTTATTATTGTCATATTTCTACCAATATTTCTTGATGGAGGATTTGTTAGTCCATCCTAATTTTGGATTAACGATAGTCCACTAATTTATTATTATAGATTCATTTTAAAAATAATTTACTAAATAAATCTTTTATAATAATATAATATTTTTAGATTTACAAATCCATCCTTCATAGCACTAACTATCTCTTCACACCACCACCAACAAAAACCCCAAGACTGTTGCCGCAACAACAACGTCCACTAGAGCTAATAAAGCACCATTTACTAGATCTGCTAATAGAGGAACTCGATAGTTTGCACCTTCAAAGACTTTGATGGGATCTGAGAAAAGCAATGCCCCCTAAAAAAAAGTATAAGCTACACCGATTGCTCCATTCCTCCCAGTACTTCGAATGCTATGAGCATAATCTTCCAATGGAGAAGTCATAGTTGACAACCACCTAGTAAAATCACTTTTAAATGTGATGGTTACTATTCCAAGATAAAAGCCCATGCTAAGGTAACAGATTCATAGGAAAACATACTACTTCAGCATATGTAGTACCACATTCATTAACATATTTCCCTCAGAGGTTGTGCACCTGGGGGGGAGGGTGGAGGTGGGGGTGGAAGAGGGCAGTGCTTGGATGGAGCTAGGGACAATAGCGGCAGTGATGGCAGTGATGATAGTGGCAATGGTAGAGTTATCGAGGAGTTGGTGAAAAGAGAGATAGGTGAATGGTTCAAATGAAAAAAAAAAATAGTTATTAAAGAGGTCTTTTTGGAAAATTTTGGAGGTGAAGTAATGTTGGTCCAAAACTAGAGTAAACCAACGAATCCCCCATCATCTTTTTTTCTTTCTAGATGTCTTTGCTAGATTTTTCATGGTACGTGTTATGTTACTCCCCTTCATCTTTGGGAGTAATTTACATCCCTGTGTAAAATTAGAAAATCTCATAACTTAATATTGCAAAATGAAACTCTCAATTTTATTTGCAAGTTATGCCCTCTGTGATCCCCATGATTGTTGTTCACCAAGCATAACGAAGCTGATAATAGTTAACTTAATTCATCATTAAAACAAGCACTTATTTAGCGACAAAAAATCAAGTCATGTAACCATGAATCTCATAACCAATAATTCCTTTCGCCAAAATGACGTAAAATAAGCATCAGAAACAGATAAATCAATAATAATAATAATAAATAACAAATAATAGTAGAAATAGCCATTTAAAAAGTTATCTATTGAAAAAAATAAAGAAGCCTAACCTATCTTGTTATTGTAACCTTTGAATGGTCTTCATAACCGAGAGGGCTTTAACTCCTATCAATTATCGAACACAATCGATACTATAGCCTTTGTAATCCCTGCTTGTACACGAGCTCCTAAAGATTTGAAGCCCGAACTTGCTGCAAGTTCGTGATTCCCAGAACGAAGCAAATTGAATCGAGGATGCTTGATTTGCCAGAACCATTCAAACCCGTGATGGCTTTGAAGAATGAATCGAAGTCTGGAACGATGGTTCTCTTTGCTTACAACTTAAAACCTCACCAGTAAAGCACCTCATGGAGGAAGCGGATGGTGGCTTGCACGACCCTCCACTGAGTTTGCACCATCCTACTGCTATTGTCAAAGGATTTTGCGTAAAAGAGGGCGTTGAATACTCTCATGGGGACAGGCCTTAACTTGCAAATAAAAATGTGAGAGTCCCGTTTTGTAATATTAAATTCTAAGATTTTCTAATTTTACCATAGGGGTGTAAGTTACTCCCAAAATTGAAGGGGAGTAACATAACACGCACCATCTTTCATGCATTCTAATAACTTACCAAAGGAAAGCTCACATTATGCAACGCATTAAAAGTTTTGTATGTTTCGTGGTGCATCACATTAACTATGATAGGTGGTGCACCGTTTAAAATTAAATGGTCTACCATGCACCATAGACCCGATCCAACGATGTGTTACCCACAATTGAAGGTTGCATCTACTCCTAGCCAATCTTCTTCCTCCCATTCTCTGTCTGTTTTGCTGCCACACTGTTAAGCACTACTTCAACATCTGCTTCCGCCATCGAACACCCTCCAGGGACCTTCATTCTCTGGCAACCTTCGTCCCGAGTAGCCGCTATAGTGCCTGACTCTCAAGCTTCTCCATCTGTTCTCATTTTTTTTTTTTTTATCATTGTTGTCTTCACCATTCGCACTTCGAAGCTACCCATTTCTATTCATGGCATGAAGTTTGATCGATGGGAACAAAATCCTTTCTTTATCAGCTTCGTTATGTCCTTCCAATTAGCTCTGTGATTTTTTTTTTTTTTTATGCGATTTGTAATTTCGCTTGGTTTTAAAGAGGAAATGTAGGGATACAAGTAGAACTTTTGCAATTTGAAGCTTGAGTTTTTCAATCTTGTAACTTGTAGTGCTGGAAATCTCTTCGTGTCAATTTGTTATCTTTTTTTTTTAATAATTTTTTTAAAGATGGAATCTGCATATAGGACATAGATTCACGCCAGAAAAGATGCCTCCAGCATATGGAACTCTGATAAGCTCCGCAAAGATCTAAATACTGCCCTTGGCTTATGAGTTTGAGCCTGGTGATGAGCTCCGCAGAGGCCGGTTAAATTGATGAAGCTTATGTGTTTATTAAGAACATGTCTGTTGAACCAAATGCAGTAGTTTGGAGTGCTCTTGGCTTCTTGTAGAGCACATAAAAATATTCCTGTTAGTGATGAATCCTTTAGAAAAATAACTCATAGTGGGGATTACATTATATACTGTTAATTGCCTTGGCGGGGAGAAGTGAGGATGCCATTACAAATTTCGCCATTAAATATCGAATAAATTAAATTAAATTTTTATAATTTTAGCACATATTTCTATTAATTTATAAATAAAAAAGTTAATTTATTATAACTTCTTTATTATAGTATGTTACACTAAAAGATTATAAACTATAATATATATTAAACAATTAACAAATCATATTTACCCCCAAAAAATAAATAATTCAGTATCGTTACTTCTATTTTTCATCTTTTTACAAATTAAAAATCTAATGAAGCAAGTATAACAAAAACAACCACTGATTTTTTAATTTAATTAACAAATTAATTTATTTTTTATTTAATATTATCAATTTTTAAATTTTATTTGTTGTGAACTTATTTAACACAATTATTTAGATTTAAATAAAAATTCTATCTAAAACTTTTTCTCAATATAATAATTATCTAAATAATATAATACTGAATACAAAAAAATATTGTACAAAAGTGCCTCATATATATATATATATTAGCAGTATCCATTTCATATATTTTTGTTATAAGAATACTACCCCTAGAAAAATAAATAACTTTTTTTTAAATAATAGCCTGTCTTACAATGAAAAATATACAACTTTTTGGCATAATATAATTGATTAATATAGAATCTTAATATACTAAAACTAATTTTAAACATAATATCACTAGAAAATTTCAATCATAACAAACATAATTTTTGAAAATAAATATATTACATCAGAAACTCAAGCTGCAATATGACCGCTTAAATTTATTATTGAATCACCTCGTTGCTTGCATTGGCTCATTTTTACAATTTCATTATTTTTTTGTTGATTACACATTAAACTAGACCACACTCATAAAATATTTATTCTCATGCACCACCCTCAAAACTGCAACTCCGGTCTCCAAAACCTCACAGTATTCTATTTAAGCACTCAAAAATATAACTCCTCTCCGCAATTATAGCAATATGCATCACTAATACCCCCTCCATTTATAGAGCTCCGAGTCCAACTAGTACCAATGGTCAAAATTCTTTCAGTGTAAATGCATTACAAATTTCGGCATGCTCCACGAAGAAAGGCATCGGTTTGAAATGATTATACAGGTGACAATTTTGGCTGAGATGATAAGTGTAGATTAAAGTAACAGCATTTTAATGTAAGAACGGTACACTTTCTTTGGAAATTTACCTTAGCATTTCATACGAGGTTTTAATAGATTAAGATGAAATACGTATAAGTAATCATTTATAGTTAGATGTTATCATTATGTTTATTTCAACAATAATCACAAGACCAGCGTAAAACAATGACGGTAGTAATTATGAAGTGGTAATAATAATAGGAAAAACAATAGTTGCATGTTCACTGGTTGTGTTGCATGCATTTCGCCCCCCTACAAAGTGAAATCCATGGAAATGATGTGCTAGCTGACTTTTGTTGTATCAGAATTCGCCTTACTCCAAGTAGATTTTATTAAAAAATTACTAAATCCTACTTAATGTAGGATGAAATGTGTTTAATTCTCCCAGAGTAAATCTGCAAATTATCCCATATTATCATATTTTTAACCTATAATTCCCGTAAACAAATTAAAAAACCCCAGTTTCATGGTATCAGGGAACTATCAGCATCAATACTTTGCTGTGTTTAATTACAAATAACTCTCTAAACAACAATTATTATGTATTTGGATGCATGTTATATGTTACCAAAACAAACCGCATGAGATTACACAATCAAGAAAACCCACTAATTACTTTAATGCATGGACAGGCATAAACCTCAGAGGAGGATGTACTGCTGGCTTCAGTTGGCAATGTATCTAATCTACAATATCCAGTTCAAGGGCAAGGAACATCAGTTCCAGCCTGTGCTAGATTCTTTTTCAAATAAAACTTACCAAAACAGTTTAGTTTACTTCATTAACTCAAAAAACTAGTTTATTAACGGCACTCATAATTGACTATTAGTTGCATTTTAAAATGTTGCTAAATTGCTTACGAGCATGAATTGCCGTGTCAGTGTAGTCGCGCGGAGATGGAAAACCTTTATTTAAGCCCAATATTAATAGTTTTCGACATAGATTTTGCATAAGCTTCTACTTATACACATAGAATGTTTGAGAGTTACGACATTAAATGTATATAATTCTTGAGTCGCTAACAGTTTCAAGGTCTTGGAGAAAATAAGCATCCTCACCATTAATAATCCACAGTCTTTTTAACAAATAATTCTCAAGCACAATTATGCTTTTGGAGGTTACATGTCTTCAACCAAAATCATTTTATTTTCTTCATGAGAATACAAAATTAAGAGAATTCTCCAATTATTTTAATGTAAGAATAGGCATAACTTCCGAGGAGAGTTCTCTGCTGCTAGTAGTTGCCAATGTATCTGATGTAGAATATCCAGCCCAACGCTGGTAGTCTTCAAATCTAGCAAGCTCAATTTCTACCTGGTTCTGCTGTGCACTAGACATCCTACCCAAACTTCGGATCCCTTCTAATTCCAATATGACTTCTTTCATAGTTGGACGTTTTTTCCCACTCAACTCTAAGCACCTATATGCAAGATTGGCAACTGCAGTGATATTTTCCTTTTCCCCTTCTTTCATGACTCTTTTGTCAATAATGTCAAACAAACGTTTCTCTTCCATAGAGACAACGAAATATGGAGCTAAACTCTTGGTTTCGTCGGATCTTATGGAGGATATTGGCTTTTGGCCAGTTAAAAGTTCAACAAGAACTACTCCAAAACTATAAACATCACTCTTGTCTGTAAATTGACTAGTATAAAAATATTCAGGGTCCAAGTATCCAAAGGTACCTTGAACTACTGTGGTGAGGTGAGTCACTTCAGCAGAAACTATTCTGGATGTTCCAAAGTCTGCTACTTTCGCCCTATACTTTTCATCCAATAGTATATTTGTTGATTTGATGTCTCTGTGATAAATGGGTTGAGAAGCAGCCGAGTGTAAGTAAAACAGAGCTCCTGCAATTTCAGTAGCAATTCTCAATCGCGTATCCCATGTCATTAGTAAGTCCTCATTTTGGTCATGCAAATATTCGAAAAGGTTACCATTAGGAATGAATTCATAAACTAGCAAAGGGATTTCTGTCTCCAAACAACACCCTAACAACTTAACCACATTTCTATGGTTAATTTGTGAGAGAATAACAAATTCGTTGATGAATTCTTCTGCCTTTCCTTGGACCTTAAACTTTTTCACTGCAACAATTCTACCATCAACTAGCATGCCCTTGTATACTGTGCCTTGGCCCCCTTTTCCAAGAACTCTGGTCGGATTAAAGTTGTCGGTGGCCTTTTCTAATTCCTTTAAGCTAAAGAGAACAGCCTTGTCAACATTTACTTCACTCGAAGACAATCTTTGTTGTAACAACATACCACCATTTTTTTTGAAGAACTTTTCTTTGCGTTTCTTTATCATTCTTTTTGTTATAACTTTGTGCAGCAACCATACACCAAGGAGTAAAATGATGGATCCGAGACTTGATGAAACTCCTACACAATTGGCACAATCAAATACGAGATTAATTTAATTTGTACAATGCGAAAATAGATATACATGCACCTATACCAATGTCATATTGTATGTGTATCAAAATCCAAAGTTACAAGATACTATTAATGATTAAGGTTCTGAAAAATGAACCAAGTATTGAATTTGATAAGGTACTAATACAAAAATTTACTAGTTTAAATGGTTTAACCAATGGTTCAATTAGGGTATAATTTTTATATACACACATATAATTAGTTATATGCTATTAAACAAATAAAAATTATTAAATAATACACGTGAAGAGCAAAATAAAATTTTGATGTTATGTGCTAGTTATTTAATATTGAGCTAATTTTCTTCAAAGCCTTGCTTACGTAGCTTATAGTTTATATCAACTCACTAATAATATACCAGTTATATATAAATATAATTCTTTTTTAAAATTATTTTCATTAAAAAATTTATGTTTACATTTTTATGATGTTGGAGCATTTATTTGGGAAAATTAGAATATAGAGCACTTAAGCCCTGCATTACTTAGATTAGGAACATTTTACTATCCATGTATCATATGAGAATAATTTATATATATTAATAATATAAAATTATTTTATATTGTTAACCAATAAAATTTTAAGAAATTGTTATATTATGGTAAATAACTACCTAGTTTAATAACCATCCCATCGTGATTTGTCACATTTTTTAAAATTTTATTAGTTGATTGTGTAAAATAATTTTATATTATCAGTGTATAGCAATTAATCTCATACCATATAATTTTATGCTTATTTTTTCTAGACTCCCTTTAAAATAATAAGAGGTTTTGTAGTCCTTGATTTGGTCAATCAAGATATATATATTTCAAATTATTCTGAAAAAATTATTAAGGGAAATGGCCAATTGTGTGAATCGATCTAGTTCATCAACTTCGAAACAGTTTACACAATTCCCTTGAGTTTTTAAAATTGTGACCAGACCGACCTAGAGACCAATTCTCAATTGAACCAATCTGATTAGCCCGTTTTTGTTAACTTTGCTAACAATTGATGATATGGGGAAATATAAAGAAATTTTTTCTAGCAATATTCGTTACATATCATAATTGACAAAACTACATGCATGGTCCTTAGACAAAATATTTTTGGGTTGGAAAGTGTATTTTAAGAGGATGACACACCATTTGTTATTAGTTTTGAACATTGTATGGCACGGTGAACAAAAAACTCCAGGAGCCTAGCCCGCTAAAACGTGTTTTGCTATTGAGAACTCGAGCATTTAAGTTCTTATGATCTGGATGTGTGCTGCATCAGAATTTGCATTCATCCTAGTCACCTGGCACGAGTACGAGCAGTTTACGATACAAACAAAGTATGTGTACATTGTTTTAAATAATTTTGATTATATAATTAATATCTACCGACAAAGTACTCAGACTGCTGTTTCCTCCATCCCTTTATTTGCTTGACGCAATATGATCAACTCATGATATTTCAAATGTTGTCATATAACAATGCATTATGAATGAAAATATCTTATTTTTTGTCGTTGAACTTATATAAGGGTGCGATTATTTCAGTTTTTTCCTTAAAAGAAAAACAGTAATTTTTTAGTTAAAGTTAATTTAAAAAGTTATTTTTTTAAAAAGAAAACCTAAAATAAACGCGCCCTAAATCCGAATATAACTCGATGAGACAGTAATTCTAATTAGAAGGGAATTGAGATTACACGTACCTATTATAGCCCACTTTGATTCATTTTTCTTACTGTGTCGTCGTTCAGCTGAAACAAAGGAACCAAGTTATATTATGGAGTAGAACTCATGTATATATTTCTTGAGATAAAATATATTGTCGTTTCACTTTGTTTTATAACTCATGAGTGCAATTAGCATGATAAATAAAAGCATTAATTATAACAAAAAGTGACTTAACTCACATCAAATTACTTTGCTGACTACTTTCTATTTACACCCTGCCTTTTCTCTTCCTTTATCAGATCATGAGCTTTGTTTTTTTTCCCCAAATAAAAGGGCATAATTATAAAACTCACCCTCATGCATGCAGACCCAGGTGAGGCTGCTTGCATTCAAGTAAAGCCACTTATATAACATACTCATGTACATAATTTATGAAAATAAATGTGTTTGTGTCTATTATAACTAAAGAAAGATGTTTCGTGTATTCCCAGTCAAATAGAGAGAGAGAGAGAGAGAGAGAGAGAGATTTTGTGTACATATATAATAGTCAAAGTTAGATGATCTAGCAATGGAATAATCAATAATGT
This sequence comes from Pterocarpus macrocarpus, assembly GCA_031439585.1. NCBI lineage: Eukaryota > Viridiplantae > Streptophyta > Magnoliopsida > Fabales > Fabaceae > Pterocarpus > Pterocarpus macrocarpus. The sequence goes on along the minus strand of CM062522.1, from coordinate 13,116,761 downwards.
AATTAGGGATTATACCTATGCAGCCCCCGTCAATGTAGGGATTGCCGTCGTAGCCTGTAGGGCAGCGACACCTCCAACCTGACGTTGTGTTTTGTGTAACACTTGACTTATTGCAAATGGCATCTGAAGGGAGCATCTGTGTTGAATTGGTCAGCATATCATTCAGAATCTCCCACTCAAGCACCGCAGGAACATCATCCATGTTCTTTAGGTCACTAAAATTCTGAGTCCCCAAACCAGACATATTGTAATGTTTCTTTAGCCAATCATCACTTACAATCATCGCATAACTACACGGATCACTCGCACCCGATGAGGAACTCTCATCTGGTGAGCCAGGACCAACTCCCCTACGATTCCTCTTCTCCGCAACTTGGTCCTTTAGATCTTGGAGTGTTGCGTTGTATTCTGAAAGATGCTGAGGCAGTGAAGTCTCGCAGCAACGCACGCCGCGGCAGCCTTCGGTTCTAAGGATGATATTGGCTTCATCATCATCATTACAAATGGACACACAACCACCAACTGCAGAACCACTGGACCAAAGAAACGCAACACTGTTGCAAGCAACGCCCACGAATGTGTCATAATCCTGGGAATACACGAAAGGGCTTTCTCCTAGGTCCATGACTCGGCTTGCATTTTTGTTTTGGCAGTTCCAACGGTAAATTGGATTCATGATTTCAACCGTGCTTCGGTTCTCGTAAACGTGTGTCACCTCTACATTCAAGGACTTAAGGTAAGGTTTCTGATCACCTTGAGAAGTTTTTCTGCACTCTATCTCGAACGATTTGTGTACATAGCAGTTGGGATGGTTCATCCCGAAGGGGTAAGCGATGTCAACATTTCCACATGTCGAATCACAACCAGGTTTTGCTATAAATGGAACTTGTGCAGATGCCAATGGATATATAAGCCGTATTATCATCAAAATGATGATATGAAATGCAAATTGCAGAATCATCGTTGCTAAAACGGTTGAGGTGAGTGTGCATCTATATATCTTAGAAGATGCATATTTATACTCCCCATTATTATATTATAACCGAGAAATTCTTATATGGTTCGGGAACATCACGTGGCTATCCTCTTAACCAATAATGTAAGTACATTTTCATGAAATTGTATATTAATGGTGAGTTCCATATAAAATACACTTATATAATTGGTCAGAAAGCATACCACATGGTGCTCCATGTAAATATTTCTCTATTATAACTTTGCCACCATTAATATCTTGTAATTAAGTTTCCTCCGCGTTGATAAGTAAATTTTAAACAGTAGTAGGAGGACAGTGTCGCGGTTTGACCCAAGTAACTTCTGAGAAATTCCAAGCAATATATATTTTCTACATACATACTCAAATTAAGCAAAGACTATGATTCTCATTATTTAATTTGGATGTCAGTGGGGGGACATCAAATTCAACCACTTCTCACAATATAGTATTTTTTTATCTCACTTGATATATATGTAGTTCCATAACTTACACACTTATATTAATATATAATATCTACACATCTTAGGTTCATAAAACGTTTTCTTAACATTCTAAAATGAAAAATGTCAAATAGCCAGAAGTTTTGCCCTATTTCTTTTTCCAAGAATAATGCATTCATGTGTTTATTGATCCTTAGATGGATGATTGCACCATATGCTTATAAAATTATATTAATCATATTATACGTGTGTCTATTTTTTCAAAATAAAAATCATAGCTTGTTTTTTCAAAAAGAATATCTTAACACACACTACTATTAATTTAAAAATCATTAATTAAAAAGCTATAAAGAGTAAATTTATGTGATAATAATTAACCTCAACCACCTGAAATGAGAATGCACATTCAAATTCAGTTGGAGAAAAATTAATTTCATAAATAATTCACAGACCAAACTCATAAAAATATCTTGTAATTTTTTTTAAAAAAAATCTTTAATTAATAGTTATTTGCTTACCTAAAGTTTTTTCAACAACTTGAAACGTTCAAATAATTCACCGTTTCCTTCTGTTTAGAGGAAAGTCTACAAAATCAATTAACTTTGAACAAATAAAAGGCTTCAAACAGCAAAATAATAAAATTATTATTATTAACAATAAATAAAATAACAAAATACTTTGAAGAAGATATCCCCAAGACTTTCTTTGTGCCGAATATCTTATTCTAGAAAGGTTTATATACCACCCTTTCCTTCGTGCCTTTCCTTTTTCTCTCTAATCTTTTTTGTTTTCTTTTTCTTTTTTTTCCCATTTTTCTTCGTCTTTTCCTTTTTTTCTTATTCTTTTTCGCTCATCTTTTTTTTTTCATTTTTTTTGTCTCTCTCAGGATATACACCTATCTATTTAGTTTTTACTGAAAAACCTTTCTTTCACTAATATCTCTCTTTTTTCCTCATTGTCATTTCCTTTTTTGATATCTTGTTTTCACACTCTAATTCCTCATTTTTTTTTCATTTTTTTTCTCCCTATTATCTTTTCCTTGTCTTTTCTCAACACCCATATCAACAAGATGTATCAAATGTTTTTCCAACTCTAATAACCCAATACCAATTGAGGTTCACCCTTAACTAGACACCAGTTTGGGAGCCAACATAATAACCGGTTACACCTGCAAACCATATTCTTGGTCCGATCACCAACTAATAACAACTGTAAACCACCAACATTAAAATCAATAATGGATTGGAGCAGCAAAACACTGACCTCCAATAACATTCAGACGCAACACTGACCACCACCATAAAAACCAACATATAGACTTAGAAAAGTGGGAAGAATCTTAACGTGACCGCCATCAAAACACTGACCACCACCATGATATAGGTGACCAATCATGGTGTGGGAGCAGTTATTCAAATCTTAACGTGGATGCATATAAGCGGGTGTTAGATGCTGCACACACATTCTTTTTTGTTTATTTGCTGCCATGTGCTTCTTTGCTCCCCATGTATCTTTGGGTCGAGAATAGCTTTATAATTATCGAAAAAAGAGAAAAGAAGAGTGAGAAGAAGAAAACACACCTTTAAGCATACTATCATTACTCAACTTTAACCATTCTCCATAAACTTAAATCTATCCCGCCACCCTATATCTTATACTTTCGTTTTATTCTTTCCCACCCAATCGTGCCTCTGCCATTTGGCCATTCATTCCCGTGGATGACCATCCACCAATACAAAATTCCATAATCTTACATGTTGAATTGCTTTTGCTTTATTTGAAAGCACCAATATATCTTTTTTGGCCCTCTTTTTTTTTCTTTTGCCTTTTTCCTTTTCCTTTTCCTTTTTCTTTTCCTTTTCCTTTTCTGTCTCTCTCTTTTTCTCTCCCTCTTTTTTATTTTAATCCTCTTTTTCTCATTTCTTTTCATTATTCTTTCTTTTCACCTTTTCTGTTTCTTTTCCTCCCCTTTGGTATTTTCATTTGTCCTTCTTTTCCTTTTTTTTTTCACCCCTATCCTTCCAGTCCCTTCCATTTTCGCTACCCTTCTACACCTGTTAATACTTTTATCAATGTCAAGTGCACACAAAAAACAATGAGTTTATCACTTCACCTAGAAACCTCTTGCTTGTAAAGGTACTCAAACCATGTTGGGGGTGCATTTAACTACAACTCAGGGAGCCATTTACCTGAAATCAGCCAGCACTGCTTACCTGCGTGCATTGTATCGGCACAGCAAGTGATATATGTCTACTAAAATAAAATAATAAATGAAATCATTTGGCTGTTTGCTAGAACCCTTAAGGCCATAGCACTATCTTATTCAATCATAAACACTTCACATTCCGAACCGAATATTATATGTTTTTAATAAGACTACAAATAAAATATGAGAAACATTATAAGGAAGAAGCCAAATATTCCGCAGTAATATAGCAATAAAAGCCATGTAGCACTTTTGCCAAACTTTGTATCCAAAAGAAAAAATGACCTGTAGCATAAATATGAACGTCCACGAAAATAGGACTATTTGTTATAGCTGGAATATTCGTGTTCTAAGAACTTACGAAATTGGATAAACTTATCCTTTTATTTATAAGGATTGAGAACTGGAAAAAAAAAAAAAATCCAGAGAGGTTAGCAAAAACCACTCCCCAACACATTCATATTTAACTTATCAAAAGTCTAATTTAAGCCTAGCCTTTCGATTTCTCAAAACTTTTGAAGCCTTTATTCTAGTGTGTACGAAATTAAAATTACATCAATTATAAATATGTAATCATTTTTATATATACATATACATATATATGAATTGTATTTTACAATTTAAATTATAAAGTGATAATGATATATAGAAGTTCCCGTTGGATTTAACATTGGAAGTTATTTGCTACGGTTGTGTGTTAAAGGGACATATTGTTTCATATACAATTGTGAAGGTTGCAACTAGTTGTAACATTCACATGAAGGGACATAACTAATTGAAAGAACACGTCCTTTAATTATAATTAGTCACCTATAGTCATGTCCTTGAATGAAAAGTCATGACGTTGGGAATCAATCAGAGGACGTTGCAATAGTAGGTGTAATGATTCACGACATGCATTTTAATTAAGTTTACTACGATTCATGCATTACCGTGGGTGCCTCTTGTTGCAATGTCACGGTGGTTATAAGTATTGTCCACTATCAAACACTTCGGATACTTTTACTTGGTATATGGTGAGAGTGTTTGAGAGTTAAAAATTTTATGTGTTCTATTTTATTCCTCAAGTGTAAAAAGAATAAGGAAATTTCTTGTTATTACTAAATAAGAAATTAATAGGGTTCCATTGTATCATAGGAGAGTATTATCATCAACCCAATAGTAATTACGTATAGGGGTGAATATCTCTTAAAAGAAAATAAAGTGATTTGTGTCTTAAAACTACAACAATATTCAAGTTACGACATAATTTTCTAACAATACACACACACACACAAATAAATCAGCATCCTATTAGTTAGTTTAAACATGACTTTTCTAAGGTAAATAATTGGCTGGCTTTGTTAAATATGCTACTTCAGAAGCCTTAAATTGAGTTTAACAAACAGGCTAATGCTATTAGCTTAACTCTACATTTTCATACAAAAAGTATATAAACTTAAATATATCATGATAGAGAAACCATAACAATTTTCATGATATAAAAATGTGTTTTTTAATTAAAATATATTTATACAAAATTTTAAACGATCACATCAAAAAAATTTAAATGAATATAGATAATTCTTAAAGAAAATAGTACTTTTTCTTATACACGAAAAGGTCTAACTTTTAAAAGAAAATCTTAAATTTCCTGTCATAATGCACTTTTTAAAACATAATCATACGTAACCATTTTTTTTTGGTTTTTTTTTGTTTTTTGGGGGGGGGGGGGTGGGGTTCGATGTCCGTAGCCTAACTAACTCTTAACACTGAAATGCTGAATTATTATAGCTAGGAAGCAAATAGCATAATTTGAGCCTACAAGCAGGAGAAATTATGGGTCATGTTACAAAAGAAAAAAAGCTAAGCGGTGTAAGAAGTTTAAATTGAAACGTGAAGAAACACGGGCTTTTTGAAAAGATCCAAACTAGAGATTATTGAATTGGCAAAAATTCTGATTATAGTTCAATTCGTTTAATTAGTCAAATTTGTGGTTGAACTATCATTAGTCTATGGTTAAATCAGAAAGTATTTGAACCAAACTGCTTCAATTAGTTCTATTTTTAAAATTTCACAGCAAAGGACTTCGGCGCAGCTATATTTCTACAGTATTTTTCTCAATAGTCGAAAACCCTCTTGTTATATAATGTATATATGCTTTAATAGTTGATATATGTTTTACTGAAAAAAAAAGAAAAGAAAAGAAAAGAAAAGCAGTCTAGTTTCAGGCTTTGTTATTTTAATATGGGAATAATATAACAATATTATGTCAATATTGTGTTTTGAATTTTATTACAATTGGTGATACTGGGAGAGATTTCGTCTCGAGACAAGAAGAAATGTACATGAATTATTACTTATATGGAGGCAAAATTTGATACAAAATTTTTGCAAAGGGCAAAAAAATAACTTTTCTTCCTCAAGCATGGCGAAATGTGTCCAAATATATATATATATATATATATATATATATATATATATATATATATATATAAAATAAAAAACTTCTACAATTATCTTTGACTGGTACCGAAGTCGTTGGCCTTGGGCCCTCACATGCATGTGCTAGAGTAATTGCATGTTAGAATTGGATTAAAATTTAATATGATTTTTACAAAAAAAGGGAGATAAAAGTTACTGACAAGATTATTTATTTGAAAAGAAATAAAATGGAATAAAAACTCTCAAATTATAAAGCTGATAAAAGAGGCATCACATAATAATAATAGAAGTATATACAATAATAAAAATAATTTAATTAATTATACATCAAATTACATGAGAAAGAAAAAAATATACAAAAACTAAACTACTTAAGCCATTTGTTTTTTTTCTTTCTTATTAGCAAAGGGGACCATCTCAAGGGGCCTTTAATAATCTCTCATAAGATACCTGAAAATCTAAATTCCCTTCTCCCTCTTCGCCCTCACCCCCTCATCCCCAACCTTAGATCATCCCCCTCACCTCCCTCGTCAACCGCAGGTTCGTCTTGCCCCTCTACCACAACCGCTACTCCTGCAGACGCATTTGATTAAATATCGAATAAATTAAATTAAATCTTTATAATTTTAGCGTATATTTCTATGAATTTATAAATAAAAAAGTTAATTTATTATAACTTTTTTATTATAATATGTTACACTAAAAGATTATAAACTATAATATATATTAAACAATTAACAAATCATATTTACCCCAAAAAATAAATAATTCAGTATCATTACTTCTATTTTTCATCTTTTTACAAATTAAAAATCTAATGAAGCAAGTATAACAAAAACAACCACTGATTTTTTAATTTAATTAACAAATTAATTTATTTTTTATTTAATATTATCAATTTTTAAATTTTATTCATTGTGAACTTATTTAACACAATTATTTAGATTTAAATAAAAATTCTATTTAAAATTTTTTCTCAATATAATAATTATCTAAATAATATAATACTGAATACAAAAAAATATTGAACAAAAGTGCCTCATATATATATAGCAGTATCCATCTCATATATTTTTGTTATAAGAATACTACCCCTAGAAAAATAAATAACTTTTTTTAAAATAATAGCCTGTCTTACAATGAAAAATATACAACTTTTTGGCATAATATAATTGATTAATATAGAATCTTAACATACTAAAACTAATTTTAAACATAATACCACTAAAAAATTTCAACCATAACAAATATAATTTCTGAAATTAAATATATTACATCAGGAACTCGGACTACAATATGACCGCTTAAATCTATTGTTGAATCACTTTATCGATTGCATTAGCTCATTTTTACAGTTTCATTATTTTCTTGTGGATTACACATTAAACTAGACCATACTCTTAAAATATTTCTTCTGATGCACCACCCTCAAAACTGCAACTCCCTTCTCCAAAACCTCGCAGTATTTTATTTAAGCACTTCAAAAATATAACTCCTCTCCGCAATTATAGCAATACGCATCACTAACACCCCCTCCGTTTATAGAGCTCCGGGTCCAACTAGTAACAGTGGTCAAAATTCTTTCAGTGTGCATGCATTACAAATTTCGCCATGCTGCACGTAGAAAGGCATCAGTTGAAATGATTATACAGGTGACAATTTTGGCTGAGATGATAAGTGTAGATTAAAGTAACAGCATTTTAATGTAAGAACGGTACACTTTCTTTGGAAATTTACCTTAGCACTTCATACGAGGTTTTAATAGATTAAGATGAAATACGTATAAGTAATCATTTATAGTTAGATGTTATCATTATGTTTATTTCAACAATAATCACAAGACCAGCGTCAAACAATGACGGTAGTGATTATGAAATGGTAATAATAACAGAAAAAACAATAGTTGCATGTTCACTGGTTTTGTTGCATGCATTTCGCCCCCTACAAAGTGAAATCCATGGAAATGATGTGCTAGCTGACTTTTGTTGCATCAGATTTCGCCTTACTCCAAGTAGATTTTATTAAAAAATTACTAAATCCTACTTAATGTAGGATGAAATGTGTTTAATTCTCCCAGAGTAAATCTGCAAATTATCCCATATTATCATATTTTTAACCCATAATTCCCGTAAACAAATTAAAAAACCCCAGTTTCATGGTATCAGGGAACTATCAGCATCAATACATTGCTGTGTTTAATTACAAATAACTCTCAAAACAACAATTATTATGTATTTGGATGCATGTTATATGTTACCAAAACAAACCGCATGAGATTACACAATCAAGAAAACCCACTAATTACTTTAATGCATGGACAGGCATAAACCTCCGAGGAGAATGTACTGCTGCTTTCAGTTGGCAATGTATCTAATCTACAATATCCAGTTCAAGGGCAACGAAAATCAGTTCCAGCCTGTGCTAGATTCTTTTTCAAATAAAACTTACCAAAACAGTTTAGTTTACTTCATTAACTCAAAAAATTAGTTTATTAACGGCACTCATAATTGACTATTAGTTGCATTTTAAAATGTTGCTAAATTACTTACGAGCATGAATTGCAGTGTCAGTGTAGTCGCGCGGAGTTGGAAAACCTTTATTTAAGCCCAATATTAATAGTTTTCGACATAGATTTTGCATAAGCTTCTACTTAGACACATAGAATGTTTGAGAGTTAAGACATTAAATGTATATAATTCTTGAGTCGCTAACAGCTTCAAGGTCTTGGAGAAAATAAGCATCCTCACCATTAATAATCCACAGTCTTTTTAACAAATAATTCTCAAGCACAATTATGCTTTTGGAGGTTACATGTCTTCAACCAAAATCATTTTATTTTCTTCATGAGAATACAAAATTAAGAGAATTCTCCAATTATTTTAATGTAAGAATAGGCATAACTTCCGAGGAGAGTTCTCTGCTGCTAGTAGTTGCCAATGTATCTGATGTAGAATATCCAGCCCAACGCTGGTAGTCTTCAAATCTAGCAAGCTCAATTTCTACCTGGTTCTGCTGTACACTAGACATCCTACCCAAACTTCGGATCCCTTCTAATTCCAATGTGACTTCTTTCATAGTTGGACGTTTTTTCCCACTCAACTCTAAGCACCTATATGCAAGATTGGCAACTGCAGTGATATTTTCCTTTTCCCCTTCTTTCATGACTCTTTTGTCAATAATGTCAAACAAACGTTTCTCTTCCATAGAGACAACGAAATATGGAGCTAAACTCTTGGTTTCGTCGGATCTTACGGAGGATATTGGCTTTTGGCCAGTTAAAAGTTCAACAAGAACTACTCCAAAACTATAAACATCACTCTTTTCTGTAAATTGACTAGTATAAAAATATTCAGGGTCCAAATATCCAAAGGTACCTTGAACTACTGTGGTGAGGTGAGTAGCTTCAGCAGAAACTATTCTGGATGTTCCAAAGTCTGCTACTTTCGCTCTGTACTTTTCATCCAATAGTATATTTGTTGATTTGATATCTCTGTGATAAATGGGTTGAGAAGCAGCTGAGTGTAAGTAAAACAGAGCTCCTGCAATTTCAGTAGCAATTCTCAATCGCATATCCCATGTCATTAGTAAGTCCTCATTTTTGTCATGCAAATATTCGAAAAGGTTACCATTAGGAATGAATTCATAAACTAGCAAAGGGATTTCTGTCTCCAAACAACACCCTAGCAACTTAACCACATTTCTATGGTTAATTTGTGAGAGAATAGCAAATTCGTTGATAAATTCTTCAGCCTTTCCTTGGACCTTAAACTTTTTCACTGCAACAATTCTACCATCAACTAGCATGCCCTTGTATACTGTGCCTTGGCCCCCTTTTCCAAGAACTCTGGTCGGATTAAAGTTGTCGGTGGCCTTTTCTAATTCCTTTAAGCTGAAGAGAACAGCCTTGTCAACATTTACTTCACTCGAAGACAATCTTTGTTGTAACAACATACCACCATTTTTTTTGAAGAACTTTTCTTTGCGTTTCTTTATCATTCGTTTTGTTATAACTTTGTACAGCAACCATACACCAAGGAGTAAAATGATGGATCCGAGACTTGATGAAACTCCTACACAATTGGCACAATCAAATACGAGATTAATTTAATTTGTACAATGCGAAAATAGATATGCATGCACCTATATCAATGTCATATTGTATGTGTATATAAATCCAAAGTTACAAGATACTATTAATGATTAAGGTGAAAAATAAACCATGTATTGAATCATATAAGTCATTAGTTTAAAAATTTACTAGTTCAACTAGTTTAACTGGAGTGTATATATATATATATATTGACTATTCATGTGTTATAAAATAAAAAAAAATTAATCCCTCAACAATTTAGTTTATTCTTAAATTAATATATTTGGATCAGAAATATTGATTTAAGAATGATCAGAAACACTCGAAGAGCAAAATAAAATTTTGATATGATATGCTGCTTATATTAATATTGAGCTGATTTTCTTCCAAGCCTTGCTTTTTTTTCGATAGTTGTCAAATACTCGACTCACCCAATGCAGGGGAGGAGCAACACGGAGCACCAAGTACCCAAGACCAAAATAACAAAAGAAAACAAAGAACAAAACCAAATCAGCAGCGGCATAACAGAGCTAAACACCAACGCTGCAAAACATGGCAGACAGCATCTTCCAAGCCTTGCTTACTTAGTTTATAGTTTATATCAACTCAATATTAATATACCAATTATATACAAATATAATTCTTTTTTTAAAATTATTTTTATTATAAAATTTATGTTTATGTTTTTATGATATAGGAGCATTTATTCAGGAAAGTTAGAATATAGAACATTTGAGCCCTACATTGCTTAAACTAGAAATTTTTTACTACCCATATATCACATTACTTTAGATTTATTTTTTCTAGACCCCCTTTAAAATAATAGGAGGTTTTGTAGTCTTTGACATGGTCAATCAAGATATATATACTTTGAATTATTCTAAAATAAATCAAAGGAAATGGCCAACTGTATGAATCGATCTAATTCATCGGCTTAGAATCAGTTCACATGATTCTCTTTAGATTTTGAAATTGTGACCAGACCGGCCTAGAGGTCGGTGCTCAATCATACCAATTTGATTGGCCCGATTTTCTTAACTTTGCTAACAATTGATGATGTGGGAATATATAAAGAAAATTTTTTAAACAATATTCGTTACATATCATAATTGACAAAACTACATGCATGGTCTTTAGACGAAATACTTTTGGGTTGGAAAATGTATTTTGGGAGGATGACACACCATTTGTTATTGGTTTTGAACATTGTATGGCACAGTGAACAAAAAAATCCAGTAGCCCAGCCTGCTAAAACGTGTTTTGCTATTGAGAACTGGAGCATTTAAGTTCTTATTGATCTGGATGTGTGCTGCATCAGAATTTGCATCCATCCTAGTCACTTGGCACGAGTACGAGCAGTTCACATTACAAACAAGTATATGTACATTGTTTTAAATAATTTCAATTATGTAATTATTATCTACCGACAAAGTACTCAGACTGCTCTTTCGTCAATCCTTTTATTTACTTGACGCAACATGATCAACTCACGATATTTCATATGTTGTCGTATAACAATGCATTATGAATGAAAATATCTTAATTTTTGTCGTTGAACTTATATAAGGGTGCGATTATTTCAGTTTTTTTCCTTTTAAAAAAAGTAATTTTTTTAGTTTAAAAAATCATTTAAAAAAATAACCCGAAATAAGCGCACCCTAAATCCGATTATAACTCGATGAGACAGTAATTCTAATTAGAAGGGAATTGAGACTACACGTACCTATTATAGCCCACTTTGATTCACTTCTCTTACCGAGTCCTCGTTCAGCTGAAACATAGGAACCAAGTTATATTATGGAGTAGAACTCATGTATATATTTCTTGAGATAAAATATATTGACGTTTCACTTTGTTTTGTAACTCATGAGTGCAATTAGCATGATAAATAAAAGCATTAATTATAATAAAAAAAAGTGACTTAACTCAGCATCAAATTACTTTGCCGACTACTTTCTATTTACAGCCTGCCTTTTCTCTCCTTTATCAGATCATAAGCCATTTTTTATTTATTTATTTTTCCCAACAAAAAGGGCATAATTATAAAACTCACCTCATGCATGCAAGCTCAGGTGAGGCTGCTTGCATTCAAGTAAAGCCACTTATATAACATAACCATGTACATAATTTATGAAAATATAATGTGTTTGTGTCTATTATAACTAAAGAAAGATGTTTCGTGTATTCCAAGTCAAGAAAAAAAAAATGTTTTGCGTACATATATAATAGTCAACGTTAGATGATCTAGCAATGGAATAATCAATAATGTAATTAAGGGTCATATACCTATGCAGCCCCCGTCAATGTAGGGATTGCCGTCGTAGCCTGTTGGGCAGCGACACCTCCAGCCTGACGTTGTGTTTTGTGTAACACTTGACTTATTGCAAATGGCATCTGAAGGGAGTATCTGTGTTGAATTGGTCAGCATATCATTCAGAATCTCCCACTCAAGCACCGCAGGAACATAATCCATTTTCTTTAGATCACTAAAATTCTGAGTCCCCAAACCAGACATATTGTATCTGTCCTTTAGCCAATCATCACTTACAATCATCGCATAACTACACGGATCACTCACACCTGATGAGGAACTCTTATCTGGTGAGGGAGGGGCAAGTGCCCTAAAATTTGTCCTCACACATTGGTCCTTTAGATTTTGGAGTGTTGCGTTGTATTCTGAAAGGTGTTGAGGCAGCGAAGTCTCGCAGCAACGCATGCCGCGGCAACCTTCGGTTCCAAGGATGACGTTGGCTTCATCATCATCATTACAAATGGACACACAACCACCAACAGCTGAACCACTGGACCAAAGAAACGCAACACTGTTGCAAGCAACGCCCACGAATGTGTCATAATCTTGGGAATACACGAAAGGGCTTCCTCTTAGGTCCATGACTCGGCTTGCATTTTTGCTTTGGCAGTTCCAACGGTAAATTGGATTCATGATTTCAACCGTGCTTTGGTTCTCGTAAACGTGTATCACCTCCAGATTCAAGGACTTAAGGTACGGTTTCTGATCACCTTGAGAAGTTTTTTTGCAATCTATCTCGAACAATTTGTGTATATAGCACTTGGGATCGTTCATCCCGAAGGGGTAAGCGATGCGAACATTTCCACATGTCGAATCACAACCAGGTTTTGCTCTAATTGGAACTTGTGCAGATGCCAATGGATATATGGGCCGTATTATCATCAAAATGATGACGTGAAATGCAAATTGCAGAATCATCGTTGCTAAAACGGTTGAGGCGAGTGTGCATCTATGTATCTTAGAAGATGCATATTTATACTTCCCATTATTATATTATAAACTTGCCACCATTAATATCTTGTAATTAAGTTTCCTCCGCGTTGATAAGTCAACTTTAAACAGTTGCAGGAAGACATTGTCCGCGGTTTGACCCAAGCAACTTCTGAGAAATTCCAAGCAATATATATTTTCTATATACATACTCAAATTAAGCAAAGATAATGATTCCCATTATTTAATTTGGATGTCAATTGGGGGACATCAAATTCAACCACTTCTCACATAATTATATAGTATTTTTATCTCACTTGATATATATGTAGTTCGATAACTTATACACTTATATTAATATATAATATCTACACATCTTAGGTTCATAAAACATTTTCTTAACATTATAAAATGAAAAATGTCAAATAGCCAGAAGTTTTGCCATAGTTCTTTTTCCAAGAATAATGCATTAATGTGTTTATTGATCCTTAGATGGATGAGTGCACCATATGCTTATAAGATTATATTAATCATATTATAAGTGTGTCTATTTTTTCAAAATAAAAATCATAGCTCGTTTTTCAAAAAGAATATCTTAACACACATTACTGTTAATTTAAAAATCATTAATTAAAAAAGCTATAAAGAGTAAATTTATGTGATAATAATTAACCTCAACCACCTGAAATGAGAATGCAAATTCAAATTTAGTTGAAGAAAAATTAATTTCATACATAATTCACGGACCAAACTCATAAAAATATCTTGTAATTTTTTTTTAAAAAAAAATCTTTAATTAATAGTTATTTGCTTACCTAAAGTTTTTTCAATAACTTGAAACGTTCAAACAATTCACCGTTTCCTGCTGTTTAGAGGAAAGTCTACAAAATCAATTAACTTTGAACAAATAAAAGGCTTCAAACAGTGAAATAATAATATTATTATTAACAATTAATTAAATAACAAAATACTTTGAAGAAGATATCCCCAAGACTTTCTTTGTGATGAATATCTAACTCTAGAAGGGTTTATATACCACCAGGTCAATAAGAGCAGGTGAATGAAAATAAGTGCGAATAGAGACAGGTCTGGGCTTAAGATATACCTCTTTTATTCACCTCACACCTCGCTTATAATTTTATTTTTATTGGGATTAACTTATCATCTCCTGATAATTTTAAACCCTAGCTCATCTCTCACTCTATTGTACTTTCATCCTTACCTCGTCACTTCACTCCATCCTCATGCTCTGTGCCTCCACCCACATCTGTATCTCGCTATGCCTCTGCCTCTTCTTCACCTTCACCTTTATTATGGTGTCAAATTACTTATTTATGAAAAAAAATGCTACAGATTATGTCTTTTAATTTGTCAAATAGCAATTTTCTAAATATATTAAGTAACTATGTAACTAGAATTAAAAATAATTATGCATGTATTAAAAAATATAGCAGGTATGGCGGGTCTTGGTATCTCGCAGGTAAGATGTTGATATTTGTTTTCTTTAAGGAGCCATAACGTGGTTTAGGTAAGGTGTTGTTGTGCTGGGTTAGTGGTGTGCTGATTTTGTGCTTTTTCCGGGTCTTTTCCCTGATGCATGGCTTTTGGTGGGATCTTATGGTGGTTCTTTTTGGTTTTCAGACGTGGTTTTATTGAAGTTTTGACTTATCTCTTTTTGCTGATATTTTGTGGCTGGTTTTGTTTCTTTGGCCGATTTGGTATTGGTCTTTTTATGAATCCTTCTTGGATTCTTGTTCTCCTGTTTTGGCTCCTCACTTGTTGAATATTTTATTTTATTGTTAATATGATTGATTAAATTTGTCTTGTTCTCTATTTATTGAATAACTCTATTATTAAATGAAGAAAGTATGAAGTATTTTTCATGTTATTAAGATATAAGTTTATTTATTTTTTATTTAGTACTTGCTTATTAAGTGATAAAAGTTACTAAAAAAATATTTCAAGAAAATATATCAAAGCTCTTCTTTATTAGGATGTTTTCAAACCGGCACTTTGTTTGAGCCAAGAATAGTTTGTCAAGTTAGGCAACTCACATGTTAATAATGGGTCAAACTACAAATAACAAATTGGGTTAAAGTAAACATGTTAAAATGAAATAGAAGAAACCCAAGAAAAATTCAAAGTAGGCACTTTAAACTCTAAAACATGTGTTTATCCCCCAAAGAAACAAAAATTAAAACACACGTCCTAAGGTGATAGGTGAAAGAATGGAAAATAAAATTCTTAAATAAAAAATTATTATTTTGAAATTATAAAATGTTATTTTTAAATAACCGATTATGGATAATAGATGTTATTTTATTTGATATGTTAAGAAAAATAAGAGTATCTTGAAAAAAACTTATTAATAAACAAATATTAAATTAATTTTTAATTTATTAAATAATCTATCTTTTATTTAATATTTATGAAGTTTAATTTGTATACGTTGATAATATAAAATAATTTTACACTATTAGTCAATAAAAATGTAAAGAAATACCAAATCATAGACCCACCATAATTTGACACTTCTTTGTATTTTTATTGGCTGGTAGTATAAAATTTTTTTTATATTATTAGTGCATACAAATTTTTACAAAATAATCTTATATATATATATATATATATATATATATATATATATATATATATATATATATTTCTAACATTGTAGTTAAAATAATTAAATTTAATAAAATAGGATAAAAGAAAAAGTGTGGACAAAATGTGAAGCAAAAGACAGTATTTATATAGTTGACTAATTTTTTCTCTTGTCAATTTTTTTGTCCTTTTCTGGAATAAAATATAAAATAAAATAAAATAATTTTTAAAGCAATTTTTTAAGATGTAACCAAAAAAAAAAAAAGTAATTTTTTTAGGCTTCTCAGTGTATGAATATTCAATCCTATAGTGTAAAAAGTAAATAATTTTTGCATGGCAAATAGCGATGGTTAAATAAAATACTTCTCCGTTTATAGTCTTATTCATGGTTGAGGACTTTTAGATAAAATAAACTTTCCTCTGATCATCTCCTCCTTGCCTTCTTTTTTACTTCTTCCCTTTTGACTTTTGGTTTTCGCCCTTTCTACATTTGATTAGAGCCCGCAAGATGTCATCTTCATCCTCTGTTGATAGACCAACTCTCTTGCCCAATACCAAGTTTGTTTTGGCTTATCATACAAATTTGAAATTTCCTCCCTCTCTCATTGGATGAAAATCTCTCACAAGATTGGCTTATAAGTATCCCTAACTCTCTGAATAGGATTTTACTCAATGATGTAGTTGTTTGGTCTTGTTCACTTTGGCTGTATCTTGGGCGTCCGAGTTAGTTGGCCTGGTGTTTGCCTTAAAACAATGTGAAATTCCCATCACCATCTACTCATATTGAGCTTCTTCCTTACTGAAGCGGACTGGACTCCAAGGGCACGCTAGAGTCCGAAAGATCTTTGGCAGCAACTTGGGCCTCATTAAACATAACATCTTCCTTCACCAATTCGGCCTCATGCAAGCCACTTTTTTTTCACTCCAAAATGATTGAGGCCCAATTTTCGTCGATGGGAGCTGAGCCACCACGTGGTCGGTTCTCCTATTTTTACTAAATTCGGCCGTTATTCTCTATGGGGAATTTCCTCTACCATTGCACTCATAATTATCTCCTACAATGATATTACCTTGAGATGATTGCACCATTTAATTGTCTTTCTCGCTCCCCTCTGCAACTGGACTCCGTTCCATTGCCTCATTGTCCTTTCCAACTTCATCTTGTTCCACTTAAGGGCCTGAAAATGAAAATCGAATTGAGTATTGATCTGGACAAAGTATTAGTTAAGAGGTTTAATAGTTTAATTGATTCAATTAGAGATTCGATCAGTATATAATAAAAAATATATATTTATGTATAAATATATATAAATATAATTAATAACATGTTATGAGATAAATAAAAAATAATTAAAAAATTTTAATATGATAAAAATGATTTTAGAAATCAAAATTACTCTAAAAATGATTTTAGAAATCAAAATTATTCTATTAAGTTATATTAACATAACTAATACAAATAAAATATTAAGTCTCACATTGCTTAATTTTTAAATTTTTTATTTTTAAAATTATTATAAAGCATTCAAAAAATTTCACATTATTTAGAGTAAAAAATTTTTACTTTTAAGATTTCTATAAATAATACCTATATATCATTTTTTGTTATATTTATCACCTTTAAACTCTTTTTTAAAGAGCCAAAGATAAGAGATGTAATAGGTTTTTATTTGACCAATCAAAATGTATTTTTGGCCATTTTTTATTATAATGAAGAGTTAACTTCACTATTGATGATCAAAAAATAATTTTATACCTTTTTTTTTTTTAAAAAAAAGTGGCCAACTGGTAAAACTGGTTTGATTTGGTCAATTTACCAGTTTTTGGTCGGTTCAACCATTTCAATACCAATTTTTTGACAAAGTGGTTCTTTAGGTGTACTTAAACCGGATACCTAGTCGATTCCTCCGACTAGTCTGGTCCAATTTTCAGAACAATGGTTCCGCTACAACATCACGAGAGTGGTTACTTGAATTCACTGATTTTGCACAATTGCCCCCCATGTCATTAATTATTTGATTCTGAGGAATTTTCATTAACCAGATTCTGATTGCTCTCTTGCTAGGCACAATGCAAAGAATTTTTATTCAGAAGTTTAATAAAATCCCATCCCACTTCCTTCACATGAACATCGTAAATTAATCCGTCAAGTGAAAAACAAATCCACCCATTAATAAAATGAAATACAGTAGTATCAACTAAGTTCTTGTTGAGTTAAAATCGTCTTCTTTGTACGTTGGGCAATCAAAGCATAATAACTTTACCCCACTCTTTCCCAATTTTTGTCAGATTATGACGGAACCAACCATGAATGGGTATACAATGGGTATTCAAGCCAAATCCTTGTAGTTTGACATGTTTCTTCAACAGACCATTTCCTGTCCTCATCGAAAACAGGGTGAATTCTATGGTACCATACTAAAAGTATGCATTTTGTGTATTTTTTATGAAGAACGGTGAGGATCGTGCCATAGATTGCGATGTGCATCAATACACCAATCACCTATGATATATTATAATAATATCTAATTTTAAGAAAATTTAAAAATATAATTAAATATATTTTAAAAATTAATTACCATACACTGATAATATAAAATTATATTAATAATATAAAATAATTTTACACTGTCAGTATAATCAAAAAATTTTATCAGTATAATTTTAATTATCATATATTGACAATGTAAAATTATACTGGAAGTATAAAATAATTTTATACTATCAATATAATCAAAAAATTTTATCAGTATAATTTTAATTATCATACACTGATAGTGTAAAATTATACTGACAGTACTGTAAAATTACACTGATAAAATTTTTTTACACTGTCAGGGTATGATAATTAAAATTACACTGATAAAATTTTTTTATTACACTGACAGTATAAAATTATTTTATATCGCCAAAGATAATTTTACATCACAATGTATGATAATTAAAATTATACTGATAAATTTTTTTGATTATACTGATAATATAAAATTATTTTATACTATTAATATAATTTTATATTATCAATATATAATAATTAATTTTTAAAATATATTTAATTATATTTTTAAATTTTCTTAAAATTAGATATTATTATAATGCATCATAGGTAATTGATATATTGATATATCTTATAATCTATGACACAATTCTCACCATTCATCACAAAAAAATGCACAAAATATACACTTTTACTATAGTAGCGTAGCATTCACCCGAAAACAGACTGTAGAAATGATGAACCTGACACCAAAGCATCATCAAGGTCTTCCTTTGTGAAGAACGTACGGGACCAAAAACTTGTACTTTCCCATTGGCCTTATCTTCTGATTTGAAGGCCACTCCTGTCCTAACCTGATGTAGACGGAATCAATTTCTCTGGGATGCCGTACTTTGCCCACAAAAGGTTCCTCCAAAATTTCTCAATGGACTACCCCTTAAACTACTTTTATTTTTGGCTCTTTGCAACAATCATGATCATCCTTCACTCCTTTGTGTGAGATTTCTGGGATTGATGTGCAATTACGTCATGGCTTTTTTTTTTTTTCCGGTTATATTGGCCACCGCTTCTTTGTAGGATCGATTGACAAAACCAAACAGTTTGTCAGTATTGTTACGAGCTTTGAAAGATATGAAAACTTCCATCACATTTCCTTCAAACTTGAAGAGCTGCAGAATCCATTCCTTAGACATTTCCTTGGGGAAGGTTATCAACAAAAGGGTTATTACTTCGTTCCAATTGCAACCCACCATCCTATTGAATCTGTTCGAGCCTTCAGACCCACCTATGAACCTCCTTCTCGATCCAAATCGGTATCCTACTCGTTTCTGATCACTCCAACCGACTGACGTTTCGCTTCCACTTCTGATACATGAACTAATTTCTTGGTTTTATTGGATTTCTAAATCAAAATTCACATCAACTTAATCAAACTTTGTTGACCTGGTGCTAGATTCTTTTTGAATAAAACTAACCGAAAGGATTTATTTTATTTCACTAAAAAAAAATAAGTTTATATATTAGAGTTTAATTTTTTACTATTACTCAATTACATATTTCTATTTATAAAATTTTTAAGGTGGTAAGTGATTGATTCAAATACTTTTAATGATATGATAATACATAATTAAATATTTATATAAAAAAATTTTATATTAATAATATATTAAAATTAAATTCTATATATTAACCGCACTCATACTTGAGATTATGGTGATTAGCTGTATTTTTTGATGTTGTTAAATTAATTATTAGCATCAATTGGTGTGGGGATAATGGGTGTTGAAAACCTTTATTTAAACCCACTATAAATATTTTTCTACATAGATTTTGAATGCACTTCTACTTGTACATGTAACGTGTTTTTAAGACATTAAAGGTGCATATAACTCTTTTAGTACCCAAAACCAGTTTCAGGGTCACTCACAACGAATAATCCACAATGATTTTTTTAACAAATAATTCTCGACAATAATTATGCTTTAGAAGGTTATATGTCTACAAACAAAATGATTTTGTTTTATATAAAAGAAAAACATGATTTTTTTTCTTCATGAGAATTCAAAATTAAGAGAATTCTCCGATTACTTTAATGTAAAAATGGGCATATCCTCCGAGGAGAGTTCTGTGGTGCTTGTAATTGGCGATGTACCTAATGTAGAATATCTAGCCCAAGGTTGGTAGTCTTCAATTCTAGCAAGCTCAATTTCTTCATGGTTTTGCTGTACATCAGACTTTTAATCCAATCTTCGGATCCCTCTAATTCCAATGTGACTTCCTTCATATTTGGCGGTTTTTTCCCATTCAACTCTAAGCATCTATATGCACGATTGACAACTGCAGTGATATGTTCTTTCTCCCCTTCTTTCATGGCTCTTTTGTCAACAATGTCAAAAAGACGATTCTTTTCCATAGAGACAACAAAATATGTCGCTAAGCTCTTAACTTCCTCGGATCTTATAGAGGATATTGACTTTTGCCTAGTTAAAAGTTCAACAAGAACTACTCTAAAACTATAAACATCACTTTCTTTTGTAAATTGACTGGTATGAAAATATTCAGGGTTCAAGTATCCAAATATACCTTAAACTACTTTGGCGAGAAGAGTAACTTCAACGGAAACTATTTTATGTGTTCCAAAGTCTGCTACTTTTGCCTTATATTTTTCATCCAATAGTATATTTGTTGATTTAATGTCTCTATGAAAAATGGGTTGAAAAATAGTTGAATGTAACTAAAATAGAACTCCTGCAATTTCAGTGACAATTTTCAAGCATATATCCTATGCCATTGGTAAGTCTTCATTTTGGTCATGCAAATATTTGTAAGGTTACTATTAGAAATATATTCATAAACAAGCAAAGGAATTTCTATCTCTAGACAATAGCCTAACAACTTGACCACATTTCTATGGCTAATTTGTGAAAGAATGACAAATTTATTGAGAATTCTTCAGCCCTTGGACTATAAACTTTTTCACTGCAACAATTCTACTGTCTACTAGCATGCCTTTGTAAACGGTACCTTGGCGCCCTTTTCCAAGAACTCTTGTTCTGATTAAAGTTGTCAGTGGCCTTTTCTAAGTCTTTTAAGCTGAAGAGAATAGCTTTGTCAACATTTACTTCACCCGACATCAATCTATGTCGTAACAATAAACCAACATCTTTTTTGAAGAATTTTTCTGTGCGTCTCTTCACCATTCTTTTCCTGACAACTTTATACAACAACCATAGACCTAGGAGTAAAATGATGGATCCAAGGAAAACTCCTACACATTTGGCACAGTGAAATCGGAGATTAATTTTTGTCAAATACAACAAGAGGTATGTTTGCACCTATATTAGTACGTACCAAAATGCAAACAAGGCACTACTAAACTAGCAATATGTGGAAGCATGTTCATTACATATCCGTTGAAAAAAATATGCACTAGATGCATGTTTACAAGGCTCTATGGCAGCGTAGGACTTAGATAAATATTTTTGGGTCGGAACATATTTTGGGAGGATGACAAACCATCCAATATTGGTTTCGAGCATTCTATGACACGCTGAATTTTTTTTTTGAACAAAAAATCCAATAGCCCTGCCTTAACAATTTGTGTTTTGCTTTTGAGAACTTAAGTTCCTATTGATCTGGATGTGTGCTACATCAAAATTTGAAACATCCATCCAAGTCACTTGGCACGAGCAGTTGACGGAATCCATAGAAGTTAAAATACAATTATTTAATAATATGATTATGTAATATCTACTGAAAAAAAATACTCAGACAGCCTTTTCCTCAATCCTTTTACATACTAGATGCAATATGAACCCGATAATATTTCAAATATTGTCATGTAATATGCAATATATACCAATGAAGACATTTTAACCTTTTGTCGATGAATCTATATAAATTAAAATATACCTTGAAAAGATATACGTTAATAAGGCTAATGATCGGAAGGGAATGGAGTCATAGGTACCTACCATAGCCCACTTCGATCGATTTTTCTTACCGAAGAATCCTGGTATAACTGAAATGTCAAGAAACGAGTTAAAATATGAAGTAGAACTCATATGTATATATTTCTTGACGTAATATTGACGTTTTACATTTTTTTAACTTATGACTGCAATTAGCAATATATAATAAAAAAAAGCGTTAATTATAATCCACAAGTGCCTTTAGTGCAGCATCAAGTTATTTTGCTGACTACTTTATGTTTTCCTTTAACCTAACTTTCCAGACTCTTATATGAAAATTGCATATGATAAGATAATATGTACATCTCCATCATTGATTTAGTTATTTTAAAACAGTGTAAAGTTAAAAAAGTAAAAAATTAATTAGGGAGATATGCACATGTCATGTGCAAATTTTAAATGAGGGTTCTTTTCTTTCCCATAGTATCTGTTAAAAGTGCATATTTTTTATTTTATTTTAATGTATACATAACATTACTAAAATAAAAACTCACCCTCATGCATGCTCAGGTGAGGCTGCTTCAAGCAAAGCCACTTATATAATAACATAATCTTGTATATAATTTATGAAATAAAATGTTTCTATGTCTATTATAACTAAGGAAAAATGTTGTGTATTTATAATAGTCAACGTTAGATGATCTAGCAATGGAATAATGTAAGGGATCATTATAAGTACCTTTGCAGCTCCCTTCGATGCAGGGATCGCCACAGTAGCCATAGGAGCAGCTGCATCTCCGACCTGAGGTTGCGTTTTGTGGAGATGTTATACTTGTCTCCATGCAATGGGCATGAGCATCTGAAGGGAGTTTCAGGGTTGAGTTGGTCAGCATATCGTTCAGAATCTCCCACTCAAGCACCGCAGGAACATGATCCATGTTCTTCAGGTCACTGAAATTCTGAATCCCCAAATAATTAGTATAGAATTCCTGAAGCCAATCATGACTTGCAATCAACTCATAACCGCACCGCTGACTCACACTTTGGTTCGATAGATCTTGAAGAGTCGCGTTGTATTCTGAGAGATGCTTAGGCAGTGAAGTCTCACCGCACTACCTGCCGACACAACCATCACTTCCATCGTTGATGTCGTCGTTGTCAACCTCTTCATCATCATTATCATTGTCGCAAATGGAGACGCATCCACCAACTGTTGACCCATTGGACCGCAAAAACGCAAGTTAATTTGTTACAAGCAGAGGCCACAAATTTGTTGTCCTGGGAGTTCCGACGGTAAATTGGATTCAACTTGGCCTAGTTCAACGGAAATGTGTTTCGCCTCAAGGTTCAAGGACTTGAGGTAAGGCTTCTAACCACCTTGAGAACTGTTTCTGCACTCTATTTCAAACCATTCGTGTGCATAGCATTTGGGATCATTCATCCCAAACGGGGTAAGCGATGGCAACACCTCCACATGTCGAATTACACCCAGGTAGGTTTTGCTATAATATAATATGGTGCATATGCCGGTGGATATATGGGGCATATTATCAACAAAATGATGATATGAAATGCAAATTGCAGAATCATTGATGCTAAAACGGTTGAGGTGAGTGTGCATCTGTCTTAGAAGATGCATGCCTACTTATACTCAGCATTACATAACCTAGCCACCATTAATGTCCTAGTTTTCTCCACTTTAATAAGTCAGTTTTTAACAGTAGTGGGAAGACTTTGTTGCGGTTTGACCCTAGTAACTAGTGAGATATTCACGCTCTAAGTATTTTCTATCATAGATAGTCAAATTAAGCAGATATTATCTTTTCTTCAAACAAACATCATTGATTGATAATCATAGGCAAAACCAATCAAGTAAATATTATGAATAGTCCACCGTCAAAATGGGCCAAATTTATCGGCTCGAACGTTTATTCGCTAAAACATCTTTTTTAATATTATAAAATGAATAACTAGAAACGTTCAAAAAATTTCACCATTTCCTGCTGTTTAGAGAAAATTCTACAAAATCAATTAACTCTGAACAAATTAAAGTCTTCAAACAGCCACCAAATAATAATAATAATAATAATTAAAGATTTTAAAGAATATATCCCCGACCTCGCCGTCTAAACAATCAATCAGTTAAGCATATACGATACTTTTTTGTGTTGAATATTCTTATTCTAGAAAGGTTTATATACCACCGGTCAATTAAAGCAGATGAATGAAACTAGACCCTACTGAATGTTTAATTTCACGTCAAAATGATTAATTAAAATTGTCTTGTTCTCTATTGAATAATTCTATATTTTTTAAGTAATTTTGAATAAGTTTTTTAGTCATTAAACGAAGAAAGTATGAAGTATTTTTCATGTTATCAAGATATTACATGTATTTATCTTTCATTTAATACTTTTTATTAAGTAATAAAAATTATTAAAAAATATTTCAAGAAAATATATCAAAGCTCTTATTTATTTGCATGTTTTCAAAAGTCAAAACCGGCACTTTCTTTGAGCGAGAGTAGTTTTCAAGTCAGGCTAACTCACAGGTCAATAATAATGGTTCAAACTACAAGGTCCAATAAATTGGGTCAAAGTAAGAATTTTAAAATGAAATAATAAAAATCCAAGAAAAATTTTTAAGCGCTTCAACAACAAAACACTTTAAATTTTTAAACATGTGTTTTTAGGGGATAATTGAAAGAATAAAAAATTGAAAGTTATTAAAGAAAAATGCTTACTAGCTTAAAATATTTGACATTTTCAAAATAACTAATAATAAATATTAGTTTGTTCCTAACAAAAAAATAACGAGTATCTTAAAAAAAACTTATTAATAAATAAATATTATATAATTTTTAATATACTAAATAATTCATTTTTAATTTAATTTTTTTTTCTTTTGATTTCTTAAATTACTTTTACATCACCAATTAGTAAAAAAGTTTTGCTAACTAACTCCTCTTTTTTGTGTTGGTGGAAGTTATTAACATCCATCACATCATTATTAGACAAAAATATTACCTTCTTTATTATTAAAGAACTTATTTTTAAAGGTATTATTGTAACTTATTACTTCTTTTAATAAAAACAAATTAAAAATATTTTTCCTTCTCTTCTCTCAACTCAGCAGGGATTTGTGGAGTTTTGAAGCGCATTAGTAATCAAATTATAGTTGCCCACTTCATACCTAAAAGATTTGCATTTTAGATTTAAACGGTTAATATATCAATCAGTTCTGAATAAACCTATATTATGCAGTAATTAAATATTTTTCTTCTGCTTCTTCTTCTTTTTTTTTTTTTTTGGTTCAGTCATGATGTTTTTCTTCTTTTCTAGTTTTAGTCCGCAGATTTACTTTTTTATTTTTGTCGAAGAATAGAGTTATTTAAATCCTTTTTTCAATCTACATAAAAAATAAACACAAACATTGTTAGCGGGATCATAATTGGAGTTAAGCCCCACGTCCAGAAAAAGAAAATAATTTCAGTCAAGCCCACTTCTTAGCCCAATAAACAACTGCACGCACGGGTACATGTTCTGTTGAGAACAGATTATATTAAATGACCAAAGAAAAGAACAGAATTATATTGTCACTAGTGAGAATGTCTCAAGTAGATTCCGAAATTCCAGCTGTCACCCTGATTTAATTTGCTAGAAAAAGTTTAATCAAAAAGTCAATGGCATTAAAAGCAAAATCAGTGTGCGTCAAGGTATATGCCACGAAGATCCTTTCCTCCACTTTCCTCCTTTCACCTACAAAAGCCACTAGTTAGACCAATATGTTCCCCTCACTAGAGCACTATCATTATCACCTTCTATTTTGCTCTCATCAGCTAACGTTGCAGGTCCAACTCTTGTTTTACTTCCAGCCCCACGTCAAAATGAATCTCATGTTCAGACCCTGGGATGGCGTTTGGATCAGCTATGGCAGCAAAGGAGCGCAAGATAGGACAGTGCTCTTCATGCTAGTCCAACTAGTTAGGTCATAGTTGTAAGCTTTAAGCCTTGACCTACAAGGGCAACCCATGATCCTTTGGCAATGTATCCTATATCAGATATATATATGCAGTACAATAAGCACACTATGTAAGCAACTTTGGTATTAGTTAATTTTGTTGTTTCGCTGTTATGTCCCAATTATTGCTCTAGTCCAAAACTTATGATCATTGGACATTTAAGTTTTCAAAAATTATATTTTTCTGCGGTGGATCTTTCTTGTTTCCATATACGGATTGAACTCTGCCATGTTCTAATATTGTTTCAACTTGCATCGTGTTCTATTTGCAGAGATTAGGTTTGAATATGACATGGCCCTCACCCCTTTTGGAATGAGAACCACCGCAAAAATATATAATAAATTAATATTAATATAAATATATGATTATACAACCTTAAGTACAATAACATATAATTTATATTTAGACTAGTTATGTCAGCAATTCGTTTACTTGTCCATTCATTCAATTTACTTTAATAAAAGAATAAGACAATAAGACTCTTGTTAAAAGGCAAAAGTAGGTCGAGATTTGTTGGAAGAAAAGGGAACCTAATATAGCTAGCTAGTTTACTTAGTTGATAAGAATTCAAAGTTTTTCTTGAGATGGATAAGCATTCGAAGGTAAAAATCTTGCTGTTTTAATAAGCTATAGGACTCTGATGTATATACCTGGACTTGAAGTCTAATGTAAGAAAAACATAGGACTTATGTCAACAGAATTCTACAGTATGGGAAATTTGCATAGCTTTATTAGAAAATATCAAGAGTACTCTTGAACTTTTATGTGTTTATGTGTATATCTAGTTCCTAAAGCATATTCCTATATCGAGTATTAGTATCTCAGTCCAGATTAAAGTTGTTATGACGGAGGGGAAGGTGTATCAGAGGTGGGAATGGGGAGGGAGCCCAAGTAAAGGACACATGAAAGGGACATAGGTGGGGAAGTGATGAAATTAAAGGGCGCAAGGAAAGGTTTAAAGGGGAGACTGATTGGGCAGGGCCTTGGCCCCTTGGCTTGCCAATATTGGTAGGCTTAGTATAACTAGCTACTTAGTTGATAGGTCCCTAGCTTATTTAAAATATTACTAAAGCATTTTGTGCATTATGGTTCCAAGTTTCCATTTGAACAAATTAATCTTACATATATAATTAATAATCTTTAATATAAACATGCGCTTTCATATGATAGCATGTAGAAGTCCTACATATATGGATAAAACTTTTGTTTTTGGAATGTATATTTAGGAATCTCACATTTTCTATTTCAAGTTTTGTTACATTCAATATACAGAACTGTGAGAATTTCATGTAATCACTTCACATTCTCAATTCTTAGTATGTAGCTAGCTTGCACATCAAACCCAAGGTTTATATATTGCCATTCAAAAACTTTATCTTTATATAGTTTGGCCATATAATGAAATAAGATTATAACTTTCATTTGCGATGGTCCTATCCTACACCGAAGGATTCTGCCTAGCTAGTTATGTTGCCAACATTCTTGATATCTGATCTGGTGTTCTTCATAAAGTTTTGCCATAAGATTAACTTTCATTTGCGTTATGTTATATATAATTACTATTATTGTTAATTTGAAGGGTTTCCAATCAAACGATAGTTACTTACATCTGATCCTTTAATGTCTTTTTTAGCATGGGAGCCAAGGAGTTTACATTCCTTTTTGTTGTTCCACTAACTTCAGTGGCTGTTTCCTTCATTTCATCCGTACTAGTTAGGTGAAGTTCTGTGATTGAACGAATATATGTATATATTATGTACCATGTTTTCGTTGTGACAACAATCTGAAAAACAAGATAGTTAATTTCATGAAATGCATGAGTGAAAGAAGAAAAGCCATGATAGGGCAACCTCTTAAGACGAATGTACTGTAATGTGGAAGGATTGGCTGTTTGTTAAGAAGTATTTAGACGATATTATTAGACTACCATTATATTAATTTATTTATAAAATTCGTTGAATGATAACTTATATTTTCTGGGATTTATTATTATTTGTTGTGATCAGACAGATTATTGAAAATTATATATTGCACTTTAAACTCAAATATATTAGTGTGCTAGAAAATGTGTACACGCTATTTTATTTATATATGATAGGTAGAATAAGGCAGATCCCCTCCCTACTCTCTTTATAAATATGTATTTTTTAATGAGACAGGACATTTTGAAGAATGTGTGATTATTATCTGATAATATCCAATCAAATTGTTAAGGGTGATAGGGAGGAAACTCCTGTTGTGAGCATACACACGTGTTCCATCGATCCTGTTCCTGTTCAGGTCTATAAAAATGAAAACTGTCATATATACCATGAAATTGTCTTCGAATGCTTTATTTCATTCTCTCCTTTTATTTTGCAGTGAGAATTCCCGGAACAATTGGCAGGAGCAGACTCGTTAAGTATGCCTAAACTGAAAATAATTTTATGTTGAAAATTATTGGACTTCCATTGATTAATTTATAAAACTGGTTGAATGGTAACCTGATAGTTCCTAATGAGATCCATTACTATAAAATTGTTTTTGTGATTGAGTGGATTTTTGGAATTTGCATGTTGGGCTTTGGATCTAAATATGTTAGTGTGTTTATATATCTATATATGGTAACCTGATAGATCCTAATGAGATTCATTATTATAAAATTATTTCTGTGATTGAGTGGATTTTTGGAATTTGCATGTTGGGCTTTGGATCTAAATATGTTAGTGTGTTTATTGTCTCTCTCTCTCTCTGATTGAGACTAGACACTTTTGAAACACTATTAGTGTAATTATTGCCTTATATATTACCCCATCAAATTTTTAAGGGAGATAGTCAGGATGATCCTGTTCCTATCCTACACAGATATATATGTCATTATTCATGGATTCTATCAGTTTTTCTACAAAAAATATGGCCTTAGATCAATCAGTCCATGTAGTTAAATTCCAAGTACAACCATAGCATAACACTTAGACGACTTATAAGCTACAACATGCAATCTATTTTGGACAGTGATTAAATGTTTGAATTTCCTGCTGTCCTTCAGTCTTAGTTAAACTGCATATAAGGGATTTCAAATGTTTTGGCAGAATCCCTTCAAAAATCTTGGTTTATTTTTTAAAAAAGAAAAAAAATTCAAGCAAGGTACTCTCGTTATCTAATATACAATATTGTGATACTAAAACCACTGGCACAATTCTAATAAGATTTAAACTTTTAATCCTTTTCTTTGAAAGTACAGCCACACTTAACTCGTTGGTAAAATTCTTAGGATATATAACCACTTATTCATGACCACCATTATATCACAATAGAAGTTTGAGTATCTGCTTTAAGTATTTGGAAACTATTTCATTGATTGATATCGGAATTTGAATTTATAAAAGAAAAGGAAAGCATTAGAACTCTTATCAATTACATTTAATAATATAACAAATCATGTCTATTTAAGCTCACACCGCGGGTTTGTAAAAATTTGAATCATGTTTTGGGTTAGAAGTTATCACATTGTTCACATCAAAGCAGCGGAGGCTTATATGGTGGTTCATATTGAGTCAGAGACTACTACAAACCTTGAATCTTGACCACTAAAATTATATTTAATGGTTGGGATTAAAAATTTTTATTATATAAAAATTCTATAATAATTTTAAAAATAATTCAATGGCAGCAAAAACAAACACTACAAGAAAAAAGTTGATCCATCGCAAAATTGCTCAATTCCACTGCTAATTGAGCATTTGCGGCGGAAGTCAAACTGTCACAAAAACACAGGCTAGTAATTAGTTGTGGTGAATTTTCTCCCTCTATCCAATGCGACAATTTTTCCCTTTTTAATTTGCGGTGGAATTTCCCACACTAATTTCACAGCGGCTTTCCCCCTTAATTTTGCGGTGGATTTTTCCATTTTAATCTTGTGGCGGATTTCCCCACTTTTTTTTTTTTTTTTGCGGCAAATTTTCCCTTGCTAATGGCTTAATGCACTTTTGTGCACTTTGCAGTAGGTTTTCGCCTGCAAATGGATGACTATGCCATGCTTAAAGATTGCGGTGAAAAATCTGCCGCACATTTTTTTTTTAAGGCAAATTTGGAAAGTTTTCCCATAATTTTGGGCATTTTGGACAATATTCTTTTTTCAATTTTGGCAACAATCATAAATAATTAAAATATAATGCACAATTTAGAATTAATACAAAGTTCATATAATATTGTCATAAGCCATAATACAAAATAATCCATAGTAAATAGAGCAAAGGAAGTAACATAAGTCAAAAATATAAATAAGATAAGTTTGAAATGAAAATAACATAAATCTTAAACATAAATAGCATAAGTCTGCCATATAAAGTAAATAAGCCAAGCATCACCAAGACTAAGATCACACCTAATCATCATCACTGTCATCATCGTTTGTATCATGAGGTCGCGATGGGTTGCCCGAGGTAGCACATGATTTAATTTTTCGATCCAATTTTTTATCATATCACGTGCAAAGTCATCAAATTGCCTTCTCCATATGTCATCCCGCTGCTCTAGATGATGCTCCACCTCTTGGGCTACCTATGTGGGAAGCTCTTGTTGCACACACTAGTTCACTTGATTTTCCATCTCCTTTTGCATTTGCTGCTTCATATCTTCTTGTAGTTGCTCCCAAATTTGAGTAATGACTTTTGCAGGAAACTGATTTGATACAAACATAGATGATGATGAATGGCTATATTCAAAGGCGAATGTCTGAGAACCAAGACCATAAATGCCACCCTTCTTTTTGCCAACATATTCATCCCAAAACTCCTTATCAGCATTTGGATTAGTGGGTTCATCTGGATTAGAGTAGTCATCAAATCTTTCAAGCTCCTCCTCTTTTGTAACCTTCCTGAAAAAATATAAAGTGAAGTAATGAGTAAATTATAAACAATCCATTTGTTTAAAAAGATTCAAATAATATATATACATACATATGTCCATTGAGCTCATTCTGAAGCCCACTATGAATGGTTATCTTTCTTGGTGTGGATGTGAAGGAAGACCTTATCAACTTTGGGCTATCTACCCGACTCTTTAGCCTATAATAATCACATTATAAGAAAATACAACAAATAATTTTAAGCCTATTTTAAAATGATTGAATCTTTCTTACCAAATTTTGTGCATGGGTACTAGTAAAAATACAACCTCCAATGTGCACACACCCGCCATCATCAGCTGCTTGATTCTTTTTTGCTTGTTCACATTTCACCTTATATGGAAACGAACTCCAATGGCTACAAAGAGCATCCCATATGGATTCTCTGATCCATTGGGGTCTTTCACCTGAATTGCGTACCTTCTTCAATAAATCTATTAGTCTTTTTAAACCATGATGATTGAATGCCCTCCACATGTGATTGTTATGTTGAGGCAACCACTAAAGTTCATCCTTCAGACATATTATCAACATAACAATAATATTGAAGTTAAAAGACTTAACTTTTGATCAACAAAGTAAACATAAATACAAATGTCCAAAAGAAAAAGAGTAGATACATGCCATAAATGCCCTAAACATTGATTTCCTTTTTTTTTTTTCTTTAATTTGCTTCCAGGATGTATAAGGTTGATCAAAATTAGTCTGAATAACCTTGGCTAGGGCTTTTGCAATAGGTTTAGAAGGCAAGAACCTAAAATAATGGAATTTCATAAATTAAATAAACTTCATGTTCAAATTAGAAAGCACATGACATGGGATGTTAATTTAAAAGTGCATACATACCCATAATCACCATTTGGTTCAACAAATAACTTATTCTATTCAGATAGAGTTGTAGAATTGTGTTTTTGGTGGGTTGAATTGGGATTAGTGCCCTCATAGATATTCGGTTACTCATGGCCTATGTGTGACACATTTGCTGGAGTAGATTGCAAATCTTGATATCGATATGGTGATCCTGGGTATCTAGGTGTAGGCATCATAGTAAATTCTGCAGATGAACCACAAGGCAAGCCCAATGTGGGTGATAAATGAGCCAGGGGAGGAGATGACCCCGATTATTACCTCCTAGGGGCCCTAAAACCCCCTAAATTAAGTCAAACAGTTGCACTAGGTTGCTTGTCTTTGTCCCTACCCGTATCCTTGTCACTTGCCTTCCCTTTGCCCTTCTTCTTATCTCCTCCTGATACTGACATCTACAAGAATAATTATACACATCACAAATCATGCACATAATTTATTTTCAAAGATTAAAAGACATGCGGAGTAATATTTTAAACTCACAACTTTCATCAAGCTTCATCTTTGTCACTATTTCTTTCGAATTCATGATTAGAATCAGTTTCATCATCATCACTATATTGATCATACATATCTTCTTCCTCACTTTCATTTTTGTGCCGTCTAATAGTACCAACATCCTGAACTTTTTCGAAAACCCTATTCGCAGCACACAGTGTCAACAAGATCTGTGTTATTGATTAGATCAGCAGGACAATAATTATCATCTTGAAAGGCAGTTTCCAAAGCCCCATCAATTTCAACATGACTTCTTACCTTAGTTTTTATTATAACCCACCACTGAACCTTATCCTTCATCTTTCTAGGATAAGGAATGTAATACACTTGCCTTGTAGAGGAGGCGATGATGAAAGGGTCAAACATCTCGTATCTTCTAATGTGACGAACCTCTATAATGTTGCAATTTTTGTGAACTCTTTTACCTTTATTAACAGTAGGATCAAACCATTCACATTCAAAAATAGTAACTTTATTTGCAGGTGAACCAGGATAAACTAATTCAATCACATCATTTACAATTCCATAGTAGTCATTTTCATCTTCTCCATTTGTTGAGCCTTTAACACAAATACCATTGTTGATCGTTTTCTTCCCACGTGACCATAGATTTGTGTGAAATATCTATTGACAAAATACACTAGCCAGGATGCCACACATCTACTAGGCCCCCATGCTAAATTGTGTATTGTTCACCATATTATTTGAATTGTGAACCTATAATATAAAAAATGAGTATTATTCACCGAAATCGGCATTAATGTATAAACCAATTAAGGGATATTTAGAATACTTACAAAACTCCTAAACCACATTGCAAATTTCTCTTCAATTCTTTGATGTTGAAATGTTGAAATATTGTAAAAAAGCACTTCAAGATTAAAAAGGTTTTTGTAATGGATTAATTATTGAGCAAATGTGAATAGTCCAAGAACCAAGAGATATTCAAATGTAACTTATTTGATGTATGGTTGTCTTGACAATTTAGTGAGATGTGTAGAGTTGCTAATTTCAACTATGCATCGTTTAGCCATTTTTCAATAGATTTCTCGTAGACTGGACCAAATTGATTAAATATTGATAATGTTGGCTTTGCTGACATGCCTTGTGGTGCATCATCATTTCGCCCAACCCTTGCTCGATATAACTTTACATGAGGCTCAAAATAATATGAACAAAAATGAGAAATCTCTTGGGTCAAATAAGCTTGGCAGGTGGAACCTTGTACTTGTGCTTTGTTCTTCACCATCTTTTTTTATCTTATTTAAGTACCTCTTGAATAGATACATTCATCTATACTGAACTGGCCCTCTCACCCGTGCCTCATACAATAAGTGGATTGATAAATGCTCCATTGAATCAAACAAACTCAGAGGAAATATCTTCTCTAATTTACACAAATCATTGGGATGTTTTGTTCCAATTAGATCATATTTTCTGTTTTCAAGGTCGTCGAGCACAAGTTTATGAAAAATTGACTCAATTCGGTCAACGGCTGCCATATTTGATCTGGCAACATGCAAAAAGCAATTGGGAGTAAAATCTCCACAAAAATGTGACAATCATGACTCTTCATTCCATGCAGTCTTAATTAGTTCATGTCAACACATCTAGCCAAGTTGGAAGCATACCCGTTGGGCATTCTCAAATCTTACACCCATTTACAAATAGTCTTCTTTTACTCCCTTGACAAAGCATAATTTGCCTTTGGTTTCAACACCTTCCCATTGGACAGGATCTGAAGCTCCAACTCAAGTCGTTGACAATATTCTTTTAAGTCCATCTTTGCCTTCCTATTGTCCTTCTAGTACGGTAACTCTTAGAATATGCTATGCTTTGTCCGATTATGATAAACACCATAGCCATGTGCTTTGGTCAATGGCACTTCGATCACTTTATTCAACACATTAACCATCTCCCATAATTCATGTCCAAATAGTCTTGGTGGCGGGCCATCATTCATGATTATCTTCTTCTTGAATGCATTCTTATTTCTTTTGAACATGTGATTAGCTGGCAAGAATTGACGATGACAATCAAACCAACAATTTTTCCCCCATGATTTATAGTGAATGACTTTGTTTTATCCATGCAATAAGGAAGTGCTAACTTACCAATAGTCATCCATCCAGACAACATTCTATATGCAGAAAAATCATTTATCGTCTACATCAATGTAGCCTTCATAATGAAATTATTTTTCTTGGACACATCATAAGTTAAAACACCCATCCACAAAATCTTCAACTCCTCAATTAACAATTGCATATAGACATCAATTTTGCTCATGGGGTTGTGAAGGCAAGGAATAATACATGTCACAAACACGTATGGGGTAGTCATATACAACTCTGGAGGAAAATTATAAAGAGTGACTATTATAGACCAATAAGAATATGTAGAACTTGACTAATTGTAAGGAGTGAGCCCATTAGCACATAATTCGAGCTGAACATTGGTCATATGCAAATTCAGGATATGTGCTATTGAAATGCTTCCATGCTTCACCATCAGAAGGATGAGACATAACCCTCAATTTTCTCCTACTCTCAATATGCCATCTCATGTGTAAAGTCGAACTCATGGATGAATAAAACCTCATGAACCTATGAACAAGAGGTACGTAATGCATCTTTTTGATTGGGACAAGATTTTTCTTTCCATCACTAGTTTTGCATGATTTGTATCTATCCGCACTAGAAAACTTACATTCTCTGGCATCATTAGTATATGGCATGTATCCATTCACACAACAGTCTATTTTCCTTGAAGCTAGACCTAGCTTAGCACCCATTTTTTTTTTTGTTCTATAGCAATTCACAAGTATTCGTGACCTGAGAGGAGCGACTTCCTTTAATAATTCTATAAATGCATCAAAGCATGCATGTGTTACATTATAATCAGATTTTATGCTTAACATTCGGACTGCCAATGACAACTCCAAATGAGTTTCACAGCCAGGATATATAGGTTGACTAGCAGCATTAAGTAATTCATAAACCTCTTCAACATCAACATGCAAAGGGTTCTTAGTACTAGGATCAAAGTGCCTCCTAGAATTGTCATAGTCCATTCCAGTCACATCATAAACCATATGTTCATATATGCTGACCACATCTTCTGCCTCCGGACATATGAGGATCATCTTCCCTTACACAATCTACACTCATTTAATCAAACATTTCTTCTCCATGATCAGTCCAAATCCAATAGTCAAGTTTGAACCCTTTTTAATACAAGTGAACTCTAACAATCTAAGGTTTTAGCAATTTTCCACTACAACACTTCATATATGAACACCAAATAACTACTTCATGAGTGTATATTGAAGATTGAATGCATAGTTCACAAACTCTTCAACCCCAAAAATAATTCATCTGTAACTATTCTAGTATTAGGATTGATCCTATTATAGATCCACCTATGATATTCTGAAGGAAATAACAATTTTTGTAATTATAATTTAACATTTGTATTAAAATGTATAGATGCTAACTATATTAAACTTGGGTAGAGTCTTCTTGTAGATTAAAATGCTCCATTTAATCTATTAGCACAAATTTTTTATGACACAAATGATATTTTCCACAACAGAAATTTCAGCAGAGTTTCTCCTTAAATTAGGAGACTCCAAAAAAGTTAATTCATTAGCAAGATCAAACAATTAAATACCAAACACATACAGTCATGTAGCAATTTCATCAATCCTATAAGTTGTTCTAAAGTGCATCATCTTACTCCACAACATTCAGGCACACAATACCATAGCAAGCATTTCAAGCAATTGGGAAGGAATGCTAAGTCTTTCCTTAGTTATGCAATCATATTCTCCTTCTTCCAACTTACAACTCTATCCTTAAAATTATAATTCTCTAATTGTGCAAAATTCATATACATGTATACTATTAATTTATATTCATTAACTTCCTTACTTACAATTGAAGATGTATGTTCCAAGTGCTCCAAGTTCGAACAACCACTTCAATTTTGTTCTCTATTCATGAATAATACAACAAAATCACTAATTATTACATAATATGTATATAACAATTCCCACAAAATAGCATATAACAAATTGTTACCAAAACTACTAACAAAACCACCTAAAACATATTACACACCATATAACAATTACAATCAATGCAAGTGAATAAACATAACACAACAAATAACTCAACAACATGAACATTTCAAAGAAAAAAAGAAGAAAAAAATTATCTAGGAAAATGAACCATTAGTGTGAGTACATGAATCTAAGAGGAGAATAAGCACCCATTGAGCCAACTAACCTTCCACCAGTGGTAGCGGTAGGGGTTGGCTCTTGGTGGCATGGATTGCAATGTGGTGGGTGGCGCTAACTATAATATAGTGGTAGCGCAGTTCTTCCCTGCTATGTCGTGGCAACGCGAGCTGCAATGTGGTGGTGGCACGGTGGTGCCATCCATGATGGCGCGATTCTTCCCAGCAAAGCAGTGACACAGTGAGAAGCTTGGTGGGATCAACATTCTAGGTGGTAGAGGTTTTGATGGTGGTGGGTGGTGGTAGGGAGGAAAAAGGGGAAGAAGGGGATGTGGGTAAAAAATGAAATGAGGAGAGGTGCATTAGAAAGAGAGTGTATATTAAATTTTGTAGGGGATTTTATTGCAATTAGCAGTGGAAAATTCCCCGCAAACAGTTCTTACAATTAGTGAGGGACTTTTCACCACTAATGTTTGAAAAAATAAAAAAGTTTTCAACATTAGCAATGGAAAATTCTCTACAAATGGTTCTTACAATTAGCCAGGGGAAAATCCCCCATAATTTGCAAGAACACAATTTTTTTTAAAATTTTGTTTGATTTAGTGGCCGAACATTTGGCTCTAACAATTTAGCATGCTTTTCAACATTAACAAGGGAAAATCCCCTCTAATTCTAATAACCATTAGCGTGGACTTTTCCGAGCTAATGTTTGAAGAAGAAAATTTTTAACATTGGCATAGGGAAATCCAACCATAATTTGCAATAACACAATTTTTTTTTTAAATTTCATTTGATTTAGCTGCAAAATATCCGCCTCTAACTATTGCGCACGCTTTTCAATATTAGCGAGGGAAAATTCCCCGCTAATTGTAATACCAATTTGTGGGGGATTTTTTGCTGCTAATTTTTGAAAAAAACATTCAACAGTAGTGGTGGAAAATCCCTTGTTAAAGTTTCGTGCAATTAGTAGGGGAAAATCCCCCCCAATTTGCAAGAACACAATTTTTTATTTTTAATTTCATTTGATTTTGCAGTGGAATATCTCTCTCTAAATATTGAGTTTGCTATTCAACATTAACGGGGATTTTTCTGCCGCTAATATTTGTAAAGAAATTTTTTTCAACATTAGTGGTGGAAAATCTCCCGCTAACTATTATTACAGTTAGCAGGGGATTTTCCCCCATAATGTCCACCTTTTTATTTTTTTTCGAATTTGTGCATGTCATTAGCAATGGCTATTAGTTGCTATTCACTTTTCCCAATTTCTTTTTTAAAATTTGTGCATTGAGGCAGATATCCACCACAAATGCGCTGCAAATTTGCGTGCACTCGTGTCCGCTGCAAAAATGCATTTTTCTTGTAGTGAAATAATTATATGATTTACACATTTTATCCTCTCACATTTATATGTTTTCTATCCCACTACTCTACCCCTACCCCTTATTCCCCCCCCCCCCCCCAAAAAAAAAACTGCCCCAACACCACCATAAAAATTAGTCTCCATACAATATCAAAGAAGGGATTGCCAACTTGGACATTTTGGAGTCAAGAAAATCAGTTCAATATTAGCATCACAGTATTAGTATCAGCATTAGGTATGGCAATTTAAACCTATCCACAAGTATCCACCTTGCCCTAACCTACTCTAGTAGGTTTTGAACTCGCTTTGTAATAGGGTTGATAAGATAGGGTGAAAAAAAATAGTGTAGGTTGGGGCGGGTTCGGGTTCAAAGTATACCCAACCCTACTCACCTACCATCCCAAATATAATAATTTTTTTTTAGCTGAGATAAACTCATTGTCTCCTAATTATAAACCCTTTATCATCTCCCACTCATAGTCTACTATACCTTTACCCTTATCTCATCACACTTCTATCTTTGGTTCACCGCTAACTTCACACTTCGCACCTTCATCCACACCCTTATCTCGTCATGTCTTTGTCTTCATTTCATTTCCACCTTCATTGTGACATTAAATTACTTGTTTAATTTATAAAACTACTTTCAACATGTCTTTCAATTTGTTAGATAATAATTTTTCAAAAGATCTCAAGTCATTGTTATGTAAATTGAATTTAAAAACATTCATGATGGTATTAAAAACTATAGCAAGTAAGGTGCAAGTTTTGATTTTTTTCCAGTTAGGGTTTGAGTATTTGCTTTCACTCTTTAGAATTGGAAAAGTGACTTAGGGACAAATTAAGACTTGTTTAGAAAGGTATACGAGATGGAATTAGGTTGAACCAAGCCCTACCCTACCCTATCCAATGCCATCCCTATTAACATAAGAGATGGGTGCTAGGTGAAAATTACGAGATTTAATAAATATATAGTTAGGCATATCACAAGCCTCCTAGTCTCGAGCTCTCAAAGAGTGAAAAGGCTAAGAAGTTCTAGTGCTGAGCTTTGCTATGTCAATGAAAACCAATCTTTGAAGTTGGGAGGGCGAGCTTGTGAGATCAATGCTTTCTCGATCTCCCAGTTGGTCTACAAGCCCTCCTGTCCTAAGCTCAAAGAGAAATAAGGTGTGTGTTGAATATTGGAAGGGTAAACCTAGGAGGGCAAGTTTTGCTTGGCCTCCCGATCTATTCCACTAAGCTATCACAACTCTAAGGTATTTGCTCACCTGTTGGGTTTTTTAAATAGCTAGGTGTTCTTTTGGTTCAATTTTGAAGTTTGATAACCTTGATTCAAGACTTTGATTTAGAGCTTTTAATCTTAACCTGAGTAAGGCCTATGCCTTTTATATGGCCGAGTAAGGTATCAATTTTAAGCATAAGGTCATACAATGGACATGCATTGTTTGTGCTCGATATAAATTGAATTCCGTTGGCTCGCTTGTTGTATTTTCAGGTGTGGGGCTTAGTTCAAATAGTGAGTACCAGGCTTAGTGTTAATAGTGAATACTAGTATTTGGTGATATTGAGCTTAAGTACTTACCTATGAATATCGAGCTTATTAATATAAGATTTGAAATCTAATAGTCGTACAAGCAAATATACCAAGTCGTATAAGTAATAAAGTGATAAATAGAGTATTATTGTTTCGACAAAGATTGACATGACCGAGTACCCAATTCCCTAGTCCAGATGCTATCTAGGTGCGAAATTCAAGAGCACGAATTAAAATGCAAAATCTAAACTAAAACAAACCTAAACAAAATCAAATCTAAACTAAAAAACTAATTAATGAGAGAATAAAGAAAATTATGATTTAGAAGATTCAAGGTGAATGGGGAAGAGGTGCTAGGGTTCTGATTTCACCTAGTCATTCCTATGAGTATTGAGCTCCTAATGAATTTCTTTCAATTCAATTGATCGGGGATTTCCTATTCTAATTGATACCCAATTTCTTAGCATAGCAATCCTACTTGAATGTTAAAATTTATTTAATTCCTTAACTTGAACTCTAAGTCAAAGGCTGTTTGATATATGAAATCCTAAGTTGATCAATCTCACCTAATCATTGATCTCTATTCCTAAACAATCAACAATTATGGTTTCTATCTCTAAGTCTAAGCTATGTACTAATTTTTCAATTTTCTACATAACTCACAACATCAAATCATGGGTGATCAAGCCACAAAAGCATTAAGCACAAAGATAAAAACTCAATTGAAAAGAAAAGAACATTTAATAGATTAAAGAAATCTCAGTATCTCATAATCCTAACAAAAGTTACATCATCACCCTAACAAAGAATAGATTTAGCTACTAAACATAATTACAATATTCATAACTAAGAATAGAAGGAATATTATAAACATAAATCAAGAAAAGAAGATGAGAAAGATAGACAAATTGACGAGCATATGCCTTTTTTCTCTTAATCACCACGAAACCCTAGTAGAGCCTATGATCTCAAGATGTTGTATTTATAGTCTTCCTCATATTTTAAGGTTTGATTAAGTCTTAATTGTAAAGAATAGTCTCAAAGCATGTAATTGCATACCCATGGACCTAAAATAGCTCAATTCAGTGTTTTTTCGCATCATTTCCATGACCCCCTGATTTCCCACTAAGGGGTCATGCGATTCCTTGACAATGGCTTTCTAACGCTCTTTTACATATAGAACCATGGCCTTGTGTGATATCCCACATAAGGGGCCATGGGATGCTTTGACAGTTTATAGTTTTGTTGCTTTTTATGTCTATGTGGGCATTTACTGTG
This sequence comes from Pterocarpus macrocarpus, assembly GCA_031439585.1. Lineage (NCBI taxonomy): Eukaryota > Viridiplantae > Streptophyta > Magnoliopsida > Fabales > Fabaceae > Pterocarpus > Pterocarpus macrocarpus. The sequence continues at coordinate 13,075,669 of CM062522.1, read as the reverse complement.
GGAATTAGCCTTGGACATCTTCATGAAAGTTGTAACTCTGTGTCTTAGCTTTCCAATGCCTGCTGAACCATTTCAATTGGACTTCTATAGCTCAAGATATAGATGATTTAGTGTGTCAAGGTCAAGGTTGACAAGATCTAAGACAAATTGCATCTTCTATCTTGCTTCCATTTTTTCTCCTAGAAGATTTGGAAATTTGAGAAAGTATCTGATAGTAGCCTTCTCTTCCTTATTTCCAAAACATCTTGAATCACCTAATTTGGACTTCTGGAGAGAAAGATAGAGAGATTTTTTTATAGATATGTTTTGATTCTATGCAAGCATAGCACTTGAACAACTTCAATTTAGCTCCTTAATTTTCCAATCGCTAAGATAATGCATGTTTGACCTCAAATCTTTATTTTGCACCTAAAAATCATCCAAAAACATAAATCCCGAAGAGTGAACCACTTTCTAAGAATTTGAATAATTAATGCCTAATTTAACTATAAAAATACTCAAAATCATATCAAAATTAGCAATAGATGAGTGTCTTTTTCACACACATCAAAATCACTTAACAAATGCAAAAATGAATTTTGGTTTTCATTTCATCTATGAGATATTAGGTCACACAATAATAGAAAGGTATAAGGTTATTGTTAAATCCTCATATCTGCAAATGTAATCATTTTTCCAAAGTTAATGGCTGCTCCTGTCGATTTGGTTGCAAGCATCACCCTTGTTATTAAGGAGTCTTGGTCTCTTAATGTGATTAATTATTGAATTAATAATTACTTCATAATCCTAAATTATTGTTTCAAAAATTAATTGTTTTGAAACATTGTGATATATAAACTTGTGCTGATTAGTTAGCTGATTTCAAATTTCAAATTTATAATTTTTTTATATGAAAATTTCAAATTCATAATTGTATCATGATTCATTACAAAATAAAATGACTGCCGTTTTTAGATGATTCCTCTTACTTTATTCAAATTATTGAATTAATGATTAATTCATTACCTAAATTATTCTTTTGAATTAATCTTTTTAAAAACATTGTGATATATTTCATATGATTCATTATAAATGTAAAAATTTTTATCAGTTAAATAATTTTAAATTTCAAACTCATAATTGTCTTCCGATTCATTACAAAATAAAATGTCATTTTTTCTAAATGACTCTTTTTACTCTATTCAAAAGTATAGAAGTAATAATTAATTATTTATCTAAATTATTCTTTCTAAGTATTCTTTTTTTAAAATATTGTAATATATTTCATAAGATTGATTATAAATCTAAACTTTTTCTATTTAGGATTTCAAGGAATTTTTTTACTTAATTCAAATTATTTAAATAATAATTCATTCATTGCTCACTGAATTCTTTAAAATTGATATTTTTAAAACATTGTGTGTTATATTTCATGATTGCATAATAAATTTAAAATATTTTTATTTGATTTTATTCTAATAGTTATTATCAAAATCCGATTGATAATATATTTTATTAATGCTAATAACAATCATTGACTTATCTGTGTGCTGAGAATTTAATTTGAATATATGCAAAATTGCTAATTGCTAATTGCTAATATAGACAATTGTAATTGGTAATCCAATTTTTTTCCGGTAAAAACGGAATTTAATAAGTTACTTTTCTAATACTAACAATTATCTCTAATTGATAATTCCCATTCAATTTGATCCTAATCCTAACCCGAATCCTAATATATGCTAAACTAATCATCTAAAATTGGTAATAGAGATTTTTTTGTACACAATTTAACCATCATTTCACGAGTTACTTATTTTAAATTCATTATGATTGTACAAAAAATAATACATATTAATATATGTACATATATGATTTTTTTTTTGGTACAATCATATGTATTATTTTCTTTTGTATGCATGGAATATATATATATATATATATATGTGTGTGTGTGTGTGATTGTTAACTTCTACACTTTTATATAGAGGTTAACAAGATTCATATTTTGTTGTGGATAAAATTACAAATTTACCCAAAGTATAAGTAAATGAAGGAAAGAGAATCGTGGGTTTTATATCCACAACAAAATATGGAATTTGCTAACTTTCATATAAAATTATAGAGGTTAGCAATTCCATATATATATATATGTGTGTGTGTGTGTGTGTGTGTGTGTGTGTGTGTGAGTGATTGTTAACTTCCACACTTTTATATAGAGGTTAACAAGATTCATATTTTGTTGTGGATAAAATTACAAATTTACCCAAAGTATAAGTAAATGAAGGAAAGAGAATCATGGATTTTATATCCACGACAAAATATAAGAGAAAAAAAGGAGAGAAAGAAAGAGTTTAATTATTATGCATTAAGTTTTACACTGTCATCTAATCAAATGTTTGCATTTGTAAGATTTTAAAGTAGTGGATGGTTAAATCAAATACTTTTACTAATATGACAATACATAATGTCTATATAAAATATTTTTACATTGAGAATGCAGAAAAATATATATAATACATATGATTTGCTCCAAAATAGATTTTTTTACTTTATTAATACATTCATACTATAATCTAATTCGAGCCAACTTGTGCCATAATGCTTCTAGATCTGCTTTTGTCTATAAAACCAAGCTGGTACCAACACCAAGTTCTCAACAATTCGTACGCATACACAACCCACCAATGGCAGCAAAACCAACTTCTTTTCCTCATCTCTTTGCAACTTTTCTTTTTCTAACCGTGTCTGCTTCGTTGGCAGCACCATCCCCAGCAGCAATCTATGGCACTTTCCTTCAGTGCCTCATACAGCACACAAATTCATCAACTCAACTCTCCAACATAGTCTTTGACAAAACCAACGCTTCCTTCCCCACCATTCTCCAAAACTACATCCGCAACGCTCGGTTGAACACAACTTCAACACCGAAACCTTTGATCATCATCACACCCCTTCAAGAATCCCATGTTCAAGGTGCTGTCATATGTGCCAAGAGCATTGGGGTCCAAATCAAGATCAGAAGCGGTGGCCATGATTACGAGGGTATTTCCTATGTCTCCAACGAACCCTTTATCATCCTTGACATGTTCAATCTCAGAAGCATCACTGTGGACATAGCAAAAGAGGTTGCTGTGATTCAAGCTGGTGCGACACTTGGTGAGGTTTACTATAGGATATGGGAGAAGAGTAAAGTTCATGGTTTTCCTGGGGGGGTGTGTCCCACTCTTGGTGTCGGTGGCCACTTCAGTGGTGGAGGGTATGGTACCATGTTGAGAAAATATGGTCTATCTGTTGATAATGTAATTGATGCTCAAATTGTTGATGTCAAAGGTAGGATCCTTAATAGGCAATCTATGGGGGAGGACTTATTTTGGGCCATTAGAGGAGGTGGAGGAGCAAGTTTTGGTGTGGTCTTATCATACACAATTAAATTGGTTCCTGTGCCTCAAATTGTCACTGTTTTTCGAGTTGAAAGGTACTTGGAAGAGAATGCCACTGACCTTGTTGTTCAGTGGCAACAAGTTGCTCCAACCACTGATAATAGGCTTTTCATGAGGCTGCTCTTGCAGCCTGCGAGTTCCAAGGTTGTTAAGGGAGAGAAAACAGTTAGAGCCTCGGTTGTGGCCTTGTTTCTTGGAAGAGCTGATGAGGTTGTGTCAATATTGGGCAAGGAGTTCCCTCTTCTTGGCCTGAAGAAGGAGAATTGCAGTGAAATGAGTTGGATTGATTCTGTTATTTGGTACAATGATGACGATGCTTACAAGAGTGGTGCCAAGCCAGAGAGCCTGTTGAACAGGGATCTCAATTCAGCTGGTTTCCTCAAGAGGAAATCTGATTATGTTCAGAAACCTATTTCCAAAGATGGGTTGGAGTGGATATGGAAGAAGATGATTGAGGTGGGAAAAGTTGGGTTTGTTTTCAACCCTTATGGAGGGAAAATGTCTGAGATCCCAGCTGATGCTACACCTTTCCCTCACCGCAGAGGGAACTTGTTCAAGATTCAGTATTCTGTGAATTGGGATGATCCATCACCAGCTGCAGCTCAGAATTTTACAAATCAGGCTAAGAGGCTGTACAGTTACATGACACCCTTTGTGTCCAAGAATCCAAGAAGTGCCTTTTTAAATTATAGAGACCTTGACATTGGAGTCAATAAATTTGATAAGAATAGCTATCAAGAAGGGGAGGTTTATGGGACCAAGTACTTCAATGACAATTTTAAGAGGCTGGTGAAGATTAAGACTGCAGTTGATCCTGAAAACTTTTTCAGGAATGAGCAGAGTATTCCAGTACATACAAGCTAGGCATAGAGAATCAAACAGTACAGCATACTAGCTAATTGATGCTATTACTTATTTGTTACTATAATAATAATAATAATAATAACAATAATAATTTGTTGTGAATGCTGGCCTGTATGTGCTTATAACATTGGTAATTGATTTGATTATTATAGCATTGAATTTGAATAATTCATGTATAGTTAAGTAAATGGGTACAAGTTTTTATTTTGCCATTGTTCAACTCTTTCTTGCTTCTCTTTTGTCTCTCACTTGAATCATATGACATGGCATGTGGTGGGGTTGGCTGGGAAATCGGTTAAATTCCCAATACTTTCAAAGAAAATTGACATAAATGTTTGGGTTGTACTCGCTATTGGTTGAATTATGTGTAGTATGCTTGTGTGTGATTGGTGTGGAACCGTGGAGTTCTGCTTCCTAATGCTGACCAAATCTTGTGACCCTTTTTTAATCTTTTGTCTTTTTGTCTCGTTTTTTTCTCTTTGATAGGCGATAAAAGCTCAGACTTCCAAAGGGAAGGAGCAAAAACAAGATCAGTTCAACACAATACGAAAGCTAAAACAAAGACATCAAAACATAGAATAGGAGATAGCACAGTGAGGTAATAAAGGACAGAGCACACACCAATGATTAATTAATTCAAATGATTCAGCATTTATTTTTTTTAAATAAGGTCTCAATTTCGAATATTGTGAATAGAAAAAATTAGTGTTAGGAGAGTTTAGCCAATAATGGACTAATCCAACTCGAATTAAATCAGTCAGAGTCTAATGAATTTTCAAATAGTAGTGAGTCATATGTAAAAAACTAATTACCCAAAAAAAAGGATAGAGCACACTCTGCAAGAATATCTCCAAGGTCTGTATCATACTGTTTCCAGTAACATATCTCGCAGCATGTTTAGGCTTCAGTTTCGACTCTTCTTTTTGCGCTTCCATTATCTTGCTACCACCATATTCTGATGAATAAGTTTTCGTCTCAGTAATTCCGTGATCTCACTCATAAGATCTTTAGCCTCGTCTCTCCAAAGTTTTTAGCCGACAAAAGTTTGAGGCAAACTGGATAGAGCAGCGTGGAGAGAGTTGCACATTTTACTTCTCACATTTAACTATTCATTCATTAAATTAAAAGTTTATCTAACCATGCACCGGTTAAGGATTTAAAAAAAAAGGAAATTTTGTAATAAAAAGTAAAAAATTTAAGTTTTCAATGTATCAAATATAGTCAAAGCTTAAAAAGTTTTTTTTTTTATATCCTTAATCAATGTCCTAGCAAAATCCTTAAATTAATTATGAGAATTGCTAACCTCCATACCTTCACGTGGAGATTAGCATTATCTACATTTTATTTTAGATTAAAAACTTATTTCTATTTTCTCTAAAAATTAATTCATAATTTTCGATAATTTTATAATTTTGTTATATTCACATTAATTATTGTATTAATAATTATTTTTATTTTTATTTTATCTGAATAATATATCATAAATAATTAAAAATTTAAATTGTATTACTATATGCTGAATAAATATATTTTAAGACCACAAAATACTTCTTTAAAAATTAGGAAACAATTAAATAAAATGCTATTTTTCTCTTATCTCTAGTGGAACATTGTACTAGTATATAGTTATTACGACAAGGATATATATATATATATATATATATATATATATATATATATATATATATATATATATATATATATCCTTAACTACGGTTACATAAAATTGAAGCTAATCCAAATAGCGAAATATGCTGTATTATTAAACTTTTTTTTATCAATGATCAAGAATATGTATGTTGCGGGACCAAATACTCACTTGTAAGTGTTTCACAAGAGAAAAAGATCTCGTATAAAAGCGATAATCTTACGGATTTGACTTCTCATATTGATTGGTTTTCATCATGCGTGGAGCATATGGATTATTTAAGTAGGCATCTAACTGTTTACGAATTTTATTAAAAAATAATTTCATTAAATTAGGATTAAAATATATTTATTTAACATATAATAATATTATCAAATTTAAAATCATTTATACATTACTTAGTTAAAATTAAAATAATTTATTTTTCAAATAGAGAGAATTAGTGGAGAGTGAATATTAATTAGATAAAAATAAAAAGGTTAAATTAATTAAAAAAAAAAAAGCAAAATAGTTAATGCTAATTAATGTAGATAAAACAATATTACAAGATTATCCAAAATTATGAATTGATTTAAAGAGGATAGAAATGAGTTTTTGGTCTAAAGCAAAATATGGAGTATGTTATCCTCCATTATAAGAGAAATATTTGCATGGTCCGAGAATACCACGTGATTATATTTTCGGCTAATCATGTAAGTATATTTTATATAAGACCCATCATTAATATACAATTCCATATAAAATGCACTTATATGATTGACTGAAAGTACAATTACATGGTACTCTCGAACCATGTAAGAATTTCTTTCATTATAGAGGTTAGCAATTCCCATTAATTACTCCATCTATTTCAATATATCTATTAATTTGATTAAAATAATATATTTAAAAATTAATATATATATATTAATTTTTAAATATATTACTTTAATCAAACTGACAGATATATTGAAATAAAGTGAATATTTACTAACAATTTAATAGCCTGCGCAAAAAATTGAATGCTTTAGTTTTTTTCTGTATATTTTATACGTTAAGTTTTTGGATATTAATTGCTATTAATCGAACACTTTTCTAATAATTATTTCTTCAAGTTTACGTTTTATCCATTTAAAAGAAAAAGTAATTTGCTTATTACTACTTTATCCAAGTCCTGTGGGTTGACAAAAGTTAAATATTTTGATTTACACATCTAGTTCACCGTCTATCAAATTAATTATTTAATGAATAGTTTATTATATTCATAAATAATAGAGAAATGAGTTTTGTAGGTTGACACTTATGGACATCTTATTTTTAGAGTTGAAAAGGTATAATATGATAATGATAAGATTATGGGATCCACCATTTTATGAAGATCAATTCTACTATGCATTAGATAACTATGGTGGATAGTGCACCGTTTATAAAATAAAATGGTCTAAAGTGTTCTGAGGTCTGATCTACTGTAGAAAGTCCTAATACTCTCCATCCTCTTCCTCCAACTCCCACCACCACAGCTTCCCCCAATGATGATGTGGGTGTGGCGGTCATGGGTGAATAGTAAGTCATGGTCCTTGGTGGAGAGGGGGCATAGTGGAAATCACTCAACTAAAAAGCATATTCAAACTCAATACACCCACAATGACAGCAATTGCAATTTCTATCAGATTGTCAATGCTCTTCTTTTGAAAAATCAAAAGGAAAAAATATATCAAATTTATCCCAAACCATTTGTGCATTATATTAAATTTTCAAGCTGACTGCAACAATCTCTGATGCTTTGATTTCTTTCAACTGTTTTTCAGCCATTTTCAAACCCAACAATTAACTTATAAAAGCATTGCAAGCTTTCACTTATGCGACCTATTCTACCATTATCCTAGCCTAAACTAAAGTTGAAAAGCATGGACATGTAAAGCCAATCCAAGGATGGTATTGAAGCTTTGCGGGAGAACGGTGGTTTGATGTTACCATGGTTACAATTTTCAAATTGATTATTCATCTGGGGTTTCATGATTTTGTCTAAAGGTACTTTGGTGGTGGTGGTGGTGGTAGTGGTGGTATGGGGGAGTAATTGTTATTGATTTGGTGATGGCTGTTAATGGTTGTTTGTTGGTGGGGGGCGAGGTTGTGATGGTGGGAGCTAGAGGAAGAGGATGAGGAAATTGAAGTTGGTGGTGGTGGGAATTAGGAATTTCTACGATAGATCAGGCCTCATAACCCGATAGACCATTTTTCTTTTAACCAGTGCACCATGTACCATAGTTATCTGATGCATAGTAGTACTGGCCTTTTATGAGTAGTTGTCTATAAGTATCTCTCAAATAGGATATATAAATAACACAACTCCTAATCTAATCTAATCTAATCTGACATCTAATATCTAATCTAATCTAATATATAATATAATATACAAAAGGACGCCCTTAGCTCAATTTTGTCATCTGGACTTTGGTTTTGATATTTGGAAAACGAATTTGCCATTTAGCACCAATAATAATTGCTAATGTGACATCAACAAAATAATTGTTTTTAGTTAAACAAAAAAAAGTCTTTATTAAAAATACTCAACCATCTAGAGCAGACAAAAAATATATTGAAAAAATAAACAAGCTTATTATTATTAATAGATTCTTAATTTTTTTTCAATACATAGATATGGAAAGGGTTAAACACTCAGAGACGAGTGGAGTGATACAAAACAAAGTTTACAAAAGAAAGATGTAGAATCCTCCTAACAAAAACATAATCACCGTAGAAATGGTTCCTCAATCTATGCATATCGCCTACAAAGCTATAACTAGTAAACATGCACACTAGAATTGCTAAAAATTTGAAAACATCAAAGCAACATCATCAACGTAACAGGCAAGTCCAAAAACCCACAATCAACTAGTGCAGATGGCTTATCATGCACCCGTTATTGTAGTCTTCATTCCAGGATTTCCATGTGAACCACAACTCCATCATAAAAGAATGCCAGCAAGACTTGAAGATAACCTTGCTTCTAAGGTTCTAAATAGCCCAAATAACTATTGAAAGAGATGACATGAGAAGCGGGGTTAAATCATGTCTTAAATAAAATTTTGAATTTGAAAATTTTTGAAAATAACTTCCTTAAGTCCAAGACTTGGAATGTGGAAGCTATGTGGTTAGAAGTAATAGGTATCCATTTTTTACAAGAATATTTTTGAAAGATTTAAAGGCGGCACAGATTTGAGGATTGAATTAAAACAGCAAGTATAGTGAAAAAGATAGAAAGATCACATAGCAAGGTTTATCCTAGTTCAGCCAAACAAATGTCTACGTTCAGTTTCTAACTCTTTGTTGAGATTTTTATACCACAAGTGTTTTTTTTTTTCAAGCCTCTCTAAGCTTTTACAGTTGAGTAATCTTTCTCCAGCCGCTCCAAGCTTTACAACCAAGTAGTGCTTATCCTAGCCTTTCCAAGCTTACTTTGACCACTATCAAGTCTGGTTACAAAAGATTTGATAAAAAAGTGTGTTTACACTCACACTAAAAGCTTTTTACAGAGTATTGATCAAATACGTACAATGTGTGTAACTTCTCTAAATTCTCAATATGAAAATATTATCTAAAACAAATCAATAGAGAAGATTTTACAAACAGAAGTTACAATGAGTAACTTTCTGATTATTCAGAAAGTTGAGAAGGTTGATGAAGAAGATCTCTTAATGCAGAAAAATATTCAATCAATCTAACCATTAAAGTTTGCAAATCTTGAACCTTAAGCCTCTTTAATCCACTGGTCTGTGATTGGAAAGAAAGAAATGCAATTTTCTTCTTCAACAAGTAGACTTGACACAGAAAAGGAAAAATAGCCGTTGAAGTATTCACCTGCTTTTCAGCATTTTTTTTTTTTTTGCATCTTGTCAAATCATATTTGATTTTTTAAATTTATCAATGAAGCGTGTAGAAGAAGTTTTAAAGGTGAGGTACTTCATGAGAAACATGTTTCTGATAATTACCCTTATGGACGAAGTCATCCTTTTGAATGAATAGATATCCTTCTCATAACACATTTTCCTTTCTAATGTCATAATCTCATCCTTATGAACTTTCTGTCTGCTTCTTTTGTGAGAAATCATATACACCACAAAGCATTTGTTCCAATATAAGTATATTCAAGAGAACTACTATGGACTAAGACACTTTGTTTGGTTCAAAAGTTGTTTAAGTATGAGATAAAAGATTTTGCTCACGAAAGAAAATGTTTCAATAAAACAAATCGTTCACAAACAAAAGTTTAACTTAAAGCTTGGTTTGGTATTCACCAAAACCATGAAGCTTGAAACATCTTGAATTATGAGACGGTTTTAGAAGGGCATTAGAGCTTACAATAATTGCATAAAAATTTGACATCTAACCTTTCTTATTTTTCGGGCAACTCACTGCTAACCAACCATCAAAATTAACATACAAATCATTGGAGAAGACCCATTTAGTTCCCCACCAATTACAATAAGAAGACCTGACTTTCCATGCAAAATCACAAATGAAAAACAAATATGTTAAATCTTCTACCTTACTGTTGCATAAGACACATCTAGTGTCACCATCTCTTAGAACATTTAATCTCTGCAGTCTTGCCTTTGTGTTTAATCTGCCAACGATGACAAACCATAGTAGTAATTCGCACTTATGAGGAGTCACACCATGCCAAACCTTATGCGCATGGTGAACTTTGAAATTATTCTCTCCATCATATGGTTAACATTCTGAAAGAAGGATTGAATGAAAAAATGAACAGACTAGTGATGTGCCCACCAAATTTGATCAGATTGGTACTTAGATAGTTGTAGATCAAGAGTTTGCTACAATTGGGCCACCAATTGAAGTTCCCATTAGAAGAGATTTCTATGCCATACCAAGTTCCATTGCCATACTCTACTATCCTAGACACCACACTCTGCTATAGGTGTTTCCTTTTGCAATGAGATTAAGAAAAGCCGAGGAAATATAACTTTGAGTGCTGTCCCCTCTAACCATAAGCCTTCCGAGAACCAGATTCTATTTCCATCTCCAAGGTGGTACCTATTAACCCTAACCACTAGTTGATTGATGCCCCTGTTCATACTTCTAATTCCACATATACCATCCCATAAGCCTCCACCTTTCCTGGTAGGTTGCTCAACCGCAGGTCTAGATTCAGCTAAATCATAGCATGAGCAGACTACCTTTTTCCATAAAGTTCAATCCTCATTTGTAGACCTCCACCACCACTTGAAAAGTAACCCAACATTCTTAAGGACCATATATCCAACGCCAAGACCTCCAAACTTCTGAGGTTTCTGGATAATGTCCCAGCTAACTAGAGCCATTGTTGATCGCTTTTCCTTCATTCCTAGAAGAAATTGCTTTGAATTGAGATGATTTTCTTCATAACAGACTTTGGCATGTGGAAAAGACCTAGATAATCAAGAGGAAGGTTGTTTAATACTGATTTTATCAATGTTAAATGCCCCACCCTTGACAGCAACTTGGTTTTCCACCCAAATAGCTTCTTTTTAATTTTGTCCATGATCGGCTTCCATGTTTCCATCATCCTCGGGTTTGCCCTAGGAGGAATACCCAAGTATCGGTTTGGAAGAGATGTAATCTTACAACCCAAGCCAGAGTTGATTTCCTACACAGTTAGATCATCCCAATTCAAGAGTATAATGATAGATTTATCATAATTTATTTTCAAACCTAACATGAGACCATAGCAATCCAGAATTCTCCTCGTATTCAACAGCACCTCCTTCTTTGCCAAGGCAAACAAAATGGTATCATTTACAAATTGTAAGTGAAAAAGGCTAACACCATGTCTTTCAATAGAAATGCCTTCCACTACATCATCCACCACTGCCTTGTTAAGCAATCTATTTAACACATCAGCTACAAGTACAAAAAGGAAGGGAGACATTGGATCTCCTTGCCTTAATCAATGCTTTATTTTAAATGGCTTTGTCGGTGAACTGTTAATAATAATTGACATTTCTACCATTGCGAGACAGTTACACACCCACATCCTCCATTTTCTTCCAAAACCCATTTTCGCCAAGACTTGATCCACAAAGCTCCAACGGACAAATCATATGCTTTATGAAAGTCAAGTTCAACATCACAATCTTCTTTTTCTTCATTTTCACCCAGTGGACCACTTCATTTGCTATCAAAGCCCCATCTAACATTTGCCTCCCTTGTATAAAGGCCAACTGAGTTTCTCCCACCAATCCATCCATAACACTACTTAAACGATTAGCCAAAATTTTTGTGATAACTTTGTATATGCAACCAATCATACTTATCAGCTTGAACTCTCTGTTATCTTTTGCATCATCCACCTTTGGGATCAGTGTGACCCACGTCATGTTTGCCTTCTTAGGTAAATTGCTGGCTTGGAAAAAATCCTCAACACTTTCTGTGAATTCATTCCCAATAATGTGCCAGCATTTCTTAATGAAGGAAATGTTGTTCCTATCAGGGCCTGGAGCTTTGGATGATTCACAACACCAAACTGCTCCTTTAATTTCTTCCTTATTGGGAAAAACCTCCAGTGTTTCAGCATCAACCACAAAAATTCTATTAACTAAGTTGTCCGAGAAAAAGATCTCAGGTAGAGACTTTTGTGAGCATAGCTTCTTGAAGAAATCTCTAATGCAAGTTTTGATCATTCTTGGAGATCGAAAAGCTATCCTACCCTCTTTAATCTCGGTCATCATCTTTTTTCTCTTCTTAACAACTGCCATTACATGAAAGAACTTTGAGTTGCGATCAACGTCTTTTACCTAATGAACTCTTGACATTTACTGCCAATAACAGCATTTTCTAGCATGCCATTTCTCCAGTAAACTTCTAAGAGCATTGTATCTGGCAAGAACCACCTCATCCACTGAGTCCTCTTCAATTTTGCTGCTAACTCAAGCCAATTCATATTCTAATTTTTGGATATTGGAATCAATATTACCAAACGGCTCCTTATTCCATTTTCTAAGAGGCTCCTTCATCTTATTCAACTTGTCCACAATACCCAAGTTGCCATAATATTTCCATTCTTCTTCAACAAATTTGATGAATTCTGAATGTGAGAACCAAACATCTAATGTCCAAAACAATTTTGGCCTCCAGTTAACTTCTTCAGACTGCAGTAGTAACGGCGAATGGTTAAACAAGGAGCAATTAAGAGTACACAGCTTGAGATTGCTAAACTTTTGGAGCTATTGAGGGTCAACCATAAAGCGATCCAATTTATTACATGAGGAACCTCTTCTCTAAGTAAATTTCCCCCCTGATAAGGGCAAATTGATTAGATTCATATCATTAATCCATTGATCAAATTCATCTAGACTCCTGGATCAATAAGAACACCTTTTCCTCTCCTGTTCATTTCTGACTTCATTAAAATCTCCCATAAGTAGAATAGGTAGATTTAGTTGCATCTTCAATTCCAAAAGCTCACCCCAAAATCTAGATTTCTCAGAATTATCATGATATCCATAAACAACACCAATAACACCCTCCATCCTAATCTCTTGAAAAAAAAAAAAAAAACTTTTAACCATCCATCTTTCCCCTTTTAAGATTTCCACCCCATTCATGAAATTGGTATCCCAGACACATAAGATTCCGCCACTTCTCCCTTGAGCCTCGATTGAGGCCCATTCATGGTCATCATATCCCCACATCTTTCTAATTAATGAGTCCCCAACATTACTATTCATGATTTCTACAAGGCCAATGAAACTAACACGAAAATCTCTAACCCACTTTGAAATAGTACTCACTTTTCCACTCCCCCCTATTCCTCTCATTTTCCAACAGATAATCTTCATGGGAAAACAAAAGACTCACCTCTGGCAACTTTCCTTCTATTCTTCTTGTTGCAACTTTTCTGTTTAGCTCTGCTTCTCTTTCCTTTTTTCTTCTCCTTCCTATCCTCCAAAATGGTTTGAATCGTAATAGCTTCATTGATTGTTGACAGTCCCAATTTCCTCCCGGTCATCCAAGTCATGGTTACTTCATCAAACTCGCTGTCAACTTCAGTCTCTTCCTCTTGTTCACCTTGGCTCTAGTATGGATCATCCTCACCACTTTCTTCTGCATGAACAGAATTTTGCAAGAGTCAGATCCAAGCTCAATGTTAAGTGGCCCAAAGCCAGGTGGGAAGACTGGGTCAGAAGATGTAGGCCCAGCATCATTACTCACCCCTGCACACTCAATCCACTGCTTGTAAGCTTTAAGAATAGTGTTGTTTCCATTCGGCCCATCAGGATGCAGGCCCAAATCCTTGAGGACGTCTTCAGTCCTTCAGTCATCATCAAGAGCAACGGTTTTGTAGCTAGTGGATGGTTGAACGGATGTGGTTCCATCTATATTTTCCAAAAGCACCACAATTGCCATCTTTATTAACCATATAATTATCTTCCTTTTCCAAAGCAACATTAGTGCACATGTATTTACTCATCATATCATATGCCCCATATTGATGATTGGCGTCTTTAATGCTAGGACCGGCCACCGAAGATTGTCAACCTTCTACCTGAGCAACCAAAACATTGCCGCCGGTGCCTTTGGACTTTTCATGAACAAAATCTTTCCTTATTCCTTCTTCTATGTTCGAATCACTCAATTGAGGATTGTTAATCTCTCTAGCAATCACATCATATCCAACATCATCTACCTGTAGATAAATATTTCCCTGTATAAAGGCAAAATGGCATGTTTCCATTAAGATCCTTGCTGTAGAAAAAGAAGATCTTTGTGTTGTCTGATCGTCAAAGCAGATTACACTTCCCCCAAATTTCACCAATCTTCTTTAAATTAGCCTGAGACCATGCTTGTAATGGAACGCCAATACATTCAACCCACGTTCGTCGGGTTTGTCACACTTCATCAGACGACCATCTTCCAACATCTTCAAAGAATTGAACGTAAAAATGTGGAGCCAGTAGCCAAAACTTCTTCGATATCCACCTCTGTAAGGAACATGATAAAGACTTTATATGAACCCATCGATCTGACATTTTCTATTGAAGGAATATCCTCAATAAGCTTGCACTTCAATCGTTGAATATCAATGGGGCATAAAGTTTCGCCTATGAGGTTCCTTTTCAACTCCTTGATAAACTCAATATCTGTATCCCCATGAACTACCCTGGTGGGAAGATATTTACCTTCCACGTTATCCTTTTCCACTACTTTGCTCTTGGTGGACCTATTTTCCATCATCTTTCATTGTCCTTGTACATCATGATCTCCAGGCTTTTCTTTGTGTAGAAGAGAATCCCTAAAAGATCTGTCGCCTTGTACCATTGCTATGTTTATTACTGGGGCTAACTCTGCTTGTTTCACACCTTGGTATCTAGTGTCCTGATGATACCTTCTTGTTACACTCCTCTTGTACTCGGCCATAGCAACTGTTATCTTAGAGCCTCTAATTATCGTTTCGTGAAGATCATTAATCGCCGCTTGCGCTTCTATGAGTTTGCTAAATCTCACAAAAGCAAAAGGAGAGTTGCTGTATTTCCTCTTCTTCCATGACATAAAGATATCCACCACCTCCCCACGGAATTAGAAAATCTACCATAGCCACGATTTGGTCATGGACGATGGCAAATTGTCAACAAACACTGTGAAAGAGTTCTTCTCCAAGCGCCTCCATACACCATCATTTCTCCTACGTAACATGGGCCTTTGGTTGGTTCGCATAACCATCCAAACCCGCGTAGTTTTCTGGAGTCGGATGTTTCGTCTGCCACACCACCCTTTCTCTCTCTCTTTCTCTCTCGCCATTTGTCTTACCTTACTTTGTCTGGTTCTCAGTTATATTCTTTTATAGTCAATTCGTGGCTCACCCTTGCACTACTCATCTTGATGTGGTTCACCACTTGCTGAGATATCTCAAAACACTAGGACAAGGGTTGTTTTTTACCTCACAGTCTAATTTGTCCCTCACTACATATAATAGATTCTCAATTTTTTTTCCCATTAATAGTTATCCATTGTTCTCGGGTCCGTTTGGTTAAACTTTTGGGAGAAGATCTTTTAAAAGAAGGTCTTTTAGAAGAAGTACTTTTAAAAGAATGATTTTTGTTTGGTTTGAATATGTCAAAAGGCCTTTTAGAAGAATGAATTTTGTTTGGATATGATAATATAAAATTACTTTTGGTTGTTGATGTGAGAGTAATAGTAAGATTTCTTTTCAAAATGTCTTTTTCTAGAATGAAAAGTAACCCCAAAAGATACTTCTTCCAAAAGGCCTTTTGAAAAAAGTTAAACCAAACACTACCATTTACTGTACAAAGTCATTTTCCTTCTCCTAGAAGGTCTTCTGACCACTGCAAACAGAGAACCAAACAAGCACCTCATTGTTTAAGAACTACAATATCTTATTTGTGCTTCCTATGAATTTTTTTCCGATTGCTTCTGAAAATTGTAGATCACTGCCTTTTATTATTTGAAAAAGTATTTATGTTATAAAATTTGTATCTCATACAATTTAATTTGCTTATATTGTTTTCGAAAACTGTTTTTTATATAATTAATAAAACTATTTCTTAATGCTATTATAAACTATTTCTGCATGTAAATATTATAAATAAAACCATTATTGGTTATATTTATCTCATACAATATAGTTTGGTTATATTATTTATATTATAATTTAAATTAATTTATAACTTTATATCTCATATAATTTAGTTTAGTGATTTTTAAAAATAGCATATCAACTAATTCATTCTTGATGATACGATAGTATGAAGATTAACATGTTAATACTTTATAATTGCATATTTGAATTTTTTGTATAAATTAGAAAATTTACATGAAAAATATTTATCTCTACATAATTATAATTACGGAATTAAATTATTATATTATTTTTTTATAATTATTTCTATAAAGATATTTGTTTTGTTTCATAAAATTTGAATTTTTTTTTAATATTATATTTTATAAAATTCTTTTCATACAATATAACTAAACTAAATTATACGAGATATAAGAAAAAAATGTAAGAATGTCATTTTGAGTTGTTAAATTATAACTTGAAAATTAGTATTATGTATTTGAGTAAAATAAATTTCAACTATGGATCTATATTTTCTTCACTTTAAAATTTAGTTTTTGCTCAACAATAATTTTTTACTTTTTTTATGAACCTTAGAAAAATTAGTTAATTATCAATATTTGCTTTATTACATTTTTTCATTAATTTTTTAAATCAATATATATATTTTTTAATCTTTGTACATATTATAGATTTATGTTAAGTTTTTATTTTAAGATTTTATAAGCAATATACTTTTATTTAAATATTTTAATATTGATTTTAAATTTTTTTATTTTAATTAATTTTATAATTATAATTTAATTAACTTAAATTTTTTTATTATAATAATAAATCGTGCAACGCAAGGGCATTACTAAGACTAAAAGTAAGTTAAGTCAGCTTATGAGTTAAATTTAAATTAAGAATTTGAGTTTATTTATTAAATAAGCTAAGTTTAAACTTTGATATATTTGACTTAATAGCTTATAAACTAACTCGATATATATATATATATATTATTTTATCTCTATAATAATATATATTTATAGATATAAATTATATTAAGTATTTTGTATCATATATATGATATATAAATTATGTTAAAAATGAGCTATATACTTATAATCAAAAAGCTCAATTTATATCTAAATGAGCCAACTTGTGAATTAACTCGAGCTTGATAAACTTTTAACAAGTTAAGTTTAACCCTTAAAATTAAGTTCATTTATTATTAAATCGAGTTATAAACCTAACTCATTACTATCAAGCCAAATTTGAGCTATATCAAGTCGAGGTCGACTCAGTCCGGCCCACTTTCAGCCCTAACTGCTACGCTAGTAGCATGTTAAATGTTGCCGTGGGGAGAAAACCAAGAAACAAGTCAACGAACAGCGAATATGCTGATTATTCCGTTATTATTTTTTCAGTTACTTGAACTCAACATATTTTTTATGAGAACATCTATTTATTTTAAAGAAATAGTAATAAGATAAGAAAATAATTTAATAAATTTAATTATTTTAAAAATAATTATAAGAGGGTGAATTACCTCTAATTTAATATTAAAAGATTTTTAGCATAAAGCAATCATCAAGTTGTACGAAATAAACGTAAATTTATCATTCTAAAAGTTGTTCATTCTTTTTTAAATTTTAAAATAACATATAACATAAAAGTCATATCGCCACACTTATTTTGGGGGAAAAAATATTAAAGAAGAATACTTGAGTTGGCAGTAGCATAAAAACTCTCATGAAAAATCAATATTTTATTAAAATTTTGTTTGCTTTTGCCAGAGAAAACCAATCGGCGTTCATTTATTCTTTTATACGATACAGGCATTTTTCCATAAGATCAAAAGGGAGCATTCGATTGACTCAAAAAAATTTTATAAGAAAAAACAATTTTATGTACAGTATTTATACAATTATTTAATTATATATTATTAAAAATACTTAACTTTCATTAACTTTTATTATATAATTAGTTATAATATTAATATTTGATTTTCTTTTTACATTAGTGATAATGAAGATCGAACCTCTGATCTTATACATATTATTCAAACTTCTCATTATTAGATCATTTCTAATAATTTTAATATTCGATTAGTTTAAATAGTTATTTTTTTAAGTAATAAAAATACATTAATATATTTATATTAATAATATATTAAAATTAATAAAAACACAGGAATGTAAACTAAAATTGAGGTGAAACTTAACGACAGATCCTACTACAGACGGCAGATCTGAGTTCAGGTGGTCCACTTGGTGATGAATGATGACAAAATTATTTCGTATGGGGTAAATATTTGAGGAGGAAATGAAAGATAGATTCTGTCCAAATTTCATGTTCCTTATCTCAAAGTTATGAAACCCCCATTTTTTATTGTATTTAAATAAACAAATTAATTAAATATTTTTAATTTTTATTATTATAATTTTTTATCTTTAAAATATATAAGTTTACGCGTGAGTGAATATACTAGTTTTAATTTTGGTTATCGAAGTCACAAATATATTTTAAAAATATATGGTTAATTTGCAATCCTCTATTTATCTAATATTTCACTTTTGTCGAACTTTCCTCTTTAACTCACACCAGAACTAAATTAAAGGCTAATTCTTCACTACCGAGGTACAAATAAGGAAAGGGTGAGGCTGGAAAAGTAACTTGCATCAAATATTCATATTTTATATAAGGTAAATTACATTAACCTCTTATGAGATTTGATAAAATTTATCATAATTTATTTATATTTATCCAGACTATACTAATCTTCCTTTAAGAAAGATAAATGTTATATTTATTGTATATTCATAGGGATATTTAGTATTATAGTTTACAAAATATAGATTTATCAAGTATAATATTATCTAAAATTTAAGAAAAGTCAATATTTTTTTTTTATAAATTAAGAGGGGTTACAATGAATTTTACCAAATCTTAGAGAAAATTAATGTAATTTATCCTTTTATATATTGTCATGACAATATTTCCTTATGGTTAGATCCACTCAGCTTAGTAAAATATTTTAAGGATTTCACAAGTTTAGTTTAAAGAATTTGCTACTCTTTGCTAAAGTGCATTAAAATCATGAACACCGATGTATTTTGAAGAATGGTAAGTAAAAAAGCGTAAAGCTGAATTATAAGCGCACCATATAGCATTGCCCTTAGTTTAAACAAAAACAGGATAATATATGTATATATATATATAACCTTGATGGGGAATGGCAGTTTAGACTCTCTTCTTTGATGGTCTACCAAGAGTAATGAACTGGGAATGGCTGTTTCAGATCTTTAGAGAAGAAGGGGCGATAATAGATATTTTTGTTTTTCAGAAGAGGTGACAAAATAGTGATTGGCAATTTGGGTTTGTTCGTTTTAAAAAGCTAGGGGAGGCTAGAAGAGCGGTAAGAAATCTGAATGGTGTAGAGATTAGGGGGAAAGACCGTGAGCGTTTCATTCGCTAAGTAAAAGTTAGTAAGACTAAGCTCCAAGAGGCCAGTAAGACTAAGGAATCGATCAGAATGGGAGGAAACCCCAGGGGTAAACTTCAATGGAAAGAGGAGCTTTAAAGAAGTGGTAATGGAAGAGACCTTGAATCAGAGGCGGGATGATTGGGAAATGAATCATGCTTTCATTAAGGATAATGGTGATCACGGTAGAAATATGAAGAAAAGGAAGCTCAAGAACATGGTGGAGAGAGTGGTGGAAGAAGTGTGTAAGCCTAGCAATATGGAGGATTTCAAACGGAACCTTGGGGTGGTGCTGATTAAGCCAATTAGGGAGCTGCTCGCAGAAGAGGAGCTTTTAGCTCAAGCGTCAAAGTACAAGGAGTCATTGGAGGAGCAAAGGTCGGTAGGGATGGGGGAGCAATCGAGGGCATTTCTGGAAGAAGATATGCTCCAATTGATGGTGCAAAAATCCCAATAGCATGCAGACCTTCCCGTTGGCTCGTTTGAACTTCCTCTGACTTCAGAAGCTTTTGGGAATAGTTGGTCAGTGGTGGACCAAGGGCGGAAGCTTGCAGAAGAAGCTGGTCTCCTTTATGGGTCGATTTTCCAAGCCCATGCTACCGCAGCTCACAACACCGAACCAAGAGAAATGGGCCTTGAAGCCGATCATGCAAAGACAGAATACAATGGCCGAAGTTGTCTGTCGGGGTTTGAAAAAATTCTTCAATTGGATGGGCCAACAACTAGACTCAAGGGGAAACGGCTCATACATAAAGTGGTCAAAGTATAGAGTCATTGGTAGAGAAAATAGATCAAGAACAAGGAGGTAAGTTAGGGGAGGATTTGGAAGAATATGTTCCGCAAACCCCTAAAGTAGGCTATGGTTCATATCTACTTAGCGATGATATTGAAGATGCGACACCTTGCGAAGATAATCTCATTGACGCAAGACTTACTTGGGACGTTGGGAAAACTTTGGGACTCAGAGTTAGAAATGTTATGTCAATTATTGAGGCTCTAGCCAAAGGTCTAGAAGTTTTGGATTTTGCAATTCCTAGAACACGAGGTCGTCCCAAAAAGAAAAATGGAAATCTAATGAGGTGTTCTATTTTGTGTTTTTCTGGTAGTGCAGTGTTGGTTTCAGGTTGCTGTTGGTGGCTTCAGAGCCGGGAACCTATGGGAGGGAGGTAGAAAGTTTGGCTGTTTTAAGTTTGTAGTTCTTCTATCTAGTGGAGAATCAGGGATTTTTGTAGCAGGTTCTCAGTTTCCGACATTGGGTTTTTGGCTTCTTGCTGCTTTCTTTGCTGTTTTGTGCTGTTTTGGGGAGTTTTTGTTTTGGTTTTCTTTTTGGTCTTGCTGGTGGCAGTTCTCTTTGGTGGTTATTGCTGATGTGGGAGAGTCCACTTTTTTTTTTTTTTTTTGTCTTTTTAGATTCTTGGGGTTTTGGTGTTGTCGCTTTACTTTTGCTTTGGTTTCTTTAGTCTTGCTCACCCCAGCTTGGGGTTTGAGCCTTCATGTTTATCTACCGAAAAAAAAAAAAACGAAAACAGGATAAGCTGTAAAATTAAATAATACAGGGGACTAGTGGAGAATCCACTGCAGAAACACCTCGCGTTAAAAATTCAGAGGACAAAATTGTGCCCGAAAAAACAAATCGGAGGACAATAGCACGAGACAAAAGGACAAAAGATAAAATAAGGGTCACAAGATTTGGTCAGCATTGGAAAGCAGACCTACACGGTTCTACACCAATCACACACAAGTATACTACACATAATTCAACCAACGCCGTGTAAAACCCAAACATTCATATCAATTTTCTTTGAAAGTAGTGGGAATTTAACCGATTTCCCAACCACCCCACCACATGCCAAATCATCTGATTCAAGTGAGAGACAAAATTGAAGCAAGAAAGAGACGAACAAAGGCAAAATAAAAACTTGTACCCACTTGCTTAACTACTTGAATTACTCAAAATTATTTTAAAATTACCAAAATTATAAGGACATACAGACCAGCATTCACAACAAATTATTTTAAAATAGCAACAAATAAGTAATAGTATCGATTGGCTAGTATGCTGTACTATTTGATTCTCTATGCCTTGCTTGTATGTACTGGAATACTCTGCTCATTCCTGAAAAAGTTTTCAGGATCAACTGCAGTCTTAATCTTCACCAGCCTCTCATAATTGCCATTGAAGTACTTGTCCCCATAAACCTCCCCTTCTTGATAGCTATTCTCACCGAAATTATTGACTCCAATGTCAAGGTCTCTATAATTTAAGTAGGCACTTCTTGGATTCTTGGACACAAAGGGGGTCATGTAACTGTACAGCCTCTTAGCCTGATTTGTAAAATTCTGAGCAGCAGCAGGTGATGGATCATCCCAATTCACAGAATACTGAATCTTGAACAAATTCCCTGCACGGTGAGGGAAAGGTGCAGCATCAGCTGGGATTTCAGCCATTTTCCCTCCATAAGGGTTGAAAACAAATCCAACTTTTCCCACCTCAATCATCTTCTTCCATATCCACTCCAACCCATCTTTGGAAATAGGCTTCTGAACATAATCAGATTTCCTCTTGAGGAAACCAGCAGAGTTGAGATCCCTGTCCAACAGGCTCTCTGGCTTGGCACCACTCTTGTAAGCATCATCATCATTGTACCAAATAACAGAATCAATCCAACTCATTTCAGTGCAATTCTCCTTCTTCAGGCCAAGAAGAGGGAACTCCTTGCTCAATATTGACACAACCTCATCAGCACCTCCAAGAAACAAGGCCACAACCGAGGCTCTAACAGTTTTCTTCCCCTTCACAACCTTGGAACTCACTGGCTGCAAGAGCAGCCTCATGAAAAGCCTATCATCAGTGGTTGGAGCAACTTGTTGCCACTGAACAACAAGGTCAGTGGCATTCTCTTCCACATACCTTTCAACCCGGAAAACAGTGACAATTTCAGGCACAGGAACTAAATTAATTGTGTATGATAAGACCACCCCAAAACTTGCTCCTCCACCTCCTCTAATGGCCCAAAAGAGGTCCTCCCCCATAGATTGCCTATTAAGGATCCTACCTTTGACATCAACAATTTGGGCATCGATTACATTATCAACAGATAGACCATATTTTCTCAACATGGCGCCATACCCTCCCCCACTGAAGTGGCCACCGACACCAACAGTGGGACACACCCCTGCAGGGAAGCCATGAACTTTACTCTCCTCCCAAATCCTATAATAAACTTCACCAAGTGTGGCACCAGCTTGAACCACAGCAACCTCTTTTGCTATGTCAACAGTGATGCTTCTGAGATTGAACATGTCAAGGATGATAAAGGGTTCATTGGAGACATAGGAAATACCCTCGTAATCATGGCCACCGCTTCTGATCTTGATTTGGACCCCAATGATTTTGGCGCAGATAACAGCACCTTGAACATGGGATTCTTGAAGGGGTGTGACAATGATCAAAGGTTTTGGTGTTGAGGTTGTGTTCAACCGAGCGTTGCGGATGTAGTTTTGGAGAACGGTGGAGAAGGAAGCGTTGGTTTTGTCAAAGACTATGTTGGAGAGTTGAGTTGATGAGCTTGTGTGCTGCGTTAGGCACTGAAGGAAAGTGCCATAGATTGATGATGGTGCTGTTGACGGGGATGGTGCTGCCAACGAAGCAGACACGATTAGAAGAAGAAAACTTGCAAAGAGATAAGGTAACGAAGTTGGTTTTGGAGCCATTGGTCGGTTGTGTGTTATGTGTACGAATTGAGAACTTGGCGTTGGTACCAGCGCAGTTTTATACACGAGAAGAGAAGAGAAGCGTTACTTATGGGACGTGTTGGCCCACAGTTATCGATGGTGGAGTTTCCCATCTCAAAGCAACTAACGTTTGACCAGAACGCCAGAGAATTGTCATAGGCAGCTAGAAAGACTCTTTTTCGAGCACATCATATACATAGCTATCAGATCATAATTTATCAAAAAAAAAAAAAAAAACAATTTCAAATCATAAACAACGCTGGATCAGTTCAAGTACTTCAGATTTTTTTTTTTTATATTTTAGGCAAAATTTTGTGTTCAAATTTTATGGATGAAAAAATTTAAAGTTAAAAGAGTTTCACTTTATAATACACCAATCTAATTCGAATTAGATTAGTACAAATTTAAAAAATTTCAGATATGGGTGGTTTTGATACAAAAAAAAAAAAAATCAATTTTAAGAAACCTCTAAATAATGAATCAATTATTATTTAAATAATTTTAATTAAGTAAAAAAATTCATTTTGAAAATTTTAAATTATAAGACAATTACAAATTTGAAATCTGAAATCACTAAACTAATCATAAATAGTTTACATTTATACTTAATCTAATGAAATATATCACAATGTTTTGAAAAGATTAATTTGAAAGAATAATTTAGGTAAATAATTAATGATTAATTCCATAATTTGAATTGAATAAAAGGAGTCCTTCCTTTAGAAAAAATGACATCCATGATTATCTATAACTATTTTAAAGTTGATATCAATTATTTGATTTTATTTTGTAACTAGTGGATCCACATTTTTTATATTTAGAGTAAATTTTAAAATAAATTTTTATTTATTTATTTGAAAATAAACTAAAATTAAGGGAGGATAAAAATGTTAGTGGTTTGTAATAGTTAGTGGATAATTTTATAGTATATATAATGGGAGTTGATCAATTAATGGATAATTTTATTGACAATTTTATTTATTTTTTAATTTATATGTAATTGATTATGTATATATATTAGTTAAATATACTTATGGAACTCAAAATTTATTTCAATTTAATTTAGAGATACAAAAAGATAGTTACTAAAAAAAATCCCCTTTATTATATGTATAAATATATAAATGAATTGGAAGACAATTATGAATTTGAAATTTGAAATAACCTAACTAATCAGAAAATGTTTGCATTTATAATCAATCTGATGAAATATATCACAATGCTTTTAAGAATATTAATTCAAAAGAATAATTTAAGTAATGAATTAATAATTAATTCAATAATTTGAACTGAGTAAAAGGAGTCATTTAGAAAAATGACATTCATTTTATCTTGCAATAAATCATGAGACAATTATGAATTTGAACTTTGAAATCACTTAACTAATCAGAAAAAAAATTGCATTTATAATTGATCTTATGAAGAATATCACAATATTTCAAAAGAATAATTTAGGTAATGAATTAATTATTAATTCAATAATTATTTATTAATTCAATAATGAATTGAGTAAAATGAGTCATTTAGGAAAAAAATGTCACTGATTTTATTTAATATTAGACCATGGGACAATTATGAATTTGAAATTTGAAATCATTTAACTAATTAATCAGAAAATGTTTATGTTATTGGATGAAATATATCACAATGTTTTAAAAAGATTAATTCGAAAGAATAATTTAGGATTATGAATTAATTATTTTTTTAATATACATTGGGGCCGAAATCCAAAAAAAAGAACTACAAATGCACTATTCGGTGTCCAGACTTCCCTAAGGAATCAGCATAAACCTCTTGCGAAACAAAAGGTCGTAGGTGGTCAGCTGTCGTAGACCACAACACCCATATGCGGATCATGACCATGTTTAGCTAGCTTGTTAGCATAACTGCATAAACATTAGCTTCTCGGCAGAAGCTGTGGTGGTCATCTTTAGTTATGATCTAAGTTGATGATTGATTAATATTAAATTTATATTATTAAATTTTAATTTTATAGTTAAGATTTTATATTTTTAATAGTATTTAAAATTTTATTTTGTTCCATAGAAATTTTATATTTAAAATTAGGAAATTGTATTGTGATCCCATTTTAATTTAAGTAGATAGGATCAATAATTTAATATTATTAAAAATATATTAAAATGACCATCATATTATATCATATTATATATCTATATTTTAAAGTAATATTATGACTTTTCATATTCTTGATATCAAAAATCTCAATATAATACTTCAATTTAATATTTTTTAATTTTATCTTTTTTCAATACTTATATTAAATAGTTGCACAACCAATTTTAGACTTTTTCACTCATTCATTAACAGCCATTTTCCTTTCTCAAAACAAAAATTTTCAATTTTAGGATAATTTATGCCTTTACAAAATAAGGTTTTGGTTAGAAATCAAATTTTTTTTTTTACAAAATTAAATACATTTTCAATTAAATAAATTTGATATGCTTGATGAGATTTTTTATTTGATATAATTAGCATATTGATTTTTAAAAAATATAAATTTTTTTAAAAATTTTAATATATATTAATGGCTCAAAATTTTTTGGATGTCCGTATAATGTTTTTGAATGCTGAGTTAATTAAAAATTATTAACTTTACTTTTAAAATTAAAAATTTGTCCCACTCACTATTTTTTTTTCACAATATTCACCCATTATCAACTTGGACAAAAAGTAGAGATGATCCACCACAGACACTGCCTAGCTTCTCGGAATACAAGCCTGACCTCTGCATTCCAATCACCCATTGTTATCAACTTTCAAATAGCATCTATTGAAGGAGCATGAGCATAGGTATCAAGAGCACCATGAGTCATGAAATGATAGACACAACTAGAATATAATTCCAATCAAATATTCCTAAAATCCCCTATGCCTAGCAATTTCTAAACTCCAATAAAAGATCTAGAGCTCTGCAGAGGTGATAGAACAGTTAGTTACCAAGGTTTGCACTCCATGCCATAATAAAACTGCTATCACGGCTCCTGATGATTCCTCCACATGCAGCAGTCAATTTGTCTAGCAAAAAGGAACCATCATGTTCAGCTTTAGCCAATTCAAAGAAGGCGGGATCCAATTAATTCAATAATTTTGAATTGAGTAAAAGAAATCATTTTAAAAAATAGCATTCATTTTATTTTGTAATGAATCATGATACGATTAGGAATTAAAAATTTTAAATCACTTAAACAATCAGAAAAAAAGTTTACATTTATAATTGTTCATATGAAATATATCATAATCTTTTAAAACAGTTAATCTGAAACAAGAATTTAGGATTATGAAGTAATTATTAATTCAATAATTAATCGCATTAGGAGACCGGGACTCCTTAACCTTTTGCGTATGTTAAGTGTATCTATCACATTATGAAGTTATTTTGCATCTGTCAAGTGATTTCGAACCTTAAATTCAAAATTCTCTCGTGATTCATCACAATTTCAAATTGATATATTTTTTTTTCCAAAATCATGACTCATTTTTACTTAATTCAAAATATTGTAATAATAATTAATTCATTATTTAGTGAATTCTTTAAAAATTGAACTTTTTCTAAAGCATTGTGTATTATAAGCAACTAGTGCGATTAGGATCAATTAGATTAAAACCACAATACACCAGAAGATTTTAAATCTCAAATTCACAATTCACTAGAAAATAAAATTAATGTTATTTATTTATTTATTTTTTCCAAAATGGCATTCATTGTGTATTATAGGCATATTAGGATCAAGTAAGATTAATATAATCAAATAATGAATCACGTTGACAATTAGGATCAATTATGATTAATATAGTTGTATCAGCATATATTACGATTGGATAATCCATGACAGATTATAATGATTGTATTAGTAGAATGTGATTAATATCATGAATAAGCAAAATTTGAGTTTTAAATTATTTAAGGATGACTTCTTCTTTTTTTAACCTTTGAAACATTTTAATCAAACAAAATGATTGACATGTGCAAATTAGTGCAAATTATGGCCTCCTAAACATTGGAAAATATGACGATAACAGTGCGACATAAAAAAACTCCAAAGAAAAATGTTTTATGCACATTCAAGATATCATAACCTCATAAATAGAAGTATACGGTAGAATCAGAATGTAGATGTATACTTATTCGTCATTAAAATTGTATAAATATTAAATAATATGTATAAGTGTGTAAATAGATATAATTAAAAAATTATAAAAGTCCCGAAGGGATGTATATATGTACGTACTGTAATTCTTTTATTCTTGTAATAAATTTTGATTTTTTCTTTTTTGATAAAATTGTATGGGTTTAATTTGTATAAAAAAATTTTATACTATCATCCAATTATATGCTGCCACATAAGCAAATATGCATGCCTCTCACCTCCATTGCTCCAAAAATCATGCAAATAGAAGAATGTGATTGGATGACAGTTTTTACAGTGTGAGTGTGTACAAATTAAATCTAAATTGTATTATGAGTTCACGATAGTATAATAGAGTTAATTATGAAACTAAACAATAGATCGAGTGGGACCTTTAACTCGTAAAATAATTATTGTAATTGAGTTATATATACGAGTACTATACATCCTTAACTCTTGTGTTTCAACGCTAGCTCATGGCTTTTGTGTGTTGCTGAAATTTTTATTAGTTAGTCACGATCTTCAAGTGACGTAAACTTATAGTATTTGGTTTCTTGTTTGATAACTTTCAAACCCTACTTTTAAAGTTTCAAACGAAAATTTAAACATGCTATTAATTAATACGATGATACAAATGAAATGAATATCATCTCCATTTGCACGTCAAAACTGGGGTGTGAGTATTTCTTGTCCAGTATGATTAACAATACAAAAGATAAGGTTTTTCCCCCCCCTGAAGGATTAAAAAAAATCTCCTGGTCATTTTATTTGACCCTAGAATCTACTTATTGTATAACCAAACAAAAGGATTCTATCAGAGAATAAGCCTTAAAATATGAAATACTAAAAGGATTGAAAAATATATATATCAACACGAGTTGATAATAACATTTCCTAAATGCAACTCAACCCTACCGATTGACCGGCCAATTGCTGGATTAGATATTTTTAAGCATGTAAGAATTACACCAAATCATTAGCGCCATTACCATTTTAGGTTAGCATTCATCCACGAAGATACCAACAACTCCACACAAAAAGAAAAAGAAAAAGTCAGCATGTCCCATGTGCATGTGGGAAAGGAATATATCATGAACTGATAAAAGGCATGTATACTTGTAAATGCCCGTGCCTAATTAGAGACGCGGAAGCCACTGTATTTTTAAGAAACAATGCTATTTTCAGAATCTCTCTCTCTCTATATATATATCTCATATATATTTATGTCGTACTTTTCTTATAAGTTATTATATAGCATTTAAAAAATATATATATCGTTTTTGTTTCAGACCAAAAATAAATGTATAAATAAAAGTATAGTTATTATCTTATTTTTATGGACAAGAAGAAATAAACTATAATCATTGCATAAAATATGAACATAATTAGTGTATGAGAAATTGTTAGATGATTTTAGAATAAAAAAGTTGCTGCTATATATTATTATAGCATTCATCACTTTACTTATTCAGATCATTACTGTCTTTTACTTTACTTATGATTTTAACATTAAATTGGAAAAAAATAATAAATAAATACTTATAAAGCAATATTCATTTTGTTTATTCTAGCAGTATTTAAGAATTTTTATTTGTATACGTTGCCTTTGTGAGCAGAAGAGAAAAAGATGGTCTCTTCTGACTACAGACCAAGTAAAAGTTGAACAGCTGAGATTTATTTTCTTAATCTTTTTTCCACTTGTTTTAATTAACTTTGAAATTGGAGATTCGTTGTCAGTTGAATATTCCAAATGGGAAGAGTATTAAGAAATTTAGTTTTTCATTTGAACTTTGCTTCTTTAAAGCATAAGATGCATTTACCAATTAAGGTCTAGTTTCGCGGTAAGGGACTAGTCTACCGTAATATGGTGAATCATAGTTTGAATCTCAATTGGAAAAGTCACTCATATTTAAATGTCCTATAATATTCGAATAAAATTGTCTCTAGTGAGAGAATATATAGAATAAAATATATAATATTAATTGTTAATGTGAAAATTATAAAATATATTATTTTATATTTATAATTTATCTGTTAAATATTTATATTTTATAAAATTTTAAACTTCTAATTATTTTCATCCACAACCATAATTAATTATACATTTTCTTTAGAAAATGCATTCTTCATCATAAGGCAGTCAAATCCTATCCGTTCAAATAGAGTATTGGATGGATCAAAGGGACAAAAAAATAAAAAGTACTGGATATTTCTTTTTTCTTTTTTTTTTTTCCATATGGTGGAGCTCCTAGAGAAGCAACTAGGAGAAATAGAGGAGGAAATTATCAAATGGGAATCAAACCCCTAGCCCAAAGCCAATAAAAAATCGATATGAGGACTGAACCTCACTTGTGTGCCATTCTTGTTTCCATTTTGACATTTAACAAAAACTGTCATTGTTTTATTTGTGACCAAGAAAACGACTAGTCGCATGTTGGATATTTCCCCTTTAACTTGTGCAACTCCATGTGCTTTGGTCTCAATGTGTCTATTTTGGCTGTGGTTGATGGATTCCTCCAATTTCTTTGGTACTTTCTTTCACTTTTTACTTTCTAGTGCAACAATCATGCACCTCAGTAGAACCTTCCTCTCGAGTTAGTAGTGATCTGTTTATCTCTAGGTTAGAGAAAATTAATGAAGAAAGAAGTATGGGAAACATAGCTTGGCAGAAAGAAAGAGATAGTGTAAATGCAAATAGCTTGAGACTAGAGAAAATGAGGAGATACTTAACATGAAAGATCGTTTAATGGAAAATAGTATACTTTTTGGAATTAGTTGTACTTTGATATTTTGGGACCAATTCCGATTAGTTCATATAATTAGGGTCAAAGGTAATCCAATTAATTGTGCTTACCCCGACCAAGAAAGTAGAAGAGAAAAAAAAACGAAGAAACTAATGGTGATGACTGTAACGTTTCTGTGTAATATCTATATAATCCTTTTTTTTTTTTTTCCCTTTTGTGCATGTAATATCACTCTTGGGGTCTATGTTAGGTAGAACATCTTCAATCCATCTTTCATAATTCATGCGTAGATTGTGGTTGAATGCCCCATGGTTACGCTCAAGTCATTAATTAAGATTCGATATGCCAGCTGTAAGGCTATTGAAACGCAAAAGTGAGCACCATTATGCAGAAATGGATGCTTTCATGTTAAAATATCAAATGAATTTGTTATATATTAATTATTATCATTGATTAAAAAATATGGGACTAAATATGAGACCCACAAAAACAATAATAAAAATAAATACATGATAAGATAAAGTGAGATTTTCATATGAGAGATTCATTCCTCCAATGTATAATGTATAAGTAACCCAATAATGCTCATGTGAAAAATAAACACAATATAAGCCTTAATTAAGCCACAATCTTACGGGTAAAAGTAGCACATTTTATTAATATTATCAAGATATGTAAGAGATGCAAGTAAAACATATGTAAGATATTTATTTTAAATAGGAAATCACAAATGAAAACATCAATAAAAAGTGGAGTCAAAATATTTTGCTGTTGATAAACTGGGGAATTCTCTGATCAATCAATCAATCTTCCTCAGCCTCAGCGAGTTCCCATAAGTTGGTACATTTGCGCTTTATCATATTGTGCTTTGACTTTAAAGCCTTAAGGAAGCCTAAGGTCGTCTGTGATTTGCACGTTTACCGCGTCAAGCTTTAGAAATTTCCCCTACATGGCATTAATTTTCATTTGTCTAACATGTTTTGTCCTTGTACATGTGATGCCACCAATATGTTGTCCCCCCCCCCCCCTCTCTTTTTCTCTCTCTCCTCCTCCTCCCTTTTTTTTGAGATGCTAACAGAGGCAGTTTTGGAAATCTCAGTGGGGTTTACATATTTTATTTTATACAGAGGATGATTTGGAGCTAAGCTTTAGGGGATATAATAGAATATATTGTAGTTTATCCTAAATAAAAAAGATGATCACCTATCTCAGTTTATTGATATTCTCACGAATTCGAATCCTCAATATATTCCCCGCGACATGAATCTGTATGTTTTATTTATTTATTTTTTTATTTTTTTCAATTACCACCAATCTCACGAAGATCTGATGAATCAAGATTAATACAGCTATGTATTCACGATCGACTCATCAGTCATTACCACAATTTATGTATGACTTCTATCCAATTCCCTCGTGGCCTCATCCCCGCAGGCTATCACCTACACATTACACCCTTTGGTTGTACGTGGACAAAACCTATATAATCAACACACCAATATTAAAGTCGAGACTGATTTGCACTGATTAAGCATGTCGGCATTATTAATAATGAAAATTTTGTTCTTAGGTGTGTTTCGTATAGGAATAAAATAAAAAAAAGTAGAAAATTTTATGAATTAAATTCATATGTAAAATATCAATACGAAATTAGTCAAAGTTGCTAGGTGCTTTACCCCCTTAATTAGGTGTTTCGGGTTCAAGCAATGATAATAGAAAAAATCATCGCTAAAAGCCTTAAAGCCCCTTTGGAACTTGTTAGGTTTGAGCCAGATTAGCTAAGTTTTTGGTACTAGGGGACTTATCCAAAAAAATATTATGTGTAAAATTACATATAAAATTAATTTATAAAATTTAGCACCACTTTTTTAGCCATATACCAAACACACCCTTAGAGGGCATTTGGTATGGGGGCATATTTTTTTTTTATGCTGGAGAATGTGAAAACATTCCCATATTTGGTAGAAGATTTGAAATAATATTTCTAGGAATATTGCATTCTTGGAAAGAAAAATCACTCCCAAAATATTTCTATCCCCCATAGGAATTCAATATTTACATGGGAAGGAAATATATGCCATAATAAAAAGACCAAAATATCTCTGTCATCATCCAAAATCACCTGCCACCGATCACCATCCGCCACTGCCGTCCATCCCCTCAACCGCCACCTTCATCAAAGGTATTTTTATAAATTTATCAAATATTTTTGGGAATTCAATTTATACACCGAATATATCTAAAATATTATGTCTAAAAAAATTATTTCTAAAAATAGTATTCCTAAAAATTCTACTTCCAAAAATAAAAATTCATTTTATTTACTAAATATCCCCTTAAAATCATGTAATTTCAGATTGAAAATAATAATTTGGTAAAATTCTCTCCAATATGATGATAACCTAAGGTTTGAACTTCTGATATTATATTTAAAGCTCGTCTCGGTTCGCAATCTAATTCTATTGCAACTAACTACCTTTTTTTTTTCTTGGCTACATCGAGGGCTAAGAGCCCCATAAGAAGCTAAGATTCTACGGGGAAACAGACACCTCTCAAGTCTTCATTAAGAATAGCACCACAATCCCTAGGCGGACCAGGCAGAAGATGGTCAGTTTCCTTGGAATGACCCAATCAAGCCAAGCCATGCAACTAACTACTTTTGATTGAGAAATATAACAAAATCAAATAAAATCAATCTACTAAGAAAGAAAGAAATCAAATCAAATTAATTTTATCCTCAATAAATTTTAAATATAAAAATTAATTCAAACTCAAAACTTTATTGTTAATCAAATATTTAAAATTAATTTAATTTGATTCCTCATAGTCTTTTTATGATTCCGAAAACAGTCTTAGCGTGTTATTAGAGAAACTGATATGTGTTTATATAGTTGTTATGTGTTTGTTTGCAAAATTATATTGTTTATTATTATTTTTCCTTTGTTTTTAGGTATCTCTATAGACATTGCCATAAGATTAAATTTTTTAATACTATTATAATTAAGAAATCTTCTCAATAATTATCTTCTTCAATATTTGAATCTTAATTCTCTTACTGAGAGTCTAGTTCACTTACCATAGCACCTAAGTAGTGTTGTTTGGTAATTGCTTTGTATTTCAACTACACTTTGATTTTTATTTTTAATCGTTATAGGCATTACCGTGAGGCTAGTCTGTTGAATACTGTCGCGATTAATTGAACAATTATATTATCTAAAATCTATTATTATTGTTGTTGTAAAAGTTATAC
This sequence comes from Pterocarpus macrocarpus, assembly GCA_031439585.1. Lineage (NCBI taxonomy): Eukaryota > Viridiplantae > Streptophyta > Magnoliopsida > Fabales > Fabaceae > Pterocarpus > Pterocarpus macrocarpus. The sequence goes on along the minus strand of CM062522.1, from coordinate 13,041,834 downwards.
ACCTTGGACAAAACATACAGCAATTAACAGTTTAAAAATATCATAGTGATTAGAGTTAGAAGTGTATATATAAAAAGAAAAAAGGTAATTAAAGTTGGAAATTATTAAGAAACGAAAAAAGAAAACTTTCTTTTCCTTGATCCACATCAGAGAAAAATATTGCGCTTATGAACATTTATTTAATTTTCTCTAATTAATAAAGTTAAATAATTCAAGAAACTTTATATTCAATGGATAATGATCAGTTGACAAAAGTATAAATCAAAATTATTCCTATATTATTAAATAACTTTCTATTAGACAAAATTTTGATAAAACTCACTGTTAATTAAATTAAAAGTTTATATCTTATAAAATATGACTATAAAATTTTACATTAATCTCGAAATAGTTTAATTCATTTTTTGTAAACATTGAAATCAATATAATAAATGCTTTCAAAATATATTAAAAAAATATTATTTGATCCCTCTGATTAATGTTCAACTTCTTAAAAAAAAATTGACACAATGAATTCACTTGATAGATAAATATAATTCAATAATTTAATCAATAAAAATTATATATTTTTTTAAAAATATTAAATAATATAAGCTTGTCTAGCTATACCCAAATTTAAAATGTTCCCTCCCCATAACTATTACTGATCAAATTTGAAGAGTGCCTCCCTTGGCCATTGGAATCAATATTATCTCGAAATAGAGAATACACCATCGGGTTATCCTTCTATTGCTTTATTACAAGTACAACAAAATAAGTAAAGAACAAATTTTTTTTTTGGTCAGTAAAAAGAATTTTATTTATACACATAAAATAGATATCTTGGGAACATATATAGAAAAAAAAAAGATAAAAAAGTGGTAGATGTTGAAAGAAAAAGGATAGTAAATTCACTGTTATTATATCTCTCTCTCTTTATGTATAGTCCGAGATATTTATTTTGGGTTTTTTTATTTATTTAAAATAAAAAAATTATTTACGTATATTTTCTCTTTAAAAATTATTTTTTAAAATATTCTTTTTTTTAATATTATAAAAAAAATTGATTTATATTAAATCGATTTCTTTCCTATACAAATTCTTATGGAAATTGATTTAATTTAGATCGATTTCAATACAGTAAAATCAAATAGTATTGAAATCAATTTATTATAGATTGATGTGTTGAAATCGATCTGAAAAAAAGTGAAACCCAAAGAACTCTGCTTGCATTGCAGGCCAACAATTACGTGTTATCACGTAAATTGCATGGCAGCATTCGGGGCCAATGTGAGCCTCACCATTCATGAAGAAAAGAACAATCTCATTGGAGCAGGATTTTAACTCCAAAAGCGAGCTCCAACGGTCCACCACGTCTCCATTCGTTTGAAGCCTTGCCGATAGGTCGTGTTTGGGCTTCATCACCAAGTCCCTTGCTGCTGTTACACATACCACAAGGCACACAAGGGTCACCGACAACAACCCTTCTCTTCTGATTAATTTCAACACAAAATAACCAAAGGGTGTTGAAATCATTCTATGTTAAAACGATTTCAACACTATAAAACCGAATAGTGTTGAAACCAATTTTTTTTTTATTAATAATTGGGGTGTTGAAATCGATTTAACATAGAATGATTTCAACAAGTTTTATTGTGTCAAAATCGATATAAGTTATATTGATTTCTATAAGAATTTGTGCAATAAAATCAATCCAACTTAAATTGATTTTTTTATAATACTAAAAAATAGAGTATTTTAAAAAATAATCTTCAACGAAGAAATATACATAAATAATATTTTTTACTTTAAATAGGTAAAAAAATCATTTATTTTATATACACAAATAACATTCTTCTTAAGTAAAGAAGTATTTGGTCTATTTTTTGTTTTTATTTTTTGGTTACACGGTTTTATTTATAATTACAAAAATGTCATCGTATTTGCATTTTGTTTTCAGTTTTTAAGGGTTGTTTAATTTTGAAAAAAAAAAATTATTTTCATTTTTAAAATTAATTTAAAAATGTCACCTTATTTTTATTTGTTTCTTATTTTTAGAATTTTATGAAGAGTATAATAAAAAATAGTTTCTTCACAAAATCTTAAAAATAAGAAATATGGTAAAAATAAGGTGTTATTTTTGTAAATTAATTTTAAAAACAAAAGATAAAAACAAAAAATATCTTCTAAATCCCTGCAAGTCCTGAGATTTCATAAAGAAAATAGTGAGAGCAAAATTTTATTGTTGCCATTTCCTTCATAAAATTTTTAAATCAATAAAAAGAAAGCATAAAAAAATCAATAAAAAGAACAAAAATAAGATGGTATTTTTATAATTAATATTGAAAACAATCAACTGAAAATCCAAATAAAAAACAAACCGATCAGGCTGTAAATTTGCATGTTTCTTCACATGATAGACAACTACGAGAAAGGTCGAATGCTCTGCTCGTTCCTGAAGAAGTTGCCAGGATCAACTGCAGCCTTTACACGTGCCACTGTGCCAGCCTTTCAATAATACTTGAAATATTTCAGGCCCCAAGATTTCACTTCTTCATAGGCTGTGTTGCCTCTATTCACTCCTAAGTCAAGGTCCCTATAATTCAAATATGCAGCTCTAGGACACGTTGAAACACAAGGTGTCATATATGCATATAGCCTTCTCATCCAATCTATATGTTTTGGTGTTTCTTCATTTGAATCCCAATATACCACATATTGGATCCCATATATGCTCCCATTTCTATGTGGAAATGGGGTTTCTGATCCTGAAATCTCACTTATTCTCCCACCGTAAGGTGTCAATTTTAATACCGGTGTGTTCTCTTCAAGTAACATGCTCCATAGCCCCTCCAAACATGCCTTAGGAATTGGTTCAGTTACATAGTCTGATTTTGCTTTGAAGCTTCTAAATGTTTGGTTTCTCTGAAGTAACACATCCAAGGACTCATTGATTGAATAGCCTGCAAAGTAAAGAACAGATTGGATCCAACTCATCTCAGTGCAATTGCTGTGTTGCAAACCCAATTCTGCAAAGCTTTTCTGCATCAAAGGGAGAAGATTTTCAGCTATCCCAAGATATAATCCAGTGAAAGAAACCTGCACAGTTTTTCCACCATAAGATGAATTGGCAACACTCATAACTGAGTGCAGAAAAAGTTCTCCCGGAACCTTGTCAGCAATAGTTTGCCATTTGAGGAAAAGGTTAGTAGTAGCATCCTCATCAATTGTCTTTGGGACATAAAAAATTGTCACTGTTGAGGGAACAGGCACAAGCTTCACTTTCCATGCAGTGATCACTCCAAACTTGACCCTTCCCCTCCTCTAATGGCCCAAAAGAGGTCTTCACGCATCAAAGTTCTGTTTTTTCCCATTAACATCTACCATTTGAGCATCAATAACTTGATCAACTGCTAGGCCATATTTTCTGAAAATGGTGCCAAAGCCACCTCCACTCAAGTGCCCTCCTACACCAACAGTGGGGCAACTACCAGCTGAGAAGCCATGGACATTACTTGCATTTGCAATTGCATAATAGAGTTCTCCAGGTGTAGCATCTGCTTGAACCCATGCACGTTCTTCTTCCATCTCAATGCTTATGGACCTAAGGTTCATAAGATCAATGATCAGGAATGGAACATCAGAAACATAAGAAAGGCCCTCATAGTCATGCCCTCCACTTCTAACTCTTACTTGCATGCCTAGTTGCCTTGAACATGATTTTGCTACTTGGATGTGGGATATGTCCTTTGGGGTAACAATAAGGTCTGGTCTTGGAACTGAACTGTCCAAGAATCTGAGGTTCCTTATGGAAGATTGCAGAAGAGATGCATAAGAAGTGCTATTCTGGGTGAGTATTACTTCTGCAGTTGAGTTTGAATTTCCTACACCTGATGAAAAACATTGAAGGAAACCCTTTTCAATATCAGCAGATACAGAAGTTGCAGGGAAAATTGAGATGAAAATGGCGATTGATAGAAGTGCTAATTTTATATGCGTGAAGGGCATATTTATTCCTGCAATTTTCAGAGTTTAACTACTTATAGCGAATTCATGCGCCATTTGGTGTGTGAGACAATATGAACATTTATATAGGGAGATATTAATTATTCAGAAACGAATAAACATTAGCAATTACAATGTTTAAAGGGTGAATATGCTCTCTGATGGAGATTATGCTCTGACAATTTGTGTTGTTGGACGTACTACTTTGAGAATCTCAGCTACGAAGTTAGTTGTCGCTGATTTTTGAAACTTTAATGTAATGCCGAATTTTGAGAGACAAATGCGGGAAGCAGTCAAGGTTGAATTACAAAAGCTAGACACTTATCTGTCTTTTCAGTTTCGTATAAGTTCATTATGTTCATGAGCCACTTATGTTCGTATATATCTCAAAAGTAAAATTAATACCAGGCATCAGCTTAGCAATTTAGTACCTAGTCTTAAAACTAAAATGTTTGTTAGAATTTAAGTCCAAAATCTGTTTGTTAAGGAAAATTTACTTTGTGCTAGGAATTATGTGTAATATTTTGTGGTAATTTCATTTTCAAAGGGAACTAGTATAAAAAGTAAAGTTCCAAAAATATTACTGAATCTAGCAAATAAAATAATTGTCGCATGTTAAATATACTTGAGCAACACATCGAAATATATAGTTAAATATAAATGCTAATTTTAATTGTCCTTGACTTTGTGCATTTATCAAATGCTGTTGATGTAGAAGAGCCAAGCATGTTAGTGCATACAAAATAAAATTATAACTCGACAATTCAGAATTTTGCAGAATTCATGGGTTACACATAGCATGGACACTAAGATTATATCCCTTTCCATATCAAGCTATCTCTCTCTATTTCTTGAGGGACAAAAGCATCATCTAAACGTATATCCAACTCTATATATATCTTCATTCAATATAAATAAGTGATATAAAATGTGACATGTTAAAAAAAAAAAAAATGAAAGAAAGAGGAAAGCAAGACCCTCTATGCTCTAATGTTGATCACACATTGCCAATGCAATTGGCTTATCTAGTCATCTTTCTACTCATATATTGTCATAACTTAGATTTGATTCTTGAATTCCTCTATTGATAGGTGATTTGGAAGTATCTCTGTAAGTGCTCAATAAACTCAGAGACATATCCTGACCCTGAATTGAGAAAACCTTTTTCTTAATCTAAACTTTTGATGATAATAATAATAAAAATGATTACACATTAACTTGACCTCAATCATGTATACGAAAGTTGGGCAAAGAAATGGGCTAAATAAAAGAAAGTAAAAACAATGAAAAATAAGATAATCAAGAAAGGAAATAAATGGGAAGTTACAATTGTGGAGGCAAACTTTGAAATTATATGGTTTTCGTATAAATAGAAGTAAGACATAGTATATAAAATGTAGTTTTAACATGAAGTGCACAAATCCTAGCTTAAAGTTAAAAAGCTAGTGATGATACTATATCACAAGTCATACAGTTTAAGTATTTTAGATCTATCATCTAAAATAATAGAGAAATAAAGGGAGATGTAAATCATAAGATTCAAGTTGGGTAACTGAAACAAAGGAGTGCTTCAAGTGTTATTTGTAATTTTTTTAAAAAAATAAGTACCACTCAAGTTTAAGAAAAAATTTTACTGCACAACTATAAAATTCAATGTTAAATGAGACCAAATTTTTTCATCAATTTCATTAACCACTACCTCTTAGCTCCCTCACATATACAAGCAGGAGCCACATGAGATAGGTTTCCCATTGAAAAGTTTATCTTTAATTTAAATTAATATAAATAATATTAAAAAAAGGTTATATTTGTTTACCTTAGATGAAAATTCTTTTCTTCAATTAAATTGAATCAACCTGTAGAAAAAAAAAGTAATAAACTTATAAATGATATCTATTGATTGAATTGTCACTATCATTGGCTTTTAGAACTATTGTTTTATGAGATTATATTAGGTCTCCTTATAAAAGTTTGTGTTTGAGTCCCTATAATAGTAAATTGACAAAATTTTAATGGCAAGGATCTAATTACAATCATTTTAAAACTACAAGAACTTAACTATAAACTTTTAAAATATAATGACTTATAGGATACCTACATGTAGCGTCGCCCTCCCATCTCCACCCTCTCTACACCCGAAAACACCCACCCTCTTCGTCCTCTCTTATCTTCTAACTCTATCTATAACCCACAAGTGACATCTTCAGCCTCCTTAAAGGAGGGAGCTGAACTCATGGAAACAACTCTTCTCCTCTATGGACATTTTTGGTTCCCCCTTCCTCTTGATTTTTTTCATCTTTTTTTTTTCTTTTGTTTTCCACCTCTCTCTTGCAAGTTGATTTGTTGTGATATATACCATTTCGTTTTTTTTTTAATATATAGTAGTGGTATCTATATTATGTGATTTGCAAATCTCACAATAGTTTATACTTCAAACTATATTAGAGGGCTACACTTGGGACTAGTGATAGATCTACAATGGTTGATTGTGGTAGATTGATGGGTTGTGATCTTTTGTTTTATGTATATGTGTGTTAGCACATTTTCTAAGGCAATAAGCCTCTAGTTTAGGAAGTTCAATTATGCTCTATAGTTGTTGGTGTTCAAATATGTAAATCAGATATATAATACAAGGTTAACTTATGTATAACTCAAAATTGGCATAGTTACTTCTAACTCGTAGAATGTATAACTATTTCTCCTTTTATACAGTTGGCTCTAAAAAGTTGCATAAGAACCCAGATTAATGACGAGCTCACTTATGCTTTTATGTTGATCTAATGTATGATACAGAATTGTCTATGGTTTGATATATATTGTTAAGAGTTGTACAGAGTTTATTAATTGTGATCTTTGGCTTAAATGTGTGTGATCAAGTTACGTTGTCAATTTTTCTGTTGTAAACATGTTTGATTTTGATTATCTGTCAATGAAATTTGTTAATATAGATATATATATATATATAGGGTCCAGCATAATATTCAAACCTATTTAAAAGCTCCATGAAGAAACATGGCATATGAATGAGAATAATTACGATAGTCAGAAAATATTAAACCAACAATTTGTGGGCTATGCTTTTTATTATGGCTTTGATGGGTAATAACTCCAACACTTACATGAGGCCCGAGTATGGGCTAATAGTTCAAAACAATCATGGTAAGAACTTAGCAATCGAGCCCAAGCAATAATTTGAGGTCACTTGTCCATAATGTTCTAGACAAAGCCATTGGCCCAAATAACTACACCAAAATAAACGGGCTAGTCTCAGCCCATAGATTTTAAGCCTATTTCTCATCCAAGAAATTATTTACATTTTCACGACCAAAAAAAATTTTACATTTCAAGTATTACACGATTATTCCTGACCCAAAAAAGAAAAGAAAAGAAAAGAAAAAAGTATTACCCAATTTTTCGACTGAAAAAAAATATTAGGCCATTTGTTTGTGTATATGAAAAAGGCTCGCTACCAAAAGTCAATTATTCAAAACTTAAGTCCAAATTTCAAATTCAACTCATTATATATCAAATTACATAAAATTGGAAACAAATTAACGATCAAAATTCAAATTTAAAGTGCAAAATATCAAAGTTAAACACATTATATAATCAAAATTAAGTCCAAATTTCAAGAATTCAAGTTCAACACATTATAAATCAAAAAGTAAATTTCCTTTTTAATCCTAATATTTTAAAGTTGATATCAATTTAGTTTTGAAAAAAATTTTGATATCAATATAGTCCTAATACTTTAAATTTTGACATCAATTTCACCATTTTATCAAAATCATTAGTGCTCTCATTATAATTCATCTTAGTTAGCATGTTAGTGCTCTAGCGTGTTGCTTATTTGTAGTCATGATTAATGAGAAGAGATGATTTTCACCTCGTCAACTTGAAATTACTAATAAATTTTAATGATTACTAATGATTTTATCGAAAGAATTAAATTGATATCAAAATTCAAACTAAATTGATGTAAAAAATTTATGAAGTTGCAATCTTTACATGTAAAAGTTCAATACTTTACATAATCAAACTGAAGTCGCAATCATATTTTTTTCTCAAGCAAACAATGCAAACTAATAAACAAGCCAGCTATTTTATCAAGCAAACTAGTTCGTTTAACTTGCAGGTTAAATAAATCGGACTAAAAATTAATTAGTTTAAATGAGTTAAGATTTTTAAATCTTAGTCATCTAATTTCAGCGAGTAAATAGACCAGCACCAACCCAAAAAGTTTAGCATGCATGTTTTAATGGCCCTACAATTTGCCATAAAATGAGATTACTTCACTTTCTCACTTTATTTTTTAAATGGATAAACATACCCCACCTTGTTTCAATTAAGATTGACCTACGATGAAGCAAGTTTTAACAGCTTAACTCGTAATGCATAGATGCGACAAAATATTAATCCCATACTGAAAAGATATAACAGCAGGAGTTTCCAATTCAAAAAAAAATTGCACGATATCAGGAATGATATTATTGGTGCCATCTAATTCACTTGATTGATGGCTTAGATTGGGGTCTAAATCTTGTTGCTGGAGTTTTGCAATTCTGAACTTCAGTAAAGAGATCTTTGTGATAACCGATTCAACTTGATTGGCGTATTAGATGGGTGTGTTAAAATCTGTAGTTTGAATGGAATCAATTCCATAAAACCAGCTGGTAAAGTCATGAAATTGATAAATTATGATGATAAGTAGTGAGGGTCTAGTTAAGATTAGTTTGGTTGTGGTTTATTTTTTTGGGGGGGGGGGGGGGGGATTTTGACTCTTGTTTTGTAATCTGTTCTCCTCTCCTTATGGAGAGTTTTGAGACAACTCAAGGCAAAAAAAGGATATAAATGGTGGTCTCCTCCCTTTCCAAAGAGTTTTGAGCATTTTAAAATTTTTGAAAGAAAAAAGATAATAATAAATGGTTGGATTGAGTTGTGCAAAATGAAAATTTTTAAATTCATTATCTACTCAGACCTTACAAAATATACGAGACGTTTGATAAACGGAATAAATTTTCATTCATGAGACTATTTTTGAGAAAAACTTCTCTAAAATATGATATTTTAAATATGTTTGATGTGCAGATTAAATTTTTGAGAATATTTTATACATTTCCCAAAAATACCTTTGAAGGTGATAGGCACAATCAGTGGCGACAGACAGTGACTGGCAATGAGTGCCATTGGATGACGATAAAAGTAATTTGATCTTTTTACAAGAAAAATATTTCATTTTTATAGAAATATTGCATTCTCATGCAAAAAAATTGATTGATTTTGTGATATTTTTCATTTCTAAAAATACAATATTCTCATAAATATTGCTTTAAATGTTAAATATGGGAATATTTTTTGGAATGTTGCTTTGAACCGTGTACCAAACGCCCCGTAGGGTTTCTCAACTTATCTACTCATAGCTTGCCAGTTATAGGATTTCTCAACTCAACTTATAACTCGCATTTTGGGGGGTTGAGTCAAAATCCAGACGTTCGCGGATTAACCTGTCCCGACGAGCACCCTAGCTTTATGAACATGGGTGTCCCGTGTACTCCACTAATAGTTCAAATAACATTGAGCAAGCGTCAAATCCGTGATTCCCGCCATGTTATTGTTTTCGATTGAATGTATAAACTCTTCATGCCATACCAATTAAGCCACACACCCTTTGGCGGTCCAAATTGAATGCATTCAAATCAGTGGCATACGTTATGCCTTTGGTAAATTGCCAACACATGATTTTTCGTCTATCTGGCCTCCACGGTTACGTCTGCAAGTTTCAAAAACCATTGCATCATAGAGAGAATCTTATATGCTGTGAGAGCTAATTGCATCATATACCATTATTGAGAGAGATTTGCTTCCACTGACCAGCTAATGAGCAATGACCTGGCCACCCACATTGTTAGTGCTCATGTTAAAAAAAAATTTAAAAAAAAAAAAAACCAACAACAATTTAATTCTTGAGACATGCATTATCCTAACTTTTCTATTTAACATGTTGTCATTCAAGAGTTCCCTCTTGTATGACCATGATCACTTCTGTCTTCTAGTAAGACAACCAAAAAAGGTCATTATGGGGGCCAGGAATTGTGATATACTATAGCCGATGTTGGTTATCTAAACCGCGCACGCAGACACTATTAAAAAGCTTTATTTTCTTTTATCTTGTTGCTGTAGTATTTTAATGAGTAGTGTGACAGCCAATTCTTTTTCTGATAGAAGCGCCTAATTCTTTGTACGATCAGATTAATTCTAAATTTGTACAAAAAAATAATATTGATTTTAAATTGATACAAAAGTTATATCAACACATTTCAAATATTTTACAGATATTCACATGTATATATGCATTTTAGACTTCAAGCTGAAAACAACAATCTTCTATCAGAACATATTCACATGTATATTGTTATGTGAACTCGAGACCTCCATATCATTGTTTATTAATTCTGTGTTTTCTTTCCACTATCAAACTAGTGACCTCACTTATTGGTACAAAGTTAAAGTTAAAAGTTAATATCGATATAACATTTGCAGCTAAGCTCTGCCCACACAGAACATATATTGGTAAAAAGTTAACAGTATACACCTTTTTCTTTTTTTCTTTTTTTATAGAAAAAGGCAAATTCTAAAGTTTAGTCCTTACTCCTGATCTTTGATGGGCAATTTGGGGGTACTCTCTCGCTTGAATTTAGAGAAAATATCTTTGAAAATTGTGTTCTAGATTTGAATGTAGTATTCAACGTATAATCATTGAAAGAAGATTTACCCTTTATCAATAATAAAGTCACTTGTCTTTTTGGTTTAATAACATTTGCATCATGCATGTAGGTGATTAAGTTGGACGACCCGTGTAGATATTCCCTTTTCTTTCTTTCTCAAGAGAAGGCTCCTTAATTATTGCTCTGAAGAAAAAATTAGTGTTTTATTACGCAAGATTGGCGTTTAAAGCTGGCATGATGCCGGTGGAAATAGGTCAGACTCATCAGAGAGCTTATGAGACATACATATATCGAAGAGGCATTTGGGTACTTTTGTCTTTTACTAAAATTTGAACCACAAATTACATTAAAAAAAATTAGAAGAATATTGCCACAATATTATGCATTATTATTTAGTACGATATTCACCAATTCAACTTCACATTCTTCCAATTAATCGAAGTTCCAATCAAGCTGAACATTTTTTATACAAGATTATGGTTGTCTTACTTGGCAGGCTTCATGTACTTGCATTGGAACATAGTCCACCACTTGGTTAAATGGCACATTAATCATCCACTCATAATTCAAAATGCTTTAGAATCTTGGCTGTTACAAGCTTGTGGCCCTTGTTTAAAGAATCCTTCCAATTTGTACGAGAAATATTTAAATTCTTTTGGTAGTGGTTGACTTGAAGGCCGTGCCGACTTTATATATGCCATATCAAAGCAAGGAGACCTGCACAACTGCGCCATTATATAACAAAAGTTTCCCAAATATTGGCCACTTAGTGGATTCCTGAGTGGTGCACCTCTAGAGGTACACTTCATGGTCACATGAATTAATGGATAAATATAACGCTAATTGGTGCATCTCAAATTGTCAAAATAGGCCTATGTGCTGGTTAAGGTTTTAGGTGCAACGTGCAAGCATGGGTTCAGTTGAAAATATTGACAGCAGAAAAGGCTATGGTGCAGTGTATGAAGGAAAAAAGAAAAACCGGGGCAGGAGAAAAAAAAAAAAAAAAAAGAGAAGAGGGGGAGGGGGAGGGGGGTGGAGAGCAATCCTGCGCATTAGGTGCAGTCAATTTAGCTGAATAAGTTGATTGATTGATACTGTCACTAGTCTTTGATAAAAGCAAGAATAATACCTCACCTTACATAGAATTTAGATATTTAATTTTTTAGAATTTTGATTTCATTTATCTTATCTTATTTTTAGTTATAAATTTATTTTTATTTTTTTATTATCTATTAATTTATTTTCTGTTTTATTATTATTTTTATAACTATTTTATTTATATAATAAACTTACCGATATGATTCATACTAAAATTTAACCAATCGTTCAAAATGCCAATTTGTTGAGTTTAAGATATGCGAGGTGTGAATGCTATACTTGTGGCCAAACAGTTCAATCACTTCCATGTTTGGTCACTCTTGCTTTTTCCAATTCTATATGAACTCCAAGGTTGAAGTTCGAAGTTCATATTTTATAATAATATAAATCTCGCAATATAAACTTACACTACCGGTCAAGGACAAGAACTTGTTTAAAGCATAATGTCATACTAGAGGACAAAAAGAAACAAACATCCCCCGCGGCCCCCAAATAAAACAAAAAACAATAACAACACAAAAAAATAAAACACCCATAGAAGGAGAATAAAGATTAGCGAAAAACAATTAATAATGTAATCATAATATCATGTAAAAAATGTATCCATTCATTGCTTCACGTTAATGCTGCGCTATCAAAACTAAATAACCTTAATTAATTTATTTGTTCATTAATGTGTAAAATATTTTTTTCTTTTTACGTATCTTGCAAAAAAAGATAATTGTTGATCTTATAGACCTTTACTATTTTTTGAGTAAAAAATTAATTTTATTGACAGTTGCCCTTTTTCATAATTGTCTTCCAAGCTCAAATCCCTAATATTATAGTTAGCGATTCTCTAATAACTGAATTCAAATTCACTTACTATTCGAGCTATCTTTATGAATCTTGCATAAATATAATTATGTTTTAGTTCTATGTTACACATTTCCTAGAAATCAGCCAATTATTACACGAAGGTGTCTCACATGTTAATAGTGACAGATATAAAAAATTTAGATAATGGGACAAAAATAATACAAAAATATACAAAATATTTCATATAATTTTTGTTTTAATGTGAGGTCAAACTTAATAAAATTATATATATATACTACTACTATTAAAAAAATCTCAAAATTTAGTTGGGGTATGTGCCCCCATTTCTTTGTAAATAGACCCGCCCCACCATGTTCACAACTTATTAATATAGTGTAGTATTATAACAAGAGGAATCTGTAAGTAACTTTACGAGGATTACAATATATATACAAAAGACGTGGATTTTGTTCTCTCTCTGGCTTTTGTATTCCATAAATTGTTTTACGGGAGAATTATATGCAAAATTCTAGAGATTTAAGTGCATTAATGGAGAATGAGAAACTTACTCTTTCTAACCTTTTTTTTTTTTAAGAAAGAAAAAAATTTTAGTCTTCATATATCATAAAACACAAAAATTAAAAAAAAAAAAAAAGAAAGAGAAAGGATTTCATGTTTCAAATCATCATACTAAAATTTCCCGACATTAACACTAGAATTTTCATTAATATCTTGTCACAAAAATATCTTTTTTCAAATCTCTTATAAGCATCAATGCTCTCTACATGATTTTTGAGCATGGACGATAATCCTTATTTACACACAAATTAGTTAGTTGCCCATACTACACGCAGTCGTCTCCGTCTAGCTCTCTCCGAGCGTAAAGAAAGATAATTCCATTTCATGTTACTTTCTTCTCCTTTCTTTAAGCTTCCATTTGTTTTATTTTTAAAAAAACAACACTTGACTATGTTGAAGAAAAAAAAAATAAAGTTCTAGTAAAAAATAGTCACCTTTTTTAAAAGTATGAACTCTTAGATTCAAATCTCATTCTAACAAATGTACCATAAAATGAAAAGTGTATTTCAAGAAAGCATACCCTGCACAAATGACTTCGTACACCTTGGGAAGGTTGTAACTTCGTTTGGCCACAATAATACTTTCTATTGATGAAAGAAATGTATGTTACAAGATTAATTTATTACATTGCCTATGTAAAGTATCTTATGCTGTCAATTAATTATATATTATTAGATATATGATTTTTAAATTAATTATGGTAAGAGTTGAATAGTTTTTCTAATGAAGCAAAATATGATTAGATGACTTTATAAAAAAAATTATATTTATAGTATATCAAAATAATATTCTTATCATATATATATATATATATATGATTCTAAAAGAGGAATCATGGGATAGTGGAATTGGTGAGGTAGTATGAGATGGTGCATTTAATTTCCCTCCAAAAAATTCCACCACCCATGATGGCCAATCAAATTAATTAATTTTATTTTATTTTTTGAAAATTCTGAAAAATGAATTATTCACTTAATTCAACTAATTCATTGATTACTTTTAATTACTCATAGATATCTACAAATGAGATTGTCTCCTTTTTATTTTGACCAATGAGATTGTCTTATTTTTAGTCTGGCCAATCAAATATTTACTATATCGGTCAATCACATTCAATCTTTTTATCTACATCAGATATTTATATATATAAAATTAGATGTTTGAATCTTTAATATGTAATATTATTTACATTTTTATTAATAAAAATGCCATAGATTTAATAGCTCAAAAAAAGGAATGAATAATTTTATAAGTTCTTTAAAAATTATTGATAGATTAGAATTTTATAAGATCCTTAAATAACTTAAGGAATTTTAATGAGACACACACAAAATAATAATCATAGATTGGTTTTCTAACTAATATTAATATCTCAAATAAATGATACTAAATTTGTATTATACAAGCGATGCAAACAAAAAAATTTTACTTTAAAGTAATACGAACCATATGTTACACGAGTAATACAAGCATATAAATTATACGTATAATGATTAATATAAGTTATAATTATTAATAATTAAAAACAATCATAATATTCAAATTGTAGATCTATATCATATATTAATTAATATCTATAAGATTAGATATTTGAAATTTTAATATGCAATATTATTAAATTTTTTATTAATAAAAATGCTATAAATTTAATGGCTCAAAAAGTAGGAAATGAATAATTTTTATAAACTCTTTAAAAGTTACCGATATATTGGAATTTTATATGATATATAAATAACTTAAAGAATTTTAATGACACAAACACACAAAAAATAGCCATAAATGGGTTTTCTAGCTAACGTTGATACTTCGAATAGGTGATACTAGACATATATTGCACTGATGACACAAACAAAAAAATTGCACTTTGGGGTGATATTAAATATATATTATACAGATAATGCAAACATATAAATTGTATGAATAATTATTAATATAATTATTAATGATTAAAAACAAACTTCAAATTAAATATTTGAACTTTGAAATTTATAGCACACTCTAAAGTTATATCAAATCAATTTTTAAATTAGCAATGTAAATTACTATTAATTAATTTTTCTAATTTTATAACACTCAAATTGTAGAACTATATCATATATTAATATATACAAAATTTGATATTTGAATATATAATATGCAATATTATTAATAAAATTATTAACTTTTTTATTAATAAAAATATTATAAATTTAATGGCTTGAAAAGCAGAGGATGAAGACTTTTATAAGATCTTTCAATAACCTAAGGAATTTTAATAACAGAAAAAAATCATAGATTAGTTTTCTAACTAATATTAATACATTAAATAAGTGATACTAAACATATATTATACGGGTGATATAAATATAAAAATTGTAATTTAATGTGATATTAAACATATGTTACATAGGTGATGCAAATATATAAATTACATGAATAATAATTCATATACATTATAATTATTAACAATTAAAATCAAATTTAAAATTAAATATTTAAACTTTAAAGCTTATAGTACACTTTAAAATTATATCAATTCAATTTTTTCAATTATCAATTTAGATTACTATTAATTAATTTTTTAGATCTTACAACACTTAAATTATAGATCTATATCATGTTTTTTCATATATATAATCTATAAGACTAGATATTTGAAGATTTAATATACAATATTATTTGATTTTTTATTAATAAAAATGTCATAGATTTAGTGGCTCAAAACACAAAGGATGAAGAATTTTATAAGTTCTTTAAAACTTATTTACAAATTAGAATTTTATAAGATTATTAAATAACTTAAAGAATTTTAATGATATAAAAAAATCATAGATTAATTTTCTAACTAATATTGATATATCAAATAGATTACACTAAACATATATTGAACAAGTGATGCAAACATTAAAATTCTACTTTGAAGTGATACTAAACAAATGTTATACTGATAATGCAAATATATAAATCACATGGATGAATATTAATATACATTACAATTATTAACAATTAATGTTAATTAATGTAATTATTAAATATAATTTTGAATATAAAAGTAGCAATAGATAAAAGTTCAACACAACTTTTAACTAACGATATTTTAGTAATATAAAAATGAAAGCAATAAAAAGGATGTAGTAATAGCTACTCCCTAAAAACATATATAATTATATTCAAAATTTAAATTATATAAAACAAGTATAAATAATAGTTCTATGTTTAAATTAATCCAATATTTTAGTTATATAAGCTTTCTTATATTCAAATTGTGTAACCTTCCTCGTGCATCACACGGATAACTACACTAGTTTTACACCAAAAGACATTTTTAAAAAACCAAGAAAATAAAAAATTTATGTTTCTTTTTTTTGAAAAAAACGCATTTTTCCATAAAACAAATTAAAGTCGTTGCCTAGCTTCCAATTTCCCCAACATAATAAAAAAACAATATATGATCATAAGGATCTTCTTTTTCGTTTTAGTTTTTCCATACACTTACAAGTTACATTAAACCTTAATTAAAATGTGTATAATGTAAACTTTGAAAATTACTCTATTAAACTACGACTTCTAGCCGCAGGTCAAGCTTTGCGCAATGGGGATTTCTTATTTTGACATTTACAACTCTTGGCAAACAAGTGTTACAAAACTTAAGCCTGTGCCATTAAACTTTACGTAACACCATGAAGTGAAGTAACAAATGTACCAATTAATGAATGATATTGTGGACCTACCGATTATCCCCACTACAAAGCCATGAAATGGATTTATTATTATGAAAGTTAAGATAGAGAATCTAGCCAAAAAATTATGAAGAATTTCCATTCCTTGTTGCATGATCATGTAATGATGCACGAGTTAATACAGATATGCTTATCTATTATAATTCAAAAAATATTTAAAACCTCGTGGGCCCATTGAAGACTGTTGTTGCTTTGCCTATACCATTCTTTTATCAGAGATGAAGCAGATAAGTGATTTAAGATTGTGCTAAATGTGAAAGAGGTCGATGTTCTTGGAATCAAAGTAAAATAAAAGAAGTACATGTTCCACACTGTCATAATTTAAGATTGGAACATTGACTACTAGGTAATGCCAACACTCTTCATTTGTGTGACGTTTGTCTTAGCTCAATTATACGCAAAGTGTTGTATCATATATTGGCATCATAGCTCATATAATCGTATATATATACAACATTTGTGGTAGCTTCCTTCTGCACAAAATACAGAAACCAAGACCTTAGAACATATAGAATCATGGTGTCACCAAGTTCACACTTGGCAATTCTAGTCCTCTTGTTATCAGTTTCATTGACAACTTCAGCTCCAATTGAAGAAAATTTCATCCAGTGTCTCAGCTTCTATTCAGACAAAGCAGCACCATTTTATGAAACAATTATCACTCCAAAAAATGCTTCATTTACCAACATCCTTGATTCCTCCGCACAGAACCTAAGGTATTTGGTGCCTTCTGCACCAAAGCCTGAGTTTATATTCACACCCTTGAATGAATCCCATGTCCAAGTAGCTGTGACTTGCTCAAAGAAACTTGGTATTCACATAAGGGTACGAAGTGGTGGCCATGACTATGAAGGAGTCTCATATGTTTCTGAAATTGAAGCCCCTTTCATAATCATTGATTTGGCCAAGCTTCGTGCCATTGATGTTAACATAGAAGATAACAGTGCTTGGATTCAAGCTGGTGCCACTATCGGCGAAGTCTACTACAGAATATCTGAGAAAAGTGGAGTTCATGGATTCCCTGCAGGCCTTTGCACAAGCTTAGGTGTTGGAGGGCACATTGTGGGAGGTGCATATGGTTCCATGATGAGGAAGTATGGCCTTGGAGCTGACAATGTCCTAGATGCAAAAATTGTTGATGCAAATGGCAGAATTCTTGACAGGGAAGCCATGGGGGAGGACCTATTTTGGGCCATCAGAGGAGGTGGAGGGGGAAGCTTTGGTATCATCCTTTGGTGGAAGATAAAGCTGGTTCCTGTGCCAGCAACTGTGACAGTTTTCACAGTTACCAAGACTCTAGAGCAAGATGCAACCAAGATTCTTCATAGATGGCAGGAAGTGGCACCAAGCATTGATGAGGAGCTCTTCATGAGAGTCATCATTCAACCAGCTAGTGCTGCGAACAAAACTGAGAGAACCATCTCAACTTCTTACAATGCTCTCTTCCTTGGTGATGCTGACAAACTCCTCCAAGTTATGCAGCAAAGCTTTCCTGAATTGGGATTGACCAAAAAAGATTGCTTGGAAACTAGTTGGATCAAGTCTGTGCTTTATATTGCTGGCTATCCTAATGATACACCCCCAGAAGTTCTACTTGACGGGAAATCAACATTCAAGAACTACTTCAAAGCCAAGTCAGATTTTGTGAGGGAACCAATACCAGAAACTGGCCTTGAGGGATTGTGGCAAAGGTTGCTGGAAGAAGATAGTCCCTTGATGATTTGGAACCCATACGGTGGAATGATGAACAACTTTTCAGAATCTGATTCACCCTTCCCTCACAGAAATGGAACACTTTACAAAATCCAGTACCTATCTCTTTGGCAAGATGGAGATAAGAATGCCTCAAAGCATATAGACTGGATTAGGAAGCTCTACAACTACATGAGTACTTATGCCTCAAAGTTCCCAAGGGAAGCATATGTGAACTATAGAGATCTTGATTTGGGAATGAACAAGAAGAACAGCACAAACTACATACAGGCAACTGCATGGGGTAACATGTATTTCAAGGATAACTTCAACAGGTTGGTGAAGATAAAGACCAAAGTTGATCCTGAAAATGTGTTCAGGCATGAGCAGAGTATCCCACCACTTCCAGTTTCGAGGCTAAAAGACAAGAAATGCAATAAGTTGGAATAAGGGCACTGTATTGTTAAGAGTCATTTATGTGGAATCTATAAACTTGTTAAAAGGGTTTTATTTGGTAATTTAGAGAAATAAAGGGGTTGTATTTGGTTTCAGTATTCTGTTTTTTTCGTTAATTTTTAATGTTGTAAAACAATGATGAAGTGCTTAATCATTGCGGTCTTTGTGGTTATGTCTTTGTGGTTGTGTATGTGACAAGATTACAGATGACAAGTGTTGTTTTGCTACCAGAAATTGTGTAACTAGTAAAGGTCTTTTTCATGAGGATCCGGGTCTCTTAAATACGATACTCGAGTGTGACACATGTAACGCACATTTTAAGCACAAAGAAACCAGCAATCTAGCCTTGCTTTCCTTCCAAAATATTCATGGTCTGTCCATCTTCTCAAGCAATGCCAAAGATCTTGCATATGTTAGACACGGTGCTAAGTTTACTAATAAACTCTCGAACGTTGTACTTCATCTATAATAAAATTGTTTACTCATCTTTTATAGAATTTGGTTGGTGTTTAGAGTTCAAAAGGTCGTAAAATAGGCAACCGGGGGAGTCTCTTTCCCTTGCAGAAAGAACACCAAAATGAGCACAAGCGAAAGTGAAAAAAGTACTAAGCCAAATGAAAATGTGAACAACAAAGAAAGGATAAGAAGGAAACTCATAAGAGAACTATGACCTTGCACATGGCACCTGGAGTTTAACAAAGATAGATTGGGAAATTTTTTTTTAGTCGAAATCATGGGTATCCTCTTACTAAAAGCAATCATGCTCGAGTGGGGTAGGCCTACTTAGCAGCAAAGCTCTTTTTTTTAAATTTGCTCTTTTTTCTAAATTTGAATGTAACTGTATATCCAAAACTCAAATTCGAGATCTTTTATTGCCTCAAGGTGTTGTTTGAGAAATTTGTTTTCAAATAATGTATTATTAAAAACAAAAATGCATGTAATTTGGGAGAGAGAGAAATTGAGTTATCAGAGTTTCCCATATTAATTGAGGTAATAATATGTTTGATAGCTAATAGTAATACTTTCAAACTTAAATATTATTGAACATGACAACTAAGATGAGACACATAGGAATATGAGGAATGATTGAATTGGGTATTAGAGTAAACCTTCCTAT
Organism: Pterocarpus macrocarpus; assembly: GCA_031439585.1. Lineage (NCBI taxonomy): Eukaryota > Viridiplantae > Streptophyta > Magnoliopsida > Fabales > Fabaceae > Pterocarpus > Pterocarpus macrocarpus. Next base: position 13,021,666 of record CM062522.1, on the reverse strand, counting down.
GAAACACAATAAAGTTTTTGAAGAAAAATTAGCTCACAAATTGACGGGTGACATCTATACTATTATATAAAGATAATTTGTTTTAGTAACTTTGTTTTATCTCTCTTAAATGAAATGGAACTTTTTTTCAAGTCTGGACCTATATCTATATTAACATATATGTGTATTCGAGGATCTTTCTAATCTTGGGAGTTTTTAGCAAGGATCAAGCTGGTATTAGAAATCTAATGGTTGATTAAATTGTATATTCGTATATCTTTTTTTTATATAGTGTATTGTAATTTTTTTGATTTAGTCAAATTAAAAAAAAGATTAAATACATTTTGAAAATTATCAAAATTTTTCTATGAGATCCTAAAATTAACTATAAATCTTTAGGTATCACACAAATAAAATTTGATATTTTTTAGTGTTATAGAAATGAAAATTTGGTCATTTTTGAAATACAAAAAATATTATGTAGAAAAAATCTGGTTAGTTTCTACGATATCCTAAAATTAATTGAAAGTTTTTAAGTATCACACAGATAAAATTTGATATTTTTAAATATTACAAAAATAAAAATTTAATCACTTTCTGATTTGATTAATTTTTATTTGTATAATTCTAAATGCCTCTTTCATCTACCAGTAAATCACCCGGACCCACATGTTTCATAACTAATCGAAGCCCAGGTTAGAATCAAACCATGTATTCTATATGCAATAAGTCAAACGCACATACATTTTTTGTACCCATTTCTCACGTAGAGTGATGCCCATTACCCACTACCCACGGTCAATAGTTTTCTCCCATTTCCGTTTTCTTCGCTTGTACAACTCTCTCTTTCTCATTCTTCCCACCTTCCATACTTTCACATTCATTCACATAAATTTTAAATGACTTGCTGTTGGTCTCAAGACTCACTTTGTTCATATTAAACACTCATATTAGCATTCATTTTATTATTCAAAATTTAAGTTTTGTTATTAGAGTTTAATTGGTATGCATTGTCAATATAAAATAGTTTTACACTGTCAATCAATAGAAATAGGAGAAAGTAAGAAATCATGATAAATCCTTCATTATAATGGATAGTTATTTGTATGAATTGGTATTTTTTATTATTTCTATTAGCTGACAGTATAAAACTATTTTACACTATCAATATATTTGAATTAAATTCTTGTTATTATATAAAAAATTCCATATTAATACCTATAAATAATAAATATCCTATAATCCTACGAATAAAAAAATGCGATATGCCCGTCAAACCGCTAGTTGTAAGCAATGAAGGTCAGAAAAAGACCTAAACAAGAAATAAGAGGGGTGAAGAAAGTAGAAGGAAAATTCCCTAGTTAAGAATGAACTGGGACATCTGCATTCAACTTAACCCAACCCTAAGCAAAAATATACTCATCGATCAGCTTGAAAGAGTCAAACCTCCAAATTCCGTTGTAACAGATGAATTGAACCTCACAACTCGACTTCAATGGGTTGAACCTCGCAACTCCCAACATACAAGTCCAATCAAAGATGTATGTCAATTAAAGCTCGACCTTATTCCATGAGAAATAAAGTTTATTAGACCATGGCGCATTGAAGAAAACTGCCGTTTCCATTGGGCTTCACCTCACCACCAGCCGAAGTCACTTCCCACCCAAGGGAAAAATCCCAACATAGAGGATGCTAAATTTTTTATTCATTAAAAATTGATAAAAGAGGCCGCCAACTACTCCTAGTAGATTCACAAATCAACTAGCAAGTGTCGCGACTCGGGAGTTTATATGCAAGAAAGATACAAATAATAATAATAATAATAATAATAATAAAAATAATGTTTTAGGTTCACATATCAACCATACACGTGGTTTTAAGTTTTTTCATGCTTAAAAATGAGTTCTGAAGGTTTCAAAATCAACCCGACAGTTATGTCGCTGTAGATTTGATGCACAAGACAGCCAGTAATGATACAAATAGATGCAAAACAAAGAAAGACGATGCAATATGCTTCAAAAGTTTCAAAAAGCTCAGCAAGATGTTGGGCTGTCAACAAAAAAGTAGTTTTTTCTGTTACAAAGGTGTTATATGACCAACAGACTAAGTGCGGGGAGGGAAACGGTAGTCAAAAACAATGCTAATAGATTTTTTTTTTTTTGGGTCAACAAATATCATAGATTTTTATAATCAAAGGTCAAGCCTGCTTTCCTAAATCCTAATAGAATCAAACAAATTAAAATTAATACAGAACTCCAAAAATTGCTGAATTCAACATTTTCATATAATATTCACGCCTTTTGGAATAACTGTTGATATTTAAATATAGAAATATTCATATATCAAAAAAGTTTGTAAGCCAATAAATATAAAAACAAGAAATTTACTCCGAAAAATAACGTCAAAAATTTCAGAGCGCAACTGCAGCCCATGCCTAAAAGCTGTCAACTCAGTCAAATCAAAATGATGCCCTCTAATTTCCGGGAATCTACAAAGTTTATCAATCAAGAAAATCAATGAAAGAATGACAAGAAGAATGAACTTCAATTCTTGAGAAAGGACTGATAAAATTGTTACTTATCCACATCAGTGCGTCCTAAAATGCCATATAGCAAGTCATGTTGATCTTTATCCAGCCCAAAAAACCACTTCCTCAAATTTTCAGCAGCATAAGAAACAGATTTACTAGAACATGCCGGAAGACTAAATTCGATGTGCAAAAGGGTTTTGAAATCAAGAGGAAGAAGACCAAACAGAGCAGTGGCAGTAGCAATTTGAAGTTGAGGAGGACCTGCTTTCATGGAAGAATAGCGACATAAATAAGAGCACAAATTCCACCTCAAGTTCTCAACTCCTTGTTCTTCATATCCACCAACATCAACTCCAAGCCTGAAAAGATAACATTTATCACATTATTAACAATCAAAAATTAAAAAAATAAAATGTTAAAGCACCCGTGTCTTGTCCACATCTATGCGGATCACACAAGAAACAGCTATAAAAAGGTAAATACAAAAGGAACCACAGAGAAAAGATACTGTTCAATAACCATAGCTGATTTGCTATTTTTCACATTCGAGATTCAAATACCAATTGCATGCATTAATGAAATTTATTCAACCATTGGAAAACAAGTTCACATGTATTTCAGCAGATACAAAGCTCTGCTTATTTTGATTTTGAAATTCCATCGCAGCCCAAATTTATAGGTCCTCTTTTCATCCTCTCCCTGTTACCAGCCCCATACTCAATTATCTAATCCTTATTCCGCAAACCCATGCCTAATCTTTTCTTGAATTTGCCTTGACAATTAATTAACGTTCATAGATCCTGCTCAACACCCTGATACAAAGACGGAATTGTGCCTTCGTTCAATTCCTGAACTCCCTCTGTGACATCTCAGTAAGGCCAATTAGTCCCACAACCAACCAGATAGAGAAAATGCCTTCCAGCTAATATCAGGTCTCATACAAAAGGGAAATACTCATGCTACTCTCCCATGCATCAAAAATAAAATATCAGACAAGATACAGCTACTGTGTTCAGTATATCTCAAAAAGGAACAGATAAGATCCATACTCAACCATCAGCCATCCTACAGACATTGGATCAAATTAACTATTTCGTTTATAGAACAATTTTGGCATCATTTGATCAAAGTTTTACAACAGATTTAAGGCTACAATCACACTTTTTAGTCCCTTTAGCTGGACAAATTTCAATTTCAATTATATGTATTCACCAATGTTCTCCTTCTATTTTTATTTTCCTGCAATGCAGTAATCAAATAAAAGTGTTAAATGCTTAATTCTGCTGGTCAAAGCTCACATGGTCCTCAGTAAAACTGTCACCAACATTTAACATTTTCATTTGACAGTGAGTACTACAAATCATACAGTATTAAGGTCCATTTTAGTTGTTTCTCTTAAAATTTTCTCCAGTCTTATGCTACCCGTTTTAACTGCACTTTCTTTAATTCAATTTATTTTTCTCACTACAGCCATTATGGTCTTCTTCTCAAATGACCGAACCACCTCTGGATAGTTTCTGTCATCTCCCCAGTAGTTACCACTCCAACTCCCAAGTACAGAGGCCAAACATGCATTTTTAATTGGAGATAAAAATAGGAGTGCAACAGGGTTAAACTAAGAAATCCTCCAAAACCGAACTGTGAAATACAGACAAAAAAAAATCCAAAACAAGGGGGGAACACCAATTATGCAGCAAGGCTTTCCAATCTGTCTCCAATCTAAGAGTGAAGCAACGTATCTGAGGTAACAATGCCTTCGAATCAATCCTAAGAAAAACACCACAAAGAAGCTGAAATAATAACTCAATCCCATATCAAAATTGGGGCAAAGAAATCTCCTTTAAGTTATGAGCTTTCCTTGTTTTTACCAGAATCTATATTCAAATAATAAAAAATCCTTAATAGTATGCATGAATGTATGAATGCATGCATGACTTAAAAACCCAACATCAAATAAAGATCAATTTACCTTCCAAGTTGACCAAGAAAAACAATGATAGCAACAGCAAAGTTCTCCACTGCACATGAGTCCAGCATACTAAGCAGCTGAGGAACAAGTTTGACGTTGGTCCACTGCCAACCCTGCATTGCATGAGACTACATGATCAAGTTTAAGTATTATCAGCTAAAAGAAGATCATGCACAAGGAAGTATGAGAGCAGCAAAAACTGCAACTAATGTGAAAAATGAAGTATATCATTGGAAATAAAAAAGAAGAGAGACTAATACGGTTTTCACTATTAAGGAGGCTGTCAAGGCATATATAGCAAGTGAGGTTCGACAATAACCAACCCAGCTCCCCTTCCTCTAAGATTCTCATTAAATTATTGAACTTTCACTAGATCCATATAAGTCATATTATTAGCTTGGAAAAAAATAGCACGTTAGAAATCAAAATAATTATGTACTTATTCTTAAGTTTAAAAAAATGAAATCCCATAAAGGTTAACCTTACCTAAAATGGCATAAAACGCATACGGTACACCATCATCCTTTAAAATTAAAGCATAAAAAAGAAGAAAAGTTAATGAAACAAGGACAATATCAACTTAAAAACATGAAACTAATACCATCTTGTTTGCAACCAGCTCCAATAATGAGAGGACTTCACTAAGTTGACACATGGTAAAGTTGATGACAACATCTGGTTGAGCAGGACAAATCATATGTCTTTTCAAACAGCAAGATACATCACAATTCAATCCACTGGCACATGGAACCACTTCCTGATTAGACCACTTTCCAGTGTTACAACTGTCTGACAAGAATCTGAAATTTGATGAATCAAATTGTTCTGCTTGTTCAAGCTCACAGTTCTTGATCTTCTCTAAGAGCAACAATGTAACAGTATCAATGGATTCAGCACCTTCTGAAAATGGGCATGTACCGCTAGTACACAATTCAGTATGCAACTGATTTATTGATGCAAGACAAGAAGCATTAGTGACAGATATGCTCCCACCTTCAAGAAACATAACTAGAGATTTTAAGACCATTTCTGTTAAACCAAAATTGCCCAAGTCAAAAAAATTTCTTCCACCAAGATTAGCAAAAATGTGAAGAATAGTTAGCACCGTTAAGGAATCCCATCTGGAGGATCTAAGAATATTATATGAAGCCTCAGAAATAAATCCAACATGATCAATTGCAGCACATAATGATGCTAATACAATGCTTGCTGCCACCAACTGCTCACTTGAAGCTACTTCTAAAGATAATGTTTCTGCATTATTGATTCTCAAATCACTCCTTGATGAGGTCTTAGTCAGTACTATATTATTATAAACAACTTTTCCTTCTATGAGAAAATCTCCAATGAGGCAAAACAGCTCTTGCAAAGAAAAATTTTCTAAAAACAGGGTTCTTGTGTCTGCATCCATTATAACTGCCCAAAAAATAGAGAAAAGTTATCAGTTCAATGCAACAGTGCCCAAAAATTACGTGAAATCCAAGTTTTACACAATATGTACAGGACTTAACTTTAATACACCATCAATGAAAGTTTTTAAACTAGTATTCGATAATGTATTGACACAGTTAAAAAGAATTTGAATTTGACTATGACATCAACTATTTGAAAAGTCAAACTTTTTTTAATTGATGTGTCAACATATGTAGCACGATAGTACATTAAAAAAGAGAGAGAGAACTATTTGCTAACAATAGATCAAAATTAAACTCCTGTACAACATGGTATCTACATTGTAGAAGAACATTGTTTCAGCTTTTATATACGGAAAACACAAGTAAATTATGAAACAGATGAACAAACCTTTGTCGATGTGTTCAGCATATGAATTCAGGCAAAAGGCTAAATTCTTAATCCAAAGTCTCCCAAATTTCATTGCAGTAGTCTTGGTAAAGTTGAACAGCAAAAGTGTTAACAACACAGAATGCTTCTCCCTGAAAGAAATTATAAGAAACAAAGACCATCATTTGTCTCAATCTTTATAATACCTTTACTATGAACTGATACAAGAAGAAAAGTATAGTATTAATATAAATAACAAAAACTACTAAGAGTGTTCAAAAGCATTGATATTATAGCTTTTTATCTCAAGTAACATCCCACTTTTGTAGGCGCATTTTGTCCTCTTCAACTGCAGTCAAAATGCTATCAACTGCCCATTCTGTTTGAGTATCTAAACTGCATCGCACTATACAATTTTTTGTAGCACAAAATATCCTTGATATGGTACTACTGTCCTCAATATCTGTTAAGACAAAACAAACATTAGGAAGTTGACTGTGTAAAGATCCAATTCCAGGCTCCACCAGAAATGTAGCCATTAAATTTTCTGAAGTTTGCATCTCTGGGAACTTTGCATGAGTTTTATCAGCTTGCGTAGGCATAAAATGTGTATCAGAAGGACCAGTAAAAACATCAAACTTTAGCCTCTTGGATTTTATCTCAACGTCAATGACATCGCATCTAGTGCAAGGAAACAGATCTCTTTGACTCAACAAGTCTTCATGGAGTGCTTCCTTTGGAGAAGACTTTAGATTATCCATTTCAAATGTTTCAATTTCTGGAAGAGGTGACAACAAAGCATCCAGTGCTCTTCTGTAGCATTCCTCATCAGCAGTATTTTCTGTGTCTAACAACTTCATAACATTGCCATTATCCACTTCGTCAAAACAAATTATAGAATTGAAGTTGCCTGGGGCATCAAAGATCCACTCCCTGCATGCTTGATCAGTTCTTAAATCATATGAAGAGGGATAGGGAGTGTGCCTGCAGCCATTTGCTTCTTCACATACTCCAGCATTGGTTTCTTCTGTTCCCTTTTTCTCATCATCGTTAGTACATACTTTTGCCCTATGAGATTTCTTTCTCTTCTTGTCAGCCCTATCACTCTCTGACTGTATATTGTCCCTTTGATGAGAAACCATCTCTCTTCCTCCTTCAACAGATCTGTCCCTTTTTCCATACACAAAACCACATAAATCAGAGAGATTATCTTCTACCTGCATGTTTGACTTCTTGCCCTCATAAGACAAATTTGCAATACATTCAACTGAATCAAGAATTCTTTTCCTCTTCCTATCATGGTCAATATCTGATCTGTCAGGTGGGTTGGACATGCTTGCTATCGGATTTAAGTTCTCCTGAGCTAATTTTGTTGATGCAGCAACTTGTAAAGCACCCCTTGCCTGTGAGCCCATCAACTGTCCATCAGAAAAAGATGCTGTACTGGAATTTACTGCAGAACTCTGTAACTTTGCTCTGTTGGAGCCCAATTTAGTATTAATACCTGTGATGGATTCAGTATAGTTTCCTCCAGATAAACCAAGTGTATTATTCTGCATGTTTTCCCTTACAGGATTACATGCATCTGGTCTTGTGCTGCAGGGATTCAGAAGTTCATTTTCAACTTGGCTGAACATCTGAGACATATTTAGATTGTCGACTTCATTTGTGATATCTGATTTCTGCATCTTTGGCATATTCTCAGACTGCAAATCAATACCCAGCAGAGAAAAAATCAGCAAACATATGAACAGGTAAGATACAAAGGAAAGCATAACTACCTAAAAGAATTATTCTTCTTAAATATAAAAATTCTAACTTAAGACCATAACCACTACAATATCTCTCTTTAACACGGATTATCCAGATCCAATAAGTCATAGGTGCTTTAAAAATAATAGAATTATTTACCACAGCTAAGGTACCACTACCAATTCGAAATAAGCTGAAAAACAAATGAAGCTAGACAATTATTGATAAATTACCAAAAAAAGAAAAGCCCAAATAATCTGTTACTAACTGTAAGAGATACAGAAAACAATTTCCCAGTCTCATGCAAAAGCTTTAGCTTTTAGGAATGTTGGATGTTAACACAATATCAAAAGCTTCTATGGTCCAATGATCAGGTGTTTGATCCTTTTCATCCTCATTCTTCATAAGTAAATTTAAGTTTCAGCACATGATAAAGTAGAATAAGTGGATCAAATGGAATATGTTCCTAAATCCTAATAAAAGTGCTAGAGAACACCTAAGAGCACATTAGGATAAACCATAAACAAAGACCTTCCAGCCAATGGTTTTACAGAAAATTTGCTTTCTAATAAAACTACAGTTTTGATTGATTGAAGTAGGTTATTACTCTCAAAAGATAATATGACTATGCTCTATTTCAATAGTAGATTCAATATACCATCTCACTGTTTATCCTTTTGAGAACTTAAATGTGCCTTGGGATCCAGAAAGACAAAAATGGAAAACCTTACTCCAATTTTGTATATTTACGGTACATAGTTTAACAATAAAACCAACCTTTGTTAGACCATATATATTTCCGTCAATAGGTGAAACGGATCCATCCAGCATATCAAGGCGACGGAAAAATTGAATGAGATTCAGCTTTAAGTCGCCTAATGCATGCTGTAAATTGCTGTGACGACTTGCTTCCAACTTATACTTTTTCCTGGCAACCTTTGCTTGCAACTTTTCAAGCTTCAAACAGTCTTCCAAATGCTGCAACTTAGCACTTTCAGCATTGTCACTAGACACTCCAGATATTTCATTGGGTTTTCTTAGAGATGAAAGTTCATGTAACGTCTGCTTCAAATCCTCAATTGTCCGCTTATCCTCTGCTAGCATCTGAGACATCTCATCAACACGGAGCTTTGCTTCCATGGCCTTCATCCGATTATCTTCTGCAAGTTTCTTGTGCTGCTCTACTTTAATCATCTCCGCATCTGCACGCTTTTTTTCCTGAGCTGCCTTCTGTTTTTCAACCTCAACCTTTTCCTGAACTTTTGCCATCTCTGAGACCGCATCTCTTTTATCCACTAGTAGCTTCTGCTTTTCAGATTCAAACCTTTTGGTTGCCTCTTTAAACTTCGACATTTCCGAAGCCAACTTCATTTTTGCTTCATTAATTTCTTTACCCAAGCGAGCTTGCTGAAGTCTATACTCCTCAGCCTTCTCTGCTTCTATTCTGGCGATCTGCATCCCTTTCTCAGCAGATTTATTCTTCTCTGCCTCCAATAACTTGCAGATTTCAGCAGCCTTCAGTTTCTCTCTCTCAACATTCTTACTCTCAGAATCAGCTCTTTTCCTTTCTCGCTCCAAAACCTCCTTCAATTCATTGATTTCCGCTTCCTTGTCAGATAAGCAAGCGTGCAAAACTTTAACATCCCCATTTCCATCTTGAGCATCTGCACCAACTTTCTGTTGCAAGATAGCAATCTCAGATTTTAAGGCAGAAACTTCATTTTCTAAAGAAACCTTAGCACTGGATTCTTTCATCTTTTCCTCTTTCTCCATTTTCATCCGTGCTTGTTCTTCCTGATATGCTGCAGCAGATAATATATTACAAAATTTTAGTTAAGTAGAACAACTATATCGTACCTCTACCACTCAATAAACATGCATACTCTCGAAAAAGCACCAAACACATACATGTACTCAAATTCACCCCATTATTAATCAGGAGCAAAACAAATAACACAATTATCCATGATCCATTCCCATGAAAACTTGACAAAGTTTTATCACAACCCTCGTAGTTTATCCAAACTTAGGACCGACTATGTCGAAATTTGCAATAAAGAACAACATAGGCAGAGTTACATAACACAGTTATCCATAGGTAAATTTACATGAAAACCAGATTCTATCTCATGATTGATTTACCTTTCTTGAGGTTGACACTGTCAGCTTCAACTTGATTAATTCTCTGTTCAAGGAGCTTCACAGCCTGGCGCAGAGCATTCCGCGACTCTTTCAGCTTCGAACATTTTTTCTCCCACTGCTCATAAAACCAAATTCACAAAATGTTCAGTTGAATAATAACCAAACTTAAACTAATAGCACGCCATTTACACAATCACTCTCAATTCCACCAAACACATAAAATCATTAAGAAAGAAAGAAAGAAAGAAAGAAAGAAGAAGCAGACCTCTTCACAGTCAGAGCATGTTTTTACAGATTCAGGATTCAGTGCTTGCTCTGCTAAGGTATTGTTATCCATTATCTGTTGAAACTTGAAAGTGATGATCACAGAATCTTTACGCGTCAGAATCAGTGAACAACATTTTCTCTGTGATCTTTCGCTTTTATAGTGTGATGTTAGAACCCTAAACCCGCAATTACGATTAGTGAGCTCAGTTTCGCACGAAAGAGTGAGACCGCCACCTCACTATGTGTTTGAAGGAAGAGAGTGTGAAGTGACCACTGCATGCACACTGCCAAGCTGCAGTTTCGAACCGTTTTTACAATTTTGAGAGTACTAAGGTTAAGTGAACGTATTTTTAAGGGGTGCGGTCGATACAGTATCTATAAAAATATCGTTATCACCATTACTGTTTTGAGAGAATATTTTACTGTTTTTTTGTACGCCTTTGATTTAAAAATATGATTTAATTTATATTTATTATTAATATAAAATTTTTTTATATAAATATTTAATTATATAATATTATATTAATAAAAATTTTTAATATAATCACCTATTACTTAAATAATAATATAATATAAATAAAAAATTTTAATTAAATAATAATAAAAAAATTTATATTATTAATACACCTAAATTAAACTCTTAAAAACAAATAAAAAAAATAGAAAGGAAAACATTACCTGAGGCATTTTAATTTTAACCGACTTTTAGCCACTGTGTTATGTATAAATTTATTTTATTAATTTATTATATGTTGCACATATTTCTAACATAATAGGGTTTTTTTATTTAATAAAATATACTTAACTTCAAGATATTATAAAATAACACTTCCTGTATTAATTTATAAAGTATACTCTTTGTCCTAATTCAGTGACATTCACTTCACATATGCTGGAATGTTCTTGTAAACCATAGTAAATCTCATATTAAGCAACTACAAGCAAAATATACTACTCGAAAGGCAAATGACTTGGTTCTTTTGTCATGAATAAATATTTTCATTTCATTGCTTGGACTCAAAGAAATTGGGACAGTGTTTACTATAGACAAATGCAGGTAAACAATCTGCTTATAGAAAAATTTTAATACTAAATCAGCTTATTAAAATGTATATTACTTAGATTATTTAATGTGATATATGATTTAACTACAATCCAAAAATGCTAGGTCAACTGGTAGAATAATAATTTAAGAGCCAACCGAAATCAACTTAAGTGGGCCCCACCAAATAGAGTCAACCATCAACTGGTGTTAATGTCGGAATAATCTCTGTTATCTTTGTGTTTCTATCACTCCCAAAATGAGAATTAATTAAAAATTTGATGTTGTAATATTTGTGTTTGGGTGGGTGATGGTGATTTGCGGTGGTGGCTACTGTTGGAATGGTGGTGGTCATTTGGGTGGTGGTGGAGAAGAGTTTAAGTAATGACTTGGAAGAGAGATAAGTAGTGGTGGAGTTGGAGAGGCGGTAGCAACTGCAGGTGGTGGTGGGATTGGATGTAGATATGGTTAGAGGAGGCGGTGTGGAAGCGCCGAGGAGGAGACGAAAGACAGTGTGGGTGCAAGAAAGGAAAACTTTGAAATATTGGAGTGTTACTAAAGTGTACCACTAAAGTATAGATGCACAAATAATCTATTAATATAACACTTTTAGATGACAAGATGTACTAAGCACCAAACTTAACAGGGTGCAATACAAACATCGCTCCAAAACTAGAAGACCAAGGACAGCTTGTTACAATTTATGGAGCTATTGGTTTATCTAGAGTTGCTGTACATGATGGAGCTTCCGCTGTTGCATCGGGCCCTTAACAGTTGAAGCAATCGATCTTAATTCTCATTCCACCTCAACTAGAGTGAATGGGCAATCAATCTAGTGAATTTAATTATGTTGATTTGTGAATTGTATTTTTTTTATATGGGATTATAATGGTATGGATTCTGATTTAAATGCCCATAGGTTTTTTCGATATGAATATTTTATGGTTTAACTTTTTGATGTAAATGCCATAGGTTTTTTTTTTTTTTTTTTTGACATGGCTTTATTATGATTTGGAATATGATGTAAATGTCATAGGTTTCTTTTTTGAGCATTTGGACTCATCTGGGGATTCAAATTATATTTTGGACTAAATTTAGATACAAGGGCCTATAAATTTGCCTTCACCATGTAGGCTGCTACTGTTTTTTGCTGTTAGTTGTGTTCAGTACAGCACAATAATTTTAATAGAACCGTTGATATTTAATAATATATTAAGTTGTTCCTTCTCATTGCGCTTTTGTTATTATTCTTTCCCTTTGTGCTTTTCTTATCAAATATGAAGTTGTTCTTTTTGTTATTTGGTTTACTAGAATATTTCGTTAGAATAATCCATCAAATATTAAGTGGGTGTTAGTGAATTGGGTTGGAATATTATTTCGTGATACCTCTGGGGGGTTAAGTTTAGTGTATTTTACTCTTTTTTATTTTATTTTGTTTATCCTTAAGTAAAAATAGGATCAAGTAATAAGTCTATGATATTTAAGAGTCAAAATATTGAGGTATTTAAAACACTAGCATCATAGCCCGTGCATTCCACGGTTTATTAATTATTATTATAATATTAGATTATAAATTAAATTATAAGTAAAAAATTAAAAATGAATAACTAAAATATAATGAATCTTAAAATAAATAAATAAAATATAATAACTCTTAAAAATAAATAACCAAAATATAATAAATCTTAAAATAAAAATTTTACTTTGAAAATACTCAAATAAAAGTATATTGTGTATAAAATCTTAAAACAAAACACTAAAATAAATCTATAACATGTACAAAGATCAAGTAATTTATAGTTCAAAATTTAAATTAAAGAAAAATTTATTGATTTATAAAATGAATAATTAGAACATCTTATAATGAAAAATGCAATAAGTAAAAAATTGGTAATTAGCTAACTCTCTTAAGGTTCATAAGAATGAGAGTGAAAAATTCTTGTTGAATAAAATATTAATTTTATAGAAAAAATTACAGATCCATAACCAAAATTCATTTTATTCTAATATATACTACCAATTTTCATGTTGCAATTTAACAACTAAAAAACATTCTTACCTTTTTCCTTATATCTCTCACAATTTAATTCAGTTATATTATATGCAAAGTTTATAATATCATATAATGTAGCATAAAAATTCAAATTTTAGGAAACAAAACATATATCTTTATAGAATTAAATATGTAAGAAATGTTTAATATAATATTTTAATAGTTTTAATATAATATTTTAAAATATGTATTATTTTTACTAATTTATTTTAAAAATAAGTATTCATATTTAATACAATATTTTGGTGCTAATTTATATTAAAAATTATTTATTGTTAAATATTATTTACATTGTATATTTTTATGCACAGTTATTTTTATATTAAATATTATTTATTGAAAACATTTAATTATTTAAAATATTTATCTATTATTCATTTTTTATTGAAAAGTATTTTTATACAATTTACTCAAAGTAATGTATTATATAAGATAATAATATTATCTTTTTATTATCACACATATATTTAATTACAAGCGATGACAAATTAGCAATTTTTATTAATTACTTGATTTTAAAATTTAAATGAATACTATTTATTAATATTCATCATGTTTTGATTATATTTATTTTAAATATTCCCTAATTTTAATTCTATTAAATTATAATCTAAATTAAATATTATTTAGTAAAATATAAAAGCCAACTAATATACACTATTCTGCCTTTCTTATATATTTTGATATTTTTCACTTATGCTTTCTATTATAAAGTACAACAAAAAATATAATAGAAAATAATTATTATTAATTATTTTATTATAAAGTTTAACATAAATATTATTATTTAAATATTTAATATGTTTTAATTATGATTGTTTAAATTTTTAATAATATTTAATAAGTTATCTTTATTTAAATTATTTTTATTTTTAATAAATATTTTTTATTTACATAATAAAAAAAGTTCAAGAGAAAGCAATAATAAAAAATCCTTACTAAAGGATATTTTATTGTTAATTAAAAACGTTGTAATAATAAATTGTACGTGAGATAAGAATATTTGATTATTACAATACTTACTATCAACAATCAGATGAAAGGGAAATAATATAATAATAAAATGTTGGATTTGACGTATATTTGAGTGGGAAGAGGTACCGCATGGAATGTTAATAGATTTATGGTATTATTATATAGATTACAGAGATAAAACACTTTCAGTGATAATTTTTTTATAGTTAAGAAAATATATAAATGTCGAACCACTTTGTGAGAGTTGATAATTAATATTAAATCACATATTTTATTTTTCAAAAAAATAATAATATAAAAATATATATTTTAAATTAGTAGATTCATGATTAAATACTAGCAACTTAACAAAAAATATTGATACCCCTATAATTATAAAGGGATCAAATAAATTTTAATATTGATTAAAATATGTCAATGTTTAGTTAATTTAAGTAGTTCAATATTTACTTTTCTTAAATAAGATATAGTGTTCCAATTTTATACATGAAAATTATTTGATTGTGTAAAATATTTTATATTAACAGTATATAAAAATTAATCTCTTTCTTTATTTCTGAAAAAATAATCTATCGAATCTTTTATTTTTTAGAACAAACTTAAAAATTTACTTTGAAAAATATGAAAAAAAAATGGTGGACTTTGACAGTATGTTAAAACGGTAATTGGATAAACATAACAACAAAAATATTAATTATATAGAATTATATTAGAATAAAAAATTATAATACTTTAATTTTTTAATAATTTTATTTCTTAACAAAGGCAATATCTATCTCTTTTTTTATTAAGCTTTCAAATGAAATGGTAAGTATTTATTCTCTTCCTTTTCAGTCTATTACAACTTATTCCTTTCTATTTTACTATTCAAACGTAGTAAATTGCAAATAAATTAATTCATATATTTTATTTATCAATTACATTCAAATTGTAATTCAATTCGAATAACTAAATTATAAAGATTAAGATAAACTATTAAAAGTTGACCCAAAAAAAAATAAAGTACTAAAAAAATATATGCACATGTTGACACTTAAGTGTTCTGTGAATCAGTATTTTATTATTAAATTTTCTCTTTATATGTATTATTATTATTATTATTATTATCATCATCATCGTTGTCGCGGATGATGTTATTATTATTATTATTATTATTATTATTATTAATGACTGCCTTCACTTTTCCACTATACTAAGAGTGATTTTTTTATGTAAAGTAGCATGTTTGGAAGCATTGTGGTGTTAGAATCGATTTTGGCTTTTGACTATTTTTGGTATTGTTTGATTTCTCATAGTTAGAATCAATTAAGATCTCAAAATTGATTCTAGGTAGAAGTGAAAGTTTTTCATTTTTTAATTTTATCAAAATTGATTTTGGTATTTCTTTATAAATTATATATCTAAAAGTAATTTTAATCAATACTATCTAAATATAAATCACTTCTCAGATCAAATTATTAAACATAAATCACTTTACCTCAAAATCAATTTTAACAAAATCAATTCTACAAAAATAGAATCAAACATGCTATAAGTAAAATGTCTAAATGGTATAAATACGTTTAGACATGAATGTCAGGTGAAACTTATATGAAATATTCTCCTTTCACTTTTTTACTATTTAATGCTCTCTTCATATGTTAAATAATTTTATATATAGGTGATTACTAACCTCCATACCTTTATGTGGTGGTTACTACCTCCACATTTTGTTTTGGACAATAAAAAAGTTCATAATTCTCTATTTTAGGTCAACTTATAATTAGAGATAACTGTGTAATTTTATTTTAAGTTTAATTATTCTGTAGGTCCCTATAGTTTCAGTTAATATTTAATTTGGTCTCTATAATTTAAAAATTTATAATTAGATCCTTGTAATGTATAAAATTTTTCAATCAGCTCCCGTAGTTAACCATCGTTACAAAAAATTTCTTGCAATGCTATAGTACACCTAATGAAGTTAGATATATCACACACTTTATTAATCTAAACCGTTCAATATATATAAAATGGAAATCTATAATTGAAAATACTATAAATTATCAATACATCTACTTATTATAGTCTATTCTATATCGGCATCACCTTCTTCATCCTCCACCCTAACCCATCCTCCCACTACAAACTCATGCTCCCACATCCCACAACCACGTATTCTCACGTGCTGCCACCGTTGACTCCCTCGCTCGTTCCTTCATCGCTACTTAGTAACACCACCACCACCACCACCACCTTAGCGAGTTCGACTTGGCACAAGAGACCCATTAGGTGAAATAGCAATAGTGTTAACATAGCTACTGTGGGCAGCAAGGGTGCTCCTTAGCTTGTAGTTGGTGAGGTTCCAAACCTTAATGGTTTGGTCATAAGAAGCGAAAACAATGGTGGGTTGGTGAGTGTTGGGGTTGAATCGAACGCAAGAGACCCAATTGGAGTGAGCGTCACTATCCTGAATGGTGTATTTGCACTCACCGAGGGTGTTTTCTAGAGCTTGATAATACAATAATATGAGAGCGACGCGATCTGGCGGTTGTCAATGGAGAAGGCGACGAAGAGGATGTCCTTGGTGTGGCCGACGAAGCCGCTGGTGGAGGTGCCAGTGGCGAGGTCCTAAAGGCGGAGCTCCATTGCTCCTCAGCAACAGCACCACCACCACTTGAGTGAGTTCAACTCGATGCGGGAAACTCTATGGCAACTCAACTTGAAGGTGAGCAACAACAATTATAGTAGCAGTAGGTGTAGCAAATATATGGGGTGGAGTGGTGGGGTAGGGTGAAGAGGAAGATGGTTTGGGTGGTTGGAGTGATGGGGGAGAGTGAAGAGGAAGCTAGTTTGGGTGGTTGGAGTGGTGGGGAGGGAGGGTGGAGGGTAAAGATGGAGATGGAAATAAAATATTCTGTTTTTTATAACGATAGGGATTTGATTGAAAAATTTTATACATTATAGAGATTTGATTACAAATTTTTAAACTATAAGAACTAATTTAAAAATTGAATGAAACTATAAAAAGCTGAATAATTAAACCATTATCTTATTTACATTAAATGCTATTTTAACTTTTTCTCTTACCTAATTAATACTATTTCTCTCACCTAATTAAAGCACCTTTGTTTTAAATTAATTATCTTGTAAATTATTTAAACCCTTTATTATTATTATTATTATTATTGTTAAAAGAAATTTCTTTTTGGTCTGGTTAAAAGAATATTTTATATGGACAACGTTACATCAAACGCAGAAATGCTCATACTGCATGATTTGAACATTATATGGAAGCCCATTACTCCCATATCCTAGACATCCATTATAAGTTGTAAGATTATTCCAGGACCAAAAAAAAAACAATTGTAAGATTATTGAAAATTATCCAAAATTATATGTTAATTCAAAAAAGAAGGTATGATTTTTTAATATAAAAGAATATCTTTTAATTAAATATTCATTTCTAATAATATTATCATGTGTGTTAAATGTAATTATTGTTAAAATTAATAAGAGTGAGAAAAAGTCAAAATAATAATTAATGTGGTGAAGTAAAATATAAAATTACCCTAAATTATAAGTTGATTAACAAAAGGGAGGGGTGGATTTTTTGTCCCAAACAAAATGTGGAGGTTGCTAATCTCTGCATTAAGGTGTGGTATATATATAGGAAGAGGATTAAGTCAGAGAAATGATTAATTGTGAAAATGAAAAGAATAAATCTTAACCATTAGATCTTACATAAATGGTCAAGATTAAAATATAAAGTCATATAATTTTTTTAAATGATCATATAACTTTTAAATAATTTTAAATATTGATCATCAATATATGATTATACAGTCTAAATTTGCTCCTCTTACTTTCATAATAAACCACTCATCTTATTTGATACGCCCTATATATATAGCAATTGCTTTATAGTATCAATTAAACTTAGTAAAAATCAATTGCATTTTTCATATTAAGATCCATCTTAATTACAATAACTAGTAAGGGCAATTTCATTGCATTAAATGTGGGTTAATTGCATTTAATGTATTTTCATATGATAAATATAAATTTTGTTTAACTTTTATCCCATAATTACTGGATGAAGCTATTGACACTCCATTTTATTTAGAGTAAATTTATACTTTAGTTCTTGAAAGATTTTTGTTTTAATATTTTAATCCTTAAAAGGTTAAATACATATACTTTAGTCCCCAAAAGATTTTAATTTTTTAGTACTTTAGTCTTTAAACGATTAAATGCATACACTTTAGTCTTTGAAAAATTTTCTTTTAACACTTTAATTCTTGGAAGATTAAATTCATATACTTTAGTCCCTAAATAATTTTTTAACACTTTAGTCCTTAAATGATTAAATATATACTCTTTATATAGTTTGATATTTTCTATTTTTTTACTATAAAATATAACCAAAAAATAAATTATAATAGAATATAATTTTTATTAATTTTTTTAAGTTAATATATTTATTTAAATATTTAATATTTTAATTGTAATTATTTTAATTTGTGTTATATATAAATATAATTTGTATTGAAAATAACTTATTATTTATTCATATATTTTTAATAATTATTTTTATTATTTCATAATAAATACAAAAATGTGTGTGTCTCAGAGAGAGAGAGAGAGAGAGAGAGAGAGAGAGAGAGAGAGGGACAAAGAAGAGTTTTTTTACATCAAAGATCAATTAGGTTAATATCAAATTTCAAAATTTAATTGAATTATTAACAAACTTGGCAGCAGAAGGAAATTCTCCTTTGTCCATTGATTGAGTTTTCATCCATATATATACACGTAAGAGAATCCTAATTATAGCAAAATTACAACATGAATATAGCAACAATAATCTGGAACAAATCTCCTAAAAATGGCTCCTACTTAAATAGCCAGATTATTTGTGATTGACTTGACCGAATCAGCATATCTTCTGCTATTCCATATATTGCATGACCAAATCAGTTAGTGTCCCATATATTTGCAACATATCTCATTACCCCCCCTCAAGTTGGTGTATGAAGATTTTGAATACCCAACTTGCTGAGCAAAAATTGAAATTGAGACTGACCAAGAGCTTGAGTGAATATATCCGCGATTAGGACACGAGTGGAAACATATGATGGTTGAATGGTCCCTGCCAGAATTGCATCATGAATAAAATGGCAGTCTACCTCGATATGTTTAGTACGTTCATGAAAGACAGGGTTCTTGGCGATATGAAGGGCAGCTTGGCTATCACAATAGAGCTTTATAGATTGTGAATGAGAAATTCTGAGATAGTGCAGCAAGCTTTTCACCCATTTGAGTTCACATGTTGTAGTGGCCATAGAACGGTACTCAGCTTCAATAGAAGAGCAGGAAATGGTGTGTTGTTTCTTGGTCTTCCAAGAACTAGGTGAGTTACTTAAGAACACAAACCAATTGGTGAGGGATCTCCTAGTTAAGGGACAGCTAGCCCAGTCAGAGTCACACCACCCAAAAAGAGTCAAGTTGTTGTCCTTACGTAACACAATTCCTTGGCTCGGGTTCCCTTTCAAATAACGAACCACCCTTAGTGCAGTATGCCAGTGGTCTTGCTGTGGGTTTTGCATAAACTGAGACAAAGTATGAACACAATAAGACAACTCGGGTCTAGTAAAACATAGATAGATGAGGCGACCAACAAGGCGTCGGTATTGTTCAGGATGTGTAAGGGGCTGCCCGTCAGCAAGTGCCAAATGATGATTTTGCTCCAAAGGTGTAAAAACTGGTTTGGCACCTACGAGACCCATTTCACGGATAATGTCTAAGGCATATTTTCTTTGGCATAAGAAGATAACTATAGCAGATCGGGCCAGAGTGGCCCCAAGTCTTTCATATGAAAACAAGCATGCAAATATTTCTTAAATTGACCAATAGTAGCATGATCATTTCCAACAACTATAAGATCATCCACATACACTAAGACCACAATGTGAATACTTGGTTGCGCAAAACAAATAAAGAGTAATCTGACAAAGATTGTATGAAACCATAAGTCTTCAGTGCATGACATAGTTTGGCGAACCAACATCTAGGTGCTTGCTTGAGTCTGTATAGAGATTTCTTCAGTTTACAAACCATCCCAGGCTGAGAGACAGTGAAACCTGGTGGCAATTTCATGAAGACCTCTTCTTGTAAATCTCCATGTAAGAAGGCATTGTGAACGTCCATTTGATGCAGCTCCTAATTCCTTGCCGTAGCGACTGCTAACACCATTCTCACTGTCACCATTTTTGCGACAAGAGCAAAAGTCTCGGAATAATCAATCCCTTCAACTTGATGATTGCCGAGATATGTTGCAAATATATGGGACACTAATTGATTTGGTCACGCAATATATGGAATAGCAGAAGATATGCTAATTCGGTCAAGTCAATCACAAACAATCTAGCTATTTAAGTAGGAGCCATTTTTAGGAGATTTGTTCCAGATTATTGTTGCTATACTCATGTTGTAATTTTGCTATAATTAGGATTCTCTTACATGTATATATATGGATGTAAACTCAATCAATGGACGAAGGAGAATTTCCTTCTGCTACCAAGTTTGTTATGGTATCAGAGCCCAAAATGTCTAATACGCCAAACAATGAACATACTATGGCAGAAAATCGTGAGAATACTAAGGACCATGGGAAGCCCACTCGTTCCCCATATGATCTCAATTCGAACGACAGCCCTGGGAATATTATCACCCAGGTGCAACTCCGTGGTGAGAACTACGATGAGTGGGCTCGAGCCATGCAGACCTCCCTACATGCTAGACACAAGTGGGGATTTATTGATGGTGCTATCATGCGACCGGAAAAAGGAGCAGCCGAAATGGAGGATTGGTGGACTGTCCAACCCATGTTGGTGTCATGGATTCTAAACACCATAGAGCCTAGTTTGCGCTCTACAATCTCTTATATGGAGAATGCGCAAGATTTATGGGAAGACATTAGGGAAAGGTTCTCAATTGCTAATGGACCGTGTATACACCAGCTAAAGTCGGAGTTAACCGATTGTAAGCAAGGAGGATCGACAATGGTTGCATATTATGGTAGACTGAAAACACTGTGGGATGAGTTGGCAAATCATGAGCAGATACTAGTATGTGGATGTGGAGGCTGCACTTGTGATATCTCTTGCAAGTTGGAAACGCGCAGAGAAGACGAGAAGGTGCATCAGTTTCTCATGGCTTGGATGATGCAACATATGGCACTGTACGTTCCAATTTGTTGGCCTATGATCCTCTACCCTCTCTAAACAGGGTGTATTCAGCAGTGGTGCAAGAAGAATGTGTTAGAACGATTACTAGAACAAAGGAAGAAAGAGCTGAAGTTATGGGTCTTGCAACGCAAGTCAAAGGAAGAGGGCGTGGAAATGCAAGAGATAAGTCACAGATCTGCACCCACTGTAATAGACAAGGACATGATGCGGGAAGTTGTTTCCAGTTGATTGGATATCCTGACTGGTGGGGAGACAGATCCAAAAATGAAAGGAAAGCTATTGGAAAAGGGAAGTCACAGCAACGTGCTGATGGAGGATGCGGGAAAGGAGCAGCCTTGCGAGCTAACGTAGCACAAGCAAACATGCATGGAATGGACTCTGCATCCATTACATATGCTGACAAAGTTGGTCTTACTGGATTGATTGCTGACCAATGGCAAAAGCTAGTGGTCTTATTGAATAAAACTGATAGTGATGAGAAGATGACAGGTAAATACAAACATGCTTCATGGATCATTGATACTGGCGCCTCAAATCACATGACAGGAAATCTTAAAGAAATGAGTGATGTGTACAACATGAGTATAGCAACAATAATCTGCAACAAATCTCCCAAAAATGGCTCCTACTTAAATAGCCAGATTGTTTGTGATTGACTTGACCGAATCAGCATATCTTCTGCTATTCCATATATTGCGTGACCAAATCAGTTAGTGTCCCATATATTTGCAACATATCTCATTAATTATACATTATACATACATACATACATACATACATACATATATATATATATATATATATATAAAATTTTGTTACATATAATCAAATTTATATTAAATATTCTTTATTAAAAATATTATATTTATCTATATATTTTTATTTTGTTATAGAAATCACGTGAAACACATTAATAAAAATCTTGGAATGTGAGATTTAATTATATAAATTTAATGATATATAAAAATAATAATTATATAAATGATGTATAACTCAATAAAACATTGGAATGTGAAATTAACCTGATTGAACTTTGATATATAAATTTCAAATTAAATAATTAATAAAAAAATAAAAATATATAAAGTGTATATGTTTAATTTTTTAAAAACTAAAGTGTTAAAAAATAATTCAGAAACTAAAGTGAATGTATTTAATCTTTTAAAGACTAAAGTGTTAAAGAAAAATCTTTCGTAGACTAAAGTATATATATTTAATCTTTTAAGGATTAAAGTGTTAAAACAGAAATCTTTCAGGGACTAAGGCATAGATTTACTCTTTTATCTATCTACACTCTTATATAATTGCTTTAGATTTTTATTTCATTAACTACCCTTAAGCAATTTTAAAATTAAATATACTTTTATTACGCTTTATATTATTTTCTATTCCTAGTTCTTTTTTATTATAATTAATCTTTTTATAAGGCATAGCAGTAATTTTTTAAAATACTTTTACATAATAATATAATTTTCTATAAAATTGTAAATAAATTTTAGGCTTAAATATGTTTTTAGTCTCTTTTAAAAAAATTAGCTTTTAATTCCAATATTATATTTTTTGTCATCACTGTTCCAAATTTTTGTCCCTATAATTATTTTAGAATACAAATTTAATCCTAACAAATATAGAAAATTATATTTTTAATCCTTATAAATGTTTTAGCAATCTTCTTTTGGTTATAAATATCATCACTTAACAATACTACCTAAAGGCAAGAACCAAAAATATAATATTGAAAAAAAGAGGGACCATAAGCCAAATAAAAAAAATTAAACTGATCAAAACCAAAGCAACATATATTTATAGAAACTAAAAACATATTCAAGCCTAAATTTTATTTTCAAATCATGTGTTAAATAATCGTAAAATTGATTGTTTCAAATATCATCTAATAATTTACACTCCATATTATTTCAAAAAAATATGTTACTCTAACTACCATCATGCTTATTTAAAATATATTAATATTAAACTCATTATTAATTTAACCAAAGATAACTTTTGTTTCAAATGAACATTTTACAATTTAAAATATTATTTTAAACTCATGTTATTTTTCATAAGATTGTGCTATGATGATATTTGCATCAATTTGGGCACACCTCAACTAATTTAAGTTTATAGTGTGATAAAAGATAAATACATTCATATCAAGACTAAAAAGATATACAAAGACATTTGTTGGCTTCTTTACCAAACTGTCACTATTACAAAAACTATTTATCAATATGTCACACTTTTGAAACTATTTATCAAACTGCTCTTCTTTTGTTAACACTGGCTTTTTTCATTTTTTCCTAGGTCTATGTGGAGTCGCCATGGAGTTTGGAGATTCCATGTGGGTTCCTCTGCAGCTAAAACCATCATTTTAGTATTAATAACCTCAATTTTAGTATTAATATAGCTTAGAATTAACTTATATAACATACAGCATGAGAGTAGTTTTGTGTTAAATGGAAAACGAAAGGATATGATGATTAAAAATATAAAAAGCCCCATATATTGCTATAAGAGTAGCTTTTGTATTATGCTGAGTGGAACAAAAAATTAAAAATAAGATAGCCAAATTAAATCTTGTAACATAAATCAAATGTTAATACTAAAGTCCACATTAGATAAAGATTCCACTTAAAATTAATGAAAAATACATATAATATTCAAATATCAAAGAAATCCGATTTTACTAACTAATTGCAAGAATGGAAAACAAAAAAAAAAAGATCTTATTATACGAATTTTTTTTACATTTGAATATTATATATATTTTTCATTAATTTTAAGTGGAATCTTTATCTAATGTGGATTTTAGTATTTACATTTAGTTTATGTTACAAGATTTAATTTGGCTATCTTATTTTTAATTTTTTGTTCCACTTAGCACAACACAAAAAATACTTTCATAGTGTTATACAAGGTCTTTTTTTATCATCCTATTCTTTCTTTTTCCATTTAATATAAAGCTACTCTCATGGTGTATATTATATAAGTTAATTCTAAGCTATATTAATACTAAAATTGAGGTTCTTAATATTAAAATGGTGGTTTTAGCGACAGAGGGGATCACGTGGAATCGCCATTGCGTTTGTGGAATAGCCAAACACAATGGTGATTCCACATTGTTCCACATTGGAATCTCCAAACACAATGGTAATTTCACATATACTTAAGAAAAAATTAGAAAAAAAGCTAGCGTGGACGAAAGGGGAGCAATTGGGTAAATAGTTTCAAAATAATGACATATTGGCAAATAGTTTCTGTAACAGTGACGGTTTGATAAAAAAGCCAATATTCATTATAGTCTAATACCAACTAATTAACATAATTCTATTATATTTTTAAGATTTTTTTTTTTTTTTTTTGCTTTAGGAATTACTCATGTAATTATGAGATAAGGGTGGTGGCTAAGTACAGCCATATCTAAAATAGCAACTCTAGGATTCATTCCCCTAAATATTATAGATAAGTTTCCATTGTGACAAACCACTCTTGGGTTCTGTATAATTATATCAAAATATTATATATATTATTTTGCAGAAATTAAGGGAGTGGCTATTATCACTTCTGATTATCTATTGTCACCCCTATTCAATGAGATTTTGTTTAATTGTTCTAACATGTCCTTCATTCTCTTTCATAATTAAATTAAATAGTCTATTATTATTTCTACTTTTATTCACACCTGTTGTAAAAACAATAGTAAAGAGCATATAGAGAGAGAGAGAAAGAGATAGATAGATAGATAGATAAAGATTCTATTATTGATACCGTTAAAGATGTGTCATATATTAAGCACCTAAAAAGTTATTTATAACTAAAAGATGAGATATAATAAAAAATAAGATAATAGATTTTATCTAATCAAATCTTAGCAAAATTAAGATAAGAATATAGATATCTATATTTAAATAATATTTCACAGCAATACTTAAAATTATTGATATTAATCTTCAAATTTTCTGTTTCCGTAATATTTTATTATATGAAAGTCTTTTTATTTTTGACTCATTTTTTTCATAAAACATATTAAATTTATATTTTTATATAAACACATCAAATATACTTATGTAACAAATTGATTTTCTTAATCTTAAACATGGTTTTTAAATGGAATTAAGTTTTTTACTCCACATGAATTTCTTTAAGCATAATAGTAGTTTTATATTTTTTAGGGCAAATTTCAATAATCTCCCCATGGCCATCTTATTACTTATCCCATCCTTGTTTTCAAAATTACACTCGACTCACTTGAAACGAACCATGTTGGCTTCTAATAACACAATTTATTAAATTTCCAATTTGGGTCATACTTCGGTGCAAATGCTGAAAAATTTGCACCGGTGTAAATCTGACATGACGCAACAACCAGAAGCCATGTGGCAAGGCATATGGTACACTTTAGTGTTCGTCTTTCACGGTAAATGCCTCTTCTTTTTCCACTGCACACACCTCGCCGGAACAGATCTATTGCTCCCCGTAATTTTTCTGCAACGATTTCCTCGAATCGAAGATATTTCTCACAAGACGAACCTCTTTCCTTCCAAAATGCATTTCACGGTTTTTCTTTTTCCCCTCAACTTGTTCGATTTATGCTTTCTATCCTCGAATTTGCAATCTATTGGGGGGGTTTTTTTTTTTTGTTTAATTGTTGGTGCGTGAAATAATCAATAATCCAAATCAACCTTCTCTTGCAGTGGCCCGATTTCAGCTCTGAGGTTGGTTTCTCTGGCCACCCAAACCTCGTCAACTCTGTCAAAATCCTCCACAGCAACCACGATTCCGTTCCCCCTTTCTCCTCCATGATAGCTGCTGCCTCAAGTTCGAATTGGGTTTGGCCGCACATCCATCACTGCACTAGCCGGGAACGAAGAGGGAGGCGGCCATGGATATTGCTAGTTGCATGTCCATGGGTGCCCTACTCACTACCGCGGCCATGGTGATGCTAAACAAAGCACAGTGCCACAACGTGAAGGCCATAGGGCGAAAGCAAGGCAGCGGTAGGTCCCGAACCCGAAGACAAAGATGATGAGGCATGGCGGTGGCGCAGCTTGGACGATGGTGGCTATGCGATCGCAAGCTTGTTTGATGGAGCAATGATGGTGAACGGTAGCGAGGCAAAAGCGTGGTGGCGTAGTGTCGTTGTCTAGTGGTTGCGGGCTACTTGGGCAGGAAGATGGACAGTAGGGCGAGCGGTGTTGGTTGCTACTGCCGTTGAGCACTATTCTGTTTTTGATATATATTAATTTTTAAATGTTTGTAATTTTTGGCGGGGTTTGACTTGTAGTTTCTCGTTGCAGTTTCAATTTATGATTTTTTTTTTTATTTTAGTAAAATCCCATTTTAATGCCTATGAAAATGGTAGGAGACAAATAGTACCTAAAGATTTAAAAGTTTAACAATAATCTCTTGTCATTTAAAAAAAAAGGACATGTTAGTTTATATGTAAATTTATTGTTACCACACTTAACGAAAAAGCATACATGGCACGTTCAGTGTTCAAGTTTCAAGTTTCTTGTCTGGGTTTCGAGTTCCATTTCATTTACCTTTAAAAATTACTCTCTCAGAGTTTCAAGTTTCGAATTCAACAAAATAGAGAGTTGAGTTCAACCAAAAAAGGTTTGAGTAAGTTTAATGATGTTGTTTTGATGAGAGAAGAGTTTTTAATGGAGAATTAATGTACCATATATGCTTATCCGTTAAATGTAATAATGACGAGTTCATAGATGGATTAACATGTCCCTTTTTTTGAATGATAAGGAATTATTGTTAGACTTCTAAATTTTGAGGGATTATTTTGTCTCCCGTCATTTTTGCTAAAGACTAAAATGGAGTTTTACTCCTTTTTTTATTTTTTTGGGCAAGGTTTTCTGGTTTTATTCTAGTTTAATTGATAGTTGAGGGTATGAGTTTCGACAATGGTGGTTGTCTGCCGTATTAGATTGAAGTTGTATGGCTATTGTGTTTTGAAGCATGTGTTTTGCATTTACTTTGTTATTATAGATTCATTTGGTTTAGGTTGTCTTATTCAAATTTATACGATTTGATTTAATTTGATTAATTGGTTATTGCTTAGTTGAAAGAAGGGGAAGAAGACTTGGATTTGTACCGATCATATAAAAGTGGCATTCAATTATGGGTATAAAAGTTATTTTACATATTTTTAATTTTTTAAATTAATTTTTATGTTATCAAATCGTGATCATTTTGAGATGTCACTGTATTGACTTTTAAGCAGAAAGAATCGAGAAAAATGGTTAATCTTAAGAATATTTTATATGAATTGTAAAATTTAAAATATAAAATTATGTAATTTTTTTAAATAATTATATAACTTTTAAATAATTTTTAATTTTAATTATCCAGCCAAAATTTATTCCTTTCACTTATAATAAACCACTCCTCTTCCTTGACCCACTCCTTTTAAACAATTAGGAGAGTTACCATATAATTTTAAAATCTAGCAAGTGACAAATATAATATCAGGTAAATCGTCGGAATTTATCCTTATAAAAAGTACAATAAACCATAGCTTAATTCACTAAATCTAGATTCTAGATGAAACAACTATGTATAGCTTTGTGCAATTGCGAAAGCATTATTCTATTGCCTGAAACTCATGATTTCTTGAAGAGTAAAATTAACCTAAAATAAGAAATGCTAGGAAATAAAGACATTGGTTGAGTGAAGTTTAAAGCAGAAAGTTATATGCACAAGCAGGCGAGTTTCCCACCATAAATCTAGTACGATATATCGATTTTTACAGAATGTTTAATTGTAGAACTTTGGCACCACAAAATTGGCAAAAGATGGCACGCTAGCCCCCAGAAACAACAAGTGGGGAGCAAAATAAATTAGATAAATAAAAGCAGAAATTCCTGAATTTGCTATTATCTTAACCGATGAACATATGCTACCCTTGACAGTAATTTACATACTCTTGGTATCCTCTTTTGATGGAGGAAGTGTTCCAAAAACTCTGTCCCATAGTGACGAAGTAATCCCAAAGCCTTTATTCTGGATCCGAAAGTGGTGATTCAAGTGGTACCTCTGCAGAATAATGAAGGAATAATGATTTGGCTTTTACGGCTTACTATATTGAGATAATTGCTAGTATGTGATACAGTCACAGCAAGTTGCACTCTCACAAGACAACGGATAGGAGAAAATGAAGAATATTCGACTGAGGACTTGCAATTAAATCTTCCATTTACACGTGACTTAAATCCTTAACACAAACAACCCCTATGCAGGTGGAGCAATGAGTGCTAATTAATTGTCATCCACAGTTAAAGGAGGGCAGTGTTTTTACCTTGAGATTTTGGGGCAACTCAGTCTTTGGCTGGCCATGGTGCAGGTAATAATGGGTACAATCATACATCACATAACCCAACAGACCACCTCCAAACAAAGCAGGAGCAGTTGAAGGAGTGGATATGAGCTTAACCAAGTTCCAGAACTGGACATGGCAAATAAAATATTAACATCACTTGATGGAACCTTAAACCATGGGTATAGAAATTATTAGGTCTAAATCTTTCCAATATTGAATGTCTGTATTGCAGACTAATCAAATCATTTTATAAAATGTCAAAAAATATGTCATTTTTAAAGAAAGTTTGTTAATAGTTCTGCCATGAGGATATCCTATCTGCTACTCTTGTACTTCACTAGTCTCTTCTCTTGTACTTCAGGGCAAATAATTTTGAGACATAAACATAAATACCATTTTTTTTTTTATCAGCGAATATAGTATGTGCAAATGCAGTATATAATATGGCATAAAGGAGATACCGGAAACAATAATATAGCTGTTGCAGCCGGGGGGAAAACAAGTCTCAAGCCATCCATGGGGTGCTTATGGTGGCAGCCATGGAGAAGATAATGCATGGTATTTCCCCTAAAGCACCATTTAAAAAGAGAAAATAAACTTTCAGCATTGTTCATACCAATAAGTCGTTAATCTAAGTGGATATCAGTAAAGACAACTACAAGCAAATATAACCACATGTTTCATAATATGGAGAGAGAGAGAGAGAGAGAGAGAGAGAGCTAACCAGTAGGTCTTTGTTTTGATGTGAAAAAGAAATCGGTGCAATGTGTACTCAAGCAATGTCCAAACAAAAATGCCAATAACCACAAAGAGAGCTACATGAGGACAACTGAGGCCCATTCGTACAGAGTTATAAATAGACCAACATACAACTGGAAGCCAAATGACTGGTATTGCCCACCAGACTGTGCGTGTCAAGAACTGTTCCAAGTAGTAACAAGTCAACATGAATTTTCTAAATGTATAATCAGAACATAACATTTAAAATTTTAAATCTTCATTTGTTTATAATGCAGTCAATGCTAGAAGGATTGACGTTAGGATCATAATCTTCAATTTTCTTGCAACATGCCAATCAAGCTCAAAGGAAAATTTTACTGTAAAACCAGCTATAATAAATGTTAGGCAGTGCCAGTGAAGTATCAACAAGGGCAAAAAAGCAAGTTTAGCTGAGATGGGAGTGCTGAGGTGGACAATTAGAAAACTGGAAATACAAGAAAATATAAGATTAGGAGTGAACATGTCAAGGAGAAACTTGGAATAGCAACTAATAAGGACAAGATGACAGAAAGTAGTCAAGTTAAAAACTTTACCCAAGAAAAGAATCAGGAGAAAGCATTGAAAAAAAAGACCTTGCCCTAAATGATTTTACTAAAATTTGGTTTTTGATAAAGCCAATGGGGATTTGAATTTTCTAAAGTGAGGATAGTCGTAAAGTGAAAAAGTGAAATGTCATTCACCCTTGCTCATTTTGGTGGGACCCATAGTTCCACACATAATGGAAATTATTGATTCAAGGGTTAATAGTCCCTCACTTTCTCACTTTACACCCATCCTCACTTTAGAGGATCCTTATCCAGCCAATGGCATAAATTGGTCCATCTAGCCAACCCCATCTACTGAGATAAGGCTTGGTTGATGTGGTTGCAGTTAAACGATATACCTCCACAAAATCATTTTCAAAGAATCGGGGGCCTTCCTTGCTAACAATGGGCTGGTGAACCCACTCTTGATAAGCTTCTCCAAGATGTCCAACCTGCAGAACATTAAAATTTAGTCAAGTTCAATCAAAGATTATGCAAACTATCTACTTGCTATCTCCACCTAAGTTCACACAGAAACAGAAATGAAACCTATATGAAAATTGAGCTCTATTGCAACACAGGGCATGGAGAACGTGTATGAAACATCTTGAAGGATTGTGCCTGTACCTGGAAAACAAGAGGCTTATTCAAATCAACTACAGAGTTCTGAGCAACCATCTTGGGACTGAAGCTGGAGACAAGGGGGAAAAAAGTGTTAACAGGAAGCAAGTTTAATAATAAAAACAATAGCTAAACCACAAAAAAAAAAAAAAAGCTTTGCAAAAACATAATAAGCAGCATTCACTACATGGGTTAGGAGACCTTGCTTGTTAGGTATTGAGTTTGACCTTTCTTGTTAAGAAAAGGTTAGGAACAGAAGTTGTCAATAAGACTATATATATATATATATATATAGTCAGATCAGAGTCATCAGAAGCTATGGAAAACAGAGGAGGAAACGACAAAACAATCCAGTAGTAATAATCTTCTTGTGTTATGCTACATTTCAGAAAGGGTTCAAAGTTTTCATTGCTTCAGGCCGAAGCTTATGAAATCTTTTCGCCAATCATACTTCCATGCCACAGACTTGCAAACTTAAATGATAAGATGCACCACTTTTATGAGAGAAGGAAGGAAAAAAAAAAGAAAAAAAAAAAAAAGAAAAGAAAGAGCAAACATTCCAATTCCCATAACACCCCCATAGAGACCACAATTTCACAAAAAAACAACCATAGTCATTTTCATCCAACCAAAAATGCCAAACTCCTCAGCATCATCAACATCAAACAAAAAGGCCAGCAATGATTTCACATGCAATATGCCGCAAAACTTCACCAGCATTTTAAAACCCGTGAACGAAGTAAATAAATAAATACAACCCCCAACAAGCTTCTTTTTCCCCCTTTCCTTAACCCTCATCATATCTTGTGGTACGGACAGCTTTAGAGAAACAAATCCCCAAAATTCACACCTCTCTGCGACTATGCCAACACAAAACAGAAACCTAAGCTGAAATCCGCAAACAGATCCACAATGCCACTAAATTGGCACGTAATTACAAATCAAAATTCAGACCAAATTAGACTCCCAAAACCTCAAAATAAAAATTCAAATGAAAAAAAAAACAGAAATTTACTATAAAACCGTTCCAAGCAGAGAGACCTAGCACATGACACTGCATCAAACGAGAAAAAAAAATTCTTTCGGAATGCATTGAAAACACAGATTTGCTATGCTGGAACAAAGGGCGAAGCATAGATCTAGAAATTGCAACTGAATCGAAGAGGAACGGACCGAATAGAAAGCAATGCGGTTTAAGATCAAAGTGAAATCAAAGAGGTTACGATTCTCTGTTTGCGAAGAAGAGCCACGCCGTCAAGCACCTTCGCGTTCACTGCACCGTGGCTTCTTCACTTCTTCTGCTTCCGCTTCTTTAGCTTGAACTATTATTGTGCTGCTGTTACGGCTTATTATAGAGCACACAGAAGGTTGGGCAGTGTTTGGGGTGATAGGGAATTTTATGGGCTTTGTGAGGACAGTCGATCTGGACCGTCCGTTTCGAAGGTATCAATCAGCGAATATCTGTTATCGCGTTGGATTCTAGCCGCTAACAGGCTGGCACTTTGAGAGGGGTGGGGATCTGCTAAGTTGAGCGCTCACGTGAGGGTGTTGGCGAAAAGGCAACGGGCTTTTGCGATTGGTGGGGGGAGAATCGCGTTCTCGAAACGTTAGTTACGCCATTTTGCTTGGTGGGACCAGGCGAATCTCGAGAGGTCAATGTTACGACGTGAGATATCTCAAACGTATGCGTCCTAAGAATAAATTTTAAGTTTGAATTATTTAAGACTTTAATTATTATATATTAATAGTATAAAATAATTTTATATTATTAATTAATAAAAATAATAAAAATATCAACTCATATAAATAATTATCTATTATAATAAAAATAATAAATTATAATAAATTTTTTATTATAATAAATAATTATTTATATAAATTAATATTTTTTATTATTTTTATTAATTAATAATATAAAATTATTTTATATAATTAATATATTTAAATTAAATTTATTATTTAATTTATACTATTATATAAAAATCTTGAAATATTTTAATTACCTTTTGATTGTAATTTTATTTTTTATTTTATTTTTATCTATTTTCTTAAACCTCCTATAATAACTCTTATAATTTTTTACATTAAAAATATCTTCTTCAACTTCTTTTTTATTGACATATACTTTCATATCTGTCAATTTGCTAGTATTGATAGACCTGCTGGGGTGGGAAGTGGAGGAGCAACACGTGTGGATTAGAAGGACAAAATGGACAATAAATGGAAATCTTAGTGAGGTGCATGACCAAAAGTGGGGCTGGCAGGGAGTAGTGAGAAAAAGAAGTATTCTGCTGTGGAAAAAGAAAATTAATAATATTATTTATACTTATTTTTTAAATATATATATAAAATGATAAGCCTATCATTTTTTTGTTTTAATATTTATTATCTTATGTTTTTCCCTTTTTTTTATTTACAATGAGTATAAAAAATTAATATACATAACATTTTTCAAAGGGAATATAACATAGAAGGATAGGGAGAGCCAGAGGAATTTTGGGTATCATTTTTGGTGGGAAAGGTGGCTCAGGCCGTTTGGCAGAAAGTCATAGTGCTTGGGTCGGTTTATCATGGACCATGTACGACAAGGTTTATGGCTGATCTTTGTACACTTAATTGTTGGATGGAGTTAAAAAGAAATTAACAGTCATAATCCTACACCGTCAACTCAGAGTATATTTGGATTAACTTTAGAGATAATTATTTTTAAAAAAAATATTTTTAAAAGAATTAATTTATATTTGATTTAATTTGAGTATATTAAAAATAAGTATAAGAGAATAATTTTTATTTAAATAGGATAAAGTAAAATTACTTTTGACTGTTGATATGAGAGTAATAATAAGATTTTCTCTTAAAAGGATTTTTCTTAAAATGAAAAATAACTTTACGGATACCTCTCAAAATACCTTTTGGAATTCCAAAAGTAAATTTTAAAAAAGAAAATTACAATTCAAACACACTATGTATTTTCATTCTTATATTAATAAAAAAAATTTTAAGGGCCTCAAAATGCAATCCAAATAGGCTCATGATAGATAGGTAAAAGATATAAACCCAATTTTTTAAATCCTTGTACACCTGTAAATTCTATTATTTAAACTCTTAATACATCACAAAAAAACCCTTAATAACAATATTGTAGGTAAAATTCACATGGGAATCTCATTTCACTCCAAATATGACTAAACATCTTTACCAATAAGTTGTTAGACAGCTTGGTTCAATGAGAGTATAAGTGCAAATTTAGAGAAATACAATTGTTAGAAGGGGAAAAAATCATAAATACTCCATTTTCGAAAGAAATCCATTATTTCATACCTAACACTAAAAGATAAAAAAGTGTTGGCCCCATCATCATCATTCCTTCCCTTTTTTGTCTCTCTCCACTCCAAATTTCATTTCCCTTTCCAAAATTGCGAGAATAGTGTCTCAATTATCAAAATAACTAAGCACATTTTAGTCTAATTAAAACGCATTTAAAATTTAAAATAACAAATCGTATTTTCTATTTAATGTGTTATAATACAAGTATATTCATTAGAATAATATTAAAATGAGATCATGAACATATGGTATTAAAGTGAAATACTATACTAAGACGGAATATAACTGCAACAAAATCAAAGTGATTTTTTTCCTAAAGCAAATCAAGACGACATTATCGATGAACGGACACAAATTATACTAGCTTCACCTATAAAATGCATGTACACACAGTGAGACTAAGTAGAACACACATCATCACGCTATTACACCGAGAAAATTAGACTTCATCACTAGTCAACGAAACATGGATAGGTCTTTGATTAAGTTTGGTTTCTTTGTCATCCTCTTGGTATTTGCTTCAGGTAATATTTTTAGGGGGGGTATAAGCTTCATGGAATTCTACATTTATAGAACATTCACATTATCCCCTAGCATATCATCGTATCTAGATTTCTCCATTTTCTTATTTCATTTAAATTCTCCATGCTTTCGTAGATAATGGATGCTTTGCATAGTTGTCGATTCACTTGTTTGTTTTAGATAATTTCAACACAAACGTGTGTTTGCATACTTTCTAGCATAGTTCACCCAAAACTTATTACTTCCTTTCAAACGTTAATACGTTTTGAAATTTAAATCAGAACATATAGGTTATTGGTAAAAACAAAACAAATTTTTTTTAGTCAGTATCTGTACGCAATATTGTGTTTAAAATGATAAAACTATAAAAATTTATTTGATTTGGATCAAATTAAATTGGAAACTAAATTTTTATATTTGGAATTCAGTGTAAAGATCAGTATTTAAAGTTTAAACTTGGTCGCCATATTATACTATATAGTTATACACTCCTGCAACATTGTCGTATATATCGATATTATAATACATACCAGCTTGCTGAGCTGTTATAATTAGAAAATGGAGTGCATTTTCAGGTTTGAAGTTTGAAGGTGAAGATCCAAACGCAGAAACTGATCAGAATGTACCGTGCCAACATAACTATCAGTGCCCTGGCTGTCCTTGCATTAGGGGTTACTGTCAATGTGACCTACAAGAAGAAGGTTCAGATTCCATGGCAGATGTCCAAAAAGGACTCCCTTGACAAAATTGTTCCTAATTCTGGGCCTGCTGTTTGTTGTTACAATAGTAATTAATAAATGCCATGGCTGGTTTTATGAGTGGAAACTTGCAAAATATGTGCTATTAATACAATAATTTCATTGATATGGTTATTTATTTATTTATTATTTTTTCATTTGCGTGTTGGTATTTATTCTCATAATATTTGTCATTTTAGGTAAATTTTTTGGTTCAATTAATTTATCATTTTCGCATTTCTATAAATAATTTATTATAAAGTTTTCAATTATACCTTCCACACAATTTTAAGCACAATAAATAATGATATATTAATACAATAAATTAGTTATTAAATAAGGATGCTTTGGTAAATATTTTTATAATAAACCCTTGATTTTTGGTTTCTTAATACACATGTAATTGACTAAAATGACAGATATTATAAATCTGAGGGAGTAATTGTTAATTCTTTTCATAATGTATAAATAACCAAGATACATGAACATTGAAAAATAGCTGGCAAGTGTTAGTTCACCTAGTTGAACTTTCGCCCATATATTATTATAAGACCTGATTTGGTAGTATTTTCTGAGAGGGTGCTTCTGCTTATGAAATGTATAAGAAATTTTTTTCTGTTTGATAAATAAAAAAAGAAATTGGGATATTTTTTCTCTTGACTTCTACAAGTTAGGAATGCTCTTGAGAGCTTTCATGGAGTATTTTTCAGAATTAACTTGTACTCTATAAAATTTAAAAGACTAATATATAATCTTTTTCTCTTTAATAATAGTGGAAAAAGAAATTATTCTTTTTAATACTTATATTTATTATATTTATTTTAAATTTTAAGAGCAATTTATCAAATGCTATTTTTGTGGGTTCTATTTATTGAGAGCAATTTTTATATTATTTTACCAAATAATATTAATATAACTTTTTAAAAGTAACTTTTAGAGAGTATAAAGAGCTCAACAGGTCTAAAAAGTAATAACAATATCAAACCAAACCTAACTTGAGTTTAATTTCTAGGATTCCCCATTGATGGTTAATCTATGAGTATCAAGGTAAGTGCTTGACGAATTTGAAAGCATACATTGACCTTGGATATGGATAAGTTATCCCCTTAACCTAAACTTTAGTTAATAAAAAAAAATGAACAATAAAAAATAATAATCACAACTTGATTTGATTAGATCGCACGAATTAACGAGTTTCGAAATTACAATATATTTTCTTGTAATCTAAGCTTAAAATAATCAATAAATTTTCAATGCATTGTATAGATGTTTTGAAATATAAGTTAAATTTAAAATGAGATTAATTAAGGGTGCCTTGAATTGCTCTACTTATAACATTTTTAAACTTTTCGATAATCAAAAATCATTTTGCAATCGTTTGGACCAAATTGATTGTACAATTTATCACTTTTTGAGAAGTTATTTTAAATTTTTTGGGACATTGACATATCAAATTTTTCAAAAAAGTTTCTTGCATAGTTTTCTAGAAATGAGTATTAGAAATTTTAAACAAGTATTTCTATTACTGCATATCCAAATACAAAATAATTTAGTTATAAATTATTTTTCATACAAAACCTCTTCAGAAACTCGTTTTACAAAAGGCCTTAATTAAACTATTTACCCAAGTAGGATCTAATTTTGATACACTAATATTATTAGTGTAAAAGATTTTAGAGTATTATCCAATCATATAACTATACGTGTGACTACTGAGATAATGATTATAGTAGTCAAATATCTTTGTTGATGTAATAATATATAGTTAGATGACTATATAAAAAAACTTTCATACAGATAATAAATCAACATTAATTTAAGTAACTAATTAAAATCGCACTATAATACCCTAGTTAAGACTCATGGGAGTTGTCAGTTTTTTGTCCTTTCAAAGATCCTCGCGAAAGTTTTAAGTCTGAATTCTATGCCTCATTGGAAGGCTATATGATCGGGTGATTTTCATGAGATCAAAAGTCCCAGTAATTATTTCTTAAATATCAAAAAATTGAAGAGCGGATTTTAATGAAATTTAGGAAGTTATTTACTCTTCCATTTTTTAGCTTGAAAGTTTAAGAAAAATGCAAGTTTCCAAAAAATCCAGAAGTTGAATTTTGATACTTTAGGATTTTAATTTTTCTGATATTTTTATTGAATTCAAATGGGGGTAATCCCTTATTTATATTTATGTTTTAAAGTTAATGGAGATTAACTTAAAATTAATAAATATAAACAAGTATGTAAGAGTTTGGCCTGAGTGGCATTGGAGATCATAAAGAGAAGAAAACTGAAATTTGGGACTTAGTAGTTGCACTCAAGCATAACCCTTTATGCTCCAGCGCAATCCCTGATCAGAGTAATGGAAGATTCTAGAGTCGAGCGTGGTAACTGCGATCTAGCATGACTAGGTGGGCGTGCAAAATTAAAAAAGGACTAAGAGCCCCATTTTGTCACCTCTCTCTCCTTCTCATTTTCTCTCTCTCTAGAATTATCTTTGTTGGGTATTTTTACTATCTTATCTCCTTCCTATAGTACCTTTCTTCCTTACCCAACCCTTATTAGCTATGTTCATAGCCCTTTTATCAATTGAAATCTTTGTTTTGCAAGTCAAGGAAAGCTCTAGGAACTCCTAGGAGGAGATTTAGACTTCCCACCTCATTCTTCTTCGTTCTTTGGTACTTAGAGTTGATTTTTAAGCTTAAAATTCTTTCTATGTCAAGACTTTAAAAAAGTTTTCCCAAAGAATTAGTTCTTAGGCTAGAATCTAGAGTCTTAGAGTCCTAAATCTCGAGATTTTTCAGGTTTAAAGGTAATTTAAGTTAATCTTTTACCTCTATGGTTAAGGTTTAGTTATATTATCATGTTATGGTGTCAGATCTATTCCTAGAGGATTGGCCCGGTGATTTCGCCAAAGAGCTCCCACCTTTCTAGTCAGAGTACTATGAGTAGACAGTTTGTCTATTGTAGATTTTTAAATAGATATAAATATAAAGTTTATATATGTTATGTATGTATATTTTATATATTATATGAATTTACCAAGGAAGCTAGATAGTAAAACGAGGGGTTAAGAATTTAGTTTTCCCTATAACGGAAAAGCTATTGGACAAAAATGATCGTATGCCATAGATTTTATGAAAAGTGCATGGGATCCACTTGTTTGTGTTATAGTTTCTAATTTAATTCGAAATTATTATAATTTATGAGGTTATTAGCTATTCACATGAGGAAAAGGAATAATTTTCTAGCTATGCTATATTAAAAGAATTTTGAGCCATGTTCATTAAAGGAAAGAAAATTGAGAAACTAGTTTTCTAAAATTGAGAAACTAGTTTTCTAGAACTGAGTAAAAAGGGATTTTTTTAAAATAAAAGATGAAAATTATATTCAGTAAGAAGAAGTGAGTTTTGTGGGATGAGTCATTCATAGAACCGTAGCTAACGACAGTAGACGTTAGACTTAGTATAACTCATATGAACCCCAGCTAGCAAAGAAGGTGCTAAATTGATGTGTTAAGCCGACATGATCGGCTTGTGATTTCACTGAGAGCTGGCCATTGATGCCACTCATGGCGATAAAACAGGAATTCTACGGTCAAAATCTCCCACCAGCTATTTTATATAGTACAAAATAAGTATAGGAGGACTATATCTCCAACTATTTTATAATACTTGCATGAGGAATATACCTCCAGTGGTTTTACATGATTTAAGATGAGTTTTACTCTAGATATGTTATATGGCAATATTGATTCCAGATGCCCTATATGGCAAGTACATTCTTAGTCATTTATATGTTGAATAAATATTTTTGGTTGTTTTTCAGAAAACAAGAGGACTATTCCTTCAAGTATTATCATACAAAAGCTATATTTTCAATGACCTGGCTGGCATATATTTTAGAAATGAGTATGTTCCTAGACGACTATATGATGGATATATTTCCATTAGATTTCCCGAAAAGTATTATATGTATTTTGGCTTCGTTTATTGCTAGTTATGGGTAAACTATCTCTTACTAAGTTGTAACTCACCCAATTGCCTCCTCATGTTTCAAATACCAAGATAAGTTAAAATTCAATTGCTTGAGCTTAGTAGATTGCTACCAGATACCCTCCAGTGAGCCCAACGCTTAAGTGGGGCTTTTTCCTATAATCAGATGTATTATGTTATGTGGTCTACTGCTTCATTGAACTATAGATAGGGTCCCAAACTGTGATAGTTATGATCTTATTTGTATTGAACCCTGTCAATTTTTCAGCAAAGTTTTAGTTGAGACATGCACAAAAACACAATATTTGCGCAGTGGGGAGAATTGCATATTTGTTTTGAGCTAAAGCCACATTGACCCCAATCTTTGCGTGCATGAGGCCACTTTCTTTGTAGGTTTTTATAAATCTCAAAAATTGTTTTGATATAGAAATACTTTAGAAAACTTTGCTCTAAGCAATGTGGAATATAACCTTTTGAAATATCTGACAAGATTTAAAATTTATTAGTAATAAGGGAAATGCATACAAGAATTTTTCAGCAAATGAAGTTAAAATTTTGGTTTGTGAAGTTTTATATAACTACTTTTCCGTGTAATAATATCTTTTATATTTTTTTGGTGGATTATCATTCTTAATTTATACAAGAGTGATTATTATACGAACATTTTTTTGTCATACATATTATTAAAGTTCTATCTCAATAAGACTACAAATATCTTGTTAATTATGACTTTTTATATTTGAACTCAAGTCATAAAATTGCTACAAGATTTAAAAAATTGACTAAAATACTCTTTTTTGTCGTATAAATTGTTCATACAATTTTGGATTAGAGATGGTGGTTAAGTAAAACTTTTTTTCAAAATGGTGACTCTATTAGAAGTGTTCTTGGCTAGCCATCCCGGTTATATGTCTCAACCTAATTCTTATTGGGTTGGGTTCGATTTTTCATATTTTGACTAAATTTAAGCCAAAGTAAAACTAAAATGTTGGCATTTAAGACAAAGTCTCACATCGAGTGTGAGTAAAAACTTTATAAGAGGTTTGACTTGTAAATAAGACCTTTGGTATTTTGGTTTCGACATCCTCTAGCAGCGGGAGTGATTAAGTTATATGAGTAGTTTTTAGGAGCTATTTATATGATAATCTTTTGCAAGAATGATTTGCATCTTTACCCCTACAAAAATTGTGGATAGTGAAAGATTTTGAAACCTCTTATAGGAGTTGTGGATGTAAGTTGAGAATAACCAAACCATGTTAAATATTGTGTTTTCGTGGAAGGGTGTATTAAGAATTAGTTGTCTAAATGTTGTGTGTCCATTGTTGATGTCTCTGGGCCAGAGAATGAAAACCAGCTCAAGTGGTGGATGGTGGCGCAGAGGAATCTCCGGCGATCAAGGTGGCTGATGGTCCTGTGAATGACTCTCATTTAATGCAAATAAATGGTCCATCTAATGATTCCTTCGATATTGGGTTGAATAATAATAGGCACTTGGGAATTGAAAGGTGCAATGTAGGTGGAACAATTGATGCCATTGTGGCCTTGTGGAGAACCAGGCGTTAGCGGGTAATAGCTCAAAAATTGGTGACAAAGTCAGAAGAAACAAGGACGCTAGCGGTGGTGCAGTTTTGAACGTTCAGAAGGAAGTGGAAGGATCCTTAAATGTCAATTATGAAGAGAGTAA
Organism: Pterocarpus macrocarpus; assembly: GCA_031439585.1. Taxonomy (NCBI): domain Eukaryota; kingdom Viridiplantae; phylum Streptophyta; class Magnoliopsida; order Fabales; family Fabaceae; genus Pterocarpus; species Pterocarpus macrocarpus. The sequence goes on along the minus strand of CM062522.1, from coordinate 12,980,438 downwards.
TCATATATCTTCCTAGGAGAATTGTTTTTCTTTTTTAATCATTTTTCTTATGAAAATGTGTTGAATGTTCATTAACCAGTTAGAGATTGTAGGATCTCTATCTTCGGCCCACAACATCATGAGTCGCTGGTTCCTACTGTGCGAAGTTCCGTTGTTCTCACGACCAAAAACCAAAAAAAAACAAAAAACAAAATAATGTTCCGCTATTCTCGAAGTGCATGAAGCGAAACTGGATAATGAGGATGTGCTGCAGGTGATAAATAAGGATGATAACATTATGGAACAAATCGGTAGACAACCTTGATGTTGGCCCAGGTTTTGATACGTAAAGAGAGATATCAAAGGTAGTTCGTTTTCAAATTGAGAATGAAGATGGGGTCTAGAGAATCAAGAGGAGCAGTTGGGTGGTTTAGAAATTGATTTTGAAGAAGAAGCTTTGGAGGAAGCCAGAAAATCATGGGAGCTGGGGAAAATGTTAGTTCTCTCTCTTCTTCTTCAAACGATATCAATGTCATCTAGGCTATGACGAAGGATCACAAGCATGAAAAAGGGAAGAAGAATTTAAATTTGGGGGCTAGAAAATGTGGAAAAAAAGAAAGGAAAGACTAAGAATTAACCTTTTGCTTGTTTCAAGAGAAAAAGGAGATAAAGAAGTAGGGGAGGAAAGAAAATGAGGAGATTTTGAGATTTTCTTCTACTTGGATATGAGAACAAAATAGAAGAGAAAGAAAATATTAGTGGTGAGATTCACAAAAATTTTTTCTCCCCATAATAGGTGAGAAAATTAAAGAAAGAGAGAGAGATATTTTATATAAAATTATTATTATATCCCATATATAAATGCAAGAAAATATTTATATTATATTATATAGAATAAAAAAATAATTTAATATAAATACATTTTTTTTCTATTTATTTTTCTCTCCAATCAAGCAAAAAAGTTTTTTCATTTTCTTTCTTTTTATTTTTTCTTTATCCAAACAATAGGAGAGAGAATGAACTTTTCTCTTTATTTTTTTTCTTTTTATTTTCTTTTTTCCCATTTTCTCCTATCATCTAAGCAAAGGGAAAGAGATTGACATTTGCGGGTAATGCTGAATCAAACTTGGAAGTGGTGCGAAGGGTTTGAGGGTGTGTTGTTTTTTTTTTCTACCCTTGTTTTCTGGGTTTTTTTTGGTCTGAAAAGCTGAATTACAAACACAAAGAAAGCCCAACTTTGTTTTCTGGGTTGTATGTTTTGTTTTAGGAAGACTAGTTTATTAGGCCTCCTTGTTGGTGCTTTCTTTTTGCTTTGTGGGGGATTTTTTTTGCTTTGTTTCTTTTAGTGATGTTGTCTTGTTGCTGCGCTCTTTTTTAAAAGTCCTGAGGCTTATTCAATAATTATTCCATGGAATTCTTCATTTATAGAACTTTCACATTATCCTCAAGCATATCATCGAATTTAGATTCCTACATTTTCTTATTTCATTTAAAATCCCCATGGTTTTGTAGATCATGGATTTTTTGCATAGTTGTCGATTCACTTATTACTTGTTTGTTTCAGATAATTTCAACACAATTGCGTGTGTTTGCATAACAAACAGGTTATTAGTAAAGACAAAATAAAATTCCGTTTAGTCAATATCGGTATGCAATGTTGTGTTTGAAATGATTAAACTAATAAAATTATTTGAATTAAATTGAATTAAAATAAAAATTAATTTTTTATATCTGGAATTCATTGTAAAAAATAGTTTTTAAATTTATTTGGAATGAATTTTCATTTTAGAGCACCTCAAAGATAGATGGAATCGAATCAACTATTAAAGATTTAAGAAATTCAAGATATGTTTAGTGAAAATAGATACAAATAAAAACATATTTATCAAAATAAATTTATAAAGAAATTTATCAAATCAACTACATATTTTCTTTTGAATCAAAACCTCATTTTCCTCTTATCTAAAGAAATTTATAATTTAGGATAATTTTGTAATTTTATTTCATTTACATTAATTACTAATTTGACTTTTTTGACATCTTCATAATTATAAGAAAACTATTCTAAAATAAAAATAAAAATTAAATCAACAACATCCCTAAAATCTTGAGAAATTAAAATTATATTTATTATTCATTATTTGAAAAATATTAAAATTATTTATACTTTTAAAATATAAAATTTTATCATAATAATTATATTATTTTTCTGCACAATGTTCAGTATACGTACAAAACTTTTATAATTGTCCTGATAAAATTTTATATTTTAAAAATTTAAAATTTTTTAAATATTTTTTATAATAAATATAAATTTAATTTCTTAATATATTCTTAACAAAACTTTAAAAAAATAATCATATGGTGTTGGCAATGTGGTTAATTTAAAATTTTAATATTTTCAAATCTTAAATATTATTTAACGTTTTTTTTACTGTAAGTATTATTTAACGGTTTTAAATAAATAATAATAAATATTAAATATAATTTTCAATTTAAAATAATTTCTTGATACATTCTTCTTTCTAATATGTTAGGGTTTGTTTATTTATTTATTTATTTTTCTTATAATTAAGAAGATATCATAAAAATGAGAGAGAGTATTAATTAGGTGATAGACAAAGTTAAAGTAATAATTAATGTAGATGAAATAAAATTAAATTACTCTAAACTATAAGTTTCTTTATATAAAAGGAGAGTAACTTTTTAGTCTAAAAGAAAATGTAATGTTTGATTTAATTTTTGGGAGATGATCTTTTAAAAGAAGGTTTTTTAAAAAAATTATTTTTTTAAAAATAATTTTTATTTGATTTGAATATGTCAAAAATAAGTTCAAAAGAATTATTTTTGTTTGGATAGGATAAAGTAAAATTATTTTTTATTATTAATGTGAGAATAATAGTAAGATTTCTTTTCGAAAAACTTTTTTTTAAAATGAAAAGTAACAAGGATATTTCTCCTAAAAGGTCTTTACACACCCAAATATATTAGTTATTATGTATTTTTATTTTTATTCCAATAAAAAGTTTTATAAGCCCTCCAAAAGTATAGCCAAATGGTAACTTGTTAACTTTCACATCTTCGTATAGAGGCTAGTATTCTTCGTTAAAATAATGGTTTTTGGTAATAATTTAATTATAAATTTTAAAATAGATATTATAATTTAAATATTTAATATTTTAATTTTTTGTTATAAGTATTTCTTAATTTTTATTATTTAAAATTGTAATCAATTAAATTTTATTTATATCTATTTCAACAACTATTTCTTAGTTTAATAAAATATAAAAAATAACAAATATATAATACATTTTTTCTCTTATATGTTTCAATATTTTTTTACTTGTACTTTTTCATAATATATGAAAAGAAAAAAATTATATTAAAATAAAAATATTTATTAATCATTTAAATTTAATTTAAAAATAAATATTAGAATTAAAATATTTATTCATTAGTTGTAATTATTTAAATATTGTTTATTAGTTTTATATAATTAAATTTACATTAAATACTAGTTATTACTAAATATTATTTATTTATTTATTTAAGTTAATAATTATTTATTGTTTATATTTTTATACTAGTTTGAACCTTTATTTTTATACAAAATATTAATTAATTAAAATAAATATTTATTATTAAATATTTTCATTAAAAATTAATTTCAATTATTTTTATTATTTTTATTACTATTTATTTAATAATTAATTTTATTTTAATAAAGAATATTAAAAAAAGTGAAAGAGATCTTATGTATCAAAAACTAATCTAGCCTAATATACTTTCTTTTATTTGATTAAGTTATTCATTTTTATCATGTACAAGAAGGTTTAATGGATAAGTTTATATAATATATTGTTCGTAATAACAACTAATAAAATTATAACATATTATATTAATTTATCCTATTATACTTAATATAACATACTAAACATGCCTTTAGCATATCACATAAGATGAGTGGTTAACTGCAAGAGTGAAAAGAGTAAATCTTGACCATTAGATTTTATGTGAACGATTAAGATTAAAACATAAAGTTACATGATTTTTTTAAGTGATCATATGACCTTTAAACAACTTTAAATCTTGACCATCCATGTATAGTTATACGGCCAAAATTTACTTTTCTTATTCTCATAATAAATTACTCCTCTTATATGATATACTCCCAAGGAATACAAATTAAATGTATGTATAATTTTTTAGGGAGAGAAATGTAAAATTTATGAGAGAGAGAGAAATTAAATGTAAAATTTATTAGAGAGAGAGAGAAATTAATGGCCCTATTTTTAACATTAATTTTTATTTTAAAACCAATAGTGACGTTATTAACGATGAACTGACACAAATTATACTAGCTTTACCTATAAATGCATGTACACAGTGAGATTGAGTAGAACACATCATCACTATTACACAAATAAAAAAAGACTTCATCACTACTCAACGAAACATGGACAGGTATTTGGTTAAGCTTGGTTTCTTTGTCGTCCTCCTGGTATTTACTTCAGGTATTTTTATTTTTTTTTATATAAGCTTCATGTAATTCTTGATTTATAGAGCATTTGCTTTATCCCATGATATCGCACATAGATTTCTACAATTTTTCGTGGTTGAATAGATCTAGAAAAATGGAGGTTTTTGCATAACGATTCACTTATGACTTGATTGTCTTAGATAATTTCAACACATGCGTGTTCTTGCATATCTGAGACAATTCACCCAAAACTTCGTTTTGTTTTGACATTAAATCAAAACAAATAAGTTATTTGTATGTCCCCTAGTAAATATTCATTTAAAATTTGAATTTTACTTTTGGATAAAAGGTTCTTATTTCTTTTTGGAATCTTATTGCATCTGAATACTTTTTTTGTTAGACTGTTTAATTAAGAACAAGTTTAATTATATCCTAATTTTTGTTTTGGTTCCTCTTTTTAAAAAAGTTTTCATTTAGACACTCAATTTTTTTTAGTGCTATTTAATCTCTCTATCAACATACTATTAATTAATGGAGGTTTTTTTCATTCCTGTTTATGCCAAATTGACATTCTATGTAGAGGCTGCCATAGATTAATGGATAAAAAGAGAGACTAAATAAAAAATCTTAATATTTTACATAAACAAAATATTTATATTTGCGAACAAAGAGTAAAAATTTTAATTAAAAATTTAATAAAATTATGTACATATAATTTTTAACGTATTAATATTTAATATAAATTAATATATTAATGTTAATTATAGTATACATGATCAGTAAATAGTTTATGATTCTTAGTTAAAATTGAAGTAATTTATAATGATTTATAATAATTTTCAAATTTAAACATTTTATAATAATAAGAAAACAATTGTAATAAATTAAAAATTGATAATTAGCTAATTTTTTTTTTATGTTTATAAAGGAAGTAATAATTTTATGTTAGGATTCAAACTCTTTCCATAATAGAATAATTTTTTTAATCTTTTTCTCACATCTTGGATATTTTATTTTAATTATATTTACAAAATTATATATATATATATAGAAATAACTATTTAAGAATATTTGATATAATAATTTAATTTTATAATAATAGTAATGACACATAGATTAATTTTATTAAAATTTCTAAAATATAGATTTTTTTTATGTAATATCATAATTTTTTTTTCTTTTTATTCATCAAAATATTAAATTTTTTCTATTAATTTCCTAAAGTATCACAATTTTTGGCTTTATTTCATCTCTTTATCTGTTACTCCATACCAGTCTAAACGTAGAATGCTAAGTTAACACTTAATAAAAAGAACTAACGATAAATTGACAGAAGAAACAAACAAAAATGAAAAAAAAAATTTGAGAGACTCAACAAAAACTTTTTATAAAAAAGAGATAAAATAAAAAATATAGTCATATTTCGACCAACCAAAATCAATATTAAGCCTAGTAGATTCTTGCAGCAATGTCATATATATTACTAATATATAAATACATATCAGCTCGCTTAACTGTGTTAACTAGAAAATGGAGTGCATTTTCAGGTTTGAAGGTTGAAGCCAAAGATCCTAAAGCAGAAAGTGATCAGCATAAACCGTGCCAGAGTACTTCTCAGTGCAATGGCTGCGCTTGCGTTGATGGTTATTGTACATGTGATGCCAAAGGAGAACATTCAGTGTTCATGGCACATGTCCAGAAAGGAATCCCTTGACAATATTCTTCTCAGTGCTGGGATTGCTCTGTTTGTTATTAAGAAAAATAGTGATGAATAAATGTGGGATTGTTCTGTTTGTTATTAAGAAAAATAGTAATGAATAAATGTCATCACAGGTTTATGAGTGGGAAACCTGCAAATTATCTGCTACCAATACAAAAATAAATTCATTGATATGGTATTTTGAATTTTTTTCCCCTTTACATGTCGGTATTTATTCTCCGTATTTTATGAAAATCGCCATTTAAAGTAATAGTATTATATTAAGAATTAATTTCATAATTTAATTTTTTAATATTGCGATAATTCAATTCTGAAATTACGATATACTTTCTTGTAAGAAAAGCTTAAAATAAATTTTTAAATATTCATTGCATTGTGCAAATGTTTTTAAATTAAATTTAAATTTAAAAAAATAAAATAAAAATAAAGAAAAAGATTGCAGAACAAAATGTTAAATTCATAAAGGAATATATATATAGTTAAAAATATAAACTAAAAAACCTTAGTGATTAATTGAAAAATTGAATTTGAAACTAAAAAATTAGTTTGGTACTGTTATCATTTAAGAAGAGATAAACAAGGAGAGTAAACATTTAAAAACAATACTAATCTATTTTAATAAAAGAAGTGATTTTTTTTTTAATGAACAACGGGGCCTAAGCCCTAAAAGGGAAAAATTACACGTAAATCATCCTTGGGCTGCTATGTGCAGCATAGTCTGCTAGAAAATATAATGATGTACAAGCTGGTAACCTATCAAAAAATGATATTCCGAGAGGAAGCTTGCTTGTGACCTAACTTGGCCAACCCGTCTGCACATCTATTTGCCTCCCTTTAAATGTTACTTACTTCCACCTTCCAGTTCGGATTAAGATAGTCCTGGATTGCACTCATCAGTGAGGCATGGATATGAATCCTAGGCAATGGGTGAGTTATTAGGAAATGCACACTAGCAAAATTCAATTCAAGCCAAATATTCTTATAGCCCAAATTAAACACCATTGGCAATCCCCAAAATACTCCTCATAATTCAACACGAGTAACAGAACAAGAACCTAGATTTACACTCTAGGCTGCCAAAAAGTCACCCTCATGATCATTGGCAATTCCTCTACGTGCAGCTTTAGTCATTCCTCGTAGCAGTGATCCTTCAGTATTAACTTTATTCAAATGCTGAGGGGGGCGGATACCACTTTATGTTCTTGATGATTATGCTGTGGAATTTTGCTCCAAGCGACTATTACTAGTTTCAATTGATGTTGATAATCCCCAGCTAGCAGCTTTACCCTGCAATCCAAAAATTGATAGGCATTGGTCCTATTCTCAAATATGGTTAAGTTCCTGTTGTACCACAAAGAACAACAAGTAGCGGTGAACAATAAGGGCCATTCCATCCCTTGACAAAGTTGAGATTCATCCAGGACATTGTATTCCAACCAGTTGATAAGCAGATGTTGAAAGAAAGAGTCCTTGATAAATCTGTTTCCAACGCTTTCTCAAACCTCTCTTGCTTTCATGCAATCTCTAAGAGCATGGAACATTTTTCAAGGGAGTTTCCACAAATAACACAAGTGTCATCCATTGCTATTCCACTCCTCACTCTAGAAGAGCTAGTGAGCAGAGCTTCATTCACTATTAGGTGATGTTTAAAATGCTCACTCACAAAAGTGAACATTCAATATTCATATGATTTTTAACCGTTGATCAAATTAAAAAAGTAAATCTAGTGGTTGATATTACACAAAAATTGATTATGATACTCTACATGATATTTGGAGTATGAGTGGTCCTTTAATATCAACCATTAGATTTATTTTTTAACTTAATCAATAATTAAAAATTATGTAAACATTAAATATTCATTTTTTGTGGGTGAGTATTTTAAATATCACCTCACTACTAACCATAAAAAGGCTTTAAGTCGTTGAGGAGCCATGATCTTCCAAATTCCTTTGTGTAATAAGCTCCTAGCCTCTCAAACCAAGTATCATGAGCATATTTCAATGAGAAGTTGCCATCAATTGTTGGGAACCAAGCAATCTAGTCATCACCTGTATTTACATTAGGAGCTTTTATGTGCATTAAGATTTCCAGACAGTCAATAGGCATTACTTCACTTAGTTTTTCCCAATTCCAATTCCCATTAGGGTTTGCATATTTAGCCACTGTTTCATCAAACATATCATCATTAATTTCCATTACAGCAAGATCCCCAAACCTATGAATACCCGAGAGTCAAGGATCAACCCAAAATTTTTGCAGTGAGGCCATTCCCTATTCTCCAAACCAAGTTATTTTTAAAATAGGGCCAGATTTGGGTAATGCCCCGCCTAGCATTAGACTCTAATATTAGGCAAGGTGCAATTCCCACAATAATATTTACTCCTAAGCACCCTCACCCAAAGGTAGTTTGGCTAACTTTCCATTGTCGAGGCAAGTTTCATCATGCAAGACAAGTTAACTTCCTTATCTTTTCTATACCCTAACCCACCCTCCTCTTTGCACTACAAATTTTGTTCTAATTCACTAAATGAATTTTTCTATGTTATCCAAGAGTCCCAAATGAATTGTGTAATGCCCTAATAAGACCGTATTATGCTTAAGTCATATTTCGGTATTTATTAATCGCTACAACTAAACTAGCGAAATATTTTTAGCTTCAAAGTAGTTGGTTTATGAAACTAGTGTATAAATTTTTCTTTTATGAAAATATTAATTTCTAAAATTGAGCCTTCCAATGAATACAATCGATATATCATTATAGCGTATAGTATTGGAGTTCATAATTAATTTACGACATAATAATTTAAGATAAAAAGGCAACATAGTTTACATGGATAACTAAGCATTCACACACACACACACACATATGCATACACACACACACACACAGATACATACACACACACACACATAAGTACTGGCATTCGTACATACATGACAGTATATTAAGAGTACCCAAGTGAGTCCAATTAGCAAGGCTCTAGGCCAAGCTAAACAAAATACATGTACAGTCATCCCAAGAGTAATTCAACCTATTATGAGTTCACACAATAAACTAAATGAGCCACTGGGAAAATATGAAGTTTGAAGCTGCTGTGGGCTACTCAAGTGCCTCTAGAAAAATTACCACAGTCTCCACTTGCTGCGTCTAAGGATGACACGGAAACACACAGGGATGAGAAATAAAGTATTTCCCAGTAGGGACTCCTAACTAAGCATACAACTAACGTCGTCATCGCCTCAATCACTTCGGTTTATTTAATAAAACGGTAAATAGGCATGAACAAGAGAAAGGTTCCTTTTAATAATCTTTGAAAACATAACTCTGAAGTGGGTTCATTTTTATTCACTTACTTAAGCCAAGACTCTAAAACATAATAGCATTAATAACACATCAAATTGTCACTCAAGCAATTAATGCTATGCAAGTCTCATGATGAATGCTTATGCTCTTTGTTGCTTTGCCATTAAGGCCTTTCTCTTAGAACGTGCTCTTCTTATTATAAAGTGCTCTTGGATAGACTGTCCTAAGATGTGAGCTCACTCCGTGACCATAGTCACACATTTTGGGGGAATCTACCTCTTACACTTGGGGGAATCTTATTTTGGTCACATGCCTCTAAATTGAAGGGATTTCCTTGGGCTACATACCTTTAAAGTAGAGGGATCTCATCTTGGCTACTTGCCTCTAAATTGAAGGGATTTTCTTGGGCCACGTGCCTCCAAATTAGAGAGATCTCATCTTGGTGGGTCACCTTCCCTTATCGAAGGATCATGCCCGATTATCTTGTCTTATATCAGGTATAAATTCGTCGACCTTAAAGAAAGCAATTAACTAGATATAAATTCTCTGATTAATTACCATAAGTCTCATCAGGTATAAATTCCCTGATTCAAACAATATTGTCAGGTATAAGTTCCCTGACCTTAAATAAAGTAATTAACCATATATAAATTCTCTAATTAATTACCATAAGTCTTATAGTTTTGGATTAGTAATAAATATCTTTATTAATTCATAGGTCTTATACAATTACATAATGCATTCATGCAAGCTTGTAAGAGCTACCAACTCATACTTTTCAACTTTGCACAATCTCATAGTATTTTCATATTATGAGAAAATTAATTTATGGAAATCAAGAAGTCTGATAAAAATTCAGCAGCATAACGGCTGTACTGTGAGCAATCCAAAAATTGAAAAATACTAATAAACAACCAGCAATTCCAGTCATAGCATCAGTCAATAAATATTTGCCAATCCACAATTCCAATATACTCTTTTTATCAACTAAATCCATCATCATCATCATCATAAGCCACACACACACACACACACATATATATAGCAATTCAAGATAGACTATCAATAATCCAAGCAACAAGAATAAAACACATACCTTGGCTTCCATTCATGGCCTTACTAGCCATAGCAAATCATCCAATAATTCCATTCCGAGTAGTTTCCCACCATTGTACTGATTTCACATAGTAAGCATACACAAAAAAAAAAAAAAAAGCACTAAAATGGATTCATAACACATTCTATTAGGAACCACTTGGCTTTCAACTAGAGTTTTTATTAAAGGAGGTTGTTTCCACTTAATTAATACTTTGGACATAACTAAGTATAAGTTCTAAAGCTTTAACTCATGCCAAAGGAATAGCATAACACTCTTATTAACCTGATCATAGCAATATGCTCTTTTCTTGACATAAACACCTCAAAACCAACTTCAAAACTTCTCAAACTTATCCCAACCTATTACATATGGTCCAAGGCACTTAAATTTACAATAAAGACTCTAAATACTCAATTAGAACATGGTTCTAGTCACCCCCCAAGCATATGGCCGAGGATAACTCTAATAGTTAGGGAACTTGACTAGTTAACTCCCAAACCTTCCATAATTCACCTTAAACCAATTCTAACCATTCAAGGACATTTCTAAGGTCTATATAACTCAAATAATCAAGCCTAAAAATCAGTTTTACTATCCATTGAGGAATAGGAATCGAAATTTACCCTTCTAGTGGTTTACGAATATTAGTTTACGTCTAAAATTGTTCCTACTTATTCTTATACCAAACCAACTACAAGAGGATAATTTTGGCATCCATATATCATGTATTTCAAGTAGTAAAATCAGTTTGGCATGATTCTATTGGTGAGATAATCAAATTCCCACTTTTCTAAGTTGCTAGTGTTAAATTTTAACTACCTCTTTTGTGACAAAATCCAAGATAAGCATTCTAACAAGTTTGTATCTATAATCACACTTATATTTAGGTATAACTAAGTCATTTTAACTCATAAGAATCTTTATGTCATACTTAATCATGCGGTTCAAGCCTTAAACCCAATATGCCTATTTTAGCTAATTTATGCCATAGTTTGATTAATAACCTTCCTAAGAGTTTTAACTCACAAAAATTATATTAGAACACTCATCTAGGCTAACATAAACGAAATTTAAACTGCAAACATATCACTACATGTAAGTCTTTGAACCCTAGAATAGTGACTCAAGCATAAATCACACTTTTTCTCAAGAATCATGACAAGGAAAGAGTAGAAATCTCTACATCACTTCTTAGCTTGAAGACTCCTCCAATTTTCGAGCTATTCCTCCAAGAACCACCCAACCAAGAGAAGAAATTCTTTGCTCCTCCCTTGCTATAGTTTCGCGACTTTGAGGGAGAGAAGTGGGCAGATTTTGCGCCTTTAGAGGGAGAGGAAGAAGAGGAAATGGGAAGAAGAAGAAGAAGAAAAGCGCTTAGGTTTTGAGAGATTTTTGAGAGCTTTGTGCGGTTGGAAGAAGAAGAATGGAGAGGGTTTTGAGAGGGAAAGAGTAACATGAGTGAGAGAGTGAGGGAGAGAAAGTGCCGTGAGTTGAGAGAATGAAAGAGAGAAAGAATTATGTTTTAATGGATGTTTGGATGTTTTAAATGATAGTGGGTGTTTGAAACCTAACATTTAGATTAGAGACAAGGCTTGTAACTTGATCCAAGCCTTTAGTAAAAATTTTGGAAGTGATAGTTATCATTTTATATCACTCACGGATACTTTGTGACATGATACGGATACTTTATTATACTCGGAATCCTTAAATTAAATAGTTCCGGAAGCTTTAAGAGGTTCCGAAAGAAATTCTAATATGTTCTGGAATATTTTTACTAAGAATATAATTTTATAAAATTTCTATCGCTGATTGGTTTTAACTATGTAATTTAATCTACTATTATCTTAATTTATTACTCCGTTTTAATGTTTATTTGCTACGTTTAGGTAAATAATTCTTCCGCTAGCTTTTATTTAAAATTCATGGTCTATAAATAGTTTAATTTCAATTTTAATGTGCTTTATCCCTGAATGAATTTACACAGTATTATTTATTTAATTTGTAATGCAAAGTTTTAAATGCGCCAAAAAAAAATCGAGGATGTTACAAATTGCCTACAATTTCAGTCAATTTTGGTACAAACACTATTGGGAAGTTTCATGGTCTGTATTATATATGGGGGAATGGTAGCCAAGGTCAATTTGGCCAAAGTGACTCTATTTGCAGGAGATAAAAGTTTTCTTTTCCACCCATCTAGCTTATGAGACATTCTATCTAAAATGAATTGAAAATTTGAAACTTTGCATTTTTAATGAAGAAGGGGACCCCAAGATATTTGCCCAAATTAGAAGTTAGATGGAAACCAAAAATATCACTAATCTCCTTTCGTATGGGGGCACAAACATTTCTAGAGAATAAAATACATGACCTATTATGATTTATTTTTTGACCTGAGCCCTTATAAATATGTCCAGAATTCCCTTTACAACCCTTCTTTGCTCTATAGAAGCTTTTGCAAAGACGATACAATCATCCAAAAAACACAAGTGAGAGAGTTTAGGTCCCGTTCTTGCATCCTTAATAGGCTACCACAAGTTATTTTCCACAAAGATATTAATAAGTTGAGAAAGCCTCTCAATACAAAGGATAAAAATACATGGATAAAGGGGGTTCCCTTGATGGATACCTCTTGAGGCATTAAAATATTCCGCCAGAATAGAACAAAAAATAAATGAATTAAATTATATAAAAATTAGTTATTAATCCAACATTGCATCATATCAATGCATGCATAGGATCTTTGATTTAAATAAATGATGGAGAAAAAAATTTTCTGATATTATTTTGATACAAGGAAAACAATTTAGAAGAAAGATCATCCTAGTTGCTTTAACCCTACTTGCTAAGCCCTCTAACAAAAGAAAAATTGAAGCATTACAGGTATTGGTGCTCAGTTCAACATAAATTGAAAATTCAAGTACTCTTAAAGTATATGATGGCATGTTCCTATGTTGTGCCATGTGTTAATTGTTTGACGATGTTCTAAGGGTAATAGCATTCTCAATCATAAGTTTGCTTTCTCTAGTTCATTTTTTAGGGATAATTAACTTTATTCTCAGCTATCTTTTTTTTTTTTTTGTGGTTTTGTCAATCATAGGAACTTTGCAATATTACATGAACCTTATAGTTACTAATTAAGTGGTTCCAAGCCAAAAGATCCTACCCAGTGATTTAGTATAGTAAACCCACTAAAAATACTTGTATATTGTTTTTGGAAATTAGATTTGACCTCTCTTAAGGTTGACTTTAATTTTGATACACTATCAGTATAAAAGATTTGTACATGGTTAACTAATCATATCATTCTATTTATATGACAATTCAAACAGTAGATGTGAAATTTAATTATATTTTCTTATGTGGCAACAAATGATTGGTTGACAATGTAAAAATCTTTTATATTGTCGGTGTATCAAAATTAAATTCCTTAAGATTTACCGATACTACAGTCATATCTTTTTATTTTTTGAGATTATATTTAACACCCCTCAAGATAGACAACTTTAGTTGCTATTGATAGACTTGATGAAATATCACATTTACCCTTGACTTCTCTCTCAAAATTCTTTCCCAGATTGAAAAGATAAATACAAAAGAGGGGCCAATCTCAGATGTACACATGGCTTTAGAACCTAAAATGGTAGTAACAAACATGCCAAGCACAAGAAGGCTGAGAGAGAGCAAATGAGTCCATCAAAAGCCAAATTGGTTGAGGGACTCTATACATTAAGGCAACTCATGGCTGGGAGGAGTTTAAGCATGTTGTGAGTCTTGAACATTTTCTCTGTTATTTCTTCTTCTACCTATGACCATTCTTTCTACTAATCTCAGTTTTATCTCCTCTAATACATTAGTTTCTTCCTTATAAGTGAGCTTGAGCTGCTATTGACCCTTGGAGCTCATTTGCAGATCATCCATTATTTAGCAGACTAGATACTTGATCATTTGCTCATATTAGACACTGATTTAGTTTTATGCCATTATCCCTTTTATTCTTACATTGCCATACATAGTTGAATACTCAATTGACTTGGTTGTTGTTGTTAAAATTGAGGTAGATGTTTTTGGTTTGTTACTATTGTTGAATTAAGATTGGTATTATTGGTGCTTTCATTATTTTCTTATAATGGTTGAGCGTAGCCGACTCAAGATGTTCAGAACAAGTTGGACAAGATGATGGAGATTATTCAAACTCAAGGACAGCATCTACAGGACACTAATGGTGTATTGGCCGCCACAAGGTCTCGCATAGACCATCTAGAGGCTTTGATGGAGAAATTAATGCATCATTCAAGATAGCCACACCATAATAATAGTTCCTCCACTTCCAATACTACACCGTATAAGGAGCTTAATCCTCACTCTCCTCCAGTTGGTTAGCCATGGCCTTGGAAGCTCGATTTCCCTTATTTTTCTGGCAAGAATGCAACTAACAGGATCTATAAAGTTGAACGCTTCTTCAAATTATATAACATACCTGAAGAATAACGAGTAGCAATTGCAAATGTGCATTTTGACGGCAAAGCTCTACCTTAGTTCCAGATGATGGACCAAGCTAATCAGGTACCTAATTGGCTTGTTTTTTCTACTACAATTCAAATTCAATTTGGCCTTTCACAATTTGAGAATCCTAGAGTTGAATTGTTGAAATTGACTCAAATTTCTTTAGTGGATGAATACCTAAACCTTACCTAAACCAAACAACAACCCATTACTACCCACACCACCCAAACCGACACACCTTAAGAAACTTACACCAACTGACATTCAATTCTAGAAAAACAAGGGCATGTGTTTTACTTGTGATGAACGGTATACAATGAATCATAAGTGTACAAATAAACACTACTACATGATTCAGTGTGAAGACTTAATAGTAAATGAAACCACAATTGACCCTCCATCAAAGACTACCAAAACAAAACAAAACGAGGAGGAAGACCAAGTGCATCATCTATCTTATCATGCCATGAAGGGTACTATAGGAAGAAGGTCCATCAGATTTCAAGGCTTTGTGAATGGACACGTGATCCAAATCCTACTAGATGGTGGCAGTTTGGATAATTTTATACAGCCTTGCATTGCTAAATTTTTGCAGCTACCAATATAGTTGACCTTTAATTTTAAGGTTGTCGGAAATAGAGACATCTTAGAGTGTCAAGGTCAAATGAAGGAAATTCTAGTCTCTATTTAGGGCTATTCCTTGAACATTTCAACTTATTTACTTCCAATTGCTGCATCATATTTAGTGTTAGGAATGCAATGGTTAGCTATAATTGATACTCATTTGGCCAACTACAAGAGGGGGTTTATTACTTTCTATACGAATAATGAAGTCATCACCTTACAAGGTGAGAAGTGTAGTAAGCCTACTCACACTCAATTTCATCAATTCAAAATATTGCAATCAATTGGCTCCATCACTGAACTTTATATATTACAAATACAAACTCCTAAGACCTTAGCCTAACAGTTGCTTGAACTACCCGTAGATATAGAACTTGAAATTTTGGTCCTACTCTACACTTACAAAGATGTTTTTAGCATTCCAGATGGTTTACCTCCTACTAGAGCTCATGACCACAAAATTCTCCTACTGCCTTATACACAACTGGTTAAAGTAAGACCATATTGTTACTTGCACAGGCAAAAATTTAAGATTGAACCCCTAGTGGCTAAGATGTTGAATGAAGGATTTATTCAACCAAACTCAAGCCTTTTTTCTTCACTAGTCCTTTTGCTTAAAAAGAAAAATGGTACATAGCATTTTTGCACTGATTATAGGGCTTTTGAATGCTATGACAATCAAAGATTCTTTCCCCGTGCCAACTGCCGATGAACTTCTAGATGAATTGTACAGCGCTCAGTACTTTTCAAAGTTGGATCTTCACTAAAACTATCACCAAATCTTGGTATGTCCTAAAGCTAGGTACAAGATAACATTTAGAACATAACAAGGATTATATAAATGGCTTATTATGCCATTCGGGCTCTTGAATGCCCCAGCTACTTTCCAGGCCTTGATAAACAAGATTTTTGCTGCATTTTGAAGGAAATTCATGTTGATATTTTTTGACGACATTTTGATCTATAGCCTATCATGGAATGCTCATATTGATCATCTTACCCAAGTCCTTGATACCTTGAGACAGCATTCTTTGTTTGCCAAACTATCTAAATGCTCTTTTGGCCATATTGAAATAGATTATTTAGGACATGTGGTTTCTCAGGAAGGTGTTTGAGTAGACAATTCTAAAATCCAAGCAATACAACAATGAACAATTCCAGAGTCACTCAAACAGCTTAGAGGATTTCTTGGTCTTGCAAGTTATTATAGAAAGTTCATTAAGAACTTTGCTATGCTGGCAACCCCATTAACTAGTTTGTTGAAGAAAGACTCTTTTAAGTGGTCTGAGCAACCTCAAGAGGCCTTTACTACTCTCAAGGCTGCTTTAACTTAAGCATCAATGCTAACTCTTCCGACAAAACCATTTATGATGGAAATGGATGCCCTGGGCTTGGGCATAGGTGTTGTTTTAAGCCAAGATGCTCATCTAATTGCGTATTTCTCTAAGAAGATTTCCCCATGGATGTGACGGCAATCAGCTTATGCAAGGGAAATGCATGCTATCACAAGGCCATGGCTAAGTTTTGCCATTAGTTGCTGGGCCATATATTTGTAATCCAAACAGACCACAAGAGCATACGAGAAATGCAGTCACAGTTGGTACAAACTCCGGAACAAGAAACGTGGTTGCCTAAGCTTTTAGGCTTTGATTTCTCTATTAAATATAAGAAAAGGGCTAATAACAAGGCTGTGGATGCATTGTCCAAGATATTCATGTCTTTGTCCACACCTAGTTTGATTTTATTTAGCAACTACAGGACCAGCTGCAACTTTATGATCCAAAAACTGAGGTTCCAACCACGATAGCTACATATTCTTAACTGCAACAAAAAAATAGGTTGTGGTTCTGGAAGGGCAAGCTGTTGATTTCTTCCAATTCGGAAATCAAGACACTAATTCTAAAGGAATTCCATGACTCCATAATAGGAGGGCATTATGGTATCCACCAAACCATGGCAAGAATTTTAGGTCAATTTTGGCGGAAGGGTCTATATCAAAATGTTAAATCTTATGTCAACAATTACTTAATCTACCAACAAGCACAATACAGCACACAACCTCTTGCTAGTTTGATGCAACCATTGCCGATTCCAAGTCAAATTTGGCAAGATATTGCCATGGATTTCATTGTTGGACTTCTTCCCTAACATGTCTATCATCATGGTTGTTGTGGAAAGGTTATCAGAATTTGCTTACTTTCTAGCTCTTCCAACGGAATTTACAGCCAAGATGGTGGCTAAATTGTTCATACAACACATTGTTAAGGTGCATGGCATCCTTAAATCAATTGTAACTGACCATGACAAGGTCTTTACTAGCAAGTTTTGGCAAGAACTCTTCAAAAAGCAAGGGACTACTTTAGCTATGAGTTCTTTATACCACTCGTAAATGGATGGATAATCAGAAGTTTTGAACCAATGCTTAGAAATGTATTTAAGATGCTACACTTAACAGAATCCCAAGGACTAGTACAAGTTACTGCCATGGGCCAATTATTGGTACAACACTATATTCCACATGGCCATAGGAATGACACCTTACAAGTCGGCATTTGGTAGAGATCCTCGAACCATTATTCACTATAAGCCCTTATTTGAAGATAATCATCTAATTTAGCATGTTAGCTGGAGACACTCTTTTAGCTCAGCTTAAAAGTAATCTCACTAAAGCACAATAGAAGACAACAACTGATGGCAAGAAACGCAATGTGGTCTTTAATATGAGAGACTTAGTATTTGTTAAATTGCAGCCTTACTGCTAAAACTTAGTGGCTCTTCGCAAGAATAACAAACTCAGCATGAAATACTTTGGTCCCTTTCCAATTATTGATTGCATTGGTGTTGTTGCATAAAAATTACAACTTCCAAATTCAACTCATATCCAGCCAGTGTTTCATGTTTGACTTCTCAAGAAGTGTGGGGCAGTCGAATCAGCAAGTCATCCCTACGGCTCTGATTACGAATGACACAAGTCCTGTGCTACAACCGGTTGCTATTTTGGACCAACGTCAGGTTATGAAACAAGGCAAATGGCATTTGTAGATTTTGAGCCAGTGGCAATCATTACCTAAAGAGGAGGCTTCATAGGAGCTGCTAGAAGAATTTTAGAAGTTGTATCCTAACTTTCATCTTGAGGGCAAGGTTAATTGCAAAAGAAGGGGTTATAAGATGAAGATTGAAAAAATAAATACAAAAAAGGGGCCAATCTTGGATGGACACATGGCTTTAGATCCTGAAATGGTGGTAACAAACATGCCAAGTGCAAGAAACCTGACAAGGAGCAAACGAGTTTGTCGAGAGCCAAATTGGTTAAGGAACTCTATACAGTAAGGCAACTCATGGCTAGGAGGAGTTTAGGTATGTTGTGAGTCTTGAACCTTCTCTTTATTATTTCTTCTTCTCCCTATGACCATTCTTTCTACCGTTCTTAGTTTTATCTCCTCTTACACATAGCTTTCTTCCTCATAGGTGAGCTTGAGCTGCTATTGACCCTTGGAGCTCATTTGCGGATCGTCCATTACTCAGCACACCAAATGCATGATCATTTGCTCATATTAGACACTAATTTAGTTTTATACCATTATCCTTTTTATTCTTACATGGCCATACATAGTTGAATACTCAATTGATTGAAGAATTTCTCTTACTTGTGAATACACATTTACCTCTTATATCATTTTATTTTTGCTGAAATAGACATTCAATTCTAATTGTTGCTGTTAAAATTGAGCTTGATATTTCTGGTTTGTTACTATTGTTGAATTGAGATTGGTATTACTCTCTCTTTCATTTTCTCTCTTTCTCTCTTCCTCTATCTCTCTCCTTCTAGACAAGCAGCAAAAGAACCACCACACACACACAGACACACACAGACAACAACAAACTTAACCTCAACTTGGTAATTAAAAAATGTTCCATTTTCAAAATTAGAATAGAACAATCCCGTAAGTCACCACGGCAGGGAAAATCAATGATGCACATCAATACAAGAGAAATAGAAAGAATGATTAAGTGTGGTACATGATCAACGTTGTCGCAACTAGGATCACAACAAGACAGCGAAAGAGAGTAAATAAAATTGGAGTAGCCACCAAGTTTCATTTGATTTAGGAAAAACATTGGAAAAACCTTTTTATTGAAAAAACGGTCTTTGAAAACCAAATCTAGGTTCGAGAGTCGATTATGCACAGGGAAGGGTAGAAACTTAATTCTACAGCACCCCTGACGCTTCCATCCTTAAGACAATTTCCTTGAGTAAGTCGTGCAAATTAATTTATAACTTGACAATATTTATTTTCCCTTTAAAGAAAGATTGTAATTTGGTAAAAAAAATAAAAGAATAATTAGGAAAATTTAATTTTGGATTGACGGGTATTACCCACTTCTATTTATCTTCCGGTGCAATGAGGAACTCAAAACCACGTAGTTCTCTAGAAAATAATTATGTGTTAGCAGCATTTATTTATGATTTTTTTTTTTGACAATGAATGAAAACATTTTTTTAAAAAAAACCCGCTTCTTTTTCTTTTAAAAAAAAAGGAATCTACTCATGCACAAAGTTTAAGTTAGCACTTGGTTATTCAATAAACCTTTATGATTAAAAAATGATAAAGAAAGCATTGGCTTCTCAATCACCACGATTGATCATTGCATAAATATAAACATTTAGGAAATATTTCTTATTGAATTATTGAAATAAATGCCCCAAAAAAACTAAATAAAATAAAATATGAACCTTTGCAAGACACTTTAATAAAATATTTTTGTTTGAAATAAAACCCGCTTTTGCACATGGTTCAAGTTAGCACTAGGCTATTCAATGAAATTTTATGATTCAAAGATAATAAAGGAAGCATTGACTTCTCAATTACTATCATTAATCACTATGCAGATTAAAAAGATTTTGGAAATATTATTATTTTTTTATTTATTTTTCAAACCATTGGCAATAAATATTCATGAAAATATTTTAAAAAATTTGAATGAAATTTTGGGCAAAGAACATTTTTACTTGAAAAATATGCTCTTGCACATGGTTTAAGTTAGCATTAGACTACTCAGTAAACCTTGTGATTCAAAAATAGTGAGGGAAGCACTGGCTACTCGGTCACTGCTAATGATCGTTGCACGTATTAAAAAAAATAGATTTTTCCTTAAGATATTTTTATTAAAAAGATTTCGTGGTAAAATCTACTTTTGTACAGAGCTTAAACTAGCATTAGGCTACTCAATAAACCCTTATAATTCAAAATTAGTGAAGGAAGCACCAACTTCCTAGTCACCACTAATAATTATTGAAAGGATAAAAAAAAATTTCTTTAAGATATTTTTATTAAAAAAAAGGGTTCTGCGGCAAAATCTACCCTTGCATAAAATTTAAGTTAACATTGGACTACTCAGTAAACCGTTATAATTCAAAATTGGTGAAGGAAGTACTAGCTTCCCAGTCACTGCCATTGATTTTTGTGTGGATAAAACAAAATTGAAAGGATTTTGAAAATATTTTTATCCAACCATTCGAAGGAAACACGATTTTTTTCATTTAATTTTTGCATTGTAAATTGATAATCAAGGTGAAACATGTAAGTAATTAATCGAAACAAAAATAAGAAACATGGATAATCAGATAACTCAAAAGATAAATAAACAAACTAAAAATAACTCAAACATTTTTTATTTTCTTCCCCCTTTTTTTTAAATAAACCCTTAAATTTTGAAACGAATTTATTTGTGCTAAGACACTACAACTCCTTATTTATCATATTTTTAATTGAACAAAACCCACCAAAGAAAAAAAGACTAAATGCAGCAAGCAAACAAAAAATTTTAAGAGAAATTATGAGAAATAGCTTAGAATCAAATTCACTAAAACAACTCAAACAATTTTTTTTTTTGGGTTTAATAATACCAAAAAAGGGAAACAAAATAGTTATTTGCACCAAGACATAAAAAACAGCCCAAGACTATCAGCAAATAAGAGCAAAACAGCCCATAAAAGCCCATCATGTTAATATCTAAAATAATAATAATAATAAAAGAGAGAGGAACCAGAACCGCAAAACAGAGAATGACCATCAGTAAGGGATTTTCAACCTTAGAAGACTTGGGTTTGAGGTGCTGGGTGTGTGACCATGGAGAAGAGGCTGGGCGCGGCGGTGGTCCATGTGGGTGCGAGCGAGCGGCTGCGATGCGGGCTTTGTGAGATGCAGCGGGCAGCTGAGCTCACGGGGTGGTGGGGAGTCGCGGTGGTGATGCGACTGACGGCAGCGAACGGCGGCACACGCGATGGTGGTTCGAGGATGGGTTACGCGGCGGTGATGATGGCATTCCTGATTGGTGATGCAGTTTGAGGAGATGATGGTCAGACGCGGTAGCTCGCGGTGGTGGTCCGAGGGTCACGGCTGAGGAGGTTGAGCGGAAGCTGGGCGATGGGGCTTCAACGGCTTTCTGCGGTGGCTGGGTGCTCTGGCAACAGTGGCTCGGCGCAAAAGGAACGGCGACTCCATCATCCGTGGTTGTTTGCGACGGAGATGAACGGGGAAGACAACGAGCTCCTGGTGGTGGTGAGGGCTAAATGGTTGTGGAACAGAGGTGTTTGGTTAACTTGGGGTTTTGCTTCAGTTTTAGGGATTTGATTGTTGTTTGAGTTTGATTCTGTCTTTTGAGTGTTGTTGTTCTAAGTCTGTTTTTCGGATGATTTGTTTGAATGAGTTGTGTGGGTTGATTGTGAACTTGGTCTTGATGTTGAGTCTGTATTTGGTTTACAAGAAAAGGATCTTGGGTCTGTGCTGGGATTTTGATTTGAGAGCTTGAATGGGGTGATGAGTTTTGGTCTGTGTTTGTGTTTGGTTCTGTAATGGTAGTTGTAAAGGGTGACCTGAACTTGGGATAATTTTTTTGTTGTATTCTGTGATAGTGCACTGCTGATGTTTGAGGAAAGGGTGGTATGAATTTGTTTGGGTTTGGCTACATGCTCATGGTGGTTTCCAGGAATTGGTATTTAGATAATAATGCATTGTTTTTGAGCTTGAGAAGAATGAAGTTGGTGATGGAATATGGGTGGGCAAAAACTCTTGTTGAGTTCCCGCTTCTCTTCTCTTCTCTGTGTTTTTCTTCCTTGTGTGTTTCAAGCCTTCTCCCAAACTCTCAGACCCTCACTTCTCCCTGTTTTGACTCTCTCCAATTTTTCGTTTTTGCAGAACCCAACCCCCTCTGTTTAGTTTTTCTTTTTCTTATACCCTAATGTGATCTCTTTCTGCAAGAAACTTTCTGCTGCTCTGATGAAGAATTGACATTCCCTTTTAGCCATCACCTCCTTGACTCCTTCTTCCATTTTTGTGCATTGCTTGTTTTGAACTTGCAAGAAACTCCCCATTTCTGGTATTGCTTGCTGCTGTCTGCCCTTCCCCTCCAGGTGAAGGGGCTCGATGCATTGCCCCCATTTCCTTGTCAACTTGCTACTTCAATTCTACTTGTACTTATTTTTAATGTCTCAGACAAAAATGGGTCTTTACAATTGAAAGAAAGTGATTTGGATTAAAAAAGATAAAAAAATAAATTTTAACAAATATTAAGAAATTGTGCAATGCAAATTAAAAAAGATGGGATAAAATATGATGTTTACACACACGTTATAGTGATTGAAAAATGTAAGTGGGAAAGGGAAATTAGGGGTAATTAACATCTAGGGGAGGGGTGAATGTTTGAGAATTGCAAGGTCAAAATCACTGTGGGAAAGAAAAATAATGGAGTTTGATTGTGGAGAAAAATTCCATTGAGATTGGGCTTGACACTATAATTGGGGTTGTGAATTTCTTGGCTTTTGGTTGGGCAAACTCTAATGGCGCTGTTTCTGGGCTCATGGCTGGTGCAGATGTGGGGTCTAATGGGTTCCATTCAAAATTTCAAATTTCTAGCTCTACATTGTAGTGCTCGATTCATTTCTATATCGCTATGTTCAATTGAAATTGGTGTTGTTTCTATTGTTGTGCTTTCTAAAATCTCTATCAGGCATTTTTATTTTTCCTCTGATAACCGATTTAATTAATCATTGTTCATAGACGTATCATGAGGAGGAAATGCGATTTTGGGGTTCATATGAGAACTTGGTTGGGTAGATTAATCTCAATGGAAAATCGTGTTTTTTCTTGATTAAGTTTCTGGCTATCGATTTGGAGAAAAGACTAGGGTGCTTGGTACTCTATAAAAATAGGGAAAACACTTAAGGGCAAAAGTGACATTTCAAATGTTTTTGAATTCTTTAAAATCAATAAATCATAAGTAGTCAAGTACAATTCATATGCTGATAGTATTATTAATGGTACATTATTTATGAGGTCGCTTTTGAAAATAAGGGAGACGAGTATAATTTTAAAAATTAATTAGAAGGAGACAAGTGCAATATCACAAAATCTCAAAGAACGTTAATATAATTTTCTCTTCTTCTTTTTTTCTTGATAATTGTTTATGTAATTTTAAGTTAGAGCAGTGGTTCAAATTTTATAGTTGTCAATATGTGAATAGCTCTTTTCAGTCACAACTCCAATCTTTTTTTTAAATAACTTTATATAAATATTAAAATTTATCAATTTAATTGTTAAATAATGTAATACTATCTCAATAATCAACCATACTAAAATTCTTTTAAAAAAGATATTTAATACATATGTACTATAATAGTCAATATTTACTTATATTTTTAAAAGTAAAACAAAGAATTATTAAATCATTTTTAAATGATATAAAATTTGATAATCTTGATCCATTTAGTTAGAACTTTCAATTCAAAAGTAGGACATAAAATTCAAAACTTACATTTTCACTGAGTAGACCTCTACCCTATCTATGTATAAAGCTATGTTGTGTAATTAAGTTTAAGCAATTCTTACACCATTAAAATAACATTTTCTTATTGTAATCATATTCCGTCTTAGTATAGTATTCCACTTTAATATCATATCTTCATGATTTCATTTTGAAAATTAAATTTATAAAATTTTATGTGAAATATATAAATTATATGTTATTATATAATTAGTCCAACTCAACATGGGTTTGAAACCTTTTAAATTTTCTTAGGTGCCATAGAAAGCCTCTTTTCTTTTTTATTTTTATATAAATGTCTTTAATAGAATTAACCCAGTTGTGATATTGTAAAACTTTGCATGTTATTCCTTGTGTTTTTATTAGTAATATAGATAAAAATTGGTTTGATTTAATTTGAATTGATTTCTATTGATTGGATTTATAACTAATTACATAAAATAGGATTTTAAATGAGTTAGACATCAATTACAATTATTAAAATCCATTGAGTAATGTTTGAAATAATTAAAAAAGAGAAATGATTTGATTTGGATTTAAATTTAAAATCAAATTAATTTCAATTAAATCCTGTTGTTTTTTTGGGTAAATAGCAATTACACCCCCTAAGATTTTTGGATATAACAAAGAACCCCAAATTTATACAGATATTGCAGTCCGCTGTAGCCTTACACACATTGACCGTTAGTCTCCACCACGCACTATCCAACCCATGGTTACAATTTGTCAACCATGATAAAGGAAATTCGCTCACACAAAATAACCACGATTGGTAGGAAGGAAAGTGTTATTGACTCCTTGCCCACGCCGCCACTAGCTTGAAAAGGGGGAGGCTTGTTCTTGGGCCATTGAGTAGCGACCGAGCAAAGGGGCTTTGTGCGACTGGCAATGGCAGAGTAGTGCTTGGCTAGCGGCATCACAAATTGATGATGAATCACAACCATCGGCAGCTCGAAGCAATGATGCGGTGTCTAGTGGTGATTGTGGTGAAGAAGACGAAGACAGTGGGTAGTTCACCAGATGTGATGGCTAAGGGCGAAGGGGGAAGAACGACAGCGAAAGGAATAGGTTATCAGCATGGATGAGGTCATAGTCAGATGATTAGCTGAGGCAAAATGGTGTAGCGAATGGTTGTGGTAGGCCGTGAATGGTGGCTGCAAGGTAGATGCAGTGGCATGTGCAGTTGAAAATTCTTTGATATCTTGTTTCTCTTTTTTTTTTTTGGTGAGTTTTGTCCTTTATTTTTTGGTGGGATTTTGTTTATGGAGGATTGTGAATTTGATTTTAGTTTGAACCATGTTTTCTGTATTTTGGGTTGAGCTTGGCTTGGTTGATGTAGGAGATATTTTGGGATGTTACTACCCTTTTCCTGAACTTGGTTGAAGTGTGGCTTTGGTTTGAACACTGGTAGGTTCATTTTTTGGATTCTAGTTTTGATTAGAAAAGTTGGTTGAGTGAGCCTTACATGATTCTGATTTTGTGTCTGCATGTGTATGGCAATGGGGTTCCATTTTGTTAGTGCTTTAATGGCAGTTTGCTGATTTTGGTGGAGAAATAATGGGTTTTGGCCTTAAAATGGAGATTCTTATTCCTTTTTCTTTTTTTATTTGGTTCTGTGTCTTAAACCACCACTTCTTTCCCAGCACAAAGAGAACCACCGCTACCCTGCCATTAGGGGTAGAAATAGGCTAGCCCTGTTTAATAACAAATCAGCTTGAGCTTGGCATGTGGCCTGTTATAGGTTTTTTTCTTGGCTTAAGCCTAGCTTGGCCTAAGACATGTTTACAAAGCCTATAATTTAGAATAAATATTAGACTAACCAAATAAAAACAGCAAGCATTTGTTAATTTGAAGACTAAAAATGGCAAGCTTTTCAATCAATAACTAAATACTCAAGCTCATATTAGACTAAAACATTAGATTCATAATTGTTTTTTTGGATACAATCACATCAAACTCATATTTAAAGAACATTATATACTGATAATAACAATAACTCAACACATCAAGTTAACAAATAGCACTGAATTAGTAAAAACCAAAAACCCAATCTTGAGTGAGGTACATCAAGAACTTTAATAGAAGATAATTTCCAACAGATTGCAAGCCTATAAATAATAATTAGAATTCTGCTAATCTACATACATAAGTGGTGAACCCATTTAACTTCAGGAAGCAGCATTAGAAACAAATTGACGCTATACAAAGAATCTATTTCGTCGAATGAGTGGCTACCCTTCTAGCAATATAACTAAGAATTTCACATTAAAAAGGAAAAGAAAAACCAAGAGCTTAATGCAAATTATTTTAATCCTATAATGGCCAACTAGAAGTTGGAATCCATTGCTTCTGGAACTAATCAGGCATGTGGAAATTTTCATAGATCCTTTGAGATGCAGCAACATCTTTAATAAAGATACAAATACAAAAGAATTGATACAATAATCTCAATGTTGAGTGAGAGTTGAGACAAACCTAATGTTGAGATAGATCCAAAAACCCAATATTCAGTGAGAGTTGACACTGACCGTAACAGGGAGGGAAACTGACAAGGAAGCTCCGGCATGGCAAGGGTGGTCTGGACACAATGAAGATAGCTCTAATGAGGCTCTTCCTAGGTGCACAGTGAGACTCTGGAATGCATGGTAGAGAACAGGTAGAATGTGAGGCTTTGTGCGGCGGCCGGCGAGGCTCAAGCGGCGATGAGATAATGTATGGTGTGGGCAAGAAAGGGAGTTGTGGTGTGGATGGAAGTGTGGAACTGGAAGTGTGGTGTGGTCGTGGCATAGTGGCAAGGAAACTAGAAAGGTATTTAAGGTATGTAGGTTCAAATCTCACCCTTGATATTTTAGCAAATTATACACAATATATACATGTACATAACCTTAACAGGCCCAGGCTGGCCTATTAAGCTCAATAGGCTTTCTATTGAGCCTAGACCTGACGTAGTAAGGAAAATAGACTTTAAAATAGGTCTAAGCCTGATTCTATTTTTAAATAGATCTTGTAACTCAACAACTCCAAATGTTTTTTTTTTTTTTTGTAACTAATATGTGACTTTAGTTAAGCAAGAATATTCCAAACGAAATATTCATATTCAATCATCAAATCATTAATGAGTTGGTGCGGAGTGCAATATTTGTATAAGATTGGGGTTATTTGCTATATCACGAAACCTGAGGGGGTTTAGTTGCTATTTACTTATATTTTTTTTGTGAACTAAAGCGTATCAAATTTGATAGGATATCATGGACTTAAATGAATACAAATACCTCTCTACCAAACTCAGAAACATCAGTTGTGTGGATCCAGTACATAATTTGAAATTATGGACTGTTCAATATATAATTTGAGAACCTTAAAAGGAAGGTTCAAATTGAGTGGATCTTGTAACTTTGACCTCAACCTTAAATAGGAATTTTTCTTCTTCTCTAGCAGCAAATCCAATTCAGTAGGATTTCAATCTGTCCTTCACTCTGTTTTAAAATAACAAATGATCATCATAAAAATTATGAACCGTTTAATAAGGGAAAAATAAAGGCAAGCTTACTGAACCAGTTCAATCATCTCAAAGCATTATAAAAACACATGCATATAACATATTGCTACCATTTGGCAAAAAATCGAAAGATAAGTCCTCTAATAAAATGGTGAATAAAAAATTTCAATGTCAACAGAAAATAAATTAAAAAACAGATTTTTCACACTGACAACAAAAAATTGAAAACAACTTACTTACATAATCATTGAGGTAAACAAAAACAAATATTAACGAACATCGAAAAGGAAATCCATTGAAAAAAGGAAAGAAATATACAATAGAAAAAGGAATGGAAAATACAAACATGTGGCACATAAATAGGGAAGGCAGAATAAAATAATGAAACTAAACCAATATATAATCGTTCTTAAACATGAATAAACGAAGTTAAAATTTTGAAGAAAAAAGAGCATATTAATAAATAGAAGATTAGAAAGGCAAAGCACAGAATAATTGTGTAAAGCAAGCTAATGCATTAAATGTATTTCCTGAATTAAAAAGATTTTTGAAATAGAGAAAGGTAGAATACACTAGATTTTGACACTTGTAAAACTTTCCTGGTAATGTCTTCGATTTTATAAGTAGTATAGATTATGATTTTTGTATAATAAATCATACAAAATCAATGACACAGAATATACAAATTATTAACCAAAAAAAAAATCATAAAATTAATGATGTTCACCCTTGTCTTTATCAAAAATGTTCTCCTCAAAATCATCATATAAAAATTACTGGGTTGGGGCTGCATTGTCCCATGGGCCAGCCCCCTTGGAGTCCTTGTAATTTTTCGGAAATCTGAGCATTCTGTTTAAGTCGTTACCCTCTGTTTCAAAGTCTTCTTTTTGCAGTGTTCTGGTCAGAGCTTATTTTATTTTGGGGAATATGCGCTGCATTGGGTAGAACATATTCTCACTCACACTGTATTAAAACTATTTATTGCCTTATCTGGTTGCTTTTCTTTTCAACCCTGGAGTCAGTAAAGTGATGGACATCAAACGACCTCGTTTTGTTTGATTTCTTTGCTTCTTAGTGGTTTTTCAAGAAACTTGAAAGTTGAAACATTGCAAGCGCCTTTTATTACTGAAGCTATTATTACAATTTGTTTTTGGGGAATAAATTTTTTATTATAGAATTATTTTGATAAGTTTCTTTTTTTTTTTTTTTTTACTTAAAAGTCATAATGATAAACTACGTTGTATACCAGCCAAGAAAGTTTGAAAATATGAAAAGAAAGAGTAATGACTTCCCTTTTCTTTTCTTGGACGTAAGAATGGTTTTCTTAAAGCATTAGCAAAAGTGAAATGTATTTGTCTAGTAATTTGAACTCCATATGCTTTTCTTATATAAAATAATCCAAAATGGTAATGAAATTTCTAATTCCATCTCTTTCCATTTTTCAATTAAACAATGAAATATTTTTATTTCTTAATATTCTTAGCTACTGCACATGCCGCCAATTATTACATTTAACAAAAAATTAAATAAGTGAATTACAGGGCAACCGAGGTTTCTTTTTTATAGCTCATGTGTTTGACAATAATGCAAAACAGTTTTTTTTTTGAAAAAAAGATATTTTAATAAATATGTTATGTTTGGAAAAAAATGAAAATGGATTATAATTAAACTATTATAATTTTAGACTATAAAATAGCTTATAATCAGAGGTAACATTTTAAAATTTTTAATTATAAACAGAAACTAATTATTTTAATATGTTTAGAAAAGTTTTGTGATTTATATTATTGTAATAATTGATTATAAGTATAATCATTTTTTTTATATGGTTGATAATATAAAAATCAATTTATGTCTAGATATATTAACTTAAAAGTAATTTGATCATTTAAAATATTTTGTGTCACATAAAAAATAATTAAAAAAAATTTAGTGGGCTAGCCTATAGGTGGGCTAGGGCCAATCTATACATAGGCTAAGGCCAACACATTTAAGAAACAAAAAAAGAAAAATTGAAATTTTTGTAAATGAGTTAGCCTATGGGCAGCCCTGATCCACTTGGCCCATGTGGGTTAGGGCCAAATGGGGGTGGGCTAGCCCATTTGACATCCCTAAAAATCCTCTGGTTGTGGCAGAGGAGGTGGAGTTGATAAATCCTCAGCTTGCACTCGCTGGAAGTAACTATCTAACACCTTACCAGACAAAGTACTATGCTTAAGTCATAATAATCTATTTGATAAGAGATTACGTGTAATACTGATTAAATTTCTCTTTCTGTATTAGTATTAAGGTTTCGCATAAGAATACTTGATCTCATAACAAATTTTTCAGCGTGATGGCGAAATAGATATTAATCAATCAAATCAGAAATAACTTAACATAAATAAAAATACAATAAGAACAGAATAACTGCACACGGCGTCATAGATATGTACATGGGTATCTGATTTTAAAGTTTGTCAAAATGAGGCCGCTAATGCAAAATGAAACGGCCAAGATCTATGAATTGCACCTGATCGTCCCATAGGACATTTCATGTACATTCCTAATATCTACCCATCTAACCATGACCCAAACTGGCCGAAAAGAGGGTCACTACATCTAACCCCACTACACATGCACACTATCTAAACAGAGTCCGATGAAAGGAACCCTGCTTGCCATGGCGGCCACCGAGGATGCCCAGATCGGGAGCAGGACGACGAAGAACTAGCTACCTCTGATTTAATCCTCCTTCGTCGAGGCCACGACATCTGGCCGGGTGGTGAGGCAGAGGGGCCATGGGAACCTGGAGCGCTAGTGCGGCCGGTCTTCTAGCTGTGTCGTGGGTATAGAAATGGATGGGCCATATAAAGAGGTATAGCAATGTAGGGACAGCAGATCAAAAAGAGTGCATAACTGCACAAAGAAAGTCCCTCTGGAAGAAGAAATACAAACGAAACTTGTACTTACCAGATATATATATAGAGTCTAGAAAAGGGTCGATGTGGATGTGAAGCTCAGGAAACTCAATGAATAGGAACCCAGTCGCCTGCGTGTCATGAGTCTCGAGAATGACGCTAACATACACAGTAGGGTGAGAAATGAATATTTCTCAGTAGAAAATCCTAACTTCTATACATCTCATCATCGCTGCATTCTCTCGCTTGTATTGTACTAACATTTTCTACAAATAGTATCATAAAACGATAATATTCAAATTAAATATTTGCTTGTACAACATACACCGAAACAAATTCAATTTTAATTAATGATATACTAATGTACTCAAAGAATCACAATGAACAATAGCATGTTATGAATAATAAACAGAGATCTAGAATGATCAATACCGTACATATGCATGTGCAATGAGAAGATGTATCTTATTCTTGGAGGCTTTCGCCTGTTATAACTTACTTCCATCCTTGGTCCCCTGGGAGTCATTGGCCATATACTCCTGGGTAATAGTCCGCTGCAGATCGAGCTCAAGCCTTTATACGTGATGGTCGGGTTTACTTTCCCCAACCTTCCCACTGATCTATTCCCCTTAATTTATTCCGGGGCTGACCCAAGTGATATGGAATCTCTTGTAATATCATGAAATGAATGCACATATAGTTTGTCTCTTGAATATGATGCATTCAAAATATCATAAAGTTTCACAACATATGAACTTCTTACCGAAATTTTGGTGGCATAACGGATCAAGTCCGCTTCCCCATGAATAGTGCCAGACAATCAGTACAGTCACACAACTAAAAATTTCAGTATAGGCCAGCAGATATGTATAAACACTTATAACATCATTCAACAATTGCAAATCAAGCATTAAGAAGGTTTCAGCTTGTCCTTCCCTGCTCTGCCCGAGTTTGGCATGCTCAAATTTTTATTCAATTCAACTCATTAAATTCTCATTTTTGGATATGTTATAGCCTTATATGTCTACTTTCTACTCTCTTTGGTCCCATCTCATTTTGAGTTGTATAACTCTAGATATAAACATTTTATCTCAGCCTGTCCTGTTCCTAGCCAGAATGGGGTTTCTATGGAATAAAATTCACTAAAAATCGAAAACTAGATGAAATCATGTGAATTTTATATCAAAATGAAGCTAACACAACAAGCTTTAAAATGAGCTAGGTTTCATGTCATTGCTTAAGTGGATTTTGAGTTATGAGTCTCGAAACATTACCCTACTGGGCTATCCTGTTCTAAGCCAGTTTTAATCTAAGCCAAATTCATTGAGGTGCTGGGAACAAATGACAACGAATTAAATTCTGAAATTTTTATGGGATGTTCTCTCATGTGTTAGCTTTCAAACATCTTTGATTGCACTCAATTTGATGTTGTATAGGGTGAGTTACACCCTTCTCAACCCATGCTGCCCGGGTGAGAACCCAGATTTCTAGGTCTAACTTCAAAAATTCATAACTAATTCTATACTAATCCAATGACCTATTATGATATATGTGTGGAAAGCCCTGAATGTCTAGTTTCACCTAAAAATGGTCTTGTTAATTTTTAATGGCGGAAGGCGAAGCCGTACACTCCGCCGTACGGACTGTCGAGGGTTTTTGAGTTTTCCAGCCTCCCAACTTTTTCATATCTTCATTCCTTCTCACTTTCAATTCAGGTATTAACCTCATAAACAGCCCATAACTCAGCTATAATTCATCATAATTATTCAATCAACATATCAAAATTAAGAAATTGGACCACTATCAATCCTTCAAGAATCAAAGAGTCAAGTAAGAATTTAGAACCTTTACCTCTTACTATGAATGATTTTGGTTGAGTTTGTAGCTGGAACTTGAGTGAATCTCAAAGTTGGGTGGAGTTGGTTGAGTGAAAAAGAAAAGAGAGAGCTCAAGTGAGTTCTGTTACGTAGAAAGTGCTGAATCGAGGAGGAGAGAGTGTTATATAGGCATGAGTGGGAGTTAACTTAGAAGGTTTTGATTGGCCTCAAAACATAAGGCTGAGTTTCACCACCTTGCTCTCCACGCGTTGCCCTCTTTGTGTGGTAGAATTGCTCTCACGCCGCCAAAGTGGGACTAGTTTCAGTATATTCTGAAAATGAAGTCGAACTCGTATTCTTTATAAAATCGTAACCTCGTGAACATCCCCATATGAAGCTCAACTGGGAAGCGATCCGCTTATTTGAAACTTGAAAGCAAAGCCCGATGTAGCCGGCGATTAAAGTCGGAAGTCGTGAATTGTAGGACCTCGATCTCTAACTCCTGGGATAGAGAAAATGAGAGCTCTTGGTATTTAACTCGAGATCTGGATTCGTGGAAAATTTGACTCGAATCGGGAGACAAGTTCAAAATCGATCTGTCCATTTCTGGTCGAGATAAAATCGGACGTCGGACTTAGTGTTAGGTCGGAAATCTTAAGATCGGAAATTGGAAACATCAGCCACTTGAAATTAAATCGAAAATCGAAATCCATACTGATGAGGTCGACATTCTTACACGCTTACACAAGGTCGGAAATCGGAAAATGCAAAATCTTTTAAGCCTTGGAAACGAAGTCGAAATTTGAAACTATGACTAAGGTCGGAAGTCGGAATTTACAAGACAAACTCGGAAATCGAAAATTTCAACATTAAATGAGATCGGAAGTCGGAAATCGGACGTTACAAACTATACATCATGCTCATCTTCAGCAAGGTCAATGTCATAGGTTTCTCAAGCTTGATCAAGTGCCAGTGGGGAATTTGCGAAAGGCAATCCGACACTCAAGTTAGAGAGAATTCAATACACTAGGGTAAAGAATTGCCTCTTAATCATACCTAGGGCTTATGTGCCCTTATAAGCCATAAGCAATGCTGCTCAAGATAAGGATCCTTGCTCAAGATTCTCGGGACTCTCCTTGATACTTTCCCTCATTGGGAAGTAAGTCATTTTTGGTGAGAATCTTTGGGGATTTCCTGTTTAATGGGATATTCAACTCTATTTGTGCAAGTCCTGGACATTAATCACGAGATTAATCCTGATTCTACTAAATCTTCTTGGGTTGAGCCTCATTTGGGGCAACTTCTACATGGGGTCAAGCTTATTACTTCTAGGATGCGCCGTTTGGCCCACCGTTCTAGTTCAATCCTGAGTGTTAGATGTAACATCTTACTAAATACTTATTTTGTATAATAAATAAATAATAAAGTGTTACTAACTTCGTAAATTTTCTAGTTGTTACCTTTATGTCATATATATATATTTTTTCTCCACAAAACAAAAGATTCTTTTTTCTCTTTCTAGTTTTCTATTGTTACATATATGATTACCTATGATTACTGTAATAATTTTATTACATTTTTTATGAAATAATTCACAATATGTAGACTATGGTGCTATCAATGTGTATATATACAATACACCAATCCCATGGCTCCTACTTACTACACAAATATAATATTGTTTCAAACTGTACATCATGCACAATATCAAGTAATAGTAACGAAAATCATATTTGCACAAACAAACAACGAATGACCACCCTAGGCTCTATAGCATGAGGGTGTCATCCTCTGGGTCATACTCCTAGTGGGCATCTATATATTGATAAAGCAAGGATGATACCCTATCTTAGTTATAATTTAAATACTTAGTTTGTTAAGATTTTGATTTGGTATTAACCATAAAAAGGCTTTGTACCATGAAGATGTTTTGAATGAAAGACTGATTGAACTCAAGTATGAGTTATACCAAAAAGTTTATTATATAGATAAAGCGATTACAAATATAACAATAAAATAGGAGATAAAATCAACAGATAATAGAAAGATAAGGATAAGACCTAAAACTAAGGATAAGATACAATAAACAGAATCAAAATCCTAACAAACTAAATATTTAAATTATAACTAAGTTAGGGTGTCATCCTTGCTTTATCATAAAAAAATCTTATGTCATAGACAGAGAGCGGTGGGTTTTTAATAAGACGTCTTGTGAGTCATATTCAAACAAAATAAAAAGAGATGCGCCAGTGGCAAAAGCTAATGATGAGATGATCAAACCTTTTGCCTAATTACATGCACGTCGGAGGGAGGGATCATTGGGAGGGGGGCCGAAGTTTCTCCGATAAAGCCACCAAGGTCGAGGGGCATTAGAGTTTCTCCATTAAAAAAGACATCAAGTATTCTGGTGCTTGATTTTTTCAAAAAGTTTGGTTGATACTCCAATATGTGTTTCATGACTACATCTGGTATTTCAAGACCAAATGTGATGATCTTATGGTTGTTGGTAAGCTGTCTTCTAATCAAGATCAACTTATTCACCTTCATCGTGATCTGGACTCACCACTCGTTTCCACTGCCATCATTATCCAAACATGGCCTTTGCAAAATGACGTCCAGTTTGAAAGGGGTGATAAAGCAAGGATGATACTCTATTTTAATTATAATTTAAATACTTAGTTTGTTAGGATTTTGATTATGTTTATTGTATCTTATCCTTAGTTTTAGGTCTTATCCTTATCTTTCTATTATTTGTTGATTTTATCTCCTATCTTATTGTTATCCTCGTAACCGCTTTATCTATATAATAAATTTTTTGGTATGACTCATACTTGAGTTCAATCAGTCTTTCATTCAAAACGGCTTCATATATCAATTAGTAGAGTCAGCCTGGCCATGATCTGGAAATACATACACTCAAAGTGAGAAATATCCTTAGTAGGAAATTTTTTAGCAGTTATATAGTATGTATTTCCAGGTTGTATAATATTTTCATGGCTTAAATATGATTTTAGTCTTTGTAAATATAGGTTATTTTGGTTTTAGTCCCTCTAAAATTTTTTTTTTGGCTTTTAATCCTTCATTTTTTCAATATTATGTTTTTGATCCCTATTATTAGCTAGCACTATTAAATAATGATACTTATAAGGATCAAAAGAGGATTATTAAGGATAAAACAAAATTTTTAATATTTATAAAAGTTAAACATATGTTTTAAAATAATATTTTAGACTTAAATTTATAACGATAAGGACTAAAAATATAATATTAAAAAAATGAGGGATCAAAAATAAATTTTTTTTTTTTTGAGGGATTAAAACCAAAACGACCTATATTTATAAGACTAAAAATATATTCAAGCCTATTTTCATTTAACCATAGGAAATAATATAGTGGTCTATAAAGCATACAGTGAAATATTCAAATACCAGACCATTTACCTGGACCAATTTCTCAAGCCTTTCTTAGAGCATTTAACTGCATACTTCTCACAACCTAACTACAACTACTCTCTGCAGTAAATCCTTATGTGCACAAGCAAATGATAGCTAACATAGACAAGTATGCAATGTGTAATTACATCTTTATGCGTATGCACCTCTCTAAATGCACAAATCCTTAATATTGTACGTAAAATTCACATGGGTGTCGCAGTTCACTTCAAATGTGACTAAGCACCATTTACTCCAATTAAAACACATTTAAAATTTAATATAACAGATCAAATTCTCTACTTATTATGTCATAATAGAAGATATATGGTATTAATAATTTTCAAAATGAAATGATGAAGATATGGTATTAAAGTGGAATACTATACTAAGACGGAATATAATTACAACAAAATCAAAAGTGATTTGTTTTTTCTACAACCAATAGAGACGACATTATCAATGAATGGACCCAAATTGTACTAGCTTCACCTATAAAAAGCATGTACACAAAGTGAGGATCAGTAGAACACACATCATCACTATTACACCAAGAAAAGTAGACTTCATCATTAGTCCACGAAATATGGACAGGCCTTTGGTTAAGCTTGGTTTCTTTGTCGTCCTCTTGGTTTTTGCTTCAGGTATTTTTATGTTTTTGCTATAAGCTTGATTTATAGAGCATTTCTGTTATCCTATGGTATGTAGATTTCTACATTTTCTTATTTCATTTAAATTTTCCGTGATTTAGTATATCTGGAAAAATGGAGGCTTTTGCATAGTAGACGATTCACTTATGGCTTGTTTGTTTTAGATAACTTCGGCATGTGCGTGTGTTTGCATATCTATGACGCTTCACCCCAAAACTTTGTTTTATTTCCTTTCAAATGTTAGTATGTTTGAAATAAAATAAAAACAAATAGGTTATTTGTAAAAACAAAAAACAAAATTTTGTTTGACCATTATCCGTGTGTAATATTATGTATAATTTGTTTGAACTATATTAAATGGATTGCATTTTCAGGGTTGAAGTTTGAAGCCAAAGATCCAAACGCAGAAACCGATCTGTTTATACCGTGCAGGGGTGACGATGAGTGCCCTGGCTGCCGTTGCGTTAATGAACTGTGTGTGTGTGATGTCCAAGGAGAAGGTTCAGATTCCACAGCACATGTCCAAAAAGGATTCCCTTGACATTATTCAATATTGTTTCCAATGCTGGGATTGCCGTTTGTTGTTAAGAAATAGTAGTGAAAAAATGCCATTGCTGGTTTATGAGTGAGAAACCTGCAAATAATCTGCTATTAATACAAAAATAAATTCATTGATATGGTGTTTTTGAATTTTCTTTTTTATTTACATGTCTATATTTATTACTCTCTCTACATTTATGAAAATGGCCATTTAAGATAATAGTTATAGTGCTTTTTATTTTTTCTTTTTTTGGTCTAAATTGCTAATTTCTTGACTCAAATTGAGTTAGTCCATTAAGGGAATAAAGTTTTGGAAGTGTTAGTTTTAACTCGAAACCTTGAACCACTTGAATTAATTATGCATTAATAATTATGGTATTATATTAAAAACATAATTTAATAATTTAAATTTTTAAACACTAAATATCTTTTTAGCTTATTGAGTATTTTTTTAAGAGTTATATTAATCAAATTATAATAATTAAAAAATTATTAAAAAACCAACAAAAAATGTGATAAGAAAAAGGAAAAAAATAAATAAGTATTCAATGATTTTAAGATGCAAATAATTAATGAAAATAAGGTAAAAATATTATAAAATAATTATTTTTATTAGAAAGTTAGGGTTTATGATTTAGGGTTTAAGATTATATTTTTCTTTTTTTTAATTAAAAAATGATATATAGCATAAAAAATTTGTTAAAATAATGATTATTATTATGAAATAGAAAGAGTAAATGTTAATTCTTATCATGAATGTATGACAAACCAAGATACTAAGAACATTGAAAAGTGCTAATAATCACAGCTCGATTTGATTAGTTTGCAATAATTAAATTCCGGAATTACAAGATATTTTATTGTAAGAAAAGCTGACAACAAATTAGTTACATATTAATTGCATTGTACAGATGTTTTCAAATTAAAGTTAAATTCAAAAAATAAAAAAAATAGTACCCAAAAAATCTAAAATATAAATGGATATCTATAATTAAAAAGAATATAATATTTAATAATGTATAAATAATAAATATAATATAATATAAATTTAATTATATAAAATAAATTAACAACATTAAAATAATTACAACTAATAGATAAATATTTTAATTCTAATATTTATTTTAAAATTAGATTTAAATTATTTATTAAAATTGATATTTTAATATATATATATATATATATATATATATATATATATATATTTATTTATTTATTTATTTATTAACTACGGGCCGACTCCCAAACAACAACAAATATTTTTCTTTTTTATATATTATGGGAAAAGAGTACAAGCAAAATATATAAGAGAAAAGAGGTATTATATATTAATTAATTTTTTATATTTTATTAAACAAAGAAATAGTTGTCAAAAATATTACAATAGATATAAATAAAATTTAATAGATTACAATTTTATATAATAAAAATTACGAATTATTTATAACAAAAAGGTAAAAATATTAAATATTTAAATCATAATATTAATTTTAAAATTTATAACTAAATTATTAATAATAGCTATTATTTTAAGGGAGTGCAATGTCTATTGGCTATTGCCACTCCCATTTTCCTGTCATTTCCTTAGTTTTTTAATACGCCCTTCCTTTCATTTTGTGATCAAAATAATAATCTAACATTAAATATTTATTATCAATTATATTTTTATTTAAATCTAAAACTTTTATTTTAATTAAGAATAATTTATTTTTATCAAATTTTATGTTCATATATAATTTATTTATTTAACACAATTATTTGAATATGAAAATTAATCTTTTAATTTAAATTAAATAATAATTATATAAATAATAAAACGGTGAGTATTTTAAAAAAACTAGTAAACGAGTAGACAAATTAATTAGCATGATATAATATATGGCATATAAAAAAAATTCATTTAAAATTAATATTTTTAATTTAAAAAACTTCTTTTGCTGTTTTATTAATTTTTTCCTTCGTAATGCGTTCTTTCATTTTTTTTTTTAAGTTTTTATCTTTCCGTTATTCTTTTTTTTTTTTTAAAGCACACTAAATATATATTTTCTTATAAAAAATTGAGAAAACATCATGGTTCTAAAAATTGAACCCTATCCGATCCAGTTAGAGGGTAAAATTCGAAAATTAAAAAATCAGTCAACAACTAAACAAATTGGTCAAAAACCGGTGAGCCGCCTAAACTGATGGCGGTTTACATGGTCAGCTATTCCTGCACAGCCTCTCACTCCCACTTAGCTTTTCTCACCCATTGGCCTCCTATGATCATCATCGACCTCATGAACTGTACTATGAAACTATAACTAGGTAAAAGAATATCTGCTTTGCCATGGCCTCAGCAAATCAAAGTATATTCAAGCTGGGCAGTGAGCGAGTTGCACTTAGTTGGTCAGAAATTTTGAATCGAAAGAGTTGCATTGTTGCCCACCATCAAACCATTTAGATTGACCTAGGAGAATGGCGAGTAGTGAGTGACCATTGGGGAAGATAAGAAGTGCAATGAAACATGATGAGTTTGACCAGGCTAGGCTTCAACTTGTGCGCACCATGTGGGTTGCATGCCATTGGTTGGAAATCTACACTCTAGCATCCTGTTGGTGTGTGAGATAGCTTTAGTTAAAATACTAAGAGAAATGCGTGTGGCATTAGGTTTCTTATATTTTGGGTGTGGTGTGGAATTTTTGTAATTTGCCCTTTTGGGATGTTAAAATTGGTCTGTGTCTTTTAGAATTGGGCCGGTTCACAAGTATTTTAATTTCTTTCTCTTTTTTGGGAGAGGAAGAGAGATATGTATTTGTAATTTAGTTGTGATATATATATATATATATATATATATACTGGTTGAACTAATGAATCTCTAAATCAGTACCTTATCAAATTCAATGTCCAGTCCGATTTTCAGAATCATGGAAAATAAATAATTGTGACCCAAATAAAAACTTCTTGTTTTTTATGTTAAAAATAAATTTATTTTTTATGACAAAAAGAATAAGGGAAGAATAAATCACAAACGTAGAAACAATAAAACACGATGCGAAGTTTTAAAAAAAAAATAAAAATATTTATTCTAATAAAATACTTGATGAGTACTTCATGGATTATGATATATTTAGATCATTGTTGTATTAAGAAAAATTAAAAATATAATTTAATGGCCAAATGTAAATAATTGTGTTGATTATGTTAATTTAACATAAAAAATTAATAATATTAAATATTTGATAGTAGATTATCATTTTAATTAATAAATACTTTTTCAATATTATTAAAAATCATCTCACTTATTCTTTTTCTCATAACACATTCTCTATATTTTTTCATAAAAATAATAACTTTTTATTTGGTCAACAGTCACACATTTTCTCATTTTTTGTATTAAAAAAAATATAAATTTAGTGCGTTTTACCAAAAAAAGAAGAAGGAATAAATGAAAGATTTTTTTTACAAAAAATTTAACAATAATAGATTAAAAAAGAACAAATAATAAACAATAATAGAAGCATTTTCGAAATTAAAAATATTAATTTAAAAGAAAATAATGGATATATGTGTCGCATTTTGCAATATACTAACTCATTTTTCTTGTAATCACTTTTACTCACCATTATTTAATATTTATTATTCTATTACAAAAATTTAACAAAAAAATAAGTTAGTATTTAAATCCAAAAATTGTGTTAAATAAATAAACAACATATAAAAATAAAAATTGATAATAGCAAAGATAAAAATAAAATGTTTTAAATTAAATTAAATATAATAAATTTAAATGAACTTATGAATTGTAAGAAATATTTAATATTAAATTATCATTTTTATTAACAAACAAAAAGAAGGGCATTGGAGAGAGGTCAAATAAATGATAGCTAAATGAGAATGACAATAGATATTTAGGAGTGACAATAATCACACTCTTATTTTAATGGAAAATATAACCTCCACACCTTCGTGTGGAGGTTAGGAAAATACATATTTTCTTTTGGATTAAAAAACTACTCTCTTTTTATTTAAAGAAACTTATAATTCAAGGTGACTTTATAATTTTGTTTAATCTACATTAATTACTAGTTTGACTTTGTTCATCAACTAATTAATATTTTCTCTTATCTTTATGACATCTTCATAATTATAAGAAAAATATTATACAATAAAAATAAAAAATAAATCAACAACTATTAAAAAATAGAATATATCAAGAAATTATTTTAAAATTAAAATTATTTTTAATATTTATTATTATTTGTTAACTGTTAAATAATACTTAAGATTTGAAAATATTAAAATTTTAAATTAACCACACCGCGCCAGGACAATAAGAATATTTTTTAACGGGTTTTGTTAAGAACATATTAAGAAATTAAAATTATATTTATTATTTATTATAAAAAATATTTAATTTTTTAAAATATAAAATTTTACCAGGACAATTATAAAGGTTTTGTACGTATACTGAACATTATGCAGAGAAATATTATAAATGTTATGATAAATTTTTATATTTTAAAATATAAATAATTTTAATATTTTTAAATAATAAATATAATTTTAATTTCTTAATATATTCTTATTCTTAATATGTTAGGGGTGCTGTTGATTTATTTTTTAATTTTTTTTCAGAATTGTGTTCTTATAATTATGACGATGTCATAAAGATGAGAGAAAATATTAATTAATTAGGTAATAGAAAAAAAGGTCAAAGTAGAAAATATTAATTAGGTGATAGAAAAAAGTCAAAGTATGAAAGAAAGTAAGTTTTTGGTCCAAAAGAAATTAATAATTTCAAAATTAATTGTATTTTAGACCAATAATGCCGCCATTATCAATAATTTGACGCCGATTATACTATAGTTTCACCTATAAATACACGTACACACCATGAGACTGAGTAGAACACATCATCACTATTATACGAAGAAACTATTATACAAAGAAAAGAGGGCTTTATTACTACTCAACGAAACATGGACAGGTCTTTGGTTAAGCTTGGTTTCTTTGTCGTCCTCCTAGTATTTGCTTCAGGTATTTTTATATTTTTGGTATAAGCTTCATGTAATTCTTGATTTATAGAGCATCTGCGTTGTCCTATGGTATATAGATTTCTACATATTCGTATTTCATTTAAATTTTCCGCGGTTTAGTAGATCTGAAAAAATGGAGGTTGTTGCATAGTAAACGATTCACTTATGAGTTGTTTGTTTTAGATAACTTCAGCGCATGCGTGTGTTTACATATCTGCGACATTTCAACCAAAATTTCGTATTATTTCCTTTCAAATGTTAGTATGTTTGAAATTAAATCAAAACAAATAGGTTATTTGTAAAAACAAAATATTCATTTTGGTCCCTTATAAAAATTTTAAAGGATTTATTAGTCCCTCAAGATTTAAAAATCCATGGATAGTTCCTTATTATTCAAAAATGGGGACATATTAATCCCTTCATATAAAAATTTTAAGAATTTTTTGATGGTATAGATCTATATAAAGGAATTAATATATCTCCCTTTTTAAATAGTTAAGGACCATCCATAAATTTTTAAATCTTGAGGAATTAATTTATCCCCCGAAATTTTTATTTCGCACTAAAATGAGTATTTTGTCTTTTATATATTAAACTCATTATAAAAATTGCTATTTAAATATATTTGTGATCAAATTTCACATTTGGGGCACTTTAGATGGAATGAAATCTATAATTTAAAAACCAGGAAGCTTAAGATATGTTTAGTGAACATAGATATTTTTTATCTTATTGATTACTCATACAATTTCAGATTCAATGTGATAATTATATAAGTAAAGTCCTCACTAAAATAACAACTTCAAAATTTGAATTTTATTTTTGAAATTTTAATATATCTAAATACTTTTTTTGTTTAGACTGTTCAATTAAGAATTAGTTTAATTATATTTTTGGTCCTTATTTAATTATATTCTCATTCTTTCAAAATATTCCAATTTTTCGTTTGATTCCTCTTTTTAAAAAAATCTTTGTTTAGTCTCTCAATTTTTTTCGTTCCCGTTTAATTCCTCTATTAACGTACTATTACTTAATTGAGGATTTTTCATACCTATTTATGCCGACATGAAATTCCATGTGGAGATTGACATAGATTGATGGATAAAAGGAGACAAAATAAAAAATTGTGATATTTTATTAAAAAAATTTATATTTATGAACACAGAATAACTTTAATTAAAAATTTAATAAAGTTAATATAGCCGTAATTTTTGAACATATTAATATGTTAATTTATAATATATATCAGCATTAAATAGTATATGATTCTTAATTTAAATTGAAG
This sequence comes from Pterocarpus macrocarpus, assembly GCA_031439585.1. NCBI lineage: Eukaryota > Viridiplantae > Streptophyta > Magnoliopsida > Fabales > Fabaceae > Pterocarpus > Pterocarpus macrocarpus. Next base: position 12,936,766 of record CM062522.1, on the reverse strand, counting down.
CATTGTAAAATGATTTATAATAATTTATTTTTGAATCTGAAAATTTTATAATAATAAGAAAAGAATCATAATAAATTTAAAGTCGATAATTCACTAAATTTTTCTCATGTTTATAAAGGAAGTAATAATTTGATGCCAAGATTCAAACTCTTTCCATAATAGAATAATTTTTTAATTATCACATCTTGTGTACTTTATATTTTATTTTAATTATATTTATGAAAAATTTATAATTTCATTAATATTAATATAATTAAAAATTAAAATAAATATTTGTATAGAAATAATTATTGAAAAAACATTTAATATAATAATTTAACTCTAAAATAATAGTAATTATACATAAATTAATTTTATCAAATTTTAGTTAAAATTTTTAAGTTGGGTAATTTTTTTGTGAAATATCATATTTTTTTGTTCCATCCCTCAAAATATTACAGTTTTCCTTTTAATTCCTCAAATTATCACAATTTTTTCATTTGTTTCATCTCTTTATAAAATACTAAGTTAAAACTTAATAAAGAAAACTAACGATGAATTAACGGAAGAAACAAACAATTTTTTCTTTTTTTTTTTTAAAAAAAAAGTGAGTATACCAAAACTTTTTAAAAGTGAGAGATAAAATAAAAAAAATTAAAAAGATAGTGATATTTCGACCAACCAAAATAATTAAGCCTTATATATTTAGTAATATTTAAATGCATATCAGCATGCTTAGCTGTGTTAATGAGAAAACGGAATGCAATTGCAGGGTCGAAGATTGGAGCTAAAGATCCAAACGCACGAACCGATCTGCATATACCGTGTAGGACTGACGACGACTGCGGTGGCTGCCCTTGCTTTAACGCTACTTGTATGTGTGATGTCGACGGAGAAGGTTCACAGTTCACAGCACATGCCCAAAAAGGATTCCCTTGACAATATTGTTTCCAATGCTGGGATTGCTGCTTGTCATTAAGAAAAATAGTGATGAGTAAATGTTATAGCTGGTTTATGAGTGGGACGCCTGCAAATTATCTTCTATTAATGCAAAAGGAGGTTCATTGATATGGTATTTTGATTTTTTTTTTTTCAGTTACATGTCCGTATTTATTATTCTCTCTACATTTATGAAAATTGCCATTTAAAGATAAAGATAATGGTATGATAGTAAAAAAATAATTTAATAATTTAAATGTTTTAAATAAATGTGAAAAGAATTTAACTATCTTATGACTTATTAAGTGTTATTTTAACAAATATATGATCGGTTAGAGTGGCAGATAATCCTTCTCTTTTGAGATTTCAAATACTTGAACAGGATTGTTTCTAATAGAAGGATACTTGTGGTTTCAATCATATAAAAAAAATTAAGGGTTATTTTAAGAGTTATATTAATTAAATTATGATAATTAAAAAATACAACAAAAAAATATGATAACTAAGAAAAAGGAAAAATATACAAATAAGTATTAAAGGATTTTAAGATTCAAATAATTAATGAAAATAAGGATAAAAAGAGTATAAAATAATAATTTTTTAAAAGGTTTAAAATGACTTATAGTATAACATTAAAAATTGATAAAATAATTATTACTATGAAATAGAAAGAGTTAATGTTAATTGTTATCATGAATATATGAAAAACCAGATACTAAGAACATTGAAAAATAATCTCGATTTGATTAGTTTGCAATAATTGAATTCCGGAATTACAGTATACTTTCTTGTAGCAAAAACTTAAAATAAATTAATAAATATTCATTTCATTGCACAGACTTTTTTAATTTAAATTAAATTAAAAAAATCTAACATAAAAATAAAGTAAAAACATTGTAGTACGAAATTTTAAAATTATAAAGGAATATATATAATTAAAAATATAAGTTAAAAAAAATTTAAGTTACAAAGAAAATAAAGCATGAATAATTAAAAATTTGAATTTAAAACTAAAAATTAGAATGATATCATTATCATTCTAGAAAAGTTAAAACTAGGTCAATTGACGGGAGACTGTTCTAATTTAACCAGAAATCTCGGATTCAAGTTCTAACTATGCAACTACGCTAAAACTTGAAAGGGAGAGTTTTGACTGCCCATAAAAATTCTACTTGACTCAAGTATAATTAATTCCAGTAAAAGAATACTTATGATTTTGAACTACAAAATAAACTAAGAAAGTAAATCAATTTTAAAATAATATATATCGATCTAATTTAATAAAAGAAGTGAATTAAATTATATAAAAATTACTTAATCTAATATTGCATAATATCAACGTATGGGACCTCTGATTTAAATAAATGGAGAAAAAAAAAATCTGAGATTATTTTGATACAAGGATAACAATGTAGAAGGAAGACCGCCCTAGTTGCTTCCACCCTACTTGCTCAGCCACCTAACAGAAGAAAATTTGAAGTATTGCGGGTATAGGCGCGCAGTGCGACATAGGTTGAAAAATCAGGTACTCTCATAATGATAATATGATGGCATGTATTCATATGTTGTGCCATGTGTTACTTGTTTGATGATGTTATTGCATTCTCAATCGCAGGTTTGCTTTCTCTAGTTCATTTTCCAGGGATGATTGACTATATTCTCAACTGTCAATCATGGGAACTTTGTAGCAATAGAAGTACATGGACCTTACAGTTACTAAGTGGGTCGAAGCCCAACGATCAAACCCAATGATTCACTCTCGCAAACCCACTAAAGATACTAGCACCCCCTTTTTTTTTTTTTGAAAAATTACATTAGAACTCTTTTGAGCTTTGTAGACATTAGACTGAAACCCTCTTATTTTTCAAAATTATACTTGACTTCTCTCAAAATGTATAACATTAGTTGTCATTAATAGAGTTAATGAAATATCATATTTACGCTTAACTTCTCTCTCTCTCTCTCTACATTCCTTCCATCTCTTTCCCTTTTCCCCTTACTTCTCTCTCCCTTCTTCCCTCTCTCTCTCTCTCTCTCTCTCTCTCCTTCGATACAAACCCACCAAAGATACTAGTATTTGTGCTTTTTTTTTTTTTTTTTTGAAAAATTACATTTGAACTCTTTTAAAATTTGTCGATATTAGACTCACGTCCTTGTATTTTTCAAAATTACACTTGACTTCCCTCAAAACATACTGCATTAACTGTCATTAATAGACTTAATGAAATATTGTACTTACCCATAAGTTTTCCCTCTAAACTCAGGACATACAAAACTAATACAGGAGAAATTGAAAAACAATTGCATGTGGTACATGAACAACCACGTTATAGTGAATGAAATAGTAAGGGAAAAGTAAAGATTCCCATCCTCAAGCCATTGTGGGAAAGGAAAATTAATTGGGAGAACCTCTAGGGGAGGGGGTCAATGATTGAGAATTGCAAAGTTAAAACCAATGTGGGAAAGGGAAATCAGTGGAATTTGGTTGTGGAGGAGGATCCCATTGAAATGGGGCTTGAGGCTACAAATAGGATGATGAAGTACATGGCTTTTAGGTGGGCAAACCCTAATGCCGCTGGCTCTAAGCTCATGGTCAATGCAAATGTAGGGTCTAATGGGTTTCGTTCAAAATTCAAATTTCTAGTTCTACATTTGAGTGTTGGATTTGTTTGTGTTGGTATGTTCAATTGAAATTGGTGTTGTTTTTGTCGCTATGCTTCCTGAGATCTCAGGTAGGCATTTTTGTTTTTCTTTTGATAAACAATTCTATCATTGTTCGCAGATTTATCATGGGGGGAAAATTGTGATTTTTGGGGTTTATCTGAGTACATGATTGAATGGATTTCAATCTTAAATCGGGGTTTATTTGGATATCGATTTGAAGAAGAAGCCAGAGTACTTGGTTCTCTATAGCAGTACGAAAAACCTTAAGGGCAAAAATGATATTTTGTATATAGTTTTTATTTTTATTTTTTAAAACTAATAATCATAAGTAGTCAGGTGCAATTCACGTTCTATTAGTATATTATTAATGGTACGAGGGAAGTGTATTCTCTTTTTAGAAATTAAGGGAGACAGATAAAATTTTAAATATTAGAATGACAAATTTTAAGAAAGATTAGTATAATTTTCTCTTCTTCTTTTTTTTTGTTTGGATAATTGTTTATATAATTTTAAATTGGAGCAATGATTCAAATTTTGTTATTGTCGCTTTGTGAACAGCTCTTTTTAATCACGGCTCCAATTTTTTTTGTCTAAATTACCAATATTCAAAGTTTAGTAGAACCTGAAAAAATATAATATTAAAAAAATATTGTGATTTCGAGTTCAATTACATGAGCATATGACATTTTATGGAGATATATTGTACCAAAATAAACATGGGCACCGGAATACTCGCTGCCAAACATCATACTCCTGGTCTGGTACATATCACTGTCTTCCCGGTTCAGTGTAAAAGAGGCCAGTTTGAGAATAGCACACGAGCCACAAATTTTGTCCTCTAAACAACTCACTTCACTTATTGTAGCCCCTTATCCGTCCCAATAAATAGATATGCCCAACACAACGGGCAACTGGCTCTTCACGGGGATCACCTACTCCTTCTTTATGATGAGTATGACCACTTAAGCATGATGCCTGTGTGTGTGCTTGTTTCCTATTCATTAGTCCCTCTCACATAAAGTTGATGACCCTTTTATTTTGTTCCTATATCATGAGCCTCTTTACCTTGCGCCAGTAAATGGCCGCCAATATGCTTCTGGTTCTTAAAGTGCCCACTTTTGTTCTTCTACTCAAATTATAGATTTTTTTTTTCTTTTCTGACAATGGTTTTCAGTACATTAGTGGCAAGTGCTTGTTCTTCCGCATGTTTGCACAAAAGTATTAACACATGCATGGATATTTCGATGTGTGGCGAAGTTTCAGAAGATAATGTTTATCTCAAGGCACCGTCTGCTGTGCGCTGTGCGATTCAGGGTGCTTCGCCATTCAGGGTGTTAAGCGCACCTTATGATTTTAACATATTTGACGGTAATGATTTGTAAAATATATCAATATATCAATTAATTATGATATATTGTAATAATATATTAAATTTAAAAAATTTAAAAACATTTAAAAATATATTTTAAAAATTAATTTTTATATATTAATAATATAAAATTAAAATAATAATATAAAATAATTTTATATTATTAATATAATTAAAAAAATTTTATTAATATAATTTTATTCGATCAATGTAATTAGAAAAGTATAATTTTATTCTTTCTAATAATATAATTTTACTCGATAAGTGTAATTAAAAAAGTATAATTTTATTCTATTAATATAATTTTATATTAATAATATAAAATTATTTTATATTATTAATATATAATAATTAATTTTTAAAATATATTTAATTATATTTTTAAAATTTTTTTAAATTAAATATTATTATAATATATCATAGGTGATTGGATATATCTTACAATCTCACTGTTAAATTGCAAGATGTACCTTACTTCTTGATTAGCATATAGCACTGTAGATGTGCCTTATTTGAATAGTATTTAATAAAATAAAGATGTATAATAAATGCGACAATTCTTTTGATTGGAGGGACTTTGATGCCGTATTTGACTGGAGGACCCTCTAGAGTAGGGATGTAAATAGGGCGAGGTGGGGGCGGAGGATAACCCCCCATCTCCTGTTCTGTGGATAAATACTTGTCCTCATTTTTCGTTCTGTATTTATATGGGTACTTGCTTTTGAATTTTTTATAAATTTACGGGTATCCATGCATATTTATGAATACCAGTTAGAATATAAAAAATTCAAAAAATTTAAATTACATATAAAAATTTTAATATCATAAAATACTTAAAATAAATACAAATACTAATCTAATTCTATAATTCGAATTCTAACAACTTAATATATTTAAAATAAAAACAAACACATAAAACATAAAATAAGTATAATAATCTAATTTTTCAATATGAATTTCAACAAATTAAAATAAAAATAAATATATAATAATAATTCAACTATTAGTCTAACATATAATAAGTACAAATAAATTTAATTTTTAAATTTAAATATTAATCCAAATAATTTAAATAACAATAATATTAATCTAATTAAATTAATAACTTAACGGTAAAATAATAATTTTATATCAGGTACCCGCGGGTATGGGAATAGTGATCCTCGCCCCCACCCCGTTTAACATGCAAGTATTTAAAATCCTCACCACTATTATCTGTGACCCCATATTCACTCTGTTGCGGATATTACCGGCAGATATCCATGAGGACAGATTTTTTTGACATCTCTACGCTAGGTTGATGATTGTATCTCTTCTATTTTGCGTTTTTGTAATCCTCTTTGCAGTATGCTTCTAGTATAACGCCAACTCTCGTGTTAGTTCTATCGAGCTCTTTGATTTGCAGAATGAATAAAATTTGTATTTTCTATAAAAAAAAAATGCAATTATTTATTTATTATAAAATTATGAACCAGGTGTAACAAAAGGGTATTTGAAATAAATTCTCTGAGAAATGAAGGATAGAGGGGAAAGAGTAGAATTAGAGCCTGTTTGGATAAATTTTTAGAAAAAATGACTATTTTTAAAAAATTTTTTAGCAAAGTTTTAATTTTTAAAAAAAATTATTTTGTATTTGAATAAATATATGAGAAATATTTTTAAATATTAAAAGTATTTATAAATTTATTTAGACATAAAAGAATAAAAATATTTTTTATGGCCAAATTACAAAAAAAAAATAAAAAAAAGAGAGGTAAAATTTGATAGGAGATAAAAAGGAAAGGATATATATTATAATTTTAATTAAAGATAAAAGTTACTTTTAAAAAATAATTTTATTAATAATTACTTGTACTTTTACTTTTTTTAGAAATTAAGTATTCCTAATTTTTAAAAAAAGTGATAAATTAACTTTTTTTAATTAAAGCATTTTTTTAAAAAGGTACATCTAAATACCTATAAAAACTTATTAAAATACTTTTTTAAAAGAAATAAGTATTTTTTTATTAAAAAAAATCAATTTAAACAGACTCTTAATCCTAAAGAAAATATTTTTCATATTGAGTTTTATGTTTAAACAGTTTGATTAAAAAAATGAGCACAGTTATTTCTATAATATTAATAAAATAACCTTTTCAGTGTGCATGTAATATCCTCCAAACATTAAAAAAGAAGAAAGTTAGAATTAAAAGCACATCTTTGAAAAGTTTTGTTAAGTTGGGATACCTCAAAGAATAAAAAGTGTTAAATAAAAGTATAAATATTTATTATTCAATATTTTAATTAATTAAAATAATTAATGAAAAGTAATAAGTAATAAATTTATTTATTAACATGCATCTACATGTTAACAATTCTTTAAAAAAAAAAAAGTTGACAGATTTTTCAGCATTTCTAGTCTTTCATAGTTTCATTCAAGGAACATTGCGAATGAATTACACATAGTTCATAATTTATTCGAAACAAAGTTCATACATCAAACCCCTATACACACAGTGCAAACCTGAGGAGTTTATATGTGATTTTGCAATGGTATTTGGGATTCTTAGTGAAGATTACTGTTGACTGGCTATGACAAAAGAGCAATTACCAGGTCTATTGTCCTGACAATCCCAGACATTATACCACCCAGCAAACACACGCAACAAATCAATTTCCATGGTTGAAAACGCAATGCATGATTAATTTTTATTTTATTTTTATTTTTGGCAATTAGAGGGAGTATATGTCTATTAATTCTTGTTGCTTCGTGCTCTGGCTACGTTGTTTAACAATAATTAATTAATGCTTGCTAGAAGTTTGAGTTGTACGCACTTAGATCTCTACTCCAATCTACGCTGAGTCCTACTTAGTAAGAAGTTTTCCTATTTTAGTGCGCATAGCATGAGTGTGGATTTGTCTTTGTTTTGTTTTACAGCCAGTAAGTATGTCGTGCATTGCATGGATATTTTTAAATGTAAGTAAAATTTAGAAAGAGTTTAGACGATATAAATTGAAAGAGAAAAATTATTCAAGAAAAAATATTTAAATTATAATAGAGATATGCCTAATCAATTTAAATAGAACCTAAAAGACATAAATTGTAAAAAATATATACATAATTAAATTAAAAGAATCTGAATTTAAAATTTCAAAGAAGAGAAATTAAAAATAAAATGTAACAATATTTAATATAGAATAGGTTAAAAGATTAAACCACTTTCAAGAAATATCAAGGAGCCTAATTTAATAAATAGGGATGAGTTTATTTTTTAAAAAATAAAAATCAAATAAATTTTAATTTTTAAATAACTACATAACTATTTAATAAAAAATTTTATATTATTTTGTTTAAAGTAGTACGTAAGAAATATCATATATTACCTATCCCATTAAATGTAAAATTTCTTTCGAAAAAATTTTAATAAAAACACACTCAACATCAATACTGAATTTTATTATTACTATTATAAATACCGCCAAAAAATTATATGTGCACTTTCTAAATAACAAATAATAAGGAAAATAATTATTACAAGCACCAACAATTATATATTTCTCACATTATGTATCTTTTTTTGTTTTTTGGTGTACTCAAATTATATATCTCCTCGAATAGCTATTCTTTTTTTGTCTTCTTCCTCCTCTTCTTTTTTTATTTTCTTACTTTTTTTTGGTAAAGTTTCTTCGTTTACCCTTTTTTTTTTTTGACCTTTTACATTTTTTCTTTTACTTTAAACTGCAGACAGAATATACTATTTCATTAAATTGAACTTAACCTAGCCAATGAAGCCAAAATTACAAATATGCTCAGATGCTTCCTCGATGCTGTCACAAGTTTGGCCTTGATTAACCTAACCAATTATGGGCTGCCTTCCTCTTGATAGCCAAAACTAAACATCGTCCGATGTATGCTTGTTTTACATTTTGACATACGTACCTTAATTACCCCCCTCCCCCCCACCCCTTCTGTTTTCTCTCCCTTTCTTTTTCCTTATGAATGTTAAATTTAAATATAATATTATTAGTGACAATTTCTATATTATATGTTGCTATTTCATATTACTTATAATTTAGGATTATTTCATTTGAGTTTTTAATATAAATGTTTTTGATAAACAAATATGTATAAAAAAATTAAATAAATTTTTAAAAAGTTTAAGTTTAATATACTATTAATGTAAAAAAATTTTACACATATATTCAATCATATAATGCCACACTAATAAAAGTGTTTGACTCAACAGCCCACAATTTTTAAAATTTTATAAATAGAAGTATGTGATTGGATCATAATATAAAATTCTTTTACACTAATAATGTATCAAAATTAATCTTATTTTTAGAAAAGATAAATTCCAAGATAAAAGTTATTTTAACATTTTTCTCAAGCTACAAAGATTAGCTTATGGAAAACATATCAAATAATTATAATATAAAAATGATATTTTTTAATTAAATGAACACATACAAAATGACAATTTATGATTCTTCAAAATTTTTAAATCTCTTAAGTCATTAAAATAAATTTTTTATTTTAATATAATTAAAATCCAAAGAATTAATATTTACTTCTAAAAATATTGAATAAAATATAATGTTAAGTTATTAATATAAAGTAACATGAAGCTCTAAGTAATTTTTCTAAAACATAAAAAATGATAATTGATGTATTTTGTTTTTTTAAATAAAATTAAATATTTGTTTTAATTGTTGGCAAAAAAATAATTTTTTGAATTAATTACACATTTATTTTTTTTCTATCTTAACCACTTGTATGCAGAGTTCATTGGACGCTAATTAATTTGATTTGACTTGAATTAACTCACGAGGTTATAATAGATTTATAATAATTATTTATTAGTTGATATATAAATATTTTTATCTTTTATCATATCATAGAAATAAAATAGATGAAGACCCAAACTATATAAATACCACCATATCATGATCTTATAAAACATAAGTTTAAATTAATACTTTAAGATGTAAAATATTCATTCAAGATAAAGTTATCTTAGTTTGTTTAATAAGTAATTAGCTTAATATTATTTTATTTTAGATAAGCAATATCGGAGTATAAATTTGTTGAAATTATTTGGACACGTTTAAAATCAACTATACAATTATTTAATATATAATTTGAAAATGAACTTTATTTATAAATTTATTGAAAATTGTATTATCATATATATAATCGTATTTTAAAAATTAGTATTATGTCTTATTATAAAGAAAAATAAATTATAACTAATATGGATTATGATAAACAATAATATAAAAAAGTATAAATGAAAAATGTTTAACTTCAAAATAATATAATAATAGTTGAGAAAATTAAAATTAAAAACAATTAAGAGAAAAGATAATTAGAAAGTCAACATCGAAAGTCAATTTGGGTTTAAGGAATTATAATATACTCTTAATTAGATCATAAATTTACTATAAAATTAATTTTGAGACAGTTTAAATATAAAATATTTTATAATATAAAAAATTTGTATTAATGATGCATTAAAATTAAGAGTTGTGTTATTTGGACGCATTTCAAATGGATGCATCCGACGCATTACCAATTTTTTTTTTCAGTTATCAACATTTTAAACTAAAGTTATCAACTTATTTGACTGAGTTATCAACCAATTGCAGCATAACATTACAGGATATTTTGCATGCAACTAGTTGGTAACCCAATCAAATAAGTTGGTAACTTTAGTTTAAAAAGTTGGTAACTGAAAATAAAGATTGGTAACACGTCACAAGATGCATCCCAACTACATGTACAAATAAACTTTCTCTAAAATTAAATTTGTTTTAACTTTTAAAAAAAGTAATTTTAAAACTTAAATTTTGAGTGTATTTGTTTCAGCATTTAAAAAAAATGATTTTAAAACTTAAATTTTATATATAATTAAAAGAACTGAAAATTAATTTTTTCAAAATCTACTCTTTCAGCTTCTATAAAAAAAAGCTAAAAATTGATTTTTTTTAGAATTTGATTATTTTTAAAAAATTATCCAAATATACGAAAATTAATTTTTTGAATAAAAAAATAATTTTTTACCAAAATAATCCCAAATAAATACACCTTTTATATATAATTTAAAAAGATGAAAATTGATTTTTTTAAAAAGTTACACGTTTTAACTTTTACAAAAATGCTGAAAACAATTTTTATTTTAAATTTTAATTATTTTTAAAAAAATATCCAAATATATTAAAATTAATTTTTTTATAAAAAAAATATTTTTTACCAAAAAAAAAAATCTCAAACAAACACACACTTATTTTCAAATATAGATTTGCCTGGTGAGGTTGCCGGCAGCAGCATCTTCCCCCATCCCATCTACTCATTCATTTTGTAACAGCACCAATAAAAGGAGCGTTGAGAGGTTGCCAAATGTTCAAGAGAATTAATTACAGAGTAAATTTGGAGGAATGAACAATGAATTGGAACCATAATGTCATCATGAGACAAGGGACTGTTTCCATACATTGATGTTCAAACTAGATTTCCCTGTCTCTGAATGTTTTATGATGAAGATGGAAAAAGACAGACTGGAATGAATATTTCTTTAAAACAAGCAAATATACAGTACAGGGAGCATTCCAGTCTCATGATGATGCTATGTTTGTTTTAATTAAGTTAAAACTTTGAAAAGACGAATTTCAACAGAGAAATTTTTAAAACTATAAAGGAAGATAAGTATAATAATTTAATGGAGATAATTGATTAAGTGGTTAATTACTAATAAAATAAAAGAAAATTTTCATTCTCTTACAAGTTTAATGGAAATAAATAAGATTATAAAAATTATTAATTTATTATTTGAATTTAATTTTAATATATTATTAATATATTAGCATATTTTTTTAGTATTTCTATTTTATATTATGTTGAAACTTTATTTAATAAATTGGTTTTATATCACCTTCTATCTCAAATATACTAAATCTTAAAATTAGCAAATTATATTATTTCATGAATTATTTCATTCTTTGCACTCAATTCAGAGAAATGGAACGAGGGCATAGAGCCCGCAATTGCATTCCTATCCAGCCCGCTCTCTTTCTGTCCTCCTCTTCATTTTTGCCCTTTAATCTGTCTTTCCATCTTTGTCGTCTACCTCACTTGGTCAATATCTTTATGTCAATGTTTTTATTAAAAATCCCACACGATAAAATGCACTTCCCAGAATTTCTTTCCTCTCCACATCTCTCTATCTGCCATTCCATAGCATCATTTACATCTTTTCCATCACATTCCATCTCCCTCTTTCCCATCCTTTTTTTCCAATCCAAACAAGCCTCGAGGCACAAACAACTGAATGAAGAAAAAAAAAAAAAGGACACATAAACGGTATCAAGAGATGCTAGGTTGCACAAGACCAAATTGAATCCATGGACAAAAAACAAAGAATGCATGTATCCACTGTCATTAGTATCTATAAATTTACATTTCAAATTACAAATGGTTGGAGTTCCTATCGCGGGGAATGAGCTTCCAATGTTCTAGACCTAGCACGAAATTTTACCACTTGTACATCATCTAGAAAGAGATGAAAAATAATAAATATATAGAAGGAAAATTGTCCAAGGGAAACTCGTTCCGCCAAAGACCACCCCAATTACCCATCAAGAGTTTGGATTTGGAACACAACACTTGATCATAGCCAAGGCACATCCAATGTTCTCCATAGTGTTTTAACTACTTTCAGCATGAAACACCATGCCATAGTTAGTATCAGTGCCTGGAAACGACCAACAAGAAGCCCAGCAAGGGCAATTACAAGCAGAACTATGTATCCTGATTTCCCAACTCTACCTATTCTCTTCCCCTCATCGTACACATCTACCACCTCCATTTCCAGTGATGATCCTTGAGAACCAGTGATTCCACAATCAACCTCATCAACATCATCATCGTCCCTTATACACTCTAGTTCACTTTTCCCAACGTTTCTTGTCTCCTCTTCGATCTCAAAACTCATTGGCTTGTCCTCTTCCACAGCGCTTGAAGTTGAAACTTCACTCCCTGACTCGGCCTCACCCTCTTTACCCATCTTCTCCATTTTTTTCTCTTTCTTAGAGCCACGAAACTTCTTGGGCACTAGCTTCTTCACCATCTTCGACTTGAACCGAAAATTACCACGGCTACCCCGACTAGCTTTGCACTCATAAAAAACTTCACACGATGATGATGATGCCTCCATAACAACCTTCCCTTTCGAAGAATCCGCATCATCGTTATCCACTTCTTCCACCAATTCCGAACTGCCCCATGCCACGTCACCACCGACAAGGCCCCATTCAGGCCCAACAGCAACACAACTCTCTTCAATGTTTGTCTCCACAACCTCAATTTCATCGAACACTCGAGAAGAACCAGACGTCAATTCAGTTAATTCGCCCTGAAAATTTGCCAGCTCAGACTCCTCCTCCTCCTCCTCCTTCTTCAGTTTCGGTTGAAGAAGAAGGAGCTTCTGGAACAGAGCACAAGGCCTCGTGCACGAAACGCTGCGTTTCGCTGCGTATTCCAGAAACAGAAGCGCGAAGGCCGAAACCGTGATCCCGACCGTTAGTCTTTCCACGCTTGCGATCAGAACCAACACCATAATAATCCTCACCGCGACACCGACAACTCTATTACCCCACCCGGACCCCCATTCATTGACCCGACCGGAAGCAACATCGGTGTCGGCGTATTCTTGTCGAATTAATGGGCCCGGCGTCGGGGCCTCCGGGCGGGGGGAAAGGGTGGGAATCGGCGGCGGAGGAGAGGTAGCCGGAGAGGGAGGCGGCGGCGGAGGATCGGGTATTTCTTCGAGTCGACCCGGTTTTTTGGGCTTGGGCCTGGCGAACCGGCTCCGGTTCTTGACGAAGAGGTCGATGAGGGAGGTTGGGAAGCCGGTCTGAACGACGAGGGAGCCGCCGCGTTTCGGCGACTGGAGATCGGCGACGATTCGGGATATTCGGGTGACCCGGCTCTTCTTCTTCCATGGAAACGGCATCGTCGTTTTGGTGCGGAAGAAAAAAAGAAAGGCTGGGAAGTTTGGGAGGAAAAATAACGGAGTGGGTTAGGAATGGAACATTTTTTGGTTTATAATAAGAAGGAAGAGGAATTTGGAGAGGAAGAGACAAGGAAGCGGGTTCCGCGGAGAGAGAGGGGGATGAGGAAAGCGTGAGGGAAAGAAATGAATATGATCGAGGGTTTGAGTGAAGCGAAGGCGCGTGCGTATGTCCATGTGTGTGTGAAACTGTGAATGAAGGTGGTTGTGGATTGAAAATTTTTGAGACTAATTGAATGAATGGGACCTGTTTGGCGTGTTTGATGTATTATGTAAGATTTAAGAAACAAGAAACCCTCTGTTTGGGGGCACTGTTTTCTTTTTCCGTTTTTTGAAAAATAAAAAATAAAAAATTGGATAGTAACTCGTTTCTGGTTTAGTGGTTTTTATAATTGTCTTATTACAGTGCTTGTTTAGCTGGGTTCAGTGGTTGTTTGGATAAAAAATGGGATAACAAGAAACCGAAGGAGAAAGGAGGTACGTAGGTGTAGAAAAAAATTTCCCAATCAATGGTGGAGAATGATTTACACAGGCTTCGGCTATTTCATGTAAATAATGCGATGCTTCTGTTTGACAGAAAGGTTAGCAACTATTTACAATTTATTTGGAATGATAAAGTTAGATGGAAAATTGAATTCAATTCTATTATGATTTAAATTTTTATATTTATAATAAATTAATAAATTATAGAATTAAATTTATTTATATTATTTAAAATATATATAAAAATTAATTAAATTTTTTATCATGATTATTTTATCTTTAATTAATAAAAGAGAGAATAGTGATGAGATTAAAAGAGAAAAATATTAAATAGAATTTAAGGATATTTTTTATATATTATCTTTTAATATCAAATTTATTATAATAGAAATTATAAATCAGACTTATTTTAATTTGATTTATTTTCAAATTTTTTTAAATAATTAAATTCTATTTATATTTTAATTCTATGACATTAGTTGGTTTCAAACCAAAGAATTGAATTCAATTTTTTTTGAGTGAATTTAATTTCATGAGTTTTCAAACAATCTATTAAATATTCTTTTGACAAATTTAAATCTTTTAAAGTAAAAAAATTTGTAAAATAAAAAAATAAAAAATTAATAACTTTTAAATTATTTAATAAATCTCAATCATAATAAAAATTATTAATTAAAAAATTATTAAATTCTTACTTTTCCACTTTAAAAATTTTCTTACTTTAGAAAATCTAGATGATTGGGTGAGTTGTATTCAAGTTTGAGCGGAGGAAAGTTGATAATATCATCAATTGTATTTAAAATATATGCACGTGTAATCATGATATGTGATTCTGTGCTGTGGTGAAATAGAACGGTTGCTTCAATAAAATTGTTTTTCTAAGTCGGTGTTGCCTTTCCTTCTACCCTTTGATTTTTTAAGTTTACACTTATCATTGATTTAATTTGTATATATTATTAATATAAATTTTTTTTATATAAATATCTAATTATATATTATTATATTAATATTTTGAATCATTCATTATTTTAAAAATTTTATAAATACAAATATTTGATTAAATAATAATTAAACTTTAAAAAATTAATGTATTTTTAATGCACAACTAGTATCATATGTTTAAAATTATTTGGGTCTTGCAATTAATACTTCAAAAACTATATATATAATGCTATATAATTGAATAATAATATAAATTCGGATAAAGACCTTCTCACATTAAAAATAAACAAAACAAGTATATTTATATTTCTATCATTGATTTTTTACTTTTTTAACTTTTCACCTTTCTAAAGTAATTTAACTAATAGTGGATCTTTAGTCATGTAAACCTTTACACACTTTACATTAATAGTATAGAGTTTAATTATTATATACTAACCAATCAAATATTTGGGTTTATAAAACTTTTAAGATAATAGGTTATTAAGTCAAATACTTTTTCTAATGTAACAATATATGATTGGATATCTGTATAAAAAAAATTTATACTGACAGTGCATATAAATTAAATCCAATAGTATATTAAAATTAATTTTATTTTCTATACAAAAAATAAAAATAATCTAATCACTATTACTTTTACCTAAAGAATTTAGTTTGTATATACTGTCAGTATAAACAAATTTTACACAGATGCTTTTTTACCTATTTAAAATTTCATATACGTCTTCTTTGAAGATTATTTTCCAAAATATCCTATTTAGTGTATAGGAAAATCGATTTAGGCTTGATCGATTTTCTTATTGGACAATTTTGCACTATGCAGTATGAAAATCGATCTAATAACCCTAAACCTAAACTCCACTGCCCTATTTAAACCCCTCACTCAAACAATCTTTTACATGGATGGTATGAGTTTTGACAGAAAGTTTGAGAAAAAAATGGCTAATAGGTGTTATAGATTTGTTCATCATAGTGATGAAATTAAAAATACATATGAGAGTGTAACTTTTTACAGTCAAAATCCCGAATTTATGACTGTACGTCCGTCTGTTACTTTATTAAAGTTGCATAACACAATTATGAAGAAGATAGGCTAACAAAGTAACAAACAAATCATACAAGTGTTTTATCGGGTGCCCATCGCAATTGGGAAAGGTGTGATCTGCTACAAAAGTTGGCAGCTAGGTAGCGATGATGATATTAGTCTCATATTTGATTGCCGCTCCCAATTTCTAGAGATTCGCATCATCGAGTTATTCGTCGTTCTAGAGGAGTCGCACCTTAGCTTTGGTGGATTTACTCCTAATCAAGCACATGTTGGAATGTCACAACCGCAGTGTTTTCCAACTTTTGCGATGGCGAGTCACATGCAGAGCGATTATGTTCATAACGAAAATGCGGATGATCTAATGGGTGGTCCGAGCTTCTAAAAACTTGCAGTGCAGATTGCGGAGCCGTTCCTATAGGAAGGTCCTATTGCAAGTTATGATTTTATTGTTGATGACAGAGATGATGAAGAGGAGCTGGTTGAAGTGCTATTTGACAATGATAATGGCTCGGATAAAGTGGCAGAGCCTATTACCTAGAGCCAACCATCGAGGACCCAATCACAATTCCAATCTCAATCAAGCGAGCATGTAGGTCACTATTCAACTCTGAATTTCGAAGCAATGCATATGAGCACTTTTCCAAGGTTCGTCATATAGATGGGGGCGAAATTTCGGCATTGACAAGAAAGAATAAGTTGCAAATGGGGCAACAGTTTCATGATAAGTAAGCTATGTTATTTGCAATTAAAAATTATAGCATCTAAAGATAGGTTGAGTATAAGGTCTTAGAATCAAATCATATAAAATAGTACCGCAAGTGTAAGCACTTTGGGAATGAGTGTAATTAGAGCATACATGTGACATATTGCCAAAAAAAGGAATTATGGAAAATGCGGAAGTACAATGGACAACATACGTGTGTGTGCGCATCACTTTCGCAAGGTAACCTATCTGGATATTAATGATATCTGTGCCAACATATTTCTCATGGTGCAAGCTAATTTGACAATTTCGATTAAAATGCTACAGGGATCAATGGAGAATGGGTTCGACTTCAACATAATGTATATGAAAGTATGGCTCGCCAAGCAAAAGACTATTGTTAGGATTTTTGGCAATTAGGAAGAGTCATACAATGAGCTTCCAAAATGGTTGTAAGGTCTTCAGACATTTATACCAAGTACAATCATCAAATTGTCAATTCTTCCATATTATGTGGAGAATTTTGTTGACCATACCTCTGTGATGTTCCACTGGTTGTTTTGGACTTATCCGCCATGCATAGAAGCGTCCAAATACTGCAAATTGTTCGTTTCAGTCGATGGCACGCATTTGTACAGAAGGTATGGCGGGATACTATTTATGGCAATTGCTCAAGATGGTAACTCAAATATTCTGCCCATTGCATTTGCCATGGTGGATGGGGAGAGAAAAGAACCGTGGTCATTTTTCTTGCTAATCTTCAACGACATATGACACCACAAGAGGGCATTCTTATAATTTTTGACAGGCATGCTACTATCAAAGCCATTATAAATGTGGAAGGCAGCGAGTGGCATCCTGCAATGGCTTATCATGCATATAGCATTCGCCACATCGTCTCAAACTTTACGGTAACATTTCGGAACAAAGATGCAAGAAGAGCTCTGATAAATGCGACATATGTAAAAACTTATCGAGAGCATCTTTATTATCACGATTTGTTGAAAGATGAGAATCTAGTCATGTGTAAATGGATTGATAGAATTTCCTATGAAAAGTGGGTACAACATGCCAACGAAAGACGCAGGTTCGGATATATGATAACCAATTTGTCAGAGTGCATTAATGCTATTCTCAAGGGCACCCAAAATCTTCCAATTACAACTCTAGTGAAATCCACTTATTTCAATCTTGCTAAGTTGCTTGTCGGAAAAAGGAGGGAGACGGAGGCCTAACTTGCCACCGGACAAACTTGCAATGGACAATCGAGGAGAATAGATAGTCGATAAGTACGATGATGGTGTCTGGATTTTCATGGTCAAACTCATCATTTGTGGTTGAAGAACTTGCACTAACAGGGGGTTGAAGTCAAAGAAATTATACGGTAATGTTAACGGATCGATGGTGTGATTATGGGTACTTTCAAGCATTGCACTATTCATGTCACAATGTGCTCGCTGTGTGCGCATATGCACGACTTGATTGGGCTAGTTATGTTGATAATGTATACCACATTTAGACTGTATTTAATTTCTACAAAATAGAGTTTGTATCTATTGCAAATGAAGATGACTGGCCTCCATATAGTGGACCTTGAATACGCCTAAATTCGAAGCTTAAGCAAGCTACTGAAGATTGTCCAGTTTTGATGAGAATTCGGAATGAAATGGATACTGTTGAACTTAGGAAATGGCTTGGGTAGGCAAGAGGGTCACGCTAGACGAAAATACCCAACAGTAAATGCTTCTTCCTCTAACTGGACTAGTAAAGACAATTAGTTTTATGTGCCAGTGAATGTGTTGTGTGTTTTATGATAAGCTAATATTAGTATGTTTTATTGATGTAGTTTATTTTGAGTATTTGTTTATTTAAGTTAAATGTAGACCCAGTTAATCTAATCTAAATATATTTTGATTCTTGATCATGGCAAATCTAATCTTTACTATTCGAAGTATGCTTTTATATTTCACTATTTAATTATTGGCAAAAAAATATTAAGGCTAAAAATGAACCAGGGTGTATTTATAAAATTTAACTTATAATTTTACTTATATTAGAGTGATTTTTTAATAAGTAAAAATTAATTTACCCTATAGTTTTGCAATTTTGAGTGAACTTCTTATAAGGGAAAATTTTTGGTGAAAATAATACCGCTCTTTTTACATAAGCTCTATTGGGAGAATAATACAGCTTTTTTTACAAAAGTACCAAAAGCTTAACAATCGAATACATACATAAATAACAAATACAAAAGGAAAACACTACTAAATAAAGTCAGGTAATGAAAATTCCATACCACGCCATATCTGTCGATCATGCTTGTAAAAGGAAATGTAAGATTTTAGACAAATTATAACTAATATAAAATACCTAACAATTCAAACACACTAATACTATGTACCTAAGTTAGGTAAACATCTAATGGCCTTTTGTGTCTTGCCTAGTAGCTAGTAGACACCCATCTATGTAGTAGCGATGACCTCAAATCTCCCATATTGGTCTGCGTTGTCCCTGCTGTTGATGTCGGTGCTGGCCCTAATCCTACTCTAACCCCTGATCCATGTGCTGATGGCTGGGACCTTCCGTTGGATATGAGCTCGAGCCAAGAATGTAACTTGCCATGTACTGATGGCTAGGACTTTCCATCGGATGCGAGCTTAAGCCAGGCATGTACCCTACCATATAGTAATGGCTAGGTTCAACATGGTTGAGCATGTGCGGGGAGAGCGGGTTGCCCAGAGATAGGTGGGGTTGGGAGTCACTGTGATCCTCGTCATAAGCATTGTCCTCACCGCTATCCATATTCAATAGCTACTAGTGGCAACTTGTGCGTGACCCGACACACAGTCGATGCTCCCGACACTGTCGATCTGGCATGTGAGCTAGCCTGGGCACAATAGGCACTAGTGGGATATGGGCTACTATATCACTGGCAATTCTACCTCCCTCGAGTTGCAAAGGATCATATTTGCAAACAAAAACCTCCATGCAACAACTGCATACCATCTATTATACTCAGCCGATGGATGATGATACGAGGCCCTAAAAAGCCGAATCACCCACTCGCACCATGTGTCCCACAAAGCGTGAAACTCGCTATGAAAATATGGCTACCATTGGTTGTTGTTGCCATGCCCATCGACCATGTGCAACCTACCAATGTTCAGTAGCTTAGCTGGTATGTGTTGCTGTCTATAGAGCTATTGAAGAACATGATCCACATGATGCCACTCAATATCAGTGAAGCATATCAACATTGTCATAGAAGACCAAATCTCAGCCTCAACACACATCCACTCAACTGAGACCTGGATTACACATGCGTTGTCATACGGGGTCCAATTAAACTACAATGATTAACAACAATGTATTAGATTTTGTGCTAAAAGCATCAAATAAAAAAGTCAATAATAATAACTAAACGCTATGTATCTTATGCTTGTAATATTGATCTCATCAATCTGTCTCCTATGTGCCAACAGTCAACCTGCCAACGTATCAGTTGGGGCCACCATTTTTGGCCAATTGAAAAAAAAAAACACATATATTCTGAATTTTAATATTGCAAATGACAAATGTAAATAAAATAAAAGATCACTATTGTTTCAAGACCTACATTGCAACTAATGAAAACCTGAGCTCGTGTCTACCTAGAGGATTGAACTTTGGTAGTCTATACCATATCCATCATTGCAGTAAGGCTAAGTACCCAGCAATGTCCTTCACTTGACTATTAATAGCGCAACATAGATTTTGTTGCAGCACAGTCAGCACTATTGAGCCCTAACTAAGGCTTTGTATATGGTGAAAGTCATGAAGTAGAGGCAACCACTTTAAATGAACTCTAAACCCTGACTTATCTCCAAACAAGAAGCCACTAAGCAAAAGCATAATGTATGCCCAAGCATGATGTACTATTACATCCTAAGTTGCACAATCATTCAAGTTTTTAAATGTGTTTATAAACTAGTGGAGATTCATGGAGTGTACTTTCCAATGCTCTGGACCAAGCACAACCTCAAGCAGTTCATCGCACAAGGTATATATATCCTTGCATTTATATCGCTCCCGTGACGACATAATCTATATGCAACTCCAGCTAAATTGCAGCATTTTTGAAGTGTGATGGTGCACTCTTCATATGGCAGATGGAACATGTGTGTCTCTAGGCACCAGCGCTCAATAAATGCACTAATTAACGGGCGATCATACTTGTAGCAGGGAATTTGCGATGCATGCTAGAAGCCCCCATCCCATAAGTACGATGCGATCAATGGATAGGGCTCAAGTATCTTGTAGTGCTTACTACGTAGGACTTAAGTATGCTGTATAGCATGAATGCAATATCGTTATTTAACATACCCTAGTATAGTAAGCTAAGTTATTAATTAAGTATAGTAATATACCCTAAACTAATTCAATGGTAACTCAAATATCTACATTTGTTTTTCTACTAGTAAATAAATTAGTAACTAAATTAACAAAATAAACTAGTAACTAAATTAAATTAATAAAAAAAATTAAACCTATAATTTTGCTTAATCAATTACCATTAAAATAAATTAACTAAGCTAACTTCCTAATTAGGTATACTAACTAGCATACCCTAAACTAAATTAACACTAACTCAAACATCTAAACTTATTTTACTCCAGAAATAAAGTAGTAACCAAATTAATAAAATAAACTAATAACTAAATTAAATTAATAAAAATATAAACCTTTATTTTTTCTTAATTAATCACCGCTAAAATAAATTAACTAAATTAAGTTACCAATTAAATATACTAACTAACATACCCTAAACTAAATTAACACTAACTCAAATACCTAAACTTATTTTATTATAGAAATAAAGTCATAATTAAATTAATAAAATAATCTACTAATTACATAACAATAATAAAAATTAAATTAAGAGAGAAAATTATCCTTGTATTAAGATTTGCAGCAATATGTACTTCAAGCACATCAAACTGATGTAGATTATTGTTGTTCATCACTTTTCTTCTCTTTATCATCCAAACACTTTCTTTATCTCTTTATCCAACTAATTTTTCTCCAACTTCTCTCTACCATTTTGCTCTCTCTAAAACCCTAAACCTCACCATACATATAAATGAGCAAGCCTGGGTCAATTACATATTTATAAGGAGAGAGGTGCACTGAAATCAACACTATCTGATTTTATAGAGTGGAAATCAATCTAAATTGAATCAATTTCAACACTATAACACCAAATAGTGTTGAAATCGATTCAATTTAGATTGATTCCATATAGAATAGTGCAAAATTGTCCAATAAGGAAATTGATCCAACCTAAATTGATTTCTCTATAATGCACAAAAAAGGACATTTTGGAAAATAATATTCAAAGAAGGGATATACATAAATAATTTTTTTTATTTTAAATAGGTAAAAAAGCCTTTACACAGATATTTAATCATATATTGACATATCAACACAAGTATTTGACTCAATTATCTATTATTTTAAAAGTCTTATAAACATAGATATGTAATTAGATGACTGTGTAAAACTCTTTTACACTATCTGTGAATACTAATTAAGCTTCCACCTAAATCATATTGGCAATTTTACCTATGATTTTTTTTGGAAAATTACTTCTGTTTTTAGAGTTTAATTTGTATGTATTGATAGTGTAAAAGAGTTTTACACTATCATCTAATTATAAGCCTGTGTTTGTAAGACTTTTAAAGTAGTTGGTGGTTAAGTCAAATACTTTTACTAATGTGATAATATATGATTGGATGTCTATAAAAAAATTTTACACTAATAGTGTATATAAATTAAATCCTTGTTTTTAATTGTAAGAAAAGCCAAAATAATTTTTTTTCGTGATTTTCTTATATTCTTTTAAATGCGAAATTAGTTTTCATTGAAGTCACTTTTTAACAGAGAAATTTTCAATATACAATGTGAATTGTCTCCCCCAGCTTCCTTAAAACCTGTGGGATGAATCATGTATATCTGTTGCTCCGTTTAGAAAAGTTATGTTGACATTCATTTGATACAAAACCATGTTAAATGAAGCCAAATTTCAACTAAATGGCTATCCCTTCTTGCAAATATTAATTTATTTTTTCTTTTGATAAGGTTGATGACTCATGCAGTGAATCTTACAGAGGAGATACTCTAGTGAAGCGCTTCTCTTGTAATTCACCATGAAGCACATATGTGTATCAAATGGGTAATGGACATGTGTTCCTTATGAGGTCCACATGAAATGAAGTTGAATTTGTAACTAATAGATAAGACCATCTTAATAATCGACATTAACAATAACAGTATGTTTTTTTTTGGAAAAAGTAAAAAAGAAATATGTTGTTTTATTTCTATCGTAGCCCTGTTCTTCTTAAGATCATCATCCCCACTAACTCTGTATCAAATCCAAGCATGCACCTGTTGATCAACCATCTCTACAACCATAAAGCCCAACCTAGTAGCACCATCGTGGCTCTCTAGTGCTAGCTTGAACTGCTACAAGCCACTGTCGTTGTCATTATCTCCTTCGGATATGTAATGATGCCATCGTGGCTTCCATCAGGATGCGCAGCGATTGACTGTCGGTGGTTGAGGTTGGGGCGGAAAGACTGGCTAGCTAATGAAGCTTGTCAGGGACCCTAAACCCCTTCTCACCAACACTTTTCCCCACTCATTCAGACTCTTCCTACAAGTTGTTCATGCTCACATAGTTCACACAACCAACTTCAAGGAAGATTTTGGTGTTCATTGAAGAATGTTTGGATTTTATAAATAGTTAGATTTATTGTATATGTGTCAATTTTGTGTAAAAATCTGACCTTTATATTTCAATTTGTTGGATCGATTTAAATTTTATGTCAAGTTTCAAGCTTTCTGTAAAAATAGGATCTTGATATGATTGTTGTTGGTTTATTTGCGCAAAAACTTGCTATTTAGTTTGATATTTAGATTTGAACAAAGGAATAAGTTTTTTAACCCAAATGGTGCCAAGCTGAAAACTTTTTGCTCCTTGTAGCATGCCCAGCTTCTTAAGTTTTGATTTAGATTTTGTTGCTTAAAAAATTTTACATCTTTTTTTTTTGGGGTTCTATAAACAGAGAAAAACCAGCATAGCATTGAAGGTTGAAGGTTCTGCTATGGTTGTTGTAGTTAACCACTGTAGCACAATGATACATTTGTACTCTCTTGAGATCAAATCCATTTAACTAGAGCACAAGAACAATAGTTGGAGATTTGTGATACTTTTCAAGTTTCGGAGGGTAATCTTCATTCCATCTTTTTGAGATTTAGTTAAAATCTTTATAGGGGTTTGTCTCATATGATTGAGAATGCAAGTAAATCGGTGGTGGTGGTTGTTTTTTTTTTTCTCCCCTCAAACTTAAGTTAAAACAGAGCACTTAATTAACAAACTTTAGCCTCTTCATTAAGCCACATGATAAGCTGGCTACTTTCCACACGTGAGATTATTACTCCGGCCATGTGTAGACTTCATTTTATGTGGATCCCATAAGGAACACATGTCCATTACTCATTTGACACATATATGTGCTTCATGGTGAATTACAGGAGAAGCACTTCACCTGAGTATGCGCCAAGAAATTATGACGGAAAATATCTTGAACCTCGCTAATTGTTTTTGCATGTTCCTTTTTTATCATTCTTACATGTTCCTAATTCTTACTAAATTATTAATATGGGGGCAAAAATAAATTAATTTTAATCACATGTTATAACCCTTTTTTTTTAGGATTTAATTTATGTGTATTGTTAGTATGAGAAAATTACATAGACATTTTATTATATATTGCTACATTAATAAAGTATTTGACTCAATTATCTACTACTTTAATAGGTTCTTATCCAATTTTGTAAGATCAAATATAAGAATTTATTTAATTTAACAGAAAGCTTTGTAATGATAAATTGCACTAACAATTTTATTATAAAAATTTATTTAATATAGAAACCTAATTAAAAATTTTTAAATTATAAAAACTTAATTAAAAACTTGATGAAGGATCTGCAGAATAATTCAAAATCTTTTTTTTTCATTCACAATGAGAAGCACGTAAATAAGGTGGTGAAGAACGTAGAAGAGGCCGTTATCAAAAAGAAATGCTCGAATCATAGTAATTCATGCAAAATTCAAAAATTAATTTTTATGACATTTGGTATTGTTTTTAGAGGTTAATTTTAATTCATTGAAATACTATCACTCAATTAAAATCTTCTATTTATATGATTATTCAAATAGTAAGTGATTAAGTCAAACACTTTTATTAATATGATAATACATGAGTAGATATTTATGTAAAAAAATTTTATATTGATCGTGTATATAAATTAAATCTTTATTTTTATCATAAAACTCCAAAAATTGTTTACAAAGGAAGACAAATGAGCTGAAATTCTCAAAAGGTAATGTGTTTTATAAATTTAAACCTATATATATATATATATAGTATTTGAAGAACAATCCATGTAAGATTTTAATTTTTATAAAAATAGCGTATGTACTTTTTTCTTAGATGAATACTCACCGAATTGCTTTTGGCAAACAGCGGACCAAGACTAAAACAAATGACTCAATGTGAAATTTGTTAGATGTGACTCAGTCAGTAAATTAATCAAACTTTATATAGACAAATTTTATTTACAGTGCAATGATTCAAAATTCATTACAAACGCGTTATGATCATAATAATAAAGCCAATGCCTTAGCTAAAAATAGTTCACACTCAGAGTGGGGAACACTTTAGTTCTTATCAGAAGAATACGATGTGAAATTGAGTAGCCTGCGGACGTTCTGAGTATTTGAATTGATTTTTGTAACATCCCAGTTTGCTATTGCAATTAATAATCTATAGCAACCTGATAATGACTTGGTTGTTTGCTTTATGAGCCGCCTAATCCAGTAATCCTTTGCATTCTGTTTCTGTCTTTATAATATGAATTCTATCACTGTCCTCCATTTCCAATTGGTTGCCAGTAAGAAAATCGAGATTACATGTATTGACATAGCAAAATAAGATCAGAAAATAAAAGATGCCGTATGAACTATACAAATGTAGCAAAAAGGACCTGCCACTTGTTCAACTCTGAATAAACAAATAATATTAGTATCGTCTTTTTCTTAATTAAGCCGCCTGTAGATATGACTTACTGTGATTGACAGCATAATTCTTCCCACTACACAATGAGCACAAGGTGTTGCCTTAATAATTGGAGAAAACTAGATAATTGTTTAATGGGACCCATTTCCCTATTGATAAAAATTACATATGTAATGGACGCATATATGCATGCTTTAGGCGAAAGAGCCATAAAATTGATTAACTTTTGGGGTCCAAAAAGTGGGATAAGACCCAAGCAGAAAAGTTTAGCCTGAACATTTAAAAATAGACGTGATTATAGTGCAGTATGTGAGTGAGTGAATGACAGTGGGGTAGGTGGGTATCCCAGGCACGCAGTGTTCCTTTGAACAAAGGAATCATTTCAAGATAAAAACAAAACCGAATAATTTACTATGCTTTCTTGGACCTTATAATACAAGCTTCATTGAGCACAAAGACATAGTGTAAATGCCAAGTCTGAATAATTGGGGAACATCTGAATGAGAAGCACGTGGAATCATATGGAGTTTGACTCAATTTGGTCTCGTGCTCGGAGAAAGTGATGCCTTGTCTACTCCTTTCATCACCTAGCTTATGTTTTAGCTTATGATTCGTGTCACTCCATTTCGAATTTGTCATAGGTTCCAGCTAATTTTTTTTTTTTTGGTGAAAAGGTTCAAGCTGATCTACGTCAATGGTTTAATTATTTGTTTTTCCGACTTTATAATGTATTAGCATTTTTCTGTATATATTGACTAGAATAAAAAATTTGCGTAAACTAGTTAAAACTGAATAATAACCAGATTCTCAAAGAACAAAAGGAATCAAACCAAAGCTCTGCCAGAACAGAAGGCAGAAAACTAAATTTACATTAGAAAGAGGAAAATCCATCCACATGACATGATAAACGTACAGATACTCTGCAATTTCACTGTTCATATATATATTTGCTTAAAATCTCCGTCTTTTCTGTCTTCTCCTCAGTTATAGCAAATAAAGAAATGGCCTATGTACTATGTATAGTTTATTTCCTTACTTAGCAAGATGCGATTCAGGCCCATGAATGATGATGACCCACATTCGCCACTATAATATGAACAAGATCGAAAGTAGTTACTTAGTAAAACATTGTAGATCAGAGATTACAAGCTTTCAAATCCTTAAAACTCGTACCAATTTATTTTTTCCTCTTTCTACAAAGGATATTCTAGCTATCCCGACTAATTTTTCTGGATTGCTTTTGTCCTCACAAAAGTGAGAAATTAAGGTGCGTTAGTTTGTGGTTTTTTATTTTACAGAAGATCATTTTTTTATTAAAAAAATTAATTTTTATATGTTAAAATAATTTTAAAAAAATAATCATATTATCAAAAAAGTTGTTTTTAATTTTTTTTATAGAAGATGAAAAGAATAATTTCTAAAAAAAAAATTTTAATTTTTTTAATTATATATAAAATTTAAGTTTCATAATCACTTTTTTTAAAAATTGAAATAAACGTGACCTAAAACATCCAATGCAAAACCATTTCGGAGTTCATAGGAGGACATGTAGAGGATAAAATGCCTTGGATTAGTCCACTGCATGTGAAAGAACTAATCTCCGTTCGACCAATAGGATAATCTTTCACCCTTGTAACTTCCTTACCTTATCAGAAGGTTGTTTATAAGAAAGCTGAAAATAAGAGCATGCAGCCAAACATATTTGAACCTTGATATTTCAACACTACCTTTTGACGCTATCTTGATTAGGGGTGAAAAAGAGTATAAGGGAAAGTATATGTGAATTTGTCTTTGTGGATGATATGTGGATTCCAGCCATTAGAAACAAAAGCCAATCGTAACAACTGGGGGAAACATTCATGGCAAATTACAATTTTTGAAGAAACAACAATGTTTAATAAATGTTATAACATAGACTTGTAACAAAGATTTCAAAAGCTGAAATTTTTTTGTGCGTTAGCATGTTTAGATCCTTTATAAATAGAGGCAAACTTTGTTCACTTGGAAGCAAGACAAGTAGCCAGAGATAACAGGAGGCAAAGTGTGAGATAGCCTCGTAGAGTAAAAGAAAAATAAAAAGTGCAAGCAAATCTTGAAGAGTGTAGGGTGTGGGCATACGAATCGGGGAATTTTGGTATGGATTTTGATTTTCTAAGGTGAAAATTTTATAAAGTGAAAAAGTAGGGGGTTATATGTCTTTAGATCATTTGGTAGGATCTATACGCAATACAAGTTATTAACCCAATAGTAGTTAATTCTTTATTTTCTCACATTTATAAGATATTCACTTTAGAGAATCCTAATTCCTTAAATATCATCCTATTACTTTTTTGTATTGCAATATCAGATAATTGTATATGGAAAGGATATTGTAATTATTCTAAATATAGTGAATATTTTTCAAAGCTTATTTTGTAGTTTTTCCCTCTGTATTTGGAGGTTTTGTATATTAAAATTTGGTATTTATTTTTCTTATATACTTTGCATACATCTATTACCTTGCACTGTGTGAATTAATAGATCTAGCCCTATTAAATATATTTTGGTGCTCATTGCCACACTCAATATCATTTAATTTATATCATGAATCGATCCTTAAGTCCAAACATGATCAGCATGTGAAGTATTTCTTGTGAGAATTATTTTGGCTAAATATGATTATATTACTTATCTAATTTCCCACATCAACAAAAAAAAAAAAGACTTATCTAATTTCCCACATCAACCAAAAAATAAAAAAAGACTTATCTAATTTCACTTGCTAACCAATGGAATGCTCCTCATATTGTCTCAAACTAGCTATCAATCAGATGGAGAGAAGACATGAAGATTGCAGAGGAAGATTTTTCTCATGTTCCATTATGGGTGCAACTATGGGGTATGTCGGAACATTACAAAACCATTGAAT
Organism: Pterocarpus macrocarpus; assembly: GCA_031439585.1. NCBI lineage: Eukaryota > Viridiplantae > Streptophyta > Magnoliopsida > Fabales > Fabaceae > Pterocarpus > Pterocarpus macrocarpus. Next base: position 12,907,562 of record CM062522.1, on the reverse strand, counting down.
TAGGAAGAAAGATTAGAGAGAAAATTGGAGCAGTGGAAGAAGCAGCTATTTTTAGCATGAAAGGAAGAGACGCGAGAATTGTTAGGGTAAAATTAAGCCTAGATGTGACAAAGGTGTTGAAAGAAAAGGTAAAGATAGCGGGGCCAAATAAGCAAGTCGTTGAGATTGCCTGGAAGTATGAAAGAATAGGTTGCTTTTGTCAGTATTGTGGCCACCTAGGTCATGAGGCCCGTTCATGCACAAGTTTTCTTGAAGACACGGCTAGAAATAAAGTAAAGAAAGACAAAGTGGGACTATGGATAAAAGCTGAACAAGTGGGAAAGAGGGTGGAAGACAATAAAGAGAATTCTGATCCCAACAATAAAGGAGAAAGCTCTTTCAATAAAGATAAAATGAGAAAACCCAAACTTGTTAGTCTCTTATGGGTGTTCTCTAATCTTTCAATGAGTGAGGATAACGTAGGAACTAGTAGGGGGAGGGTTATGATAGAGAAACAGAGGACAAGAACACAGAGTGGAGGCACAAAGGAGATGATGGAGAAATTAGAGACTGATGTTAATAAAAAACCAGGAAGGGCTCTGAAAGAATTGGATGACGAGGATATAATATCTATAACTTGCAATGGGGAGACAGTGGAAACAAGAGCAGGGACTTAGCGAGGAATGGGGCAGACGAGGAGAATTCTACACACAAGAAGCTCTCAATGAAAAAAAAGGCCCGGTTTAGTAACAAGGAAGCAATTAGCATAAGTGGAGCGAAAAGAAAACCGACAGAAGATAGAAGTGTAGTCAATGGGAAAAAGCAATGCATGACTAATGAAGAATTGAATGAGATGGTGAAGGGTGCCAGCTCGCAAGTGGCACCCCAAGGACTATGAAGATGCTCTCGTCGATTTGTCGAGGTTTGGGGAGACCCCTGACAGTTCACAACTTATAAGAGATTTGTAAATCTCACTCCCTCGAGGTTGTGTTTATGTGTGAGACAAAAAACCAACCTACGTACGTGATGGATGTATTGAGGAAATGTGGTTTTAGGAACAACTTTCTGGTAGACCCGAGAGGTATAGGAGGAGGTCTAGCAATGGGTTGGAAGGATGGTATGAAGACAACAATAAAAGAATATGATGATTTTTTCATTTATTTAGAATTTGAGGATCAAGTCAAAGCTCTGGTGTGGAATGTGTTTGTTGTTCATCTTCACAGCAATAAGAATACTCCAACCTCAATTTGAGAGAATTCTTCAACTTATTTCAAACGTAGGAACAAAGTACATAGTGATTGGAGACTTTAATGCTATAATAGCTGCCGCTAAGAAATTGGGAGGTAGGGTGAAAGATGTTGATTCAATTGATGCTTTTAACAATTTCATCAACAGAGGCAATATGGTGGATCTGGGGTTCATTGGCTATGAGTTTACATGGTCAAATAGAAGTTTTGATGGGAACTTGATAAGAGAAAGAATTGAGAGAAGTTTAACTTCAATTGATTGGGGTGCTAATTACCCAGAAGCTAGAATTCTGCATCTTAACAACAATGGTTCAGATCATTGTCCTATCCTTCTGGATGCTCATCCACCAATTCAAAGAAGGAAGCAAAGATTCAAATTTCAAGAAAAATGGTGTGGTCTAGAGGAAATGCAGAATATTGTAAGCAATACATGGGCAATGGATGTTTTGGGGTCCCCAATGTTCCAATTATTTCATAAATTCAAACATTGCAGGCATGAGTTGGTTAAATGGTAGCAAGCTGAATTGTCAAATTCCAAGGAGCAAATTAAGAAGCTGAAGGAAAAATTGATGATTTTAAAAGAAGGAAGACAAACAGCTAATTCGGGTGAAATTGAAAAGCTAGAAGAAGACTTGACCAAAGCCTATGAGCAAGAGGAAAGGTACTAGAGGGAGAAATCTAGAGTAAAATGGCTTAGATGGGAAGATCAAAATACAAAATACTTTCATGCCAGATTTCAAGCTAGGAACAAGCAAAATAAAATTTAGAAATTGGATGATGGCAGAGGGGGCTGGTGCTTAGACCCAGAAAGTATAGGCGAAAAAGCTATTGAATATTTTGAAGACCTTTTTACTTCTAGCAACCCACCAAACCCATCCACTCAGTTGGAAGATATGAGGAGAAAGGTTACAACTGCAATGAATAGAAAACTTACAAAACCAGCCTTAGAAATTAAAGTGAAAAGAGCAGTTTTCTCAATCCAGCCATTCAGTGCTCCAGGTGATGATGGTTTTAATGCCAAGTTTTATCAGTTTTATTGGGAAATAATTAAAAAGGATGTGGTGAAGGCAGCTAGAAGTTTTTTCGTTAGCGAAAGATTATTGAAAAGTTTCAATCACACTCAGATTTCCTTAATACCAAAGATCCAGAATGCTTCCTCAATGAAACAGGTGAGACCTATAAGCTTATGTTCAGTATTTTATAAGATCATATCAAAAATACTGGTCCACAGGTTGCAGCAGTTCATGAATAAATTAATAAGTATGAACCAAAGTGCTTTCATTAAGGGGAGATTGATAAGTGATAACATATTAGTAGCCCATGAATGTATGCGCTTTCTAAAGAATAAAAGGCTGAATAATGCTTTTGAATTGGTGTTAAAACTAGACATGAGTAAGGCGTATGACAGAGTGGAGTGGAAGTTTGTCTGGTTTATCATGAAGAAGCTGGGTTTTTGTGATAGATGGATCAATTGGCTAAAAGAATGTGTGTCTACAGTATCATTTTCTGTTATGGTGGAAGGTCAACCAATTGGTTTTTTCAAACCAAATAGAGGTCTCAGACAAGGAGATCTTCTATCTCCCTATCTTTTTCTTTTTTGCATAGAAGGTCTATCATGTCTAATCCATACAGCAGAGCAAAATCAAAAAATGCATGGGATTAAAATAAACAATAGATGCCCAAACATTAGTCATTTGCTATTTGCAGATGACTTTATTCTATTCAGCAAAGCTTCTACAAAGCATTGTGAAAATTTACTAGAAGTATTGAATACTTACAGTCAACTAAGTGGGCAGATGGTGAATTTGTCCAAATCCTCAGTTTTCTTCAGTTACAATACTCCACAATAGACCAGGATGCAACTAGCAAGCTTGCTTCAGGTGACTCATATTGGCACGCAAGACAAATATCTGGGCCTACCTGCAATAGTATAGAGGTCAAAGAAAGAAACCTTTAGGGACATCAAGGAAAAGGTAAATAAGAAGCTAAGTCATTGGAAAAGATCTCTTCTATCCCTAAGTGGAAGAGAAGTTATGGTCAAGGCAGTGGGTACTGCAATTCCTATTTATACTTTAAGCTGCTTTTGGCTTCTAGATTCTTTGTTGGATGAATTACACAAGATGATGGTAAATTTCTGGTGGGGTCAAAAACAGAATGAAAGGAAAATGGCTTGGATAGGATGGGACAAACTTAGCAGAAAGAAGAGTGAAGGTGGTCTAGGCTTCAAAGATCTAAAAGCTTTTAACTTAGCTATGTTGGGAAAGCAATGCTGGCGATTGCTAACTAAGGAACATTCCCTATTCTATAAGGTTTTAAAGGGAAATATTTCAGGTACAAGTCTTTCCTCCAAGCTGATGCAGGGAATAATCCTTCTTGGGCTTGGAGAAGTCTTCTTGAAGGAAGGAAGGTGATTGAGAAAGGAACAAAGTGGCAGGTAGGCAAAGGTGACCAGATTTCGATCAGGACAGAACCTTGGCTAACTAATGATTATCCATTCATCATCCCACCAAATGAGCCAATTGATCCTAACATTCAGATGGTGAACCAGTTGATAACTATCAACGGTGCATGGAATGAGCAATTCATTAGGAGCAAGTTTAGTTCAGAGCTCGCAGAAGCAATTTTACAAACACCTATCATGCAAGACAAAGACAAACTCATATGGATAAAGGAGAGAAATAGAACCTACTCTGTTAGATCTGGCTATGAAGTGGCCTTCCGATTCTTCCACCCACCAATTGACATCTTCCCAGGACACTTCAGGAACGGCAAGCTATGGAAGTCCATTTGGTCTCTATGCACCCCATCGAAAGTGAAATTGCTTGTGTGGAAGCTTATCCATGATGGAATCCCAGTTAGACAAAGGTTAAAAGCCCGTATAGCTAGTGTTGATGATAAGTGCCCAAGATGCAATGACGCGATGGAATCGATTCAACATTGCTTTCTATCGTGCCAATATTCAGCGCGAAGTTGGTCAAGAGTTGGATTCTCAAATCAAGACTAGATCGTGGAGCAGAATCCCTTTTGGCAATGGTGGTTGGATAGAGTTGAGGAAGCAAAGTTGAAGAGCAATGGAGCAGAAATATTAAGCATGATTGCTTTTATGCTTTGGCGTTTGTGGTTGGCTCGGAATGATAAAGTTTTTGAAGGAAAATTTGTTGAACCTCGGGACATAGCACCCATCGCCCTGAGCTTGTCTGATGAGTTCAGAAGACTCAACTCTTCTATTTCTCTTTCCTCTTAAGATGATTCTTTCTTAGTCAGTGTATTTTTTCTTTTGGGAGTTTCCTTTTTGGTTTGAGCTGTTGTCCATTACGGACCAAAAGTGTTACTTGTTTTTCTCATTTTGAGAAATAAAAATCATCTATCTTTGCTAAAAAAAAAAAAGAAAATTGCCACAACCCATAATTAATCTTATTTCATAAAAATTTTACTCAAATTTATTACTTTTTTCAAATGTTCGACTTTCACATTAAAATTGGTCCAAAATTTCTTATAAAATGAATTAAACTTTCAATAACAAGGTGTTATATGAAATGGATTGATACAATTTTTCTTTAATATAACTTGTTCTTTTAATATTAATTTCATAATTATACATTTGTTTCTAAAATTATTTCATCTTAAGTTAATCATACATATAAAGATGCATTATGTAAAATTTTATAAAGTTGCATATTATATTATGTAATATTAAGAATTATTTATATTATTATACACAAGACTAAAAATTTTATATAGAATATAATTAATTTGAGGTTAGATTAAAAATTCAATTTTTATATATTATGAGAATGAGAATCCCTATGTAAGAATTTGTAAATAGATATCATGGATATGCTTCAATTTGATTTTAAAAATTCGATATTAGGATATTAAAGAATATGACAAAGGTAGAAAAACACACGATTTTTTTATTGAATACCCCTTAAATATTTTAAGAACAAATTCTAAATTAAATTTTAGATTTTATGATTTATATATATTCTCTTTAGTTTGATTTTAGTATATTATTGTTAGGAGGCTAATTAAAGGAGATAGAGAGAAAATTTAAGTAATTTTTTCTTTAAATTGTTTAATCCCTACTTAAAAATTAAAGACAAATTTAATATAAAATTTATAATAATTTCAATGATGAGTTGTCATAGAAAAAAATTTATACTTTCTAATATTAAGATATTGAATGAACTAGTGGAGGTGGAAAAATATACGGATTTTTTTCTTTTACTTCTTGATTTTCAATTCGTTTGAGATTTAACACATTGTTAATTAAAGGATGAATAAAATAGATAAGAAGAATAAATAGAATGAATGTTTTAAAAAAGGGGGATATGGAAAAGGAATCAATTTTTTCTTCAATTGTTTGTCTCACTTTAAAATTGGAAAAAAAAAACTTATAAAATGAATCATTCTTTAAATAAAGAGGTAGCATATAGATTTATACAATTTTTCTTTAATATGACTTTTTTTTAACAATAAGTTCATATTTATGCTTTTTATTTCTCAGATTTTTCATTTTAAGCTAATTGTACAGGTAAAAATATTTTATATAATATTTTATAAATTTACATATTTTATTATGAATATTAAGAATTATTTATTTTATTATACATAGTTTTGAATACTTAGATAAAATATATATAAATTATGGTTAGGTTAAAAAATTCAAAGTGGGTTTGGTTGTGATTTTTTTTAATAAAAAATTAGTTTTTTCACTTAAAAAATTAATTTCCATATATTTGGATAATTTTTTAAAAATAATCATAATTTCAAAAAAATCTATTTTCACCTTTTTCAATTATATATAAAATTTAAATTTCATAATTACTTTTTTTAAAAGTTGAAACAAATACACCCTCAATCTTTACTATCGAAGAATTTCTAAATAGATATCATGAATATAGTTTAGTTTAGTTTTAATAAAAGACACGAAAAAGGGTGGGAAAACACATTGATTTTTTATTTTAATTGTTAAGTTTCCTTTAAATATTGTAATAATATATTCTAAATTAAATTTTAAATTTTTTAATATATATATATATATATATTCTCTTCAATTTAATTTTAATAAATTATGTTTAATATAAAATGATATAATGACATTAAAAATTTCTATTTTAAATTATTATAATATAACTCTTATTATGCAAATATTAAAAATTTTAGATATTTATAAAAAAAATTTAAACTACTTTTATTTAATATTCTTAAAAATTAATACATATTAACTTTAGTTTTTCAAAATCGGTCTAATTAATCTTATTTCATAAAAATTTGCTCAAATTTGTTATTTTTTCAAATGTTTGCTAGATTCATGACCAACGAATCTTTAACAAGTGAAACTGAAAATATTTAAGAATATACCGTGCATGCAATTTTTTACTTTATCTAGATGTCACTCACTAATCTGTAAATTTTTCCAAGTGGATGAAAGGTGCCTTTGGTATTAAAAACTATTCAGTTGTCTGTTGCCCATGCCACTGAAGCGGCTTTTTAAAAAGTAAATCAATAAATAAAATCATCCCTTCATTGTGATTTGTAATCTTATTACAATTGTGGATATAGGATCCAAAGGGGTCAACAGTTAGAGGTGGAAACAGGTCAAGTCAGATTAGGCTTCTTCCTTAATAGGTCAGACCTGTATTATAGTCAATCAGCTTGAGTCTAACCTGTGACTTGTTATAGGCTATTTTTTCAACCTAAACGTGCCCTGTTCATAAGCCTGGCCTGACCTGAAGCCTATTTACAAGACCTGTTAATAAGATAACACCAAACACAAAAACAGCCACAATAACTTCAATTAAAACATCAATCAAAATAAAGTGCATCCCAAAATTAACTAAAAGTTGTTATAAGCTCAAGCAACATAGAACAATATATTTATAAATTCCAAATTGACAAAAGCTCAAGCAGCAAGCATAGCACAACATTTTTTATTTTCGATAGTCTGTCAACATTTCAACCCATACTATCATGGTGAGAACAAAAAATACATAGTTGAAAGCACAAAACTAGTATCACACTAATTCATCTACAATCGATTAAACTAGCACAACAAAAGACAAAAGCTTCAAAATCATATATTATAGCTTTCAAAATCAAATCACAACTCACAAAAGGAGGCGTGAGTTGAGAGAGACCAGCAACGGAGAGGGTGACCAACGAGGGTGACTCTTGTGCGACAATGTGGTGGCTCTGGCGTCACTTTGGTGCGACGAGGGCGGCTCTGTAGTTGCAGCGGTGGTGGCGATGGCAGATCCATGAAGATGCAGCACTGGATGATGGAGTGATGGAGTGAGACATGAAGGCAGTGGCAGACACTAAGATTGGGGATTTAGGGCTTTTAATTGAATTTCAAATACATTAATGTAAAGATATAAAAGTAAAAAAATATGCATAACTTATCAAAGAAGTGTGGTGGATTGGTGGCAAGGTTGTTGGTCCTTTCCTACATGATAAGGGTTTGAGTCCCATCCTTAGCATTTTAGTAAATTATAGAATTATGTATTATGTATAAATTCTTAACAGGCCCAGGCTAGCCTAACTGGCTTGACAAGCTTTTCATTAAGCCTAGGCCGGGCCTGTTAAAATAAATAGGCTTTAAGTCACAAGCCCTTGATAGGCCACCTGACCTATTTTCACCCCTATCAACAGTGCACAACTTGGTCCAGTTCTCTCATGGGCTTAGGAGAGTTAAAATTGGTCGAGTAAGAGCTAGACCCTTTTTTTTTTTCGCCATTGGTGCATGCTTACTTTTTAACATACAGAAAAGGATATTAAGTAAAAATGAATTTCAACTTTTTCAAATGTAAAAGGGTTCAATTAATGTGATGTAAAATGATGGTAAAACAGTTAAAAAAAATGACGAAAATTATCGAGTAAAAATTTGAAAGATTAATTGTAAATAGTAATATCAGAGGACAGTGATGTAGTAAACTTCAATTCACTTTACACTCAATTATAAATTTGGCTCATCATCTCTGTACATCTTCTGCCTTGGGTATCAACTTTACTTGTTTCTTTTCTGTTAATGATTTGGTCTTCTTCCCTTTCATTGAATTATGAAGTTTTCTCATTGTGATTCTTGTTCATTGAATTGTGTCAGGCAACACCACAGCTTAGTGAAGATGAGGTGAAGCAGTGTGTTGTTGTTAGATTAAAGGGAGACTACCCTTCAAAGGCAGTTGCAAAGGTAACTAGATTATATTCTGGAGGTGAAATTTTGTGTCTTAGTTCAATCATGATATTCCAAAAGCACCTGCTTTTCAATATTTGCTTGCAGCCTTTTTATTCCATTCGTGATAAGCTTAAATGAAATACAAGCTGTTTTGACCTTTTTCCCCCGTTTGCCAATTGCATAAATTGTTTGGAGATAAATTGCTATGCCACTTATTTGATTTTGTATTTTGTAAAAGATGGCTGCTTTTGCTGCATTGTGTCTGCAATATGAAGCTAAGGCCAAATATGAGCATAGTAGTGAAAGGTACTGAATACTAGTTCTAGCCCAGAGGAAGCACCCAAGATGTAAGCCCTTCATTCCTTCTTGCAGACCGCAGAGTGCAGAGTGCCGTCAAATGAAATTGTCTTTTGTGACAAATGTCAATAATCATATGCCATCTTAAGGCATATAGTCTTAGAGTATCGTCTGCATTGTTATATTTGTATCTCAACCAAGCATTCTACAGAATTAGTGATGCAAGGGGCAAGAGCCAATCATAGTTTAGTTTCTGGTTTTGAATGCTCTTTGGAAACTTGGTGTTTGTTGTTGTTCGTAATACAAATCCACATATATAAAAGTGACTGTGGACTTATTTTGAAATGAATTTTCTTGTGAACACAAGGCAAATTTTGAAGCATGCTTAGTTGGATTAGATAGTTTCAGATCACGTTTTTCTTCCTCAAAGTGAGTTAAATTTCGATTCAGGATGGTCCATGGTATTTTATCCGGAAAAAATGAAGATTCAAAGCACTCAACCTAGCTGCTGCATTTTTTACAGAGGCTGTTTTGGAGAAGTAGGATTGTTGTTCCCTCTTCCATGCAGAGCAAGAACCTTCCAATCTCAACTGTTCAATACACTGTCCTTTTTCATTCACTCGTTTGTGAAAATTACTAGTGTTAGGCAGCACCAAGATTCGTTAGACTAGGAAGGCTGCTGGACGCTGGTTGAACCTTTGGAAAGGTTGGGTAGCGCCTGGTGTTAAACTACTCGGAAAAAGTCCCACATTGCTGAGAGCAAACAACAAAGACCCAAGCGTTCACTATAAAATAAGCATTGTAAGAATAAGCTAGGCATACCTTTCTCGGCCTTTTGGCTAAGATCAAGTGTAGTATCTGTTCTTATCAGTTTAATATCTGATATGTGGGCCATTGGCCCACACGATATTAAATGAGTTTTTTGAGGGGGAGGGGCCATCACGGTAGCTTGCTACTGGGCCTCTCGAGCGTCGCCCATGCGTTGCACTATTGCAAGGGCTGGCGCACCCCACCAAGTCAGTTCGAAATTTTATTGTGAATTTCTGTGCGAGTGTTTTCCGGGCTGGGCCACTTAAGGCTTTGGAAGTGTGTGGCCTTAATTGACTCTTGTTGTCTCGAATGCAATTAGAAAAATTTAATTTTAAATTTACGATAATTGAACTAATTTAAATATATAAAAATAATTAATAATTAATATTTAATTATTATGTGGAGGCCTTAATTATTTAATTATTTCAAAAAATAAATAATAAGATAATAATTTATTATCTAGAGATTAATTGATAACCATCGAATGAATATGTATTATTAAAAGTTGAAATGTATGTGTTAAATAGGAATGTTAAAGGGAATCTTTTAGTTATAATAAGAGAATCTCTTCTGGATTGCCAATGAGGCGAATTGCCAGTCAATTTTGATATTTTTGACGTGCTAATTTTTATGTTATTTTTAAATTTTATATTTTATATTTTATACTCTTATTTGATGTATTCTTTTGGTAATCTTATGTATTTTTGTTTAGGGCATTTGTATTTATTTTGATGGGATATATGAATTCATTCAAGATACAGTCTTTAGGGCTAAAACATCCAATGTGGGAAGTCTCATCAGTCCTGCTATTTATATTTGATTCTCCAACACATTGGCTAGGCCTGCTATTTATATTTATTTTTGAATTTTAATAAGTAATAACAATGTCATTAATTTAAAATATCTCTATGTTTATTTTTATTTTAATTTTGATTTCTCGTATTATTCTTATTTATATTTTATTAAATTTTATACTGTTAATTTTTTCATGTTGAAGTTGTATGCTTTGTTTTTCAAAATGTCACTTAGTTTTAGGAGAGATAAGTTGAAGGAATCTAAACTTATTATTAATTTTTCATTTAACAGTTATTCTTTTTAAAAAGGTATAAGCGATCAAATGAATAGAGAGAAAAAGTAGGGGCGTCGTATTTAGAATTGGGTAATGTTTCATTCATATATAAATGGCCATTGCAGAGCATAAAAGGTTATTGATAAGAAGGAAGAGAGTAGATGACAGAGAACAGTAAAGTAAAATGAATAATTGTAATAAGACTGTATAAGATGTGGCTGTTAAATTTTTTTAAGTATTAATATAATTAAATTAAATATACTTCTAACTTTATATATTTTTTTTAATTAATAATAATTTAATATAAATGGTAATTTTACATCAATATCTTAAAAATAGATCTTTCTACCATATTTATATATTGCCTTCCACCTATTTAAATTCTATTATTTCAAAAAAATCCTTTCGAGCATTGTCGTACACACCATCTATGACATCCAATGTTAAAAGTACCAATATTAATACAATTTTAAAATTATATACAATTTTAAAATAAGTTTAAGGTAAACAAAAGTGAAAAAAAATGTTAATATATAATTTAGAATAAGTTTAAGCTAGTTAAAAGTAATTGTTCACTATTGAGATCAGTGGCATTGACGTTAGATATCTAAGCACAGATGAATGAAGAGTGAGGAATAAGAAGCGAACCCAAATGTGCACTTTGATTGGGAAAAGCTTGGGTGGAGTTTTGTGGCTCAAGCTTCCACTTTTAAAAATCATAAATTCAAAAAGCTTAAATTGGTAACGCCCAAATTGGCAACCTCGAGCAAGTACTGTTCAACTCTGAAGACAGCAAAACAATTTCATGCTCACATTCCGATCAATGGCATTAACCATCTTGCACCATTTTTTATCCACAGCATCCTTCTATGGACTCTTTCTAAATTGTGTAATTAAACTGCACATACTTTAACCATCATTTAAGAGTTTGTGGTATCTCACTAATGATAAACAGAGACAAGAAAAGTTGGATTTTGATAAATTACAAATGAGAAAATTTCATATGGACTATAGAATGAAGTTCAATGAATCAGATTCTGTTTTCAATGAACATGTTCTTTGAAGAGAAATGTAGAGAACTAAAATTTGATTACTATGTTATACACGAAGGATTTTCCATCATAGGAATTAGTATGTTAAGAATTTTAACCACTGAGAAAGAGAAGAGAAAGCAACGATAGTTTCTTAATAGCCTCCATAGTCTTTGCTCCATCAATCCTTATTCTTCTGTCCTAGTAACTTCCTTTTTCCAATGGTAGCATGAGTAAATGCAACAAATACAACTGAGTATAAACAAAAACACCAACATTTTGCCAATCAATTCTATTTAGCAAATTTGGTTCTCGTAAACAAACCGAATTGATTGACAGAATGGAAAGCAGCTATCGACTCTCAAAAAACGAAGTCATTCTTTAAAAATTGTTGCAGTCAAGAAGTCAGCATGGCGATGAAGCACACCAAAAGTCCAAATTTTCAGAGCACTCACATCAACTGAAGTAGAAGCAAAACATTATGACATCATTATGTACTTAAAAAGCAACAGAAATATGGACAACAAAAATTCAGAAAGAAAGCATAGATTGATGCAATAAGCCTTTGCTGGGGGCAAGGCTAGTGGGAGCCATTCCCAAGTCCACTCCAAGGCCAAAACATATGATCCATGGAAATAAGGATTTATTGCCAATGACTTAAATCAAAATAAGCAAAAGTTAGAATCACCACTTCAATGACTCTGCACTGCATTAATAACAAACAACACACACACTCTTAAGCACAGACATCACATGCCATTGCCATTTGAGGCACACGAGTTCCATTTTTTCCTTTTTAGAGCCTTCAACCCTTGCCCTTACCGAAAAAGTGGGAAGAAAAAAACTACATTAACTCAAATGCATAAGCACTGCATTTTTAATGATATCACAGCATAAGATGATAAACATTGACAGTAACGTCGACCGAATAATCATAGGATATGCTGTGTAGAATGTTAAAATAGATATCATAAGCAATAAAAATAGAAAAATCCAAATAGAGACAATTTTTATTTTTTATTTTTTCACGAAATGAAAACTTACAAATCAATTGAGAAACAACTCAAACTTCAATAACAAATCACATGCTTAGTTCAACCAAATTTTCATAGCACTCACATCAACTGAAGTAAAAGCAAAACATTGTGACATCATTTTTATATGCTTAAATAGCAACATAAACATGGGCAACTAAAAGGCAAGGAGGGCAAGGCCAGTGCGAGAAATTCCCAAGTCCACTCCAAGGCTGAAGCATATGATCCATGGAGATAAGGAGTTATTGCCAATGACTTAAATCAAAACACAGCCAAAGTTAGAATCACTACTTCAATGACTCTACAGTGCATTGACAATAGACAACACACATATAAGCACAAACATTACGTGCCATTGCCATTTGAGGCACATGAGTTCCTTTTTTTCTTCAGATCCTTTATTCCCCAGCCCTGCCAAAAAATAAAATGTTTAAAATAAAAGGAACTCAAATGCATAAGCACTGCATTTTTAATGACTCATAGCATAGAATGATAAACATTGCACTAAGGTCAGCCAAATAATCATAGGATATGTTGTGTATAATATTAAAATAGAAATAATAAGCATTGCGGCATCATAAAAGTTGTTTTTTGCCCTTTCAAAATCAAAATTTTTGCATTCCATGTATGTTGCTGAATTTATTTATTTATTTATTTATTGTATTAGATTGCCAAGTTCGTGAAGTTGTTAGTGTTAGAGATTAAAATTGAAAATTTTTCTATTTATGATTTTTTTTGAAAAAAAATTTTGGCGGTTAATCAATCCACCCACTTAAAAAATGGGTGGGTTGAACATCTCAACCCACTTATTAAAGTAAATTAACTCACCTTTTCTCATTTTATAGTTGACCCGTGATGAGAGCGGATCAACCCATTTGCCATCTCCGACCATCATCTTTACATCATCATGTTCAATCCTTCTCCCTTAATCCCTCAAACACAATCTCTCCTTGACACTCAATCTTCTCGACTGACAACCCCTAATCTCATGGTGGCTACCTAGGTGGAAGTAGAAGACCATTACTGACGACCAATCTCAGGCTTAGTAGGGATCAAGCCACCCAACAACGATCCCTCTCTTCCTTTGCCTCGACAATTTGCTACTCTCGTCACCTAGCGGAATCTATCTCAACAAAATTGAATATGTGATGTCGAAACTTGGTTATGCTTGAAACTTGAAATGGTTCTGTTTATTTGATTTTATAACACCCTTTTGAATTCTATTTTGGTTGGCCCAAGGTAACAAGCTATTAGAGCATCTCCAACAAGCCCTTTTCACAGTCCCAGTTTCTCTAAATGAACCCCCTCATGTCAGTCCCATCTCAAGACAGTCATTGGACAAAACAAATTTGGGACTGCGAGTGGGACGTGTTCCTTGCAGGAGGGACCAATGCCCTTTAACTAACAACCAATGAGATGTTAACATATGGATTTTGCAACTTTTTACAAGGTTAAATTTTTTTATATGGGCCAAAGTTGGGATCCAAATTGATCGCTTCTATTGGAGACAAGAGTCCCCATTCTTGGGACACTAGCTTTTGATGATTATATGGCATTGATATGATAATTAGTGAGACCATTAGTCGGATCAAAAATTAGACAATATTAAATATGTTCTTACCATCCAATATTAGCAATTTGGCACACCTTTTTGTGAGTGAAAGTTTTGACAATCCATCTTATTTTTACTACTTTTTTTATAAAAAAAATTCTAGTTTTTTGACAGATTGATTCACCAATCTACATAAAAAAGCAGTGACTTAGGCATTTAAATCCATTTTGTTGACACGGGTCAACTCACTTCATTTCATTTTTAGCCTTATTATTGACGGACTGGGACAAGTCAACCCGTTTGCCAGTATTAGCAATACGTGGAAAGATACAAATGGGGTATCCAAGAGACCAAGTCAACACAACGCAATTAGATTCCTCAGACACAAGTCCAATAACCAGTGTCCACAGATGAGTGCTAGTTGATGGCAGCTGGATTGGGCCTAAGCCTTCAATTGGTGCCGCTGGTCCACTTCATTCACATCATCATTAATTATGATTTAAGACGGCCCCACTACCAAAAAAAAAAGTATTTAAGCAGGCCCCTTTTAATATCTCTGAAAAAATGGATGGGATTATTTGTGTTATCTGCGTCCAATATCTTGTGAAATTATTATCCAATCGGCAGATTGAGACGTGAGAACCCACTGTCCTGAGTCCAAAATCCTTAATCCAAGTACCATCCATTTGCGGAACCCAAAAAATATCAGAAGTACCGGACACTTATCTAAGAACTACTTGACTTGGAGATCAATTATTTTGATCGCATAGCTTGGGTTACATTATAGCATGTCACTTTTTTCTCACACAAGGTCATGAACTTGTCATATAATAAAACAAGATGACAACTCATTTGATTAATAAATTGGCTAAATAACAAAATGATTAGCAATCCACAGTTTTTCCCAAATTTTTTCCTTCAGCCTCCACTTAGCCAAAAGCTGTGTCACATTTTAGGAAGCAACAGAAAGAGAAATACCACCTCAAATCAAAGGACAAATTAATTGAAGCAAAGGGAAAGGAGGAGAGAGAATCAATATCCAGAACAATCTCACAGCTTATCACCACCAAATCATTTCAATTCAAATAAAATTAAAAACCGCAAAACAACGTTCCACCCCATCGCAATTCCCAAAACTACCCTCACCATTACCCCTCCAAAATTCCCAAAACACCCCGTCCCTCGAAACGCTCCCAACCGTTGCTCACGCCCCTCATCCCTCAAATACTCTCCTCCACTCATTCCCCTTTCCCTCTCCAAACAAAACGCGACACAAAAACCCTCTCATTTCCCTCGCGGATCCTAATTTTCCCTCCTCTTTTTTTTTTCCCTTCTTCCGTGCGTGTTTGTTTCCCGAGAAAATTTGAAATGAGAGAAATCCTGCACATCCAGGGGGGCCAATGCGGCAACCAGATCGGGGCGAAGTTCTGGGAGGTGATATGCGACGAGCACGGGATTGACCACACGGGGAAGTACAGCGGCGACTCGGAGCTCCAGCTCGAGCGAATCAACGTCTATTACAATGAGGCGAGTGGCGGGAGGTACGTTCCACGCGCCGTGCTCATGGATTTGGAACCGGGGACCATGGATTCCGTTAGATCCGGGCCGTTCGGGCAGATATTCAGGCCCGATAACTTCGTGTTCGGGCAGTCCGGGGCAGGAAACAACTGGGCGAAGGGGCATTACACTGAGGGCGCCGAGCTTATTGATTCTGTTCTCGATGTTGTCAGGAAGGAGGCCGAGAATTGCGATTGCTTGCAGGGTAAACCCGAGATTTCGTTGATTCGTTCGTTCTAGGTTTTTAGTTTTTTTGATTTTTTGGATCTGAGTTGAAATTTGGAAATACGGAGTTTTTTTTTTTTTTGCATGTAATTTAATTATTTATGGTCTTTCTCTGTTATGTACTGAGGGAATTTTTGTTTTGATTTGTTGAATGCTATTTTGCTTTCGTTGACTTTCTGTTATGATGATCTCTCATTAGCAATGATGTAAACATATAATTTCAGTTTTGTTAGTCAATCTTTGTTTTTTTTTTTTTTTTTTTTAAATTAGTTTTGGTAGTTTGAGGTTGTGGGGTGATTTTCTGTTAGAATTAATATTATGTGTTTTTCTTTTTTTTTTTTGCCCATTTTCTATGGCCTTGTTCATAAGGATGATTATTTAATTTCGCTTTTGTCTTTTGGTTACCGTAATGTTGTGCGTTTACCAGAGGTTTAGAAGCTAAATAAATTATTATGCTTGTAATTTGATTTTCAAATAGCTTTACTTCTTCTGAACCTGCGTGTGTGTTTGTATCTTGTATGGTTTTACTTGATAACCTGCATAGGTTGTCATTCATTTGCTTTGCAATTTTGGGCACGTTGTTGTGTGTAAAATATGTTCTGCTAGTGCTTGATACAATTTGAACTCAAGCCATTTCCTTGGAATTTTTTTTTTTTCAAAATTTTGCTGTTAGATTTGAGTGGCTATATGATTGCTATCATCATCTACAAAAGCAATTCCCAAAAACTATAAGATTGGACAGACAACATTGGGTTTGTACCTTTGGTTTTGATTAGGGATTTAATGAAGTTTTGTATATGGTGTGGCATTTGTCTGGAATTGTGCATTATAGTTGTTTACAATGGCTTGTCATATCATTGTTGATGCATCATTTGGATTGGTTACAGTTTTGTCAAGATTTTCATGCTTTGGCCTCTGGCCATATTGGAAATGTTTTTCTGTTAAAGCTAACTGGTTGCAATTTATTCTAAACTAAAATATATGACAGGATTTCAAGTATGCCACTCCTTGGGAGGTGGCACGGGCTCAGGCATGGGAACACTTCTCATCTCAAAGATTAGGGAAGAGTATCCAGATCGTATGATGTTGACATTTTCTGTCTTCCCTTCCCCTAAGGTATCTGACACAGTTGTGGAGCCATACAATGCCACACTTTCTGTGCATCAGCTTGTTGAAAATGCTGATGAATGCATGGTCTTGGACAATGAGGCTCTCTATGACATCTGCTTCCGTACTTTGAAGCTTGCCACTCCAACATGTAAGTTTCTGATTTCTCTCTTGAATTTTAGTGTGCTGCTTATGTTGTTGTTGTTGTTGTTGTTGTTATTGTTATTGTTATTGTTATTGTTATTGTTATTGTTATTATTAGTATTGGTGGCTTTCCTGTTATAGTTGTTTGCTATGGATAAACAGTTCATTTTAAGCAATGATTTAAATAATCCATCTGGTTCACCTTTCACTTCACAATTGAAGTTAGGATTAAATATCAATATCATTATATTGGTGGGACCGGGGGAGGATTCAAGTTGGTTTAGGTCTTGTGTCTCACTCATAGCTGGTGGTGGTTGTTGTTGGACAGATCTCTACTGTCATTTGGTTTTCACTCACTTTCTCTGAATGGAATGTATTATACTTTCTTGTTTTTAAGTTGGAAGATCGTTTTCTCAATTATTTTTATCCTTGTTTTACTACAGTTGGTGACCTTAACCACCTCATTTCCGCCACCATGAGTGGAGTTACTTGTTGTCTACGTTTCCCTGGGCAACTGAACTCTGATCTTCGAAAGCTTGCTGTCAATCTTATCCCATTCCCTCGGCTCCATTTCTTCATGGTTGGGTTTGCACCCTTAACATCGAGAGGATCCCAGCAGTACCGTGCTTTGACTGTACCTGAATTGACTCAGCAGATGTGGGATGCAAAGAATATGATGTGCGCTGCTGATCCACGACATGGTCGTTATTTGACTGCTTCAGCAATGTTCCGTGGTAAGATGAGCACCAAGGAGGTTGATGAGCAGATGATCAATGTGCAGAACAAGAACTCCTCTTACTTTGTTGAGTGGATACCAAACAATGTCAAGTCCAGCGTGTGTGATATCCCACCTAAGGGTCTCAAGATGGCATCAACTTTCATTGGTAACTCAACTTCAATTCAGGAGATGTTCAGGAGAGTTAGCGAGCAGTTCACAGCTATGTTCCGGCGCAAGGCTTTCTTGCACTGGTACACTGGGGAGGGAATGGATGAAATGGAATTCACTGAGGCTGAGAGTAACATGAATGATCTGGTTGCCGAGTACCAGCAATACCAAGATGCTACCGCTGACGAGGAAGAGTACGAGGAGGAAGAAGAGGAGGTTGGTGCTTAAGGCATCTATGTGATATATGTCGAGATTGTTTCAAATTTTAAATATGGTTGGCTTTGATCTTGTGGTAAAAAGTTTAAATTGTGGAGCATTCATATTAGTTTACTCGTTGATGTGTATGCTTATGTATTGGTTGTTGTCATTGTATAAACTGGGTTTTGTTGGCAATGCTTCTGTTATTGAGATCAAGTCGTTTGTAATGGTTAAATGGTTATATACATCGAAGCCAGAAGATCTTGATTTTGTTTTCCTCTTCCCCTTTTTTCCTTGGACATGTTTGATTATAATTACTTGACTTTAAAAATTAAACAAAATGGTTTTCTGGATTTATATTCAAAATTTTAAATTACCATGTTGTCATTTTCTGTCTTTTTTCCTTTTTCGGGTCAGACTGTTGTCATTTTTTTTTTTTTTGGGCGACAGTTGTCATTTTCTTAATTATAAGACTGAAGCTCGTCCACATGATTCCAGAAGAGGAAAGCTTGGGCCACAACTGTAGTCTTAGCCTCGTAGTTGTTTCTCGGTTGTTATTGCCAAACGTAATTATAATCCAAATCAGTAATAAGAAAACGACGGGCACTTATTTTCATTATTTTGTTTTATGATGATTATCAGTGTTTTGAAAA
This sequence comes from Pterocarpus macrocarpus, assembly GCA_031439585.1. Lineage (NCBI taxonomy): Eukaryota > Viridiplantae > Streptophyta > Magnoliopsida > Fabales > Fabaceae > Pterocarpus > Pterocarpus macrocarpus. The sequence continues at coordinate 12,888,596 of CM062522.1, read as the reverse complement.
AGGAACAAAGGTTTAATCTCTTTGGTAGATACGTATATGTTATTATATAAACTATAAACTAATATATGTAAAATCATGGAAAAAAATATTGCATTTTTTGTTAATTCAATATGTTTTTGGACGATGGAACTACATAAGACCAAAACTAGCAGTCCAATACTCCAAGGATACACGGATCTTTTATGGCTCCAATGATTACGGCTCTAAAAATGGGTCAAGTGCCAGCTGTTGGCAAATCTCTTGGTAGCCCCCGAAAAACAAACAATACGATATCCAATATGCCACAGGCATTTAAGATTGACCTAAAGAAAAGATTGTCCACGACCCAAAAAAGGAAAAAGGAATACCAAAAACGAAGAGACATCCATTTATTGCAAGCCATGTAATTTCTCAACCCCGCCCACCCCAACAAAACAAAAAAAAAGAAAAACACACATACACACCCCTTCCCCCTCCCCCAAAATCCCCCACCGACCTCAAAATAAAAATAATAATAATAAAGATTACATTCTCCTGACCACAGAAAAAAAAAGATTATATTCTTTTTCTTCATGACGTACATTTAAATCGAGATGCTATTTAAATTGAGATTACATTGTTTTCCATCTACACCATTAGATGCTCAAACAGCGAAGACAAAATAAAAAGGCTCAAGCGTCTATTAACAATCAGATTAACATTGTGTGTGTGTTTTTATTTTTTAAAAATATTCATATTGGTAACACGAATATTTAGATTTTTAATATTGCCACGTGGTAAAGATATATTATAAAAACATATCTAGATAAGCTATTTTTTATATTAAAAAAAATAGTTATCCGGAAGTTTTACTTTTTAATTAATGAAATTAAGTTGAGCACGTCTTGTACATGTTTCAGAAGCGATTTTAATAACCTCATGCAAATAATCGTAACGTGTTTTCATAATCTCATATATCAAACAAAGAAGCAGAAGCGACCTTACGATGAACTCATGCAATTGAGCCCAATAAAGCTGTTAACAATCATAGAACGGAATTGGATATTACCCTCCGACCCAAAAACAAAATAAAAGAAGAGAAATTGGATATAATCCTTAAATACGTACATTGACTCCAATCCAAAATACACACTATTGTCGTCCATTTAAAATCCAAACTACCCCCAGACCAAAACAAAAAAAGAAATCCAAACTACCCTTATTCTATTGTTCACTCGTATTGAATGTTTTCACACATGGAAGTGTTGGTTTGTTCCCAATTAATCAATTAAGATTCCTTGTTGACTGATTAACCAAATGATGCTGGCCGGCACTGTTTATAGCAAGCAACAATACCTCTATTATGCACGCGCCTGCAAATGAGCAAAAGCCATCACTTTACGTTATCCTTACCATCTCAAAAGATGACCATTTCATTTGTGAATTATAGGGCGGCATAGTGGTGCGTTCAAATCTTCTGTAGATTGGTATATAAAGGCCTTAATGCAATCCTTTATCATCCTCCATTACTACAAGTCTACAACACCCACTGTTCTTACATATTCCTTAACAAAATCTACTAGTGCTTTTTGTGCTAGCTCTTTGTGAAATGGCTAATCTCTCATTGTTGCTAGCAGCTCTAGCACTTTCAATTTCAGTTGTCTTAGCATCTGATCAAAATGCTCTTCAAGATTTCTGAGTGGCAGACCCACAAGGCCAAGGTAAAATCAAATAGATGCTCGCGAGCATGACTTATCACTTAACAACAGTTCTCTTTTATTTTAAAATCATTTTTGAATAAACTCGACTCAACATAAGTATTTTCATGGAGAACAATAGAATTCAAAATCTTGACTTGAAATGCATTGATAATTGATTCTTTATGAATTTATGATGATCGTGTTCAGAATTTGATCATAAGTAATTATACTGGAAGTTTTGTTTAATTAATTTGCACGTAAATATGAAATATCTACAATCAACACCTATACTTGATTGGTTTAAGGAGTCTTGCACTTATTCTTTTTAAACAAAATTTCAAATTTAAATTTTGTAAATAGATAAACTTAGTACTAAGAGATTTATATCTTTATAATGGACTGATTTAACTCGAGACAAATTAGTTAAAATTTATTAAACTTCATATACTATTGGTTTAGATAAAAATAAAATAAATGTCTGCGCAGAGCAAAGTTTATACTCAAAATGAACTGAAGATTCTTATACACTTTTAATTTGTCCCTTCATCAAATTATGGCAGTGTTAGTGAATGGTTTTGTGTGCAAGGATGCCAAACTTGTTGAAGCAATTGATTGCTTCTTTACTGGCCTTGACATAGCGGGCAACACCTCAAACCCTTCTGGGTCTAAAGTGACTGCAGTCACAGCAACTCAGCCACCAGGATTGAACACTCTGGGCATCTCCATTGCTCGCATTGACTATGCACCATGGAGCATTAACCCTCCTCACACGCACCCTCGCGCCACCGAGATCTTGACCGTTCTCGATGGCAGCTTAGAAGTTGGATTCATCACTTCCAACCCGGAAAACCGCCACGTTAGGAAGGTTCTACAAAAGGGTGATGTGTTTATGTTTCCCCAAGGACTCGTTCACTATCAGCGAAATGTAGGAAACGGTGATGCTGTTGCCATTGCAGCTCTTAGCGGCCAGAACCCAGAAGTCGACACTATTGCTAATGCGGTTTTTGGGTCGAAACCAGCAATTGCTAACGAGGTTCTTGTGAAGGCTTTCCAATTGTACAGCACTACCATCAGTTATCTGCAGTCCAAGTTCTAGAAAAGAATCGTGAGAGAGAAGTTATTTAATTGTTTGTTTTGATTATTCATGTTGATCTGTTATTTGCTTTGAGTGGTGATGATACCCTTTCCATTTGTATGCTTCATTATTTGTTGGTCTTTCCTTTGGATTTAAGATCCACGATTTGATTTAATTTATGTGTAATTAGAATTTGTACCAGGAGATTTGGTGTAATACTTGCTGGTCTTTGGAAAGTGAGGGACAGAAAAGTTTGTGATACAAAGGGACAATTATTGTTTCAATTTAAAATTGTTTCTTACACGTCCAGCGCACTTGAACTATTCAGAACAAGTTAATTGATGTGTTAATGGCCCAAGAATCGATCATGGCGTGTTAAGGATGTCACTTCCAATATGAGGCCTTGTGAAAGTTGACACATAATTCCCTCATCCGATGGTTGTATACCGTGTATATGCTTCTGACTTAGTTTTAGTTTACATGCTCTTTCTGGTAAGTTGTACAACACTTGCAATCATTTTCAGCAATATAGTCATATACATAGACCATCTAAATGTACCTAAATATATGATTTTAGCAACGTCACAAATAAGGAAAAAATAAATAAATAAATAAATAACTGATGTCTCAATTAAAAAGGTGACCATTCCAAATGATTAGGAAAGATAAACATTATAAGCATATATATTCTTCACGTAACATAATCATGAATACATAATATGACGTCCGTTACACCATCATCAAAGTTACTCTTGATGATAATGTAATTTATTCTCATAAAATAAAAATAAAAATAAAAATAAGTCACTGATAAAAGTACTAGATATGATGTAGTACTCTCTCCCTTCGTTAAACAAATAACCTACCTCCTGCAAACAACTCCTTGTCCATCAATTCCGCTTGCACAGCTCAAGCTAGGCACCTCAAAACCCTCGATTGCAACGTCAATATTATTGCAAAGATCCCATTGTTACCAACGAAACGAGCAACGGAACAATCTGGGGAGAACAAGCTAGAAGTCTCAAACTCTATTCCACCTCCCATTACAGGCATCTTTGCCCCAGTGTCCACACGGCTTACATACGTTTGGCCCAAAACACACTCACTTCATTGCTCAGAAAGAAGAGCTTGAATCCCAAATCAAGGTGAGCGAAACAATCCTCTTTGGTAATGCCATAGTTGTGAACCCTTGAGTCCTGTTCAGTTATTGGAACAACCTTAGCTGTTACCCTCAGTCTCCCTTCAACCTCAACAGTGACACTGTTTGTGCCTGCATCAGCCCTAACAACGGAGACACTAGGGACACTGGAGGATTTCCACGTGGCACCTTCGGATTCGACGAGGGTGATAGGTTGACCGTCAAAGGTGAGGCCAATGCGGTCAATGGAGTCATCCCATGTGGCTGTTTTGTGGGCCCCAACGAAGAGTTGGTGATTGTCAAAGAGAATGGCAATGGATTGGACTCAAGTGAAGTCCCTCTTCATGTTCTCGTTTCTTCTGCCAATGAAGTGAGCGTTTATGTGGAGGTTTTGATCGGATACGAGGCAGAAGTTGCTGTCTTTCTTGCCATGGAAGTAAAAAGTGATGCCATCACCACCAATGAAACGAGGATCCTGGCAAACGGCTCCAGGTCTGTCACACTCTGCGAATCATAATTCAAATGAATGTATACAAAAAGTTAAATTCGTCTACCTCTTTCACTGATTATTTCCAATTGTTAATGTAAAGGGCAGATTTGAATATAAAGATACATATATGAGTTTTAAAGAAATTGCTTCTTGTATGTCTCTTGAAAATACATCACCTCACCTGTGGGTATTAGGAAAGAAATTATTTAAATGTACTCGAAAGAAGAAAAGGTTATCAATATAAATTATTTAATCTTCAATACCTTAGTAATTGTATTAAAATTGGAATCCCATTAATTGGACGCAAAATAGAGATATCAAAAGAGACACTTACAATTTAAATAAATGTGAGATATAGCATTGTGCGAGACCTTATTATAATAATTTACGTTTCATAATAAAAATTGATTGATGTTTCATTTGATATTCCCGTTTTATGTCGAGAAAATATTTTTGTTAAATTGTTGTTAAAGTGATAGACAATGATAGTTCTAAAATTGATGAAGTATTGAAATTAATGGCAAAGAAAAATAACTTCTTATTAAATAGTAAAGCAAAATAACATTTAGTTTTTTATTTTTATTTTTATTTTGAGAATACCAAACCTAAGAATTTTGTGTTAGGAATTGAGTATATGTAAGTGTGCAAACGAGGTGGACTAAATATAACCAGACGATGAAAATTGAGTAAATATAAAGTGGCGTGTGTGTAAGTGTATGCTGATGAATGTACTCGTTTAGTAGAAGACTTACTGCAAACAGGTTTGCAAGTGTAGCAATCAACCTCACATCCCCCAGGGCATGCGTTGGGACAAACATGTTCCATGTTGTAGCACTTCGGGTAGTACTTGTTCCTGCATCTAGCAGTTTTTGGTGAGGAAGATTGACCATTGCCAGGAGGAGTTGGAGAAGGTGTTGATGATGAAGTAGGTAGGGAAGAAGAAGATGGATTAGTGCTGGGAGTTTTTGGAGAAGGTGTTGATGATGGTGATAGAGGTTTTGGAGAAGGTGCTGATGGTGATGGTGATGATGGTGGTGAGTTTGCAGGTGTAGGTGATGAAGGAGGAGTAGAAGGTGTTGGTGGTGGATTCTCAGGTGTAGAAGGAGCAGATGGTGATGGAGTTGTTGGTGAAGGTGTTGATGGTGATGATGGTGGTGGTGATGGGGTTGCAGGTGTAGATGATGAAGGAGGAGTAGAAGATGTTGGTGGTGAACTCTCAGATGTAGAAGGCTTAGATGGTGATGGTGGTGAGTCCTCTGGTGTAGAAGGGGTTGGAGAATCTGGTGGAGGGTTTGCACCCCCAACACAAATAGGTTTTACAAGAGGCACACTCCACTGTGCATGCATCAGGACAAAACTTGGGGCACACATGCACCAAATTATAGCAATGTTTGTACTTCTTTATGTTGCAACTTGCATGGCCTGGGTTTTTGGCAATTCCAGGAGGAGTAGCCCCTGTCCCTGACCCTGCCAGTAGCACCATCAAGATTGGCACCAAAACTTGAACAATTGTTTGAGCCATTGAAGTTTGAAGGTAAAACAATTGGCTGTTCTTTGACTCAAATATAGCTATTATTATTAGCTCTGTTTGAGTGATGAGAATATCATATCAAGAGCATTGCCTTTTATACGCATGAAGAGAATCTATGAAGACTTGAAGAGCTATTATACACATGCCTAAAGTTCCGGATCCCTAACTCTTGGGTTGTGTCTTCTTTAATTTTCTTCTCAGTAACGATATCTTTCCCAAGGTTCCTTAAGAAATTAAATTAGTTGAAGTCACTTTTAGTTCTATATAATAATGTTTTTGGTTTGCTTCTATCACTTTTGAAGTGAACATGGGGCATGATTACTTTCATATGAAGTAAAGGGGTTGCAATGCTTTCAGTTTTGTAGCCTCTTATTGTAGAAGAGGCAGGCATACGGTGTTGCCAATAATGAGAAAGAACACCCAAGCCTTAATTAAATGGGACATGAAGAAGACAATATGCTGAACAAAAGAAAAAGGACAGAGAATTATTATTATTTTTTGAAAATAATGATATTTGTACATGCTATCTTTGTGTGTCCATTGTTATTGTTGCAAGTCATACATTAATTAGGTAAGGAGGTCTTGGATGTCATATTTATAGGCTTGCAAATCTCTATTCTTGAGTTAGATTTTCTAGTGAAGTTAGGTGGGTTCCTATCAAATATAGGGGACATATTAATAGTGGAGAATTGATAACTCCTTGTAGTGAGTTATATTTTTAGTTAATTTTTATTTAATTTAGGATATAGTTGTTTTGTTTAGTTAATATTTTATTTTATTTTTATTAAGTAATTTAGATTCGGTGGTACTTTTATTTTCTGTTATTTTCTTATATTTTATATACTTATTTATGTTTTTGGTCTACTTGTTATTAGATAGAAGCACTCAAGTTAGAATTTGGAGTCATGAGAGAGCTTATCTTGTATAAAATCAAGATCTTTCAGGATTGGAAATTCAATATCTAGCTCTCTAGAAATCGGATTATGATGGTTCAAGATTCTTTGGAAAGAAGGGAAGAATATCTTCAACTTTGTTGTTTGACACCTTTCCCAGTTCTCGAGTCTTCTAGGCGAAAAAGGTGAAACAAGATTGAAGCTTTATCTTATTTCTGATGATGTTAAGTTTGACTTTTTATCACTCTTTCACTTGTATCTTGAGTTGCAGAACTCCGATTGAGGTGATTCTTATTGCATTGGAAAGCTTACTTAAATATCTACAATCGCTATTTTTACCTTCGAGGCCAAATTCCAACTATTATAACTGCTACAGAGTTTGAAAGTATGTAAAAATAGTTTGCACTGTCAGGCAGGCGCTATAGCGCGTTGCCTTGCACTATAGTGTGACGCTATTTGCAACAAGTTGTTGGTTCGGTCCAAAATTCGAGAAAAGGATCCGTAGACTATAAAAGGCAATATATAAGGTCGGAAAATGATCCCTAGACACTTCCAAACACCTCCCAAGATAAAAGACTTCTTTCAGAGAGATTAAAAGCAAAGATTCAAGGATTCCAGAACTCAAATTCAACACAGAGAGATCCACATTCTTCCAAATCTCTTATTTCTAGCTTCAATAGTTTATGGCTTTTGTTTCTTCTATCTTCTCATCTTCATACTCTTTCATTGTTTTCTTTTCTTTTGTTGTGAACTAATTTTCTTTTACTAGGGTATTAACGGACCCTTTTTGTATGGCAAGTTTACCCATAGATTAATGTTAATATTGTTTTCTATCTTTATTGCTTAGTGTTTTTGTTTGTTCTTAATGCTTTTAATTGCTTGATCATCAATTAATTGATTTGGGGATTGATAATAACTCGAGAGAGGGTTTGTGAATAGAGCCTCTTAACATAAACACCGTGAGCTGAGCGAAAATTAGAGATAGACAAATGCGGTTCATGTGATCAATATAGGAACCCATAGAACTTCAACCTTTCCCTAGATTAGTTTGTGCTAAAAGATTAGGCAATCAGTTTAGGATAAAGAGTATTGTTTGACCTCGAGAGAGGCTGGGAATAAATTAAGGGAAACCGACCGTGAGTCAATTAGGATAGAAACTGATTAACAGAAATTCATAGTAAATGTGTTTGCAATAGATGAAATTAATTAGCCCTAGCATCCATCTCATTGCATTTATCCATACTGTTAGAATTTTTTGCATTAGTATTTATTTATTTATTTTATTTTATTTAAATTTTAATTTCCTCATCAGTAATTCCATTCTGTCCAAATAGTTATTCCTTTAGACTATTTCGGTATTTGATTTATCATCGTGGGAACGATACTTTACTTATCACTTTATTACTTGTACGATCCGGTATACTTGCCGGAGCCGCATCAAGAATTCACATTGATTAATAAGGAATTGAATGGATTGTGATGATAAGTGAAAACATTGTCATTCCAATTCACATTGGATTGGTTCTCATACTCAATAATAGAGTGATATTTTAGATAGAATTTATTATTAACTTATATTTTTATCTAAAATATTATTTTTTTATTAGCTATGAGTATATCTATCTGGTACTCTATGAATATGTACAAATAACAATACTCATTTTTTTAACATGATATGATATATTTACTTTTAATTAAATGAGATTTTTAACTATTTTATGTTATTCAATAATTATTTTTATATTGGATCAAAATTTTGACCTTTTTTCCAGTCGGATACCTTTGGTTTAAACAAAAATGACTTTTGTAAGTCCTTTTCTTTTTATTTCCTAGATGCTATCATTGGCTTCTACACGTTGTATATTGGTTAGTTTTAAAATGGTCCTTAATGAGTTATGGATTAAGATGGTTCTTGAATCTTATTCATAGAAAAAATTAATCAATGATTATTTTATTATATAAAAAATTTAATGGACAAGATTTAAGGACCATCTTGGACTAAGGACCATTTTAAAAATATCCTTGTTATATGGTAGTTAGATTAGTGTTATGACTCAGGTTCATGACAAGAACTCAACCCAAGAGGGAAAGGGCTATTAGAGTGAAACTCCCATGAACATCAACTCTTAAAAGGGGTAGTAATAATGTGGATTCTCTATTAAGTGAATAAGTAAGTTTAATGTGATATTTAAATAATGAAATTCTTATCCAATAGATTAATCTTTTGATTTTAACTTTTTTCGTGAGGTTTGAGTCATAAAACAATTCATCTTTATATGAAAATTTAAATGATTCATTTTTTTTGAAAAAAATCATTAAAAAAACAATAATGTATACATCTTCCTGCAATACTGATTGCCTTATTGTTATTCTTTAAAAGTGTTAACTTGTTAACAAAGATATCGCGTCTCAACCGTTGCATATATACATGCATTATATATATATATTTAAAGAAAAGACACTGTTTCATTTATTGTTGGACTCAGAGGAAATAGCTATATTGGTCATTGGAATGAAAAATATTATTTTGGCCACTCACGAACTGGCTGTCATGTTTTCAGCATACATGACTAGGTTCAACTTCCACTTCCATTCAAAGTAATTCCTGATTTCGTTGGCGTAAATCAAGCTTAAGCTTGTTAGAACCAGCATATTTTATCTACAGAAGAAAAATCTTTTGTTTAAAATCAAAGAGAGATCTTTTCACTAAAATATTATTTTTAACTGTAAATTAAGTTAATTCAAACATTTGATAAAGGTATGTATTTGGTTTGTATTAATCAGGTTTGCTGAAATTTAGTGAACCGTGAGTTGTTCAACTAGTCACTGTTTTTTGCCATAAGGCAATACTAGTTCTTGGTTCATATATGTTTCCTGATCTCAAAAGAACATTAGTCTAAATGTGTTTAACATAATGATGCAACTGATCACAAGAACTAATAGTAATCATAATAAGTTTGTATCTATATATTGTATGGTATGAATATTTATAGTGTATCCACTTTATTATGGTTGATGTAGTACTAATCTTGATTTACTCAGACTAGAATGCAGATTCGAATACCAGAAAAATAACTCTTATGGGAGGATACTTCCGCGGGATAATAAAAATTAGTTATATATGCAATTCAATTCTATTAAATCTGTAGGGATTCCTCATTTTACTGAAAATATCTATTGCACGTAATTTTTATTTTTGTTTTTTTCTCGTCAATAGGTATTATTGGTTAAATAACCATTACTATTAAATATTGGCGTGACCGACATCTAAATAGAATATTATGCATACTTTGACATGAACGCAAGCCATGATTTTTTTTTTTATTTGGGGGATAGGGGCAAGGCATGATGTTAAAGAAAAATATTCAATGTTAAAATAAATTTAGTTTTAAATCTTTTTGAGAAAAGAAAAATAGAAAACTTTATCTGCACACACGTGATGACATAACTTTTTCTTAGGCTCAAACACAATTTTCATTCTTATAATTTCTCCTATTTAAGTTTTAGTGCTTATAGATTTTTGGGTCTTGAATCTTGATCTTTATATGTTTGTTTAATTGAGTTTTGATCCTTATGCCATTTTTAAGTTGTTGATCCTTATATACTTCATTCATTTTTGTTTTTAATCACTAAGGTACTAGTCTCTCTTTTATATAAAGAATTTGTCTATAATAATGAAAACAAGTACTGATTAAAATCATATTTAAGCATTTTGTATAATAAAGTTGGCTAGTTCTATAGTATAACAACTATTTTGATTGTATTAACAATGGAATTGTTCGCATAAGTCTTTGAATCATCGAGTTTTGCCGCATACTAACCACATTTGCACTGTAAACATTTCCATGTATTATAATGAGAAGTGTGCATGGCTAACTGCCAGGCTAATACAGGACCAATAGGAATACATGCATGGTGTCCCGCTAATTGTTTGGTTTAGTGTGTTTTTTATTTTTAAAAAATTATGCCAAACTGAATTGCTCAAAGTACTTTTCAACAACCCGCACATTTTAGGTTTTTCTAAAATGTGCTTATGACATTGCTCAATGCAAAAAGCATCAGTAGAGAAAAAATTCAAAAATATTACACGTCCTATTGGCAAGCTTAATCTATTGAAGGAACCATTAATTGACACAAGAATGATCGGCATCATCATCATTTTAAAAAAAAAAAAAAAAAAGTCAAGCAAACTCATCATACGAAGGAAAGCAGTCAAAGAACCAATGTCTGCCACATGATTCCAAATGCAAACTTAGAAAAGAGAAAAGAAAAAAAAAAGAAAAGGAAAAAAAAAAAACAAATAAATGTTCCAATAACCGGACACAATTATTAAAAATCTCATATATCTTGTCCTTGAGCAAGACATAAGCAAATTATTGCACCACCAACAGATTACTCCAAGCTGCTGCAGTTCAAAGCCTCCTTGACCTTTTGAACTGTTGAGGTCAAAAGGGTGTTGACAGAAGCCACAGATTCCATATTCACCTGATTGGAACCACCTAGGCTACTAACCAGGATTTGGAATGCCACAGTCAACAATGAACCTTCTGACCTATCACCATTTTCAGGGCTGCTAAATGCTCCCAGAAGTACATTATTGTTATTTGATCTCCCATCTCCGGAGACAACAAACCCTGAGGGAAGAATCGGTATCATTCCAGAGTCCTCACCATTTACCACCACATTGATGGCTGATAAGTCAGCTGGAGCATACACAATGTAAGACCCCACGGGATCTAAGAAGCTCTCTTGAAGAATCAAGGCATTGTTCTCACTGGGGATATAGGGCTGCACCATATGAATAATTGAAATGAGTTTAATTAATCAAGTTCATAATTACTTGAAGCCATAATAATAATAATAATAATAATAACAAAGTCGGGAATCTGAATGTTTACATCAAAATTAGACACAGAAAATCTAGAGAGAGAAAAAGATAAAGTATTTAATAGTTGGTGGATAATAATAATAGCATGTTTGTTTTTCATTTAGGATCCCAAAACTATGGTTTGGGCGAAAGTTACAAAAGAGTAGTTTTTACCATATTTTCAAAGGAGAAATCAAATATTTCATCTCTTTCTTTCTTTGTGATCTCTATTAAGAGTGTACACTTTTGATGAACTAATAGCATTATTGTTAAGAATAGAAAACTACTATCCTCTTTTTTAATTTTATTTTACTTTTTTTTCCTCATGTGGATTGCAGTCATTATTGTTTCCAATTCAGTACCTGGGGAATGCAGTAAAATTAAAGACCCTGTGTCTATTGACACCAATCAATTGACTGTAACGTACCAAACTGAAAATCAAATTAAAAATTTGTTTTATTATACAGAATTGAAACATAAAATTCAAGAAGAAAGAAATTACCTGGATAATTGATATATTGTTGCCAGTATAAATTCCGTTTGAGATCTGCGCAATCTTGTGCACTGGAGTTGTACAGGAAAGAACATCCCACTGTAAGAAAATAACAAGTAACTATCAATGATTCTGTTATGCAAGGTTCAAAATTAACTAACTAACAAATAAAAGATATATATATATTCCAATAAAACAGAAGGCTATTTAGCTAGCTAATTTGTGAACCTGAACCCGTTTGTTAACATCAGTTAAGAAGTCAAACACTTTCTGATAATGTAGAGGAAGCCAAAGGGAGGTAGCAGCAATGACAATGGTGCCATTTGGCTGGCCTAGCTCTGTGCTTTTGCGCACTGAGACCCTAACCCCACTATTGTTCTCCACAGTTAATTGTGGGAAGTCCAGCTTGCCAGTCATGTTCAAACTTTCACAAAAGATCTTCACCATTCTATGAGAAAGCTTCATCACACTCCTCCTTCCTTCAATTGAACTAATCACTGAAACAATGACAAAATAACATAAAATATGATATTAACTTAGGTATAACCATATAACCACATAATTAACCACAAGGCAAATAAATGAATAAGCATGGTTTGGAGTAATATGATGTGACAAAGAGTAATTAACCTCCTCCATATTCATGATCAGGTATCTTTTCGACAAAATAGTTAGCAGATCTCTCGCACATTCTTTGAAGTTCCATAATCCATCTTTCAGCACCATATGCAAGATTGGTACTAACAAGATCTCTATACAGCCGGTGCGTTTGAATCTTATCATCCACTTCCACATGCTCAACCCAAGTAACCTAAAACAGAGCACATATACAATAATAACAATTTGCACGTTTTCCAGAAAAATTCCGTACCACTGCACGCTTTTCAACTTATGGTCATAAAAAAATATTCTCAACATCGTAACTTTTTTATCCTAGACTTTAAAAAACATTGTAGCATATTACCTCCAAAAATGATGGCATCGAAGTAAACATACAGTTACTTAAAAGGGAAGATAAAAGGGAAGATTATTTGCAATATAATTATTTTCATTCATAAACAAAAACGTGAAATTTTTTCCGATAGTTTATAATTATCAGTACGAAGGTTTTTCATCTTAAGATCATATTTAGAATTTTAATCTTGTCGGAGAGACACAGTCCCACATATACACATATCAAGTTGAAAAAATGATTAGACCAAGTTATAAACCTCATCCAACCTGATCCATTAACAATGTAAATAAATTAAATTTGTATTTCTCTACAACATGTCTAGGCTAGGTAGCATTTTGAGCATGAATTAGTAAAGATCTATCCATGCATTACATTTCACAAATCACAAACATGCAATTACTAACCATGCAACAGCCATTGTGCAAGTCCTGAATCATGCATCCAGAGGGGTGTCTCCAAGAGCGAGAAAGACGCCAGGGGTTCTCTCGCACAGAATCATAAGACACGTCTGTTATCACCCATAATCCAACTTCAAGTTGTTGGCAGCGGCGAAGGAAGTGAAATTCCCGAGATGGCACTAAAGGTGAAAGAATGTGCATCTCTTCATACATCTGCAGAGAAAGTCTTGTTAACAAGTCGAAAAAAAAAAATTACAACAAAGAAGCTTACATAGAAAAACATGGTTTGAACGAAAATACGTACCAACTGCAAGGCTCCACTTCGACTTTCTGGCAAGCCATTTTCAAATATCTGAATTGTCTCTGCTTTTGCAACAATCGTTGGGAAAAGGTTAGCCCATTTGTCCTGCAAATGTGTTATATCACACACGAGTATACATACTTGTTTAATATAGACAAATTAATGTAAAAGCAAAGAAAGAGAGAGGGGGGTATTATTTAGAGCAATGCCACACACAGTCAGAAAAATTTAAAAAGAGAAATTATTGTACAAGTGTGTGTCTATATATATATATATATATATATATACACACACGCTCACATAATACATAATAGTCACACTATGGTGAATGTTACTATATGTAAGTGTATCTAAGATAAGATACATTTGTGTCCATATTTAAAAAAAAATAAAAAATAATAAAAAAAAAATTAAAAAGTAATGGTGATTATATATTAAAAAAGTGATATGAATCAATTATCTGTCAAATGTTGTACCATTATTTAACAATGAGAAGAGTAATATGTGCTAACCGCATCTAGAAACAAGTCAACCAGCTGAATCCCACTCATGCTCACAATTCCTGACTCTTTTGATGATTCTACACGAGCGTTGGCGCCCTTGAAGTGATTAGCCCTAGGGAATATCCTTTCATAGCTTTCACGATGAAGAATGAGCTTCCCATCCAGAGTTGAAGAGCTGACCCAAAAGGGCTCATTGATGCGCAGAAGCCTAACCAACTCTTCCGTAGCAGTAGCAGCTACCTCAGAGACCAGTGCTTTCTCCATGGCTAAATCTTGCATATTTGGGTTAGGCAATATCATGTTGCTATCAACAGTTGGTGAGACAAAGTTTTGATGAAGAGAAGAAGGGCCTGCATCATTAACCGTTTGGTTCAGCAAGCTTCCAAGTGATAAATCATATGATGATGATGGTCCTCCTGTGATATTGGGGATAGCAGCAGCCTGCTGGAGCAGCTCATCGGGTGGTAACACCTGTTTCTCCAGGTACCTTGCAAGAAGATTAGACACTTTCTCATGCTGAGAAGCAATTCATAAACAAGTATTAGTTTTTGTCGAAAAAGAAACTAATCAAATATATTTTTGGTTTTCTAAAGGTATCCCCTAACTAATTCTCTTCAGGTATAATTAGCCTCGCCCTTCCAATTAGTATTTTCTGAGGCCGTAGTATATCTTTATCATTCCTCTAACACTCTTGTTGGTAAACTAATCAAATATATGATCATATATGTCAAATTAAATCTGCGTTTGAAGTAACTCATTTTAAGTTTAAAATAGTTTATCAACAAAAGTTTTTTTAGACAATTTTTGAATAAAAAAATGATTATTTTTCAAAAATTTAAATACTTTTTTGCCCTTTAAAGTATACATAATGGGAGCAAATAACTCCTATCATAACGTCAAAAAATATAGTTTGTTAAAAAATAAAAGATTTAAACCAAACAAAATTTTAAAAGACCAAAATTTTCAAGGACGAAAAACATATATAATAAGCCTTTTTATGAAATTGTGAAGCATGTTCTAAAAGAGGATCGATTAAAGAAGTTAACTTGCCTCTTCCTTTAGCCGAGCATTTTCAAGCAGCATTTTGTGCATGTAGAGTTCATGCTCTTCTCCTGAAAGCGGCGGACCCCCACAAGCTGGGCAAAGTATATTGTTCAATGCCTCTTTCATTAGGAGGTTTTCACTTTGTATCCTATCGTTCTCAACCCGAAGAGCACTGTTATCTGCTCGCTCATGTTGATTCTAAAGGTAACATATATATCATAGAAAATGATCAGCACCAAATATGAAAGCCAATATATCCAAAGAATGAGACTAAAGAAAATTTAATGAATCACCTTGATTTGAGTCCTCTTATTCTGAAACCAAAACTTCACTTGTTTTGGCTCAATCCCAACCTCCGCGGCTAGCTGCCTTCGTTGGGCTTCATCTGGATGGGGACACTCAATGATGAACCTTTATTTTAAAAATGAAAATCCCAATTAATTGAGATGGTATTGAGAGATAAGTCTAACAATAAAGGAATTGAGAAAATGAATAATTTGCTTTTTCATTTTTAAAATTTGATCCTCTATCCTCTTTTTTTTTTGGAAAAAAAAATTTGATCATATATAATAACAATTATATATATATATTTTAATTTCCCAACACCAATTTTTTTCATTTACAAAACTCAAATTCAAAATCTTTTTTAAAGAAAATACAAGTGTCAAATACTTGAACCAATCAAGCATTGGTAACAATTCTATATATTATAAATTCAACTAAAGTGATGATTTTTTGAGCATTCAATATGAAACGATTAGAATATGTAAGAAAAAAAAAAAGCTTGTATCCAAGGCAAATACTAGTAGTTTAGACTAAAAAAAAAATAAGTTTTTAAAAAATTAAAATTCTAAAAATTTTGTATAAATTAAAAAATCATTTCTAAAAAATATTATTTTTAAATCTTAAGCAAATACACCCATACCTTTAAAAAGAAAGGAATTCATAAGCACAGAAAGCAAAAGATCAAGCAATTTATGATCATATAATCAAAGATGCCAAATTAATTCTTAAATAACTAAACCAAAATTAAAATAAGCAAAGAAAAATTCATCTAATCATATAGATCAAGCCAAACAAAATAAATTAAGATAAATTATTCATCATCAATTCAGAAAGATCCACTGAGCCTGATAAAAAAAAAATGAAATGTCCAGCATTGAAATTCTCCAAAGAGAATTTGTACGTATGTTGACAGTGGGAGAGGATCCTTTGTGCAAATTACACATGACCACCATTGCAGGTCACGTAAAAAAGATCAGGTGGGGAATACCTGTGAGAAACCTTTAAAAAAAAAATGAAATTAAAACTATAGAAATTTATATTGAAGATATGCACATGATTGATGTGCAGATGATCTGGTTATGTGTAAT
Organism: Pterocarpus macrocarpus; assembly: GCA_031439585.1. Lineage (NCBI taxonomy): Eukaryota > Viridiplantae > Streptophyta > Magnoliopsida > Fabales > Fabaceae > Pterocarpus > Pterocarpus macrocarpus. Next base: position 12,871,877 of record CM062522.1, on the reverse strand, counting down.
TTACACATGAGAAGGGCATCTATCTCTGACATTTATCAGTACGAGAATCTAGTCCTTGGTTGGATTGATAAATGGTTGACCGTTTATCGAAATGGCGATATCATACTGTATCGAAAATCAGGCGATTTCATACTTCCTCAAAAATCGATCAAATCTAAATCTTAAAATCTTAAAATAATAATTTTGATAATGACAAAAACAATAATAACAATAACGGTAACGACAACGACAACGACGGCGACAACAATATTGATAAAAATAACGGTGTCAATAACGGTAACGATGATAATAATAATATAATTAAAAGTAAAAGTGAATATCGTTAAACAGGATAGGGTCATTTTACTTTTCAAGTTTAGCTGTTTGAGCCGAAGTAAGGCGTTTGTAGGCAGGTCTTTTTCCATTGTTACTGCCTTCATCACCAGAGCCAGCAGCACCTCCCATTGAAGAACTCATATTTCAACCTTGATAACAAAATACACTTGCAAATACTAGAGCCTTTTCTCTCTTTAGGTGTTCTGTTTGTCTGAGATTGTGCATTCTTAAGGTATTTATAGATGCTGATTAGTCCATCAAGACACCTTTGATGCAGTAAGCACACACGGTTTAATTAGCTTTCGTAGGCCAATTCTCACGGATATAAATCCTTTAAAATGAACATTTTTATAAAATAAAAAAGTGAAAAATTAATTATCCTTTAATCGATAAATTCCATTGTATATGGGTTTTATTAAATAATTTAAAGAATCTTTTTACTTTTTCACTTTACAAGAATATTTGAATCCAAATTCAATTCCCAGATAAGGAAAATAATAATAATAATAAAAAAGAGAAAGCAGTAATCTAATTACTTCTTGTACAATGATTTTTCTTGGATTCTAGAATGTGAGGATAAATGAAAAAGTTTATAAATCTTTTTCCATATAACAAGCACATATAATTAATCTCCTCCATCCAGGTACCGGCTATGAATTATTGATAAGGTAGGAAAAATTACGGAAAGGAAGCTTTTTGTTAAGAGACCATATTTGGGAGAAGATTATTTGGAAACCTTGATAAATGTAATGAAGGATTTTTAAAGCCATCCATTTGAATCGGGTGCAAACAAAAAGGAAAGAATTGGGCAAAAATCTAGTGAAAAACATAACCCAGAAAGATAGATGTGGCTTTGAAAAATTGAAACGGGCAGCTTTGAACAAATGCATCAGGTCCCGGAATTTGTGCTTGCACCCTTGAGTTTGGACAAAATCAGCATTGAATTTTATTGATGTCACTTTGTCTCTAAGTCGATCGTCTCCCACACAAGGTCTTAAGCATCCATTACAAAACAATTAAAAAAATTAATTTTAAGATTTAGTCAAAACGTAACATTATTTATTATTGTTCAAAGAGTCTACATTTATTGTTTGTTAATTTTGCCTAGGTGCCGCGTTCTTTTATGATTTTCACATCCCCTTTGTATCAAAATTAATTTGCTACGCTATGAAACTTATTTCAAGCAAAAGTATAAACCATTGTTCATCTATTTTGGGTAATCTTCTAATTAAACGCTTATTTTTAGATGTTTATTAATGGATCATGCTAAACTTTTGAAATTAGCAAGTAGTAAGATCTTTTAATGCATGCAAATATTGCCTCAAACTAAATTTTTCACTGGATAATGTTATGACTTCAATCAAAATTGACAAAAGTCAGCCAAGAATTAGTACTACAAATCTAACAGGAGAGGGGGAGGGGGGGACACTAACACATAGCACGAGCGGGAAAAAGAGGAACAAATCCAAATTTCACATTGCTTCCTACTGATAAAATTGCTTGATTCATTACTTTGTAGTTATCAAACATCTTTACATTGGAGCTAGATCCTCTAGAGCACTGAACAGAACTGCACTAACAGTAATTAATCATCGATCTAAGGGTTGAAATTGAAGGAATTATTTTTACGTTCAATATTTTATTATAAAAAAAGAACCATTTTAGCATAAATAATATTATGTATAAATGTGTGTGTATGCTCTAAAGATTTTGATATTCTTATAATAGTAACATGAGAATATTATTAACAATATATATAATATAATTTATATGTTAACTTTTTGCTCAAAAGTTATTTTTCTACCATTTTCCATAGTTAAATTTTATCCGTTACTAGCATAGTTACTCAGCTATATATATATTATTTTATAAAAAAAATACAGATTGATAAGTACGTCACTGCCTGTCAATTCGTGAACCTTTTATTTATTTTTTTGAAGGGTATCAATTCGCTAAATTTATATTAGAAGGAATCATGCTTAAGGCTTGTGATTCTTTGCATTTAAAAAAAAATGCAGAGGATCGTGATCCCTTTACATTATGGTTCTTCTAAATTCTCTATAAAATGAGAATAATAAATACTTATGGACGGCAAGATTAAAATAACAAACACATATATAACTACAAGGATTTATTTGCAATTAGAGTGTATCGACAATAAATTTGGTGTATCTAGCTAATTGACAGATTGTCCAACTGATAAGATTAAACAATTTTGATGAAAAGCTTTACGATTTAAGGATCAGATCCTCCCATATTTCTCATTAAGATAAAAGTGTCATGTTAAGAAAGAAAGATAAAAAAAAAAATATATTGTCAAAAAAAGAAAGATACAAAAACAAAATTAATATATCAATATAAATAATAATAGATTTTATTATAATAAAATTAATATTTTTTCTTATAATATTACATTAGGAAATTAATAATATTGCTAGTAAAAAGTAATTTCACACCTGAAGAATATGAAACGAAATCTCGTATGGCTTTTGAAAAATTGGTTTAATTTATAAATATTGTAAGTATAAAATAATTTTACATAATATCTAATCATAAATTATTATATTAATAAAAGTATTTGAAGTAATCATTTGCTATCTTAAAATCTTACAAATATAAATATTTGATTAAATGATAATATAAATCTCTTTTATATTATCAGTATATTAGAATTAATCTCTTAAAAAATAGCAAAAAATATAAGAAAAAAAAATTCCAAATAAAGATAAATTTATATTATAAGTCTATGTATGGGCCGGGCTGGATTGTCTGGCATTCTTAACGGAATTGTACGGCTGTACTTAAATATGTGCCATTTGAAAATCAAGGAATTATTCTTACCTTCGACATTTTATCATAAGTGGAATCATGTTTTAGGCCTAGATTTGTTGCCATTTATAAGAAAATGCGGAGGCTGCTGATCCCCTTGTATTACGGTTTGTCTAAATTTTCCATAAAATGAAAATGGCAAATAATGGAAGGCAAGATGCAAAATAATAAAATATAACTACAGTAATCTATCTACGGTTAAAGCGTCCCCACGATAGCTCTATTCAGATTTTTGTCTCTTAAAATATCATCACCCTTTCTTATAAAATTTCTATTTAATCCCTAAAAAACTTTGTTTGCTCCCGTTTTGTCCTTTTGTTAACTTGCCATTAGGAGTTAAGTACCACTTTAGTCCCTAAAATTGTATACGTACTTCACTTTAGTTCTTAAAATTTGGAAATTAACTCTTTAGTCCCTAAAGTTGCATTCCGTCGATCATTTTAGTCTTTAGTTAGCCAACCGTTAATCAACTGTTACAATTTTACTGATACGTCACGTTAAGTGACACATCAACATGCCACATGCATGCCACATGGCACAACATCTGACGTGGCTTGCCACGTGCTGAAGCACTATGTCAACCTCTGACATGATATGCCAAATGGCATAGCGCCTCAGATGTGGCATATCACGTGTTATATTGACATGTCATTAATTTTAAATTAATTTAAATTAGTCCATAAAATTTCTTAAACATGTCAAATTAGTCCCTAAAATTTCTAAATGTATCAAAATAGTCCAAAATTCCTAAATTTCTCCTCTTCTCCCTTTAATCTTCCTTAAACGCGCTAATTTCTTTCCCATTTTCACACCTTCCTCAAACTAGATTCTTCCTACATAAAAGTTTGTGCATCTTATTAAAGTGACAAGCAAATTTAAATAGATTAAAATTGATAAATTATAAAATTATTGATAATTATTAAATTCAAACTTGACATTTAAATAGATTTGATTAACATTCTAAATATTTATTTGATCCTGTTTAATTTGAGATTTAAAATTTAGGATTAACTAATTTAAAATTCAAAATAATTTATAATCAAAAGTTTTCTAAAACACCTCACTAGAAAATGGTGAATGATTTGGTAATTAGATGAGATTATAATTTAAAACTTCAATGCAATCGATGCATCAAATTTTTTTTCTAAAACTACAATTTTAAAAAATGATTATTTTTCTCATAACAACTATTTTCAAACATACATTTAATTGATATATTTGTCATAAAAGCTCCATCAATGTGGCCTAGTCAAAACTAAAATCAACTTTTTTCTTTTTCTTTTAAATTAAAAAACTATAATTTAAGGTAAGAAAAAAGGCTTAACCTAATTTTGTCGTAAAGAATATGTCCAAATTCATTAAATGCTTATCTATATAAGTACTTATAAATAACTAGTTAATAAAGTAATAACAAATTAAACCTAACTTATAATAAAGTATGAGTAAAAGATCAATCAAGTGAATCAACTTTTGGTAAGTGAATAATGGCTAATTAGTTCATATATAGACAATAACTTGACATGTTTCATATTTTGAATATTTTAAATTTTTTTTTAATTTTCTATTACTTTTGCGTTTATAATCTATTCTTTTTTAATTTTTATTGAAAAATTAATATTTTATTTACTTAATTTTTTATAAAGCATGTTAAATTTATATTTTTTATATAAGTATGCATATAAGTATTCGTTAAGTTTAGAGGCATTCTTGGATCTTGAATTAGGATGAACCACATTAAAATTATTTATCGTATTTCATTATTTCATTTCTATATATTCTCTTCCTATTATTCTATATGGGGAGGATTTAGTCTAGGTAGGGTGTGAAAATGAGAAAGAAATTAGCGGGTTTAAGGAAGATTGAAGATTTAGAGCTTGTGAAAGGAAAGAGGAGAAATTTAGAAATTTTGGACTATTTTGACATATTTTAAAAATTTTAGGAACTATTTTGACACATTTAGAAATTTCAGGGACTAATTTGAACCAATTTAAAATTGATAACACATTAGCATGCCATGTGGCATGCCACGTCAGATGTTGACATAGTGCTTTGCCATGTGGCTTGCCACGTAACATGTTATACCACGTGGCATATCATATGGCATGCTGACGTGTCACTTTAACAAAATCGTAATAATTGACTGACAGTTGACTAATCAGGGACTAAAGAGTTAATTTCCAAATTTCAAGACTAAAGTGAGGCATGCATACAATTTCAGAGACTAAAGTGATACTTAACTCTTGCCATTAGTTTTCTCTATTAAGTGCCAATTTAATGTCCTATGTGGAGGCTGGCATGGACTAATGGATAAAAAGAGGAACACTTGAAACATCGTGATATATTATATGAAAAAAATTATATTTATGTACACATAGTAAAAATTTTAATTGAAAAATAATGAAATTAATCTACATTGTTATATATATGTCCTATATGAGAGCGTATCACATGAGAGAAGTGATTTATTGTGAGAGTGAGAGGAGCAAATCTGGGCCATATAATATGGATGGTTAAGATTTAAAGTTATTTAAAGGTCACATGATCATTTAAAAAAGTTATGTGACTTTATGTTTTAATCTTAACCATTCACATAAGATCTAATGGTCAAGATTTGCTCCTCTCACTCTCATAATAAATCTGGGTTATATAAACATACATAGATGGTTAAGATTTAAAGTTGTTTAAAGGTCACATGATCACTTAAAAAAGTCATGTGACTTTATATTTTAATCTTAATCATTCACGTAAGATCCAATGGTTTAGATTTACTCTTCTTACTCTCACAATAAACAACCCCTCTCATGTGATACGCTCCTTATATATATATATTACCAAGTGGCTTCACAACTCCAAAGGGGAGATGAATTGAAGTTTTCAAAAAATTTTGAAATTCTTTGCGCAAACACCCATTTCAAATAAATTTGAAATCCTTTGGCACAAAAAAGAACAAAAAAATAAAATAAACGGAGATGAAGGACTCTAATTATAAATTTGAAAATAAAAGAGATATGGAAGAAGAGTAACACACAAATATTTATCTTAGTTTGGTCATTAATCACTTGTGACCTAGTCTCTAAGCCACACAAGGGATTTTTACTATCAACAAACTTCAATAGTCACTTGAAAAACCTTTTACAATTGAATTAACTTTTCACACTTTGGGATATCTCACCCTAAGAGTATATTTGGCATAAGGATAAGTTAATTTTATGAAAGAGTTTAATGTATAATTTTACATATAAAATTTATCCATGAGAATTTTGATCCCATTTTAGCCCCATACCAAAGACACTCTTAGTGTTTAAGTTACTCATTAAACAAAAGGGATACATCACCCATTACCTCTCAAGGTACCTCAAACTTTCAACAACTTGAGGTATATCTCACCCTCAAAAGGATACAGTAAGATGAAATAAGGATTCATTATCTCAAAGAGCTGATTTACAAATTGATGCCTCTGAGCTCACAATAGATATCTCACTAATGTATAGAGCAAATGAAAGAATAGAAATAAATTGATTATAAGATGTTAAGCATTATTTATCTCTCATGTGATTATGTAAAATGTGCCCAAGAGCCCCTCTTTATAGAGTTTGATAGAAGGGGTTTAGGTCCATTAAGTATGTGATTTGGAGTGTGATCCTGAGATTCATATATATAAGGAAAAAGATATACTGTCGGAAGCGATTCTTGCTTAGGTGATTGAATATATTCCAAGAGATTAGTTTTTCACCTGTCTAATGAAGAGATACTTTGAGAAACCTAAAAAGAATATAACTGTTAAGAATATATTTGGAAAGAAATAAGAGCAAGATGGTAATCGATTATTTCTTGTTGGTAATGGATTATTTTGTTCAAACAAGATTTGGAAAATTCTAAAAAATACTGTAATCGATTATGCTACAAGGGTAATCCATTATCCTTTTGTAAAAATCACCTTTTGTTGGACAGAATAAAAATAATGATTATCTACATGGGGTAATCAATTATTTTAAACCTGAGAAAACATTTTAATTGATTTTTGAAAATTCAAGCGCTTTTAATTGATTATAAACGAGGTTTATTCGAATAAATCATCTAATGAAAGCTTTTAAGTTCTGTAAAAACATTTTTTTGTCAAGTGAAATCATTTTTAAAACATTTGATTTTCGAAAAAGCCATATATGGGGTTTATGATATTGCCCCAGTGAGATATCATTTGAACCCTCACAAACTTTATAGGTCCTATATATAACTTTTTTCTTCTTTGCTTGACCTTGTGTTCCTTAAAGCTCAATTATTGAATCTTCTTTTGCTCATAGTTTGTTATCATCAAAACTTTGTTTTAAAATGGGCAATTACATAATATATATGAACATAAATAGATTATGATTTTGAATTCGAATTGAAGGAATAATTAAAATATTATTGTAATAAATTAAAAGTTAATAATTAACTAAATGTTTTTCAAGCTCACAAAGGAAGTAATATATTTTTGTGCAGATTCAAACTCTTATCATAATAGAATAATTATTTTTTCAAATTTTGTTTCACATCTTGTATATTTAATTTATTTTAATATATTAATGCAAAGTTTTTAATTTTGTAAAATATAATATAAAAGATCTTAAATATTGTATGTTAAAACATATGTTTTCATAAAAATAAATATTGAAAAATATTTAATATAATAATTTAATTTTATAATATAATTAAACGTAAACTAATGTTATTAAACTTTTTAATTAAAACGTTTACTCTATGTAAGTAAATATAAATATTATTCTACATAAAATATGATAAAATGGGTCAAAAATTCGTTGGATCAGCTTATTTATCCTCTAGAGTTAGGTAGGCTGGGTTGCGAAAATTTTGACCTATTTAAATTAACTTATTTCAAGGTTAACCCGTTTAAATTGCAAGCTAAACAAGCTAACGAGATTGATAAATGGACTGACATATTTACTCATTTATTTTACATTTTTTAAATTCTTTTAAGAAAAAATAGCTTGACCCAAACTAATCTATTACCTAGATTCCCTAAATAACAAAAAAGAGCCCAACACTATTGGGCCAATAGCTTTTACATGACAAAGAATTAAAAAATCCAACAACTTTTTTTTTTCAGAAAAAAATCTCTCAAAATGCACAGGATTCATGACAAGAAGGGTACGTATGATTGGGGTTAAGACCTTAGCGTAATGGTGGAAATTGCAGTTTGTAACGTCACATTCGAGGTCAATCCCCATCCCCTCCTCTTTCCCCCAAAATCTCTCCTCTCTCAAATGAAAAAAAAACGCATATGTTTTGGACTTTTATATTAAGAAAAAAATTAAATGGGCTGGCCTGTTTAGGCTTGTAGACTAACCCGTAAACAATCTTGACCCCTATATTCTTGGCTCCTTTAATTGGCTATGGGGTTGGCTTGCTCGCGAGCTTAAATATTTGACATTCCTAAATAGTAGTCCACTTCTATAGCGACAATCACTTTTGAATAAAGACCTGCACTTGTCTATAGTTAATACACTCATTTACCACGGTTTGTGAGTTTGAAATTCCGTACGAGTAGGAAATCCTTATTATGCCTTGAATGAACTCTAACCTTCAAAATCGATTCCATTGACAGTAACGGGTTTGTTTATGTTGGACCTGTGAAGGTCCAGTACTAATCTTTGCCTTCTTAGTCAATGGATTGATAATATATATATATATATATATATATAATTTACAATATTTTTACTCTAATGGCCCCAAATGTAGTGACCAGTACTGGACCCTGGTTCAGGGTCAAGCATAAACGGTCCCAACAGTCACCCATAACATGCTTATTTCACGGGAGAATGCCCCACGGTCACATTTTTATGTAATTACACTCTTTAGACAGGGAAAAGTTTCTGAGGCTAGAGACAATTTTCTATAATTTCACAATTTTATCATTTAATGTCCACACTATTTATTAAAGTAAAATAAAATTAACGTAATACTTATCATTTAAAGGCAGGTAAAATTTCGTTTATGACTTCTTAATCTATAATAAAAAATTGTTCAATAGTTTTTTAATTAATAACATTTATCATCTAGAGAAAAAAAATAGTCTCTAACTTTTAATATTGTCATTTAATTAGAAATAAAAAATTTTCATCTCTGAATACTTTTAACTTTGAAAAATATTCAGTTGACCAAATAATGATGGAATTAGTAACTGTTTGCCTATATGACCGATCATTTAATGTATAACTAAAATTTACATTTTGTTGTTTTTTTTTTTGTGTTATTTACATTTTGTTGTTGACTTGTTAGATTTGTGTGTGTTTTTTCCCTCTCTAAATTCCATCTCTTATCTCAAGATGAGGCCGATATATTAATGAGCGTGTAGATTAGATGGCAAGAGACTATTTTAATTTAAACAAAGGTCTAGAGTTTAAACTCTAAATATATAGCTATGTTAAAATTTAAAAAGGAGAGTTCTGCTTTCTAAGTTATCCTACTTAGCTTGAGCAAGATTGTCTCTAACAAGAGATACCTTTGATTTTGACAAAACAAAAAAAGTGACACTATTGTCATTTTTATTTGACTTTTTCACACTCCCTCTTAATTGCTAACACAATTTTTAAATAATGTCACATTCTTCATAGTTATTTGTCACTTTATAAAATCTAAAAAGAATTAATTAATTTTTTATATTAAATAAGAGAGAATATTGAGCAATATGGATAATTTTATAAGACTATAATTTCACAAAATATAACGTCTATATTTAAAAACTGAAGTAGTGAAGACCTTCAATTCTTGAAAGAACTTTCATTACTTCATATTTATGATAAATCAAACATTTTATTACTCATCCTTTACTCTCTCCGCTCCATTTTAATTGTCACTTCAGCAAGATGCATGGGAATTCAAAATTCTAAAATCTAAACTCATTTTTGAACTTTCTTTTAACAAAATACCTTTAAACAATTTTCAACATCTAATTGTATCATTTTATTAGTGTTATACTTTATTTTTTTAATTAGTCGAAAATTGTGAAGGATAAAATTGAAAAATTAACAGCAAATGCTTTATTTTATATGCACAGTAATTATTTTTTTTATAATTTTATTTTCTCTTCTTAAAGTTTTAATTATTTTTAACGTTAATATTTAACTGATAATAAACCATAATATGAGATTTAAATTTAGAAAGTATAAATGCATAAGTAACAATGTTAAATTATAAGAATTTTTAAATAAAATATTTTTGTATTAATTTTTTATATTTAAAGTTATAGGAGAAAGAGAGGAACATGAAAACTTTTAATTAATAAATAAAACATCCAGGATGTAAGTAATAAAATTACATATGATATATAAAAAATTATTGAAATATCGACCTACATAAAGGAAATTGATATTAGTACATCTTAAATACAAAAAATTTAATTTTAAGTACGTAAGTTATATTAATATTTTTTTAATTGTTACTTAAAGTCTTGAAGAGCATTTTTTTTTTTTTTTATGTTTGATTCATATATTACAAAAAATAGGCTTTAAAAATATTTAGTTCATGCATAAAAGTGTTAAATGTAATTAAAAACAAAATAAAGGATATTAAAAATATAAAAATATTCAAAAAATTATTTTTATTTTATTTAAATATAATTTTATAAAAATGATTCATCTTTAATTATTTGATGGTGTTAATTTGTGAAAAATAAAAGAAGAAATAAAACTTATATTTACTTAAATAAAATTAAAATAAAAACTAATTAAAATGAAATAAAGATAAAGAGAAAAAAATATGGTTATGTGATTAATATTTTTTAATTAAAAATAAGTAGATGTTATATTTAAATGGTAAATATTAAGCACTAGTGTATTTAATCCATGCGATGCATGGATGTAAATTGTAAGAAATATATATAATATTATTTGATATAATAATTTATTGTTGACATTCTATTTTATTGTATAAGTATGATAAATTATAAAATTTAAAAAATATGGTTATATAAATTAATTTTAAATATTATTAATTAAAATGAAGTAAAATAAAATAATTACACAAATAAAAAATAGTTGTGAAATTTTTATTGAATAAATTTATTATTTTAAACAATATTTGTATACATTTATTTTATATAATAATTTACTATTAAATTCTAATTTGTTCTATAAGAAGCTTCTTTATTCCAATTTTAAATGAGAAAAAAAATTAATTCCATTTATTGCTCTCCCCTTTGTTATGGAATTTATTTTATTTTTCTCTCTTACCAATTAACAATTTATTAAAACCAACATAAAAAGAATATATTTTAATCATACAATTTAAAATTGTGTCTAATATGTGTTCTTGCAAAATTTAAGTAAAAATATAATAATAAAAAAATTTAATCTCATATAATATAATTAGTTCCTAGTATTACATAATTATATATACATCTTTATAGAAATCTATAGAAAATGAAAAATATAACTGTGTAATTATTGTTGAAGAAAATAAGTAATTTTATAGAGAAATGGTATATAGATCCATTTGAATAGTTCTTTTTTTTTATTATCAGATTTGAATAGTTCTTGTTTTTTTAATCATATTTGAATCTGGTTATGTGATTAATATTTTTTAATTAAAAATAGGTAAATGTTATATTTTAATGGTAAATATTAACTATATGCAATAAAACTTTGATTTATTGAAGAGATTAATTAAAGAAAGCCATTTTAAGAAATCAAAGCTTTAAAAAATTAAGAGAAAATGTGTATTAACTGAAGAAGATCATTTTAAGAAATTAAAATTTTAGGCAATTAAGAGAAAATATGAATTAATTAAAGAATGTCATTTTAAGAAATTAATGTGTTAAGCAATACTAATAGCTCCACCCATGATTTTAATTTTTGAGTTAACATCAAAATTGGTCTCTAATGAAAATATTACCGAACAAATTTTTTAGAAATGAAAATCCCAACATATTGAAATTTTTGAATTCTGAGATTTAGAGAGAATAGCATATTATTAGTGGAAAAAATTGCTTGGGACAAAACCTTCTGCATTTCCACAAAATTAAATCCAAATAATCATGGTGATGAGTGGGAAAGAGATGTCTAAGAGGAAAAGAGGGGAAAAGAGAAGCTATAAAATGTAACATCCCTAATTTTATTGTATTTGTAACTCAATGTTACAAATTAAATGAATAATATTGGATTTATAATCAAAGGATAGAACCATGGTGTATTTATTTTGAATTGTTGAAAATTAATAAGTTATAAAAGGGAGACAGTGAATTTAATTAAAATAAAACAGTTATTAGAGTAAACAGTGAGATAAAATGATAACATAACACAATTAAAATCCTATCAGAGATAGAATAATAAAATTTAAATTTATAATAAAAATATTTAAAAGCAATTTAAACTACTAATAAAGTCTCCTAGAGCCTTTATAACTAATTAATTTAAGAATTAAGATACAAAAGAGTACTAATGATATGTCACAAAATACAACTGAGTGATATAAAGTGATACACATCACTTCACACTTTTAATTCCATGGCTCTAAGCAAGCCATATCACTTCTTTTCCTTCTTATGGCTAGGAATTAAGCCACCCATTAAAGTGAATAGTATTTTACTCTCAATTTCTTCTCTTTAAAAAAGTGAGACACTAATCCAAACACAACTTGCTCCTTCTTTTCTCCTTCTTCCAACCATAACTCACCCTCTCTCTCTCTCTCTCTCTCTCTCTCTTCTCTCTCTCTACTCCTCCATTTTCTTTCCTTCTCTTCCTTCCTCTCTCAAAGATTCCCACTCCTCTCATTCTCTACCTCTACCCCTACACCAAGAAAATCAAGAGGAGTTTTCCCTTAAACCCCTATAGGTCATGGCCATTGCAAGGAAAAAGGAGGGAGCTAGGTTGTTCTTTGTTGTTTTGGTGGTCTTCGAGCATCAAGAAGCAAGGTTTGAAGTCATCTTGAGCTTGGCATTGAGGTAAGGATTCAAACTCCTTTGTTTTGTCCCTTGAATGGGTATTTATGGTCACTATTCTAGGGTTCTAAGGATTCAACATAGTGCCATGTTTTGAGCCTTAGAATGGTATATTCTAGCTTATGTGAGTCCTCTAAAATAGGTTTAGCGAAGTAGAAACTCAAAGAAAGGTGTTTAGATAAGTGAGACATAAACTAGCTCTACTTTAGTAAATGTGTCAATTAGGGAAATTCCAATGAGTTAATGAAGGTTTAGAATTCCTATAGACTAATTTAGCTTAGGTAACTCTTAGTGTAGTGAGAATCACAAGAAAAAAGTTGTTAAGATCATTTCCTTGGGTGTGGACATAAGAGGGAAACTAAAGACTTAAGCCAACAACTAGTGAAGAAAAGAAATTTTGGCCATAATCCAATAGAGTCTTGGAAAACTATTTTAGTCTTTAGATTTACATGATATAATGATCATAATTTTGCCCTTAATTAACATGTTAAGAAGTAAGTAGGATCAAACCTTGGTCTCAGCTAGTTCTTTTAGAGCACTAAGAAGTTGATTTTCACCCCTCTACCATTACAGTTAGCAAAAACTGTTTTTGAGCCAAGAAAATCATGATATATAAGTAATAGAATTGCCCTAAAGTAGTTAGAATTGGTCAAGAATGAGTTGTGAATGAGTTGAATCAAAACTAGCCTTTTTTCGCCCAAAATCTAATGATTTTCGGCTTTGTCTTTTGGAGTTGTTAAAAACTATTTTAAACATGTGTTTGCAATGATATTATGGAGCTTTTAAGTCACTAAGGTCATTAGTTATGGCAAGGGATAATTTTGGAAAAGACTGGGCCACAACTAGTATGGTTTTGTCATATAGAATGTGAAATTAAAACTTGTCAATTATGATTAATGATGAAATAATGTTATTAGACCTTATTGAATGTTTGGTTTGGCTTGGAATATAGCTTGGTAAGTGTTGAAGGGCCATTAGGCCTTATTTGGCTCGACTTGGAGCTTTTAGTTAAGGTATGTTAGTTATTAGTTATTATTTAAATATTGTTCCTTGTGTATCTTGGATTATAGCTGGGATGTTGAGAATGATAATGACATTAATTGCTTGATGAAATTATTGGGATGCTGACTATTTATTTTACCATTTAAAATTTTGGGATACTTGCGATAAAACCGTTATGTTGCTAGATTTTCGTTAGACTCCTTCTTGATTTCCATGAATTAATGAACACATTATAAGATTGTGCAAATTTATAAGTATGAGTTAATAGCATTCACAAGTTTGCATGATGCATTATGCAATTGTACAAGACCCATGAATCAAGAAAGATACTTGGAATTAATCTAAAACTTTAAGACTCATAGTGATTAATCAGAGAATTTATATCTGGTTAATTACTTTATTTAAGGTTAGGAAATTTATACCTGACAACCTTGCTTGAGTTAGGGACTTTATACTTGGCAACCTTGCCTGAGTCAAGGAATTTATACTTGGCTAGGGATAGATATGTGTGAATGACAATTCACTAATAAGAATGAGCTTAGTCCTGATAAGCAGGCTATCATCCAAAGGTGGGCAAAACCCCCTATATCAAGGTTTATGCAAGTAAAGATTAAAAGTATGTGCTAAGTAAGAAAAATTAAGCAAGGAAAGTGCATAAGGCATGCATTCATGCGAAAGCATTTCATCCATATTTTACTGATGTTATGTTATGTTATGACCATGCACCATTAACATTTATAAGAAATGTTGCAAGTCTTGAATCAAGTGTCTAAGTAAAAGCAATTCACTTCAGGGAAATATGTTTTAAAAACCATTAAAATGAACCTTTATTTCTATCCAACCATGCTCACCATTTTAGAATAAACTAAAGTTGCCGAGGCGTTGACGACAACATTTAAATGTTTTGCTAAGTTCCCTACTAAGAAACTATTATTTCCCACCCCTGTGTGTGTTCTTGTGTCGTCTTCAAACAAAGACAATGGTGTCCGTTGTGATCTTCATGGAGATCCTTGAGTGGACTTGGCACTATAATCTTGCCTTTGACTTGCCTGTGCTGGTACCCTCTAGTTTGCTATGTATTCAGACTTTACGCAATGTTTTGTGCATATATCCTTAGATTTGGGCTAAAAGCTTCTGAGTTGCATGCATGTACTTATTTGATTTAGTTGTGGCTTGAGACTGTATGTTTTGGTGTCATAGTTTATTTGTACATGTTTAGGCGGTGATTGACTGATGGATAGGAATTAATACTAACTTTACTATTTTTTTTGGGATAACTATATTCCTCTTATATAGTTTGGCTGAGAGCCTTACTATGTCAACTTATTTGGACAATGATTGGGGTTCCCGGTCTATCCGATTATGACTCTATTCTCTTCTACTATGTATTTGATTTATGCCCGACAGGTTATGATATGACAATGTTATCGGAATAGGAATTATATATGTGTAAAGGCTCAGTTTGTGTTATAATTATGTTCAAAAGAAAAATTTATTCACCAATTTCATTACTTGGTTATTTTGTAGTTAAAGAAGTTTTGCTAGTTTAACCTTAATGACTAATAAATATCACAATGTGACTTAAGCGTAGTGTGGTTTTATTAAAGTGTTACAATATCAGCTGGATGAAAAATTGGGGGTGATTAGGTGGGGTGATATGGGAGTAGGGTTTAGAAAAGTCATAAGAGTTTTAAATTTTAAAATGTAATCTCAGCCACTCACTTACACTATGTTTGGTAGAGAAAAGAAGATAAAAGGAAAGAATATGAGAGTAAAAAAATGAGTGGATTTTTATTTTCTACAAGTATACTTATATAAAAGGAAAATAAGAGGAAAGAAAATAGAAGTATCAGTATTTTTTCTTATTTATTTATATGAAAAAGTGAAAGGAAAGATAACAATCATGACACCAAATGACAATTTTACTCTTATGTCATTATAAAATGTTACTCCAACCATAAATAGGAAGTAGCATAAAAAATTAGTGGAAACATAATTGTTAATGCAATTTTGTCATAAATTTATTTATCATAATAATATAAATAAATATAAAAGAAATTGACCTTCTATTTTCATATAAAACATTTATATTTGTATCCACTTTGTTTATTGCCACTCCCATTTCTTTACTTTTATTTTAATATTATTAAAACACCCATAATTAAAAGTTGTACTAAACTATTGTCACTTCAATATTTTTAATTTATATTTAAAAATTATATTAATTAATATCAACCTACTAAATCAAGCCAATATTAATGTATGGGTAATATTGGAAATAGTGGTTTTGAGTCCATTTTTCTTCCTCTTTCCATCCACTTTTGGGAGGAAACAAATATAATGGATCCATACTTTTATACTATTTATTTTTTTCTCTCAATTTTTTTTCCACATCCAAACAAATGAAATTAACTTCTTCTTTTTTTTTTTTTCCAATTTCTTCCCTTCTTCTATCCTTTCTTCCATTTTTCACTCAACCAAATAAAGTCTTAATCTAAAAGTTGAGAATCTCTTTCTCATTTCTCTCATAACATATCCATTCTCACTCGATACACCTATACATACATACATATATATATATATATATATATATATATATATATATATATATATATATATATCAAAGTGAAAAAATTGTACATTTATCTACATGTCCTCTTTTTTTTTAACCAAAACCTTAACTTTTATTGTAAGCACATCTACAAATGTGGCTGAATTGGCTAGGCGAGAATATCTCAAAACACTTCTATAACAACCAAGCATGTTTGGGAAAAACATTAGAATGTACACTTCAAATGGGGTTTTGGAAGGATAAAATTGATTTTGCTTTTATTTGATGATGTTTGGTTTTATTTTTGGTTACTTGCTCCAAAGCGATTCTACTTCAAGACCAAGGTTAGGTCCAAAGTAAAAAATTCTTGGCTGTCGAAGATGGGGGAGAGGACTTTTGTTTAATGATAGCGGCGAGTTCAAAGGGGAAGATGGGGAGAGGGTGTTGTTGCAGGAGGTCGTGGGGAGGAAGGGGGCGTGGACGCTAGTGCTATCTTGCTTGGTGCTGTAAGGTGCGAGGAGGATGCTTTATGAGGAATGTGGTTTGGTGCCAAATAGAGAGGGTCATCATTGTTCGAATCATCGCTTGAATAATTAACGGTCAAGTTCTTATTCTAGGGGAAAGGAAGATGCTTGATACTAGATTCATAACTAAAAAGAGTGTTTACCTTCATCTAAGACTACAAGAAGACTTGAATTTGGCTAGGCTAGAAAGACATTGTGATGATGAATGTTGGAAAGAACTACTATCATGGTCTTTATTTTTTGTTGTCTTTTAATCTTTGAATGTTTGTGGCTTACCATTTTCTATGCTCGGAAGATTTGTGTTTCTGATGTCACAAAGCTTCAACCTTATTAGAACAAAGAAAATGTGAAGATCACAAAAAACTGCCCCTTCAGCTTTGTCATGGTTGAAAAGATTGTTTAGTTTGATGTTCATGATCCTATGTTTTGTGGTGCTATTTGGTATTAAGTGCTTGAGTTTAAAAGTGACTCTCTGAAGAATATCCTTTGGCCTAACATTTGGAATATCTTTTTGAGTTAATGGTTTGCTTGCGTGCTATTTTTGTTCATCTAATTCTTGTTTGACTTTCGTAGGCTTTGATGCTGTGTTGCTAGGATATATGATTTTAAATGTGCTAGACATATTCTCTAACTAGTGCTTTTGGTTGGGTAGACCAACTCGTTAATGTAACAAATGCAAGGTGAATACCTATTGAAGGCTGATCGAGGATCATGGGATACAAATCGTTTGGGGGAGACTATGTGGTCCCCAAACTGATGTGTGAGGATCCTTTGAATCTATTGGAGGAGTTTCTGTGTTTTGTGTTGTCTATCAACCTTTGCTTACATGTGGGAGTGTGTGATGGTGGCATTGACGTGACTTGTGGAGGCAGTTAGTGGTACCCACAAGTGTGATGTTCGATGGCCGATGAAAGAATTTGGGACACCGCACATGTTAATGAAGCATTTGAATGCATTCGAAGTTTCAGTGATTGGGGATATCATGAGGAAGGTGAACGCACGGGGTCCTATGCACTGAATGCTGCGGTTATTACCATGCAATGTGAGGTACGAAGACTACATGGAAAGGAATTATGTGCATTGATTTACATGAAAATGACATCAATAAGGAGGCAAATTGCATATAAGTGATTGGAAAGAGTATTGGTCTTTATGTTGAAAATGATGCAGAGGTGATCAATGTTCTAACCTATTCCCAATTATGCAAAGATGAAGGCTTGAAGCACGTGAGAGTTAGATGCAAGAAAGGGTTGATGGAAGCAAACAAGTTTTATTTGAAGACTGCTTGGTGTTTTGATGCCTTTATATTTTGGCCTTTAGCTATGGTTTGTATGTCCTTGTCTTTACATTTTGCAATTTGTTTTTACTTTTTGTGTTGTGCTTGAGGTGTCCTATGTAACTGCTATTGAGCTCATCATTGTCCGAAGGTGAATCTTTTGTAATAATTGCTCCACTCTTTCATGAATATTGAGCCTCTATTTCAAATTATCAAGAAAGAAAAATAAAAACTATCTATTTGACACTATTTCAATAACATTAATTTTGTGAAAACCCCAACATAGTTCTAGAGAGTTAAAAATGAGCATCAAGTTAATTAGTCATTTTTACATAAACAGATTAGTCTTTGAAAAATAATTTTCACCAGACATATTGATCTTCAAAAAGGATTAATTAAACCAATATTTTTTATTCTCAGAGATTATGCTAAGGGTTTTCATTTCTCAAAGAAAAATTTGTCTGATAATATTTTTGTTAAGAACATGATCAATTTGAGGATTTACTCTTCTTTTTTTTTTCTTTTATAGTGATGCTATCTCAAACAATTTTGGTCATTCATGTGTCAAACACCACAACACTTCTCTTTTATAAATAGGCTCTCCAATGTTGGGTGGAGGGCACTCCTATAAAGAGAATAACCTAATTACCTAAGGATAATGTGTAATTTAAATTGGGAGAATACTTAAATCAATTTTTTTTATCAATTTCATCCAATTCTTCAATTAAATAATGATATGTGGACATTTTCTTAAAATGAGTAATTTAGAATTTAAAAATAAACACTTATTTCAAGAAAAATATCTAAATGCCATTATTTAATTTGAGAATTGGATATAACGGATATAAAAAAATTTGATCTAATTTTTTTCTTTATATTAATTATAGAAATTAATTTTGGTACATTGTTATTATAAAATATTTTTACTTGATCAATCAACTATATATTATTATATGCATAACTTTTTATATAATTATTATAAAAGTTAAATATTTTTAATTATATATATAATTGAATTGCTATATAATTTTCTTTTATATTGATATATATCAAAATTAAATATTTAATAAAAATGGTTTACTGCTATATAGTTGGAAAAATAAATTGTATTTTCATATGATGTTAAGCCCATGGGCTGTTGTCACATTCCCTAACATGTTCACAAATCTTTAGCAGTTACTCAAAGATCACCTTAACCATTTTATTTTTGCACAATATTTTCATTCTTTTAATATGGGCACATCCTGCCATATACCTCATAAAGTAAAGTGCATCACTTTTTGAAATTAATGGTTAGATGTGAGGAATATGGGATAGTTGCACAAATATACCATTATATCTGACCATTAGTTTTAGAAGGTGTTTGATGCACTTTACTTTGTGAGGTGCATGGCAGAATTCACCTTTAATATGACATAAGAAAAACATACTTTCTGTTTTTGCTGAGACAAGTAAGTGTCAAAGAAACTATATGCAAGAAACATCTCTCTTACTGAAATCCAACCGCCTTTACTGACTATAAAGAATAATATGATTAAATTGTTCATGTAAAGGGGTACGCAAAAATATTGGCAACAAATGTGGCTAAATTGGCCAACAAGAATATCTGAAAACACTTCTATAACAACCAAGCATGTTTGGAAAAAAACACTAGAATGTACACTTCAAACGGGATTTTGGAAGGATAGAATTGATTTTGCTTTTATTTGATGATGTTTGGTTCTTTTTTTGGCTACTCACTCAAACGTAATTCTACTTCAAAACTAATGTTTGGTCCAAAGCAAAAAGTTCTTGTTTATCCATTTGACACTTTTAATTACATTAATTTTGTTAAAATCAATTTTCAAGTAGAAGTGCCAATCGCTTTACTTCAAATCACTTTTAACTAAAACCAATTCTAGTATATTGAAGGGTCAAATTTATAAATATAGAAACAAAGACACACTAGTTGAAAAAGAAAAAGCTTTTATCATTTTAGAAAGCAAACGGACATCGGTAAGAAAACTATAAATCTAATAGAAGAGACCCTTTAAGACTTAGTTGAGTATTATTGTAGTTTTTTAGAGCTATTGAACTCTTTAAAAGTTACTCTAAAAAATATATAGTAATATTATTTGATAAAATAATATAAAAATTACTCTCAATAAATAGAAATTATAAAAGTAGTATTTAATAAAGTTGCTCTTAAAATCTAAAATGAGTATAATGGACATAAATACTTAATAGAATAATTTCTATTTTTAATATCAATAAAGAGAGTAACATTATATTAATTTTTTAAATTTTAGAGAATATAAGTCAATTCTAAAAAGTATCTTATAAGAATTTTCAAGAGTACTCCTGACTTTTAAAAGTAACTCAAATTTTCTGTTTATCAAATAGAAAGAATTAGCTTATATTTATCATAAGTCAAAACACTCATTTAGAGAGTATTATCAACCATCAAGATTCTCCAAAAGCAAAAGCATTATTTTTGGCATCACAACTCACAACGATCAAGATTATACTAATCACTAACAAATATAACATAAAAAATAGACCGAAATTAATCCAAAGACAAATTACATGATTAAAATTAAACACCGAGTAAACTTCTTATATAAAGTACACAATGTCTACCACATTATGGTATAAGTTCTATTTATAATAGTTTTCTAAATCAACTCCACAAAAGACAGATATAAAATATGTTCCAACAAAACAGCCAACAAGTACTAAATCCGATAAAAATAACTTAAATTCAAATTGTCTGTGAGCAAGGTAGCAAGGGAAGTTGCATCACTGGAAGATTAATTAATCCTCCAAACCGGGACAATTCAGAGCAACCTTGATGTTTTGAACCGTTGAGGCTATGAGTGCATTAGCAGAAGCCACCGATTCCACATTCAATCCACCTTGGTTATGCATCAGCAATTGGAAAGAAACAGTCAACAGCGAACCCCTTGGCCTAACACCATGTCCACTGCTGCTAGATGCAGCAGCATTCGAATGAAGTCGCCCATCTTCTGAGATGGTGATTCCTGAAGGAAGAAGTGGCACTATTGATGATTCTCCACCACGTATGGCGCTGTTGAAGTCTGGCACACTAATTGGAGTGTATATGATATATGATCCCAAGGGGTGTATGAAGGCTTCTTGAATAATCAGCACAGTGGCAGAAGGGTTGAGAGACTGCTCCACATGAATGATTAAAGTGAGTTTAATCATGTTTATACCAAATTACAGCAATAATAATGAATCAAAATAATTGCTATATAGCCTACAGTCTTTATGATCATCTATTTTCAATATGTACACTTAGATACTACTCATAATGATGACAATTTACCTATTAGTTGAAAATAATTAACCATTCATTTTCATAGTTTATGTCATGCCATTTGAATTGCAAACTTATTGTTTCCATTTTAAAATCTTACACGTGGCTGCAATAAATGACTTGACATAGGGGTTAACTTGCAAGCGGAACTGAATGCGATCAAACCAACATAGTTTTATACAGAATATAACTGAAACAAGTCAAAACTTTCTTATGGTGAGTACGTACCTGGATAATTGATATATAGTTGCCAGGATGAGCTCCGCTTGAGACATGTGCAACCTCTTGCACTGGATGTCCACCACAAAGAGCATCCCACTGCAGGAAAAATCGCAAGTAAATGAATGGTTCTTGAATGCAAAGTTAAAATTTAGACAAATAATGTTACATATTCAGAATTATTGTTTAAATTTCTCAAGATTCAAGAAGAATAGCTAGATAAATTAAAGGAATAAAGATTACTCATCTATTTAGAGATTAGAAACAATGTTAGAGAAGAGAATTCTAGCTATTTAGGGGTTTATTCAGATTCAAAAAATATTTTCTACTTTTAATTTTAATTAAAAAATACTATCTTATTTTTAATCTGCTTTATGTTTTCAAGATTTTGTAAATAGAATAATAAAAACAATATAATTTTATTTTCACTATTTCTTTCACAAAATTTTATCAACAAAAAAATAGATGAAAAATAAAGTGGCATTTTTGTAATTAAAATTGAAAACAAAAAATTAAAAAAAAATATTTTTTTAAAATCTAACAAATAGTAGTATTTGACTATTTTCTATTCTGGTAATGATAAAAGAATTTTGGCTTGTGAACCTGAACACGAGTTCCTGCATCTCTGAAGAAGTCAAAGAGATGCTGAGAAGCGAAAGGAAGCCAAATTGAGGTAGCAGCAACAACAATCATGCCAGTTGGGTGGCCTAGTTCAGTGTTCCTTCGAATCGAGATCCTAACCCCAATGTTACTTCCCTCAGTTGCATTCTGTGGGAAGTCCAGCTTGCTTGACGTGTTCAGAATCCCACAGAAGGTCCTAACCATTCGTTGAGATAGCCCCATCAGAGTCCTCCTTACTTCAGGTAAAGTGATCACTGAACAATAAAATGAATGATCGATATTGACTTAGCTATGTAAACACACATATAGTATATTTGATTTTCCGTTTGAAAAGTTCTAAAGTATAGTTTAAGCAAAAGCTACTATACGTTCTTATAACTTTTGCTCAAATCATATGGAGTTCCGAATAAAAATTCAAATGTGCTAGTAATGGATGGGAGGGAAAATAAATGAATTATGAGCATCAGGGTTTTGGAGTAATTAAAGATGACAAAGAGTAACTAATTTACCTCCTCCAATGTCATAACTAGTGACGAGGTTAGATGCGGCGCTGGCAAATCTATCACACATCCTTTGAAGTTCCATGAGCCATCTTTCTGCTCCATATGCAATACCGCTTGTTACAAGATCTCTGTACAGCTGGTGTGTTTGGAATATGTCATCCACTTCCACATGTTCAACCCAAGTAATCTAGAAGAAAGCATATAATATCATAATAAAATCATATATATTTATAAGATTGGCATGTTTATCGTGCGCTCATGTTATAAGATATTGACAACATAAAAGTTATATTAAAAATGTAATTTCACACTTTTTCTTATCAACCTACTTTATTTTTACCTTATACATTTTTTGGTTTTGAATTGAAACATTCAAGCAATGAAATAGGGCATTGTTATCAATCCACCGTTAAAATTATTGATATTTTATTTTTAAATTTTGCTAAAATGTCTTATATAACCGAATCCCACCTTTCTCAACTTTGTGTCGAGACATTGTATGTACAAATAGAGTTTCTGAATGAAATATAGCTCCTCCTCCATGTCTTTCTTTCTCTTTCCTTCCCTCTCCCCTCTTCCAAACATATTGGGAATAATATACTTGTTTTATTAAGTAAACCAACAGCTATAAATATATTAAACTTTTCCGTCCGAAAAAATGACTTGCATTTTGATCTCATTAGTGACATAGTCGCTCATCTACCATTTTCAAGACATGTATTGGACAAAATTAAGGGGAGTGCTGCATCAACATGTTTGAAAAAAAAAAGAAAAAGTAGACCAGAAGCAGTAACATTGCATATTTTTGTTCACGCATCATTTGGTATGTGAACTTTTCTCAATAAGTACATATATGAACTATTATCTAATTAAGGTACTAACCCGGGAAGCGCCATTAGGCAATGCTTGAATCATGCATCCTGAGGGACGCCTCCAAGCGCGGGTATGATCATCAGGGGTGTCCTCTTTCATGTAATCAAACGAAACATCAGCAATCACCCATACACTAGGTTCAACTTGTTGACAATAGCGAAGGAAAAAGAATTCACGAGGTGGCGCTAAAGGTGAAAGAATGTGCATCTCTTCATACATCTACGGAAAGAAAAAAAAGTGTTTTGACTTTGTTACCAATTCGGAACATATTTCCAAGAAACTTGCTATATAAGGCAATAGGGTTGCATAAAAATACATACCAACTGCAAAGCTCCATGTCGATTGTCTTGCACACCTTTCTCAAGCACTTCGAGTGAGAGCGCTTTTGAAATAATTGTTGAGAAAAGATTTGTCCATTCTTCCTGCAAAAAAGATGAAAACCATACTCTTATTTCAATATATACATAAATTTTTCAATAATCAATGAGGGGAAAAATAAAGAAAAATCGTTGTGTGCTTTGAGAGCAAGTTGTTGCTCTTGTTTTGATTCACTAGTTGTATATCACAACCATCCATTTTTGTAGGTCACTTCTATTTTCTTTAATTGTAATAAAATTGATGTAACAAGCAACCAATAAATCAGAGTAAGACCAATAGTTTGTTCTTTGTGTACATAAGAGTGTTTTTTGAAATTAAATGTCTAAGTTATGAGTGCTAACCGGATCTAAAATCATCTCCACCAATTGCATGGCATTAATTCTCAATATTCGTGAATCCTTTGATGATTCCACACGTGCTGTTGGGGTTTTGAAGTGAATAGCCCTAGGAGGCATGATCTCGTCAAAGCTTAGAGGGTGAAGAACTAGTCTCCGGCTACTAGTTGGAGACTTGACCCACAAGGGCTCATTGGTGCAAATGAGTATAATCAATTCTTCCTTAGCATCATTTGCAGCCTGGTACATTAGTGCCCTCTCAGTTTCTGCCCTCCCGTTCTTTGGTTTAGGAAGTGAAGTTTCACCTGAGGATGAGCCACTACTTCCTAAAGTCAAATTTAGATTCAGAGAAGCACTTTCCACCTCTGAGGATTTTAGATTCAGAGAAGCACTTTCCACCACTGAGTTTAGAGAACCTAAAAGTTGGCCATCATAGGAGTTTCCTAAGGAAGGAGGACGTAGTTGCAGCTCAGGTTCTGACAAGGGGATCTCCACGTACCTTGCAAGAAGGTTAGACACCTTCTCATGCTGAAAAGCAACTAAAAAATAAGGGCTGTGTTATTTGTACACAGCATTCTCTTAACATTCATTGACACCCAGACACGGAGAGAAGGAAAAAAATCATAAAAAAAAGGAAAAAAATGACAAAACATGTGGAAAGAGAAAATTTAGAGAGAAATGTTTAAGGTGTCACAAACTTTGGATGTACAAAAATCTTTTTTCCAAAAATAATTGTGAATCATGTTGTAGCCAATTGGCAATAAAAAGTTCAATCAATCAAACATATGGTTCACATTAAAGAGAAATTTTTAAATGCTATCAGAGTAAAAACAAAAAAGAAGCTATATTTTATTCTATGAGTTAATAAGTTAATTATGTTATATTGATATAACAATCAAACATATTTGGATATACATGCATGTATCCCATTGTTGAAAAGTATTTATGGTTAGTTTTAACTTTTTTTAGAAGTAGTCTTCTATCTTATTATATGGCCATTTGTTATGTATCGATACAATTGAATGTACAATTAGTATTTCTCTTATTTCATTCACGGTTCAACACATAAGTTAATGCATTTAAAATATAGTTAAAATACAAAATAAAATTAAACTGTTGAATCATGAATAAAACAGAATGCAATGCACTTTCTTTTAAGTTAGGGTTTATCCACTTCAAGAGAAAATAATGAATCAAAGTATTCTTAACTAGCCTCATCTTTAAGCCGTTTATTTTCGAGCTTGAGTTGTTGGAGAGAATTTTCGTGGTCTACATCCACAACAGATGGACCCCCACAAGCTGGGCATAGCATATTCTTCAGTGTCTCCTTGAATGCGAGGTTTTCCTTCTGCATCCTTTCATTCTCAGCGCGAAGAGCGTTGTTATTTTCTCGCTCATGTTGAGTCTTAAGATCACGTAAAAAAATCATCAGTATCAGTTAGCAAAGCATATGTATAGAAGAATTTTGGCCTTAGAATGAAGTATCATATTAAAGAACAAAATGGATCACCTTTTTCTGTGTCCTCTTGTTTTGGAACCAAAACTTGATTTGTTTCGGCTCCAGTCCAAGCTCCTGGGCTATTTGACGTCTTACGCCATCATCTGGATGTGGGTTCTCCTTGAATAACCTTTATATCGAAAATAATATATAAAGATCCCAATTAGGAGAGAGAGTTTATTGCGAGGTGAGTTGAGCAATAAACAGAAGACCAAAAGTGACGCACGCACATAAAAGCGCAGGATGGTATGCAGTAAATTTACAAGTCAAGATATGGTATAGATATAGTGACATTACCAAAATGAAGCAATATAATGATATAGAATGACACATATATACCTGTAAGTAGACATCATCTTTTTGGAGAAATGTTAGCGATAGAACTTTTTAGTATAGCATGATGAACGAGTGGTTCTATCACTTTACTCCATAGAAAAATCTCTATAATTTTTATCAAGAATTTCGATAAATATTTTCTTATCGAGAGGCATAATTAAATGTTACAATTAAAAAAAATTGAAAAATTATTGCCAATTAGAAATTTTTTTTCTGAATTATTTAATTGAAGTAAATTGTAATATCACTCAAAGAATTAACGTAGTTTATACAAAAGAGTAAAAATAAAAATAACATTAATGATCTTACATTCAAAGGTCAATTGAAAACCACACCTTAAAAAAAAAAAAAAATCGATTGAAAAGAAGTTGATAAAAAAAAAAATCCTTAAAATCATATCTAGTCAAACAAAGAAAACCAAGAGAAATCATTTTACATTGAAAAATAATAGAAATTGGTCATCCTAAAATGCACAGAAATTCATTGAACTTGATCAAAAATCGAAAAGGTTGATCAAAAACCATATACATATAAAATTTTCCAAAGAGTATCAACTATCAATCTTGGTATCTGCTCCTTGGTGGATTGAGGCAAGGTTAGCCCTTTCATATCCGTCATCCATGAAGCAAGATCAATGCTCAAAACATGTATAGCAAATCAATTTTTTTAATAAAAAAAATCTAAGAAATATTTAACGAGCAAGGGTCATCTTACTCTTCGAGCCTAGCTGTTTGATCGGAAGTATGACGAGTGCAGGATCTTCCTTCTTCTTGTGCATTCTGATTGTCTCGTTCATCACCAGAACCACCAGCAGCATCCATTTTCCAATTCACCTGCAAAGACTAGAGCTTTTTTTTTTTTTTTAAATGTTTTTCCCTCTTGCCTCTTTCAGTGTGTGAGACTTGTGAATTCTTAGAGCTTTTATATGCACTAAATAGCTCAAAGGACTAGCCGTCCCCCACACAAGTACCACTATAGGCAAAACCCCCCAAAAATTGAAATTATTAATCACATTAGCTCCCAGAAAGAATTTTTCCCTTTAGATTCTTGTGTTGTGATGGTATCCTTGTGTTGTGATGGTAATGGAAATGTTTAATATATTTTCTCACATGAGAACCATACCCTTCAACAAAGTAACTGCTGAATGCATTAACAAGGTAGCAAAAAATATATGGAAATGAGCTATTTTAAGAAAAAAAATACATATTTTATGAATAGTTTATTTTGAGAAATTCATTATGTAACGGGTGCTTATTCAAGTCCTCATTACTATCAGTATTACAAAGCAGATATGGACAATTTTACAGAGTGAGTGCAGGTAAAATATGAGGAGTAGAAAAAGATGAAACTAAAAAACAAAACCCACAGAAATTGAAACTTGACTATGGAAATTGAGACGGAGTATAGGCTTCTGGTTTCTGGTTTCATAAGAATGTAGGTCGTGAAGTTTGTGCATACACTTGGAATGGAAGCAGAAACACAGAAAAGAAAATTTTACAACCCCCCCTCCGCTTCTCTCTCTCTCTCTCTCTCTCTCCTCCTCCCAAAAAAGAAATGAAAATTCAAATTTACTTATTATGACGGATAAGATAACTGACATTGCATTTGGAACCTTATTGTGCTCATGGCTGGACAGAAGTACGACCATGACCAGCTTTAATTTTAAAATAAACAAATGAATAAATAAATACAGCTTAATTTGAGGAATTTTTTTATTCAGATATTGCTAGATAGTTTTAATGTATAAACTTTTTCCTTTCCATTCGGTGTTCACTCTTTTAAGGAGATTAGCGTATGCTTGCTTTTGAAAATCTCAGAAATATTAGTGGCATCTTGGCGGTAGTATTAAAATAACCTAATATAACTTTTATTTTGTGTTTAAGACAAACGGTTAAGGAAGAGTCAAATGAAAAAAAAGAAAAATGAATTGATTTAATTTTAATGTATTATTAGTACAAAGAAAAAGAGGTAAAATATTTGATGATAGTAAATAAGATCAAATTTTATCTCTTTCTCTCTCTTTTTTTCCTATAGTGTTCACAAAAATATTCACTTACAATTTACAAGTAATATTATTCTCCTTAATAACAATCTACTTATTACATTATTAAGAATCTGTCCAACATATCGTTAGTTATTAATACGCATGGAAATTAGGGAGGTTGATTTTGGTGACAAACACGAAACTCCGCAGGTGTCACCCAGGCACCCCCTTCCCAAATCCGTAGGCGTTCACACTGACGTACCCACAGTATTTATGTAATAAAATATTGTTGATAAATTGAATTAAATGGGCAAGAACGGATGTTAAATGCAATAGTTTTGGAAGTAAGTATTGTTATTAAATAAATAAGTTAAATAATACCGAAAGAAATAAAAATAATAATACATACGACTACTTTTAGTAAAACTATAATAAAACAATGCATGCTATATCATGCAATGAAAGATATCTATCTATACCTATTTATTATATATAATTATTATCAGTATTATATTAATAAAGTTGCCTTGACCAGCAGTTAATGATACTAAATATAAATTATAATTATTATTTATTAAATAAAAAATATAATTAATGATATTATATATATTATTAATTACATGAATAAAAAAATTGTAAATTTGTTGATAAAATTATATTAAATAAAAGTCTAGAGAAAATGTTAGTAAGAAATTATATTAGTAAAATATAGAGCAAAAATTATATTACTAAAAAATTGCCTTGATGAGTTATTAACGATCTCGGCTATTAATGATCAACTACTTCTATTAAATGCAGAAAAATTAATGATACTATGTATAAAACATCGAGCCTTAATTATATAATAAAAATATTAATAAAATTATAAAATGGTAAAAAAAGATAATATAAAAGTTTTATTTTATGAAAAAAGTACTTTAAATATGTCAAAAGCATTAAATGTACTTTTTTTCTTAGTTTAAACTTTATTAAATTTATTTCATCATTTTAAATTTACATATATGTATATATATTACAATAACAACAAAGCCTTATCTTTATTAGGTCGAGTCAAATATTTTGATCAAATAATATTATAATATATTATTATAAATCATGTATACATTTAAAATATTAAGATTTAAATTTCTTTTAATAGTTTTATCTATAATTTTTTTTAGATTTCTCTTTACCTAGCTTAATATACTACCTTCCTTCTTATTTAGGTATATTAATTTTTCTTTAGGTCATAGTTTTTTAGCTCCTGAATAATTCGTGTGACATTAATTTAGCCTATGAAATTTCTTTTACATCAATTTAGTTCTTGAAAAATCAAATGTGATATCAAATTAGCCTCTGAAAGTTTTTAATATCAAATAGGTCCTTAAAAATTAAAATATGATATCAAATAGGTTTTTAAAAATTAAAATATGACATTACTTTAATCTATTTAAAAAAAGTTTTTAGGGATTTATTTGATATCACGTATATCTTTTGAGGACCAAAGTAATGTCATATTTTAACTTACAAGATTCTATTTGGTATTACATAACTTTCAAGGATAAATGTAATATCACATATTAACTTTTATAGACATATTTGATGTCAAAATATTTTAGGATGTGTTTACAAGTTGAGATTTTGAAGAAAAAAAGAGGGAAGAGAAAGGGTTTAAAAGGTAATTATGAATCTTTCCCTCTAAATCCTCAACTCATAAACATGTTTTTAGCGACTAAGTTAATATAATGTAAATTAGTCAGGGACTAAGTTGCATATTCAATTCTTTCTCTAGGGAAGAAGAGAAGGGGGGATAACATTGAACCCGGTGAGAGTCGAAGTCGACTCCATGCGACCACATTTATGCAGTTTTGCCACTATCTAGGTATATTTAGTTTTTTGTTTTGGTTTTTTGGTCAGGGGGCTGGCTGTGGGGAGGGCAGGGTTCTATCCGTTGAGGCTGGCTCGAACTCGGAAGCGGAGTTTTGGTTGATAGCTAGGTATATTAATTAAAAGATACTGTCCTTTTTGAAAAAACAAACAGGCCTACTATATATGCTTTTTGTTACTTTTTTTTTTTTCCACTGAATATTACCCGTTTTTTGGGTCTTCATAGCTGCTTCAAGTGTTTCTGCCCCTCAAGTCTTCATAGGTTCTAATCAAACCTAAAGGGCTGACTTTTGTCTTGCTTGACTCCAGGCCCATTATTTACATGCAGGCCCATTAATGTGTTGGTCATCCTGTGACCCTCTTTCCTGTGGCCCACAGGCCTGCAATTGAATCACTATAGCCC
Organism: Pterocarpus macrocarpus; assembly: GCA_031439585.1. NCBI lineage: Eukaryota > Viridiplantae > Streptophyta > Magnoliopsida > Fabales > Fabaceae > Pterocarpus > Pterocarpus macrocarpus. Next base: position 12,841,108 of record CM062522.1, on the reverse strand, counting down.
AAGAAAAAGGAAAGCCCGAACGACCATCTTCTTGCCAAGCGCGATTGAATTGTGCAAGGGAAAACAACAAATCACGTCAGGTGAACTGGAACCACCAGATCTCTCTCTTCTCTCGACTCTACGATGGACTTTCGCGTTTCCATCATTTTGAGCCTCTTCGTTATCTTCTCTCTCTTCTCTCCTCAGGCTACGGTTCGTTTCTCTCTTTACCTCTCTTTTCTCTATTTGATTTTCCGAGTCCCTTTGCATTTGATTGCGGTTTCGATCCAACAATTTTCTTTTCCTCTTTGTTTGATTTGATTGTGTTGTTGGCCACAGGGCGAGGCTTCTGGTTCCGTTTTCTTCATCGATGGCTCCAATCATCAATTCCTTCGCGCTAGATCATCCAACGACGAGGTTGAGGTTCTTCTTTTTGTAGATCAATGCGAATTTCAGTTGTTTATTTGAATTTGCGCCTATCAAATCCGTTGAGATGTAATAGTAAGATCAATTCTGGAATCTGATGAGTAAATCAAGCAACACTGAACTGAATTGCACCATTTCAGCTCTTTTAAGTTTGTTACGTATGAATTTATTTTTTGTCAATGAAACAAATCTGTTCTCACTTCATTGGATTATCAAAATATTGCCCATGATTTTGGCCTGTGATTACTGAGGTTTGGAGGCAGTTGAGCAGTTAGAGTTCTTAAGTTTCAAGCGGTAATTTCTGGTAGCAGAAGAAATTGAATTTTGGGTTGGTAGTATTAGAGGTAATAAAATAGGTTAGTGGACTGTTTCTCTCCTGGTCCGGTAGGCTTGGTTATTAGGTCCGTGAAATTGAGAGAACAAGAGGTGAAATCGGAATTTATTTTGGGGCTTTAAACAGTGGCATTGAATGGTAACTTTCAAACTGTGTAAATTCAGAAGCTAGAAAGGATGTGCTAGGCACTAGCATATGGCAGTTTGGAGAAGAGAAATTAGCAGATACGTTGATTCAAATCTGGAAAACAAGATAGGAGAAATGAAAGAACAGCACTTAAGAGGAATGGAGAAAACCATTCGTTTTATCAATTTTTTTTAATTCTGGTGAACTCAGATGTGCTGTAGTGGTGCTTGTGCACCAATGTTCTTTATTATTAACCTAAAAAGGGGTTCCTTCCACTTCGTGTCCATTTTACATTTCCTAGAAGCCCTTTTTTTTTATTTTTATTTTTTAAAATATAAACTTAAACAACAACCAAGCCTTTATCCACTAGGTGGGGTAGGTTACATAGATCGAACAACGTCATAGTGTTTTATTGTAAACCATATCTATAAACAAACCATTTAAATCTTCATATAAACTAAAACAAGAGGAGAAATTTATTATTACAAATTAACCACAATGGGCACTCACATACACCAACAACTACTTTAATGAACTTTTCTTTCCAATTATTTTTGTATATTTTTCTGTTTAGTATTACTTTATGTTTATTTTCTAAATCTAAAGTGAGAGAAAATTGTTATACCTTGAATAAATGTGGATATTCTCTTTACACCTGCATCAAAGGTGTAAGGTGCCTTTTCTAGTATAAATAAAATTCAATTTTCTTTATCTCACAACACAATTAATAATTGTAATGATTGAAATCAATAATAATGATCTCACTGGGTTGTATTATTTTCACTTGGCAGCATTCTGCAATGTTGCTTCAGGAAGTTGGTGCTGCTGTGTCAGTCTTGCTTGGTTTTGCACCTCCTTCCACCCTTTCAGCTTCTAGCTCATCCAAGGTCCTTGAAATCATTAGTGATGTTCAGTTTTCACTACCTTATGTATGTTATATCATGCTTTTATTATAAGTTTGATCAGTGATAATTCTATGTCTTTCTGCAGTTGAATGAGGTCCTCGTTCCTAATCCATTCAATAGGCCTGGTGCTGTGTTTTTGCTGGAAGTGAATGGAATTAATGGTCTCTCGCCTTTGCTTTAAGTCTGATTGATTCTATAATTGAAAAGGCTCCTTTAAAGTGAGTTTGTACCTAAAGTGAGAAAGTAAGTGTTTATCTGCATTGGAATCTTAACCAACTAATTAAACCAGCCTTACTTGCTCAATTTGGAGATAAACTCACTTTTGAGGAGCTTTCACCTTGTATAATGTCCTCTCCTTTTCATAGATAATAATGATATATTATGAATTCAGGTCTTGAAAAAATTGTCCAAGATAATGCAATGTTCAGCAATTCATGGAGGACAAACTTTCTTCCTTCAGATAAAGTTGAGATTCACCTTACAGGTGAGAGATTTTGTAATGCTCATGAGTGTGGAAAAAGGAATACGTTGAGAATGATGACAGGCACTGCCAATAGGATTTGATTATAATGTTTTGTGAGTGGCTTTTCTTATTCCTTATTTGTTTAATTCGTGCAGATGAAAATGATGTTTCTGTGGTTTCTTTGGATGAGCAAGTTGAAGGCTTCACCGACACAGAAATTAGTGATTTTGTCAGTTTTTGATTCATGTTATGCATGTCTATGAGCTATTTCCATAATATTTTACTTTCATATTATATGTGAAAATGACTTTGTTGTTTGTTTTCTTAGTCATCTTTGATGGGTGGATCATATGCTCCAGATGCCCTGGAGCCGTTAAATGGAGTGCTAACTATTCCATTAGCAAATGGTGCCTCCGTGAATCTCCATATGTCAAAGGTCTCATGAGGTTATTTAGGATATATTTTGCTACTTGTACGTATGATTATTGAGACTGATTGGGAGTTTTACATGTTTGTGTTTGCAGAAACCAGAAAGGGAGTTCATTGTAGGTCTTCTCTCTCTCATTCGTAATGTAAAAAGGGCTATTCAAATGCATGAGTATTTATCACAGAGTACGCAAAGTCCAGCTGAGTTGTTAACAGGAAGCTTCAATGGCATTAAGGTGCTTAATGCAACATCCCTCGTCCCTTCTTTTCTTATTCTTCTTTACCTTTTAAAAAAAAAGCAATTGGAAAGACTATTTTGGTGCTTCATTTATTGAATCCAAGTGTTGTTGACTCAATAATGTCGCAGAAGTGTCTTTATAATCATGAAAGCATATTTAACATGATAATGTTTTTAGTGGAGTGGTCTGTGCTATGTTTCAAAGGAGTTGCCATTTCTGACTTGAAGAGAGATTTGACACCCTTGCAGCATATTCATCATTCTCCATATTTCCTTATTGTTTCTTTTTTCTTGCATTATCTTTTACGGAGAGAGTCTTTCTTTTTGGTTTATAGAAAAGAAGTATTATTTGAATGAAGTTATTGGAAGAGAGGCGAATATTTGGTATCCTCTGGAGCTGTTTTTTTTTTTTGGGAGGGGGGGGGGGGAACTAAAACAAAACCAAAACCAAAACCAAAGTAAAAAGAAAACTATGGAAGCTGCCACACCGCACAGTCCGTTCAAATCTCAAAAGATGGCTACGCCCTTATAAACAACTGATGACCACTTGAGACAGCACAATAGAGAGGCTAAGAACATAGCTGTATACCAACACAAATTTATGGGCTAGGAGATACCCTTGGTGAAAAGCATCAACTTTGTTAACATTAAAGTTTTGTTGCAGTTTATTACATATTTTTTTCATGTTTACCTGCACTATGTGTTGTTATATACATGGATTTAAGTTGTCTTATTGACTGACATGGTGCAGGTTTTGCAAGAGGAATATGGAACTGAAAGTATTGCTGAGCACGGAGCTGAATTACTTCTTGCAACTGTGGCAAAGATATTTGGTTCACTGCAAGAAGCATACAAAGGTCAATTTTTTATTAGGCTTAGATAATTGCTGTTTGATTAAAAGTATAGCGTTGCAATTCTATCGGTACTGATTTGCTTTAGATTAAAATCTAGTCAAATGACTGTACCAATCTATCAGCTGATCGTTTGTTCTTTCAGGTGTCAATTTTATTTTGGTCTGAAGGATTCATTTGCTTTCATTTAACATCTTAATGATCAATGAATGAGCAGGTCAAATCATTGGACTTATCTACTGTCATACGGCCACTTCTCAAGAGTTGGGCAAAAGGTTTGATGTGATCTATACTCCACACCATACTGCACGATGGTTGGAAGAAAGAGGACCATCGAATGCAACATTGGCAGAAGTGGTGCTAGTTAGGAGAACCCTTGCTTGGGTAACAGGAATAATTTTGCTCATTTCAACTCTTATTGGGGTAGGTGTTACGTGAAATAATTACACTAGTAATATAAATTTTATAGAAAAAAAATGGAATTTGAAGGGAAACAGCTTTTTTATATGGTTAGAGAAAATTTGTAATTAAGATCTAGCTAAATGCTGGGAAGTAGGATTTCTGAACAACTATTTGAACACTTTTTTTGGACTGAAATTGCTTAGTGTTTTCAGTTATTATTTTGTTTGGACAATGAATTCAAGTATTGGAATTAGTAGTTAGATTTACTTTCTAATCCTTTTTTGCTAAATATGGTCGTAACTAGCAAGGATATGTCACTCCAATACGATATGTTAGGGTACTTGTAGCATGCGTCCTTGAAGGGAAAAGGCTCACCCTAAGAAATCGAGGAATTTACCTGCAAGATCCCCCCCCCCCCCCTTCCCTCCTCCTCCTCCTCCTCCTCTTCCTCCTCTCTCTCTCTCTCTCTCTCTCTCTCTCTCTCTCTTCCCCTAAGAGAGCCCCGATTGTGGATCTCTTTGAGAGAGAAAGGCAAAGGCCAAGTGGGAGTATATCAGTTGGATAATCTAATTACTTGTATTGGTCCTTTAAGATCCGTCAGTAATGATGCAATGGTTGATAATTGATGTTGGGATATGCTGCATGACCGTAAATACTCACTAATTTATTTGTTTGCTTGCAGATACATTACCTGTTGAATATGCCACTCACAAGGGACACGCTTCTCTATTCTAATGTCAAGCTTGATTAGTCATGGAAGCAATCCAAGGCAATCTTTTTCAAGCAACTAAAGAGGACCGGGCTGCCATTGAACCTTGTGATTGGGGGTTTTTTTCTAGATGCCTCCATTCTGTGTGCATGATTACATTATTGTTGTCATTAGGTATTAGTTATTGGTGTTTAATGGATCAGTGTAGCCAATTATATTCATAGTATCAGGTATTGGTAACTAGTTCAATCAGGATTTGGGTCTTCAGAATGGGGGATTATCACAGCTTTGTGTTTAAGTCTGAAGCATGGATGTGCAACTTGGATAGTTATGTGATTATTCCATTACAATAATGTGTTGTGTACCCCGAGGTTGACATTTTGATTGAAATAATTTTCAATTATAATACTGTATAATAATAATGAAATTTCAGAGGTTTTGCTCCCTGTGCCTTCCTGTTTTGAAACCCAGCGCTCGGTCATCAAGCCCAAGTGCACACTAGCCATTTATTGATTGACATTATGCTTCTCTTCTCCGAGGTAGAAGATGGTGAAGCCAGCCGGCTGCAATGTGAAAATTTTTAAACTACTTGTCACGGTTTTGGTCTTCCAGACATTTGATCTCGATTTCATCAGTTGATGGGATAAATAACTTTGCAAAATTCCCCCCCGCCCCCCCCCCCCAAAAAAAAAAATGTGAAAATTATATATATATTTTTTTACTCCCTATCAAACTCTCTTCCTCCCTTTTTGTAGGAAAAAAAATATATTCCAAATTGTCCATAAAATAAACACATTCCAAATTCTACATCTCTAAGAGGAGTCAAGCATTGAGCTTCTCTTCTGCGTCATTCCAACCCAATGCCACTGGAACTGATGAAGCTAAACCACTTCCGCCCCCTCCGCGCCACACGCCGCCACTTCGGCACCAAGTACACCGCCAAGATCATCTCCACCTCGCCAACAGGCCGCTCCGTCGCCGCCGAGGTAACCCCGCCGCCGCCCCTCCCCTCGGACTCCCGAGGCTACCTCCTCCCCCGCCGCGATCTCATCTGCAAAGCCACCCAAATCCTCCTCTCCCACAGCAACAAACCCTCCCCCAACCCCAAAACGCTGTCGTTTTCCGACCCATTCTCCGACCTCTCCGACTACCTCCACTTCGTCCATCCCCACTCCCCTCTCACCCCTCTCGAAGCCTCCGAAATCCTCAAAGCCCTCAAATCCCCTTCCTTAGCATGGAAATTCTTCCACTTTTGTCCCTCACTTTCCCCGAATTTCCGCCACGAGTCCTTTACCTACAACCGCCTCCTCCTCATCCTCTCCAAGTCCACCTCCCTCGACCGATTCGACAAGGCCCGCGACCTCCTCCGCGACATGGAGCGCCGCGGCGTCCGCGGCTCAATCTCCACCGTCAATATTCTCATCGGGTTCTTCGGCAACGGCCAGGATCTCAAGAGTTGCGTTGGGTTGGTGAAGAAGTGGAACCTGAGGCTCAATGCTTATACTTACAAGTGCTTGCTTCAGGCGTATTTGAGGTCCCGTGATTCAGCTAAGGCTTTTGACGTGTATTTGGAGATGCAACGGGGCGGTTATAAGTTGGATATCTTTGGTTATAACATGCTCTTGGATGCTTTGGCCAAAGATGAAAAGGTTTGCATTCTGGGTTTCTTTTTTATTTTTATTTTATTTTAATTTATGATTTGTGCAAGGTGATTTGGATTGCGCAGCACACAGAAACAAACACCCTTTTGGATAAAGTTTAGTTATTTGGTGCCAGTTGGGTGTGCCGGTGTAGGAGTGTAGCTTGGTTGGGATTTGGGTGTAGTCCTCCTAGGTTTGTGTTTCTGGTGTTTTCTGATTTTTGTGATGATTTGGATTATGCAGCACGCTTATTTGGGTAAAGTTTAATTGTTTATTGCCAGTTGGGGGCAGAGTTTTAAATTGCGCTTGTGGCCGCAGTTGTGGTTGTGGTTGCAGTTGTTGTGATTGTGAATATTGCGGCTGTCATGACGCACATTGTAGCTACTACAGCTTGTTGTGGCACTAATGTGGCCGCATCACGGTTACGTTGTGGCTGATTTCTGTGACTGGGAGTCACACTGCAGTGGTGCAGTAGCAGCAATGACTGCAACCACAAGATTGCAGCCTCTTGGGTGTAAACACGTAGTTCAGTTAGTTGGGTTGGTTGGAGATGGAGTCTTAGGTACAAATTATGGTAAATGGCAATGGCAATGGCAATATACCTTTTTGTTTTTAAATTATATACATTGTGTTTGTTTGAAAGTCTTTATGGGTATGTTGGGCTACAAGCTTCAGGAGAGATATGTCTGGATGGATTGATGAACAAGTGATTGAGCTCTGCAAGTGTTGTGAATAATTTTTGAAAAATGCATGTTACATTGTTACTTCCATTAATCCTGATTATCAGTTATCGCATATATGCAATATTTCGGCAGGTGGATAAAGCATATAAAGTTTTTAAGGACATGAAGCGGAGGCATTGTGAACCTGATGCGTTTACATACACCATTATGATCAGAATGACCGGGAAATCTGGTAAAACTGATGAGTCACTAGAACTTTTTCAGACAATGCTAGAAAAGGGCTTCACACCTAATTTGATTGCTTATAATACTATGATTGAGGCACTTTCCAGGGGCCACATGGTTGACAAGGCCATCCTACTCTTCTCAAAAATGCTGGAGGATGATTGTCAGCCGAATGAATTTACATACAGTTTGCTTTTAAATGTTTTGGTTGCTGAAGGGCAGCTTAATAAGCTTGATAATATTGTGGAGTCATCAAAGAAGTATATGAACAAGCGGATATATGCATATTTTGTAAGGACTTTAAGCAAATTGGGTCATGCTAGTGAAGCACATAGGCTATTTTGCAACATGTGGAACTTTCATGACAGGGGTGATAAAGATGCTTACATGTCCATGTTAGAGAGTTTATGCAATGCTGGTAAAACAACAGAAGCTACAGACCTTCTGAATAAAACTCATGAAAAGGGTATAACCGCTGATACTATCATGTATAATACAGTATTCAAAGCTCTGGGCAGGTTGAAGCAAATATCACATATTCATGATCTTTATGAAAAGATGAAACAAGACAGCCCTCCACCAGACATATTTACATACAATATTCTGATCTCCAGCTTTGGTAGGGCTGGAAAAGTTGACATTGCTGTTAAAATTTTTGAAGAACTAGAGAATAGCAATTGTAAGCCTGATGTTGTTTCCTATAACAGTTTAATCAATTGCCTTGGAAAGAATGGGGATGTTGATGAAGCTCACATGAGATTCAAAGAGATGCAGGAGAAAGGATTAAATCCGGATGTTGTAACTTATAGTACACTCATTGAATGCTTTGGCAAGACAGATAAAGTTGAGATGGCATGTAAGTTGTTTGATGAGATGCTTGCTGAAGAATGCTCTCCTAACTTAGTCACATATAATATTTTACTCGACTGTCTTGAAAGGTGTGGGAGAACTGCTGAGGCAGTGGACCTTTATGCAAAACTTAAGCAGCAAGGATTGACACCAGATTCAATTACATATGCAGTGCTTGAACGGTTGCAAAGCGGCGGACATGGGAAGTTGAGATTTCGCAGGCAGAACCCAATTACAGGGTGGGTTGTCAGCCCTTTAAGATGACATAGGAAACAAAATAGTTGTTGTATGTCCACATCTGGCACAGAAATTTTTGTAATTGGGATTTCTCAGGGTTCTAATGCCGCCAAATCCATAGTTGTGTAGCTGAGGTAAAGAATCTGTATGATTATTGCCATGTGATCAACTTGGTTGCAACCAGATGTACTGGTTAGCTACAACATGCTCCAGAAAATGGTATTAGAAATGGTTGTTGCATGTTGGTTAGGAAAGGGACTCGACACAAGTTTTCCTGGACTGGGATTTGGTACATGGGAGTTCAATGATTGATGAGAGGTATGGTTTCTCTGTTACGAATCTCTTTTCTTATGGACACTGATAATTTTATTCTTGATGGTATCTATAGCAAGCTCATACAGAGATAAACAAATTTTGGGGAAAAGGCAAGCCGGTAATTTCTCTTTATATAGAATTCTCATTTCTTACATTTATTATAATAATAATAATAGGGAAAATCTAGTAAGGGCAAAAATCACTATTTTTTCACTGGATTTTTGTTTTCCATTGTTTGAGGATGGCTATTGTATTATGCAAACTGCAAAGCCCGGGAACTGAGATGAAATATTCCCCATTCTTCAACATATTCTTTTGTCCTGCCAATTAGCCAATGTGAAGTTAGTTGTTTGGTTATTCTTAGATAAGTTGATTTAATTCTTCATCTATACCAATCATCCCAATATTTTTGCACTTTTTCTTTTTCTCCCCCATTTTCTTTAGTCTTCTCAGAACTTGGTTCGATGTGAGAATTTGGGATATGTACACACTGCACCAAGAATGGTGTTCAAGTACTGCAACAAGAGTTTTATGACAAGCCAAAGAAATTCTTTTCTATGGAAAACTTCCCAACAAATACAGGTCCGAAATACGTGGCTAATTATTCAAAGGAATTATGCATGTCGTTATCTTTTAACAAAACGTCGATGAGCACCCTTCAACAAAGGATTACATTGTACAATCTGTTTTAAACAGAACACAGTGCAAGGTTCACCAATCTATACCCAATTCTCTTGAAAGAAAGATGTTCTCGATGTATTTGAGTAGAGGAGGGGATGCCATGACATAAGCTTGCATTAGGACCCTTGCTGAGGACTCTGGAGCAAAAGACATTAGAAAAAGGAAAAATAAACATCATAACTGCATAATATTTCAAGCCTAAAACATGCATATGCTGACTTGGTAGTAAGGAGCGATAAAATTCTGAAAGTAATAATGTTTTCTTTTTGTGATAAAAAATAGTAAGATTAATTTTGATATGTTATCAATGTAAAATATTTTATACTATTAATCAATTAGATATCATTATATAGATGACTTTTTAGATAGTTATTGTAAGAGTTAAATATTTTTTGTGATGTGATAGTAGATAATTGGATGTTCTGTATAAAACTGAGCATTAAAATTAAATCTACCCTGACAGATGGTTTAGTTTTTTTCCCTTTTCTTTTTTCCCCAAACCAACTGCTATTACAAGTTGCAAGCACTTTTTTCAGTTTTTCAGTATTTAGAATGTCACTTTTTAACAGATGTGCATGAAAACTTTATCCTATACTTACCATCCTCATTGACTTTCTTAAATAACTGTTGCTTTGTTGGGATGTGATGCAACCTTGAAGAAACAGCCTTTCTGAGAGCCCAGCCATGATGCAAATGAAATATCTGTGTGTAAGCCGTCGAAACCGCATCCCTAATGGAATTTCCTCTGCCAAAGGATATACGTTAACTGAATTAATATTTACCATCACTACTAACACTATGGTTCTCGTGCATAAGAAGCATTTTCTTAATATATGAAAACAATTATCTGTTAATTTAGATACTTATCAGCAGAGATTGAAGCAAAGGATAATTAACTTTTAGCTAGAAAAAAACGTACACTTCTACAGTGGAGGAAGTACTTTGAATAAGCCAAGAGAGTCTTCTAGGTTTAAGCTTTTTCTGAATATTTCAAAAAAGTTTTCCGTATCTATTCTGCGTTTTAGAAGATTTCGTGGACTGTATAACTTGTTGCTTCTTCAATAATATATTTTATTCAAAAAATTATCTGAATAGTTAAAAAGAAAATAGTTATCTAAACAAGCCTGGCACAAGCAATTACAGAAGATACACTAGTCATTAGCCTAACTTAGCTAACGAATTTCAAGATTCAACAGAATAGAAAACCAAGAAAAATGATTAATGCTTACGTTTATATATCTTATTGTTCTTCCCAATATATGTAATGACGGTTCAAAAACTAGTAACACAATCAAATTTCAATTATTTTTTAGTTTAGTTAAGTTTTAAGCTTTTATAATTTTATTAAATTTTTAAATAAATCCTTATAATATAAAAAATTGTATTTAACGTCTTGTATGTTAAAAAATAATATAAATCATTACTCGTCAATAACTATTAACCTTTGTTAAGTTATAATAATTTATTTAAACGTTGTATAAATTATATAGACATATTTAATTATACAATATATATTGAATAAGTGTCTATAGTTTATTTAAGTTTTTAAATAACTCTATATAATATAATTGAATTAAACAAGTAAGAATATATTTATAAAACTTTAAACTTAAAACTATAAAGATCAATATTTTAATTATATCTTATTCCTTTCTCCTCAAGTGGAAAGCAGCAATGAAAGTTGATTATCGCTTTGTACAAAAGAAGCTTTCAAAAGATGTGAACTTGCTACTCCCCCTTGGAAAAGGTCAAAGCAAATATGAGTAATCAAAATTGTTAAACATTTTAACCCCCAAAAAAATTGTAGAAAACTATATAATTCAAGCAAGAGGGATTGAGACCGACAGCCATCGGGCCATTTTTTTCCACCTTCCCACTTGCACTCACAGTATAAATTTGTTGGTGGAACCAATTTCCACAACCTTTTCCATTTTCATTCCACTAATCATTGTCGTCTATCATGAGAGTCAATGTCATATAATGCATTCAAGCATGACAGCAACATCACATGCCTTCGATATCTTGTACCCAAAAAAAAAAAAAGAATAAAAATAAAAATGCTCTGCAAACAGAAATTAGCACAAGGCAAATGGTAAAGTAGTGAAGGGTATGTACATACTCAGTAAGTAGAATTTGCTCCAAGAGTACCCTGAGAAAATCAAGCCCACGCGTAATCTTCAAAAGATTCCTCGAATGGCTACCTTGTTTTCTCACAGTATTAGTTTGCATATCCTGATCAACCATAGATGGTAATGTCCGGAAGGACTTTGATGCCTCTATCAGATCATTAACCTATTATCATCACACAAAAACAACATAAATTGGATGGTGACACATGACGCCAAATTAAACATGAAATATATGAAGCACAAGTCGAGGGTTATAAGGTTATTAATTAGTAGCACCATTATTTCGAGTTTATTATGCCGTAACTAATCTAACTCAAGTCAGATAAACTTGTCATTAAAGTAAAATTCTCTCCACGCTAGTTGTAATTTAATTTTAATTTGTTGATAATGTAAAATTTGTTTTTACTATCAAGTTCGACAACAGATCAAGACTAGGCTTAGTATTAGTAATTAGTAATTAGTACCTTGGTAACGTAATCCATCTCTATGAACTTGAAGTGGAAGCCAACGCAACCAAAGAGAGGAGCCACGAAAGAACATGCGCGGGCGAAAGTAGCAACCTCAACCTCGACCTCCGAAGTGACAACCTCTGCAAGCTGCTTGAACGCATCTGCGATCTTTCGAAGAGGCTTTTCATCCACAGCCGTGAGAGGCCTTCTCCTTGCTCTTCCCCCATGCTCTGTGTCATCCTCGTTGGTTGGTGCCAACTGGTGTTGTTCTTTTCTGCATGCGGCAGGTGCACAGAGGCACGTGAGGAGAGCACGTGCCAGTTTCCTTCTCGGACGTTGTTCACCGGCTGCACCACCCTCTGCCATATGTACGGAAGAAAAATGGACCCTCTACACTACTCTTCTCTCTTCTCTTCTACTCTGTTAATTCTTAACTACCCTTCCTTCACTTGAAACCTGTTCTTTTCTTTGTTGCTATATATATATATATATATATATATAGTGGATGACACAGCACGTGGATGACACAGCACACTTGAAGGGTTGTAGCATCATGTAGAATACGCGGAATTGGAGGGTTATTGTTTGCAAAATAAGTAAAATTGAATACGGTAATGAAGAGGTAGTAATAATCATGACGACATTCAAGTCAAAAGTCAAAAGTGAACGAGTTTTGTACTTATTGAGGAGACATGAAAGGTCACGTTCCCTATTTGCAATGAGCCAATGAACAACTAGAAGCCCCTTTGGCCATATTACGCACGCAGGTCAAGAAGGAGAGAGAAAAAGAAGGTAAGGTGGCGGGGGTGGTGTCAATATTTAACAGCGCCAATTATTTGACGAATTCAATTTAATATAAAAATTATAATTATATATACTTCTATACATATAATGATGTTCTGTTACATTATTTAATAATTTTGACATTATGTAATTCTTGAATGATAGCGTTATAGTAAACTCATACAAAACTGCGGGGAAAAGCCAGTAATTTCCCTTTATGTAGAATTCTTCTCATGGATAGATGAAATATTCCCCCCCCCCCTCTCTCTTCTAACACACATATTCTTTTTTTTTTTTCGGCTGTGATTAGCCATGCGAAGTTAATTGTTTTTTCAGTTAAGTTGATTTAATTGTTGATCTATGCCAATCATTCCAATGTTATTTTTTGCAGATTCATGTGTAGAACACACTTTAAAATTCTTCTTTTCAAGATTTTTTTTTTCCCCTCCTATTCCCACCTTTCACTCAGATGGTGTCTCAAAAATGTTAAATAGGCGTATACAAATAATATTATTCAATTCCATTGGATGTGGGAATTGGGGAGAATTACTCACAGCACCAAGAACGGCAAGAATAGTTTCATCAAAGGCGAAAGAAATTATTTTCTATTGAAAAGTTCCCCAGTAAATACAAGTCCAAAATACTTGGCTTAATTATTCAAGGAATTAAAACACCTGTAGCACATCTCATTATCATTTTTCAAAGAAAAATTGTTAGTTGTTTTCAGAGCCAAAAAAAAAAAAAGTTTTGCTGTACACAACTCATCACTCAACACATTGGTTATTAATTATTATATTAAAAATGTAAGAAAAATGAGAGAGAAATGATGACCTACAAAATTATTAATGTGTTAAGTAGGTGAATGATACAAAATAAAACCTTTTTTATATATATATATATATGAGAATATCTAATTAAGAATTTCTCCTTTAGAAAACATCAATGATCACCCATCAGCAAAGAATTACATTCTTCATTCTGTTTAAACTGAACACAATACAAGTTTCACCCGTCTATGCCCAATTCTCTTGAAAGAAAGATGTTCTCGATGTATTGGAGTAGTGGAGGGGATGCCATGACATAAGCTTGCATTGGGGCCCTTGCTGAGGACTCTGGTGCAGAAGACATTAGAAAAAGGAAACATAAACATCATAACTTCATAGTATTGTTAAGCGTGAAACATGAATATGCTACTTGGTAACAAGAAACTGTTAGTTTTATTTGGCTAACTTCCATGGATTTAATATTCCGGTGCTTGTAATGGGTATAACCCTTTATGTTTGATACAATGAGAAACTTTAAGTAAATAAATTTGTATCATTACCAATAATTATGCACCTGATCTAACAGGAACAATACATTTTGAAAGTAATAGAGTTGGTTTCGATTTTATTATTATTATTATTGTTATTAGGTTAGAAGATGATATCAACTTTCATGCAGTTCAACCAACTGCTATTACAAGTTGCAAGCACTTTTTCACAAATGTGCATGAAAACTTTATTCTATAATTATTATTTGATTACCACCCTTATTGACTTTCCTATAAAACTGCTGCTTTGTAGGGAGGTAATGCAACCTTGCAAAAAAGGCCTTTCTGAGAGCCCAACCATGAAATGAATGAAATATCTGTGTGTAAGCGTTCCACACAGCATCATTGACGGAATTTCCTCAGCCAAAAGCCATACATTAACTGAATTAACATTCACCATCATTGCGGTTCTTGTGCATAATAAGAAGCATTAGCTTAATACGGGCAAATGATTCTTTGTGAATTTAAATAGGTATCGATACACATAAACCCGTTTCAGCACAGAGATTGGGGCCAAGAGTCTATCAGGATAATCAATTTTGAGCAAGAAAAGAATGTACACTTCTAAAGTGAAATAACAGAATATTTTTTGTACATAAGTTTTATGTAAATTAAACAAGTGGACTTGGTCTGAGTCCCATATATTAATTAATAATTTAATATCAACTTTCCAATTTATTATTGAAGCCAATTATTTTGTTTTAGTGGGAACACGATATGCCTTAGTCTTAATGATTGATCAATTCTCGAAAGCTGAAGTTATATTGCTACCAAAAGTGGTCCAAAGTTGATGGTAATGGTCAATGGCACAATCATTGTTATACTGTAAAAAACTGATCGGTGATTCACTGATTTGATAGAAGTTTAGTTTAAGGAAAAAGACACAAACTCGAATGACTCGTTTTCCTTCTTTTTCTTTCTTTAAATTAATCAGTTGTTATGCTCTACACAATTTCAGAAGATTTATTAGAATATTACGAAGTGTGTATTTTTTTCAATTACTATCTTCTAGGCACAAAATGAGCTTTACATTTTGTTTACCCCTTGCTCATCCTACACGTGAGACTAATCTTGTTATGGGTATGAGACTTTTTTTTTTAATCTAAGTTGTTTTCAACTTAAGCTTCCTTACGAGACTCCGAGCAATCAACAATTGCTATGAATGCATAGCACAGTTCAGTTGAGACTTTACGTAAATAGAATACGCGGACTAGGAGTGTGAAAATGCTTAATTTGTTTTATGGTCAGCAAAATGCTTAATATTGAATAAGCGATAATGGTTATGTCATAATTGAACTAGTCATAACGTGCCCTACATAAGAAGAAAGCAAGAGTCTACACGGATTCTGCAAAAGAACCAAGTGGGAAGGTTCCACTTCCAATTTGCAAAGAGCATCAACAAGCCTCTTTGCCTTCATTGTCCAGGTCAACGTAATAACAGCATCAATTGTTGTTTAATATTTTCGATAAAGTGGTCGACTATAGTTTATAACATACTAGTGTGAATTATTGACAAATAAAATAATTTTATATTATCGTAATATAAAGGAGTATTAATATTAATAAATTTTTTTTCAAACAAGTGACTCATAGAGATGCTGGACACACCGACAGTGAAATGGCGAATGCCATCCTGAGGACTTTGCACACGTTATAGGTTTACCCAATCAAATTGAAAATTTTCGAACTAAACGTTTTCTCGATTTAATTTCTTAAGGTTAATTCATTTTGTGATAAATTTTTTTTTTTTAAAGTAGAGTCACTAGGTATACTTACTTATGTATGATTTTTTTTTTTTTTTTTTTGGGTTATAATCTCTTTATAAGAGGATTTTTCTAAATTCAAACTTACGTTATCTTAAAAGGTCAAACTAACTTAATAACCAATCTTCTGAGTAAAACTTAATTTTATTATTATAGTTTTGAATGTTTTAATTAATTATATTTTAATTATGAATAAATCTAATTTTTTTTATGGGAAGTTATGAATAAATCTAATTATTCATACATTATTTCGCATCTGTATATTTTTCACTATTTGAGTCTCATCAATTTGGTTTTTGCATACTCATACTATAATTCTGCCCACCTCATACATATGTGAAATAATATACATCCAAGCATTATTATTTAATTATTTTGCCATTTCAGTTCACATTTTGTACAATACATTTAATCAATATCAATTCGTTAACGACATGTTAATTGACAACTGAGAATTACAGCTACACAGCCTATACATATTGTGCCAAACAAATCAATTATTCCCAACTGATTTCTGATTCCTGAATAAAGCCAGCAATCCTTTTCAATATTAAAGAATAATCACCACATAAATTCAAAAAACATCGCTACCTCACATATTAATGGCATACACTTCTAATTAATAAATAATAAATTACTAAAAGTATGATTGGATACATAGTTATGGAAGAAAAGAAAAGAAAAAAAAATAATTATTGTATTTTTTGAATTTCGAAAACAATTTCTATAAAATTAAAAAATAGTGTGATAGAAAATTTCTATGATAACATAAATCCAGTTATTGTTACACAGACTTGAGCTGGAAACTACTTAGCAATTAATGCTACATAAATATAGGTAAATCTCATCAAGGAAATGGCTCTAGACTTTAGCATGAATTAAGAGCTAGCAGCTTGCAAGAGATAAGAGAACAATGGATAGAATAGATGCATCATCTCATCTTGAAACCTGCCTGGCTTCTATGTCCTGAAGTCTTAGGGTAACTGCTTGCTTGTGGGCCTCAAGACCTTCAACTTCAGCCATGGTTGCCACATATGGTCCAAGTCTTCTAAGCCCCTCTTCTGTGAGAGACTGCACAGTTATGTATTTCAGGAAAGAGTCCAATGACACACCACCATACATCCTGGCATATCCATAAGTAGGAAGGACATGGTTCGTCCCGCTTGCGTAATCGCCAACGCTCTCGGGCGTCCACGGCCCTAAAAACACGGAACCTGCAGAGGCAATGTAGATGCATTTAAATCTAGAATTCTTGAATTGTGATCAAGGATATGGAAAGGTTGTCTATCAAGAATTGGATCCTCTAAGAGATTGCAGACATAAAAGTATCTGTGATTAGCCACAAACGCCCATCCCCAGTCCTCCACACCTTACATAAAATAAATAAAATAGAGCAAGAAAGGAGAATCCATAGACTGATACCTGCATTCTCAATAAAACTCTCCCACTTGTCTGCATCCTTCACATTGATAATTAGATGCTCTGGTGCATATAAGTTTGAGAAAGTGATAGCCTGGAAGATGCAAAAATAACTTTTTACTTCTGAAACTACAACAAAAGATGATGGTGAATTCAGACTTAACAAGCTAGAGGAAAATTAGAACTTAAGGGTGTGTTTGTGAGTTTTATTTTCGAGAGTAAGGGAGAGGAAGGAAGAAAAAGGGGTTTGAAGAGTAGCTGTGAGTCTATTTTACTCTTCAAACTCTTTTCCTTCCTCTTCAAAATCAAAACTCACAAATATACCCTAAGTGAAAAACTCTTAACTCAAAAAAAAATAATAATAATAAAGCAGTAATTTAAGGCCAAACTTTTTAATTCTTTCAAAGAAAATTATTGAATTCTAACATATTAAGAGATAATCCAAACATTTAATGCTACATAAACTTATAGAAAGCGCCCGTACACAAGTGCAATCTGTTAAGAAATTGGGCTGGGCATACTTGGTTTTCCTATGCATAACCCTATTTGCTGTGCATGCACATAAATATAAGACACAAGCCTAACAGTCTGTTAAAGTAACTCCAAACAAACTGTTTTTCTCTCTCCCATACTCTTCTTATCTCATTGCTCTGCTTTTGGAGGGCAAAGCATATAAAAAGAAATTTGGACAGTAGAACTGACCTCGAGCATGTCACGCGCATACACAATAAAACTGTGGCTCAGAGCTTTAGAGGCAAACTCTCCTCTTGGAAGACTCTGGCACTGCTTGCTGAGTTCCTCCTGTATTGCATTCAGATCCACACCATCTCCAGCTATCACAAGAACAACCTGACTATCAGGGCCATGCTCAGCCTGAAAATTATAAATTAGGTGCATAGACATCAGCAGTGTACAAAGGAAGCCAAAAAGAGCAGGATTCAGGAAACAAGTTGAAGTGTATAGGCAGAACAACAAGAGTGAAGTTTTTCCATTTTTTTTTTTTGGTGGTATTTCAAAAGAGGGAAAATTTATCAACCCCAAGTCATGATTTGGTAGGATGATGATGAAACATGTTTGTTTGAGCATTACATTGTTTTTTGTTTTTGTGTTGGGCAATGTTCACACTAATGTTCTAGTCACTGGCAGCTGGGTCTATGGAGATACAGTCATTCACAGTTTATATGGACTTCCAATTTTTTGGTAAGTTTGGACCTTAGTTGAAGAAAGGTGTACCATTTAGTGTTCTCTTGTGTGTTTTGTGCATGCAACTAGCTAAACAATAGGGATCATAGATTATAGCATTTGATCATTTGGACTTGAGTAAGCCTCTGCTAAATTTCGATCACAAGGTAGTTGCACTTGCACTTTTATCCTTTTATGCATAATTACTACAATGTGCAATATTATCAGAAAGTCATATGATGAAATAGCCTAGTAAAAGTCCAGGAATACAAGCTTTGCACTTCTGCCCATACCAAAGAAAATTGGTACAGAAAATAGCATTCAGCAATTAGTGTTAGCAGACTAGCATCCAGTTAAATGCAATTCTATTTTGTAGTCTTAGAGATCATCAGATAAATTATTAGGACTCTTGGATCTATGTGATTAATCAGAGGTCATCAGTCAAATTTGTTTAAGTTAATATCGTGATTATGGGTCTGTACATGCAAAATAAATCAAAAAGTCAACCAAATGTCATTAATATAGTCACTTAAAAAATCCATTATATATTAGAACCATAAAGGTCTAAAAATAAGGGTTGTTCTATTCACTCTTCAGAAACTGTAGAAGACTGCAGACTAAGAGAACTCTGGTCTTGATCAGATTTTGAATGAGCAAATGACATGCTTTTGTTCCCAATCTCCTTAGTTTATAAATTTTGTTGCTTTCGATATATGAGTGATTAATCTTCAATTAATTCTTATCTCCTATTCACTACACATATTATGAATGTAAAAAATTAGTGAATAATGTTCTCCAAAGCAAATTTTTATTAAAAAAATGTTTCGTGATGCAAAAAAGAGCGTTTTAAAACTCATTAAACCTGGGAAAGCAAATCAGCAGCAACATGAGAAGGAATTGCATGCTTGTCTGCAATGACCAAAACTTCAGATGGACCAGCTGGCATGTCAATTGAAACCATGGCTTCACTGTTCTGCAGAAGATTTTGAAATTAAAGAAAAGCAGAAAAAAGCACTAAAATTGAAAGTATGAAATGGAATAGCAGATTCAGATTCACAGATTTAATGTAAAAAATAAACACGCTTACTTGAAGTAACATTTTTGCAGCCGTAACATATTGGTTTCCGGGGCCAAAAATCTTCTCAACCTGCAAGAGCATCACGACAAGTTCACAACTAAAAATGATGGAACATATATGAAAAATAGAGTACTTAGATTTTTTTGTTAGAAAACAAAGGGTTACATCTTAAGTACTGTTCTATAACCAGATTAACTAATCTATTTAATATCTACTTTGTAGCTTAAATATGAATAAATTCTGACATATCATCATGGTCACCATGAATTCATTAGGCATTGAGATTTATGTTTCCATTAACTACAAAATAAGAACACATCAAGATATTCAACTAATTCAATATGGGGTGAGAAGGTCAAGTATGCAGACCAATTATGGGTTGAGTTTCATCATGTCCAATCATGAATAAGCAATGCTATTAGAATATGATATATTGATACACACAAAATAAATAACAACGATGCGAAAAAGCTTAACTGAATAAATACTAATAGCAAAATATTAATTTAAATGGAGAAGCCAATAGGAGAGAGGAGTTTTATTGAGAAGCTAACCACCTTGGGACAAGTTTCTGTTCCCCAAGCCATTGCAGAAATGGCCTACAATGGAAACAAATGTGATATTAATCATAGTTTAATTTATAATATAATAATACAAATATATAAACAAACAGCTAAATACGAGGATGATATGTTCAAATTATAGAGCCAGAAAAGGGTTTTATTATCATGCTGTAAACCTGAGCTCCTCCAGCTTTGAGAATGTGAGTCACCCCAGCCTTCTTTGCACAATACAGCACCTCCTGCAGAAAAACATTGGTTAAAACAAGAAAAACCTCATAATTATACTTTTCATACAATATAGACAAATACCTTGCATGTAGTGCCATCCTGAGCTGGAGGAGTTGCAAGAACAATAGTTTTACATCCAGCAATTTGTGCAGGCTGGAATACAAAATAATTAATTGTCAGCTAAATCTAGAAAGATAAATATCAATATTCAAAATGGAAACTATAGAATGTTGTACAATCATAACAGCTAATGAAATATTTATTCAACTTACAACTGAAAGCATCAAAGCTGTTGAAGGTAATACAGCAGTTCCCCCGGGAACATAAAGACCCACGGAATTAATACTTCTTGCAACTCTCTTGCATTGGACCCCCTGAGATTTTCACAAAACTCAAGACTCACATACATAAGATAGTGGGTAACACAAAGAATCAAGAAGGAACAAGCATGGAGGCATGATGATGGAATGCAAAACACGCCTACAGAATGTTGAAAACTCATAAAGATAGAAGAAACGAATCAAGGACAGGGATTCATCAAAAGCCATCTATCTAATTGATCTTTCCAGAACTATTTACTGTTACTTGATAAATGCTGCAAGCAACTACTTAATAGGTACTTTCACAAAAGCACACCATAACAGGTATCTATTGTACATAACTATACTAAGAATAGCCCAAGGTAACCGAGAAGCAAGAGTTGGCATCAACATACTTTCATGTTCTCGATGCTTTTCTCAGGTGACTTCTGAGCAGCATGAAACGCATATATATTACTGTAGGCGACATCAAAAGCTTCCTTAATATGTGGATCAAGCTGCAAAAGTCAAAAAGCAATAATATAATAGGATCGAAACCAGCATCACGTGTCCACTAAAATAGAAAGGGGATCACAATCACAATAAGGGCACAACTTCACCAAAATGGCAACAAAAAAATTTATAGTAAGGTATCAATATCCAGACCAACATACCACTGGGTCTGGGAGCTCAGACACAACTTCAACTAACTTATCGAGTTCAACTTTGTCAAACCTTGAAGTATATCTACAAAACACAAAAAAGCGGCACCAAAAAAGATAAAAGTTGAAGTTGCAAAGTCAAAGAAGATTTCAAAATGCACACAAGTTAATTCAACAAGAGCATAGACACTAATCCAAATTTTAAAAAACAACAATAGAAACAAAGGATTAAGAAGCACCAAACTCTTTAACTGCAGCATCCCCTCTTCTCTGAACATCATCAACAATGGGGTTGACCTGCAAAAAAAGTGAAAAGTATGGATTTTTAGAGTGAAAACCAAAACCCCATTTGGAAAGAGTGGGCAAAAGCCAAATGTGGGGAATACCCATTACCCACCACGCTGAAAATGGATGAGAAATCGATGCGGGGGCGTGTCTTGAGGCTCTGAACCTCGTCGTGGCTGAGCTGTGACAACCGATAGGTCTTGATGGAGGAGCATGTTATGCGGTTACTATTGGTGGTGGTGGTGGTGATGGAGAGTGATGAAGAAGCAACAAAGAAGGATCTAGTGGTGGTGTTGTTATGGCGTGGCCGAATCAAACAGCGGTTCCAGTTAGAACCAGAAAGCGCATACTGCATCTTCATCATCATCATCTCCTTGTGGTTTGGGTTTGCGGGTGAACCTTTTTTGGTCTTCTTCTTCTTCTTTTGGCTCCTAGTTGGCTGTGGATTCTAAGAATGTGAGACACAAATCACACAACTTGTAATTAACAAACCAATGCTTGATTCTATTTTTTGTGTTTTTTTTATCTCTCTCTCTGTCGCTCTCTTACTCTATGAAGTATTTGGAATGATAAAAATTAGGATTTGATTGAATTTGATTTAAATTATAAGTTAAATCTTATATTTGAAATTATGTAATATGATTAGAATTGATTTAGAAATTAATTTTTATATTTAAAATACATATTATTTGGAATAATTAAAAATAGAAATAATTTAATTGATTTATATTTAAATTTTAAAATTAAATCAGTTTAAAATAAAAAAAAATTAAATCAATTCCTATAAAAAAATTTTAACTTTGATAAAATTTTAAATATAAAATAATTAAATCTATGAAATTTGATAAATAAAATTATTTTTTTTAAAATCATCCAGATATAAAATTTGATTTATATCAAGTAATTTACAATAAAGTATATAATAAATTTAATTATGATATTTGATGATATACCGATTTTGTCATATACAGATACTTATTAATCAATGATAAAAAATATAAATTTAATTGAATTTAATTTTAGCAATATACATTAATATATTATTAAATTTTATTTTTTACAATTACTTTTAAAATTACACTAATATCATTTTTTGATAATTAATTCGGTGTTATCATTTTTTGATAATTAACTCGGTATACATTAACATTAGTTAATGCAATACTACCATTGACGAAGCTCCAGAGCACATTGTGGTGACCTAAGTTACTGACCCCCGAAGCCAGGGACGTTGCCGGTTTGCTCTGTATGCGAAAATCCTAAGATTCTAAAGAGCATGTGTGGGTGACTTTGTCATCTTTCTGACCTGAGAGACCAAGTGATGAAATTTGTTCTAAAATGGAAAAATACATAAGCACAAAGGATATGTATATTATTAACTAAGTGAGTTACTCACACTAAAGTTGTATTAATTTTCTGTTTTGTCTGCACATAGGTATTTTTACACTCTTCTTATAATAGATTAATTTTGTTCAAACTTTGACTTGGTTATTATGAGTCGTAACAACACTTCAAAATGTACACAAGATTCGAAAACATGTTCAGAAAATTAGAGAACATCACATTTCTTACTAATTACTGTTAACAAATCATTTAACAACCTACGTAGTGTCTCATGTATCAAACTATCCTCATAGGGACATGAATCTCTTACTGAAGCCAGCAGTTTTGAACCATTCACCCTTCCATTCCATATTAGAAATCAGTCTCACAAGAAGGAGGTTGAGAGTGTTCTACCATTCCACCTATAGCACAAGAGCTGGGTTTATAAATATCCAACTTGGATGGCATTCCATTCCAATTCACTTCCATGTCACAAATTGTATGATTCTGAGTCTTAGATACTAAAGAAAGTTGCACGCAAAACAAACAGTAATTAACACAATATTAATGCATTCAATTTCCAGATGATCACCTAGATGTTCTTCAAATGGATTATGGATCAATGTATGGTTTGGAACCACAGTTGCTGTGTGATATCATCTTTGTAATTGTAAATGGCAAAAGCTTTTTAGTTTTTATTGTAGCAAGAGCATAACATTCAAATTGAATCACAATTTTTGAGTATACCAGAAATTGACACTCCTCCAGATTCAATATAACTGATGTTACTTTTTACAGTATATAAGGAAACATGAGTACAAATGTTGTTTGTTACAGATAAGACATTCTGAGTACAAATGAAAGAATACGCTAAACTAATCAACCAAATGCCTTCAATCAGTGCTAAGTATGATACTCCTCAATCCATAAGCATGCTTGTTTACAGCCGGAGAGAAATAATTCTAATAGTTCAAGACTGTCATGGCCTCATGGGGTTGCTGGATGAAGAGTGATATCCTGAAAAACCTGCAACCTATTCCTCCTTGTAAGTTTCTTCTCCCCAGAAAATGAATCACTTTGCTTTCCAAGCATTCCGCGGCTTTCCAAGTTCGAAGCCTTGTATGCTGATTCCGTTGTCAGCTCAGGATTAAAACACAAAGAACGCCTTATAGTTGGATTCCTTGACAAAATCACATTCCCAGGATGTTGACAGATTATGTTTGAGTTTACATTTTCGTCGTTAAACACTTCATCACTATCCTGACCATCAAAATCAGCATAATCTGCATATCTTCCACTAAATAAATCTTCTTCTTCGTTTTCTTCTTCTTCAACTATGTCTGCCCAGCTCTTCTTCTCAAGTGGTTTTCCGGAGTTCATCTTATTGCCAACAGATTTCTGAACAACAGAAGAGATTTCAGAACCCTGCCTTTGGTCTGTGTCAGTATCAGTTGCAAAATCTTTGGCACCATCCAAATCCATGTGACGCGATTCTGATAGTTTAGATTTCCAGTTACTGTCATCTGCACGATGATCTTCCAATATCCTTCCTCTCCACTTTCCATTGGCTGGTGAGGACAAATCATTTTCCATTGGCTTGCGCAGCACTAAATCATACTTATCACTAGCAGGACTCCCAAAT
The DNA here is from genome assembly GCA_031439585.1 of Pterocarpus macrocarpus. Lineage (NCBI taxonomy): Eukaryota > Viridiplantae > Streptophyta > Magnoliopsida > Fabales > Fabaceae > Pterocarpus > Pterocarpus macrocarpus. Next base: position 12,816,502 of record CM062522.1, on the reverse strand, counting down.
GAAGGTCTAGGATCTGAATGGACATCTCCCCAAGTTTCCCTTTGATATCCATTATTGTTGAAGCCCCATGAGCATCTTTTCGGCTTTGTGTAAGGAACCTTCAGGTCTCTTCTTGCAGGATCAGGGGACTCATACAACCTCCTCCTGGCATGAGATACTTCCACCTCAGATGATGTCAAAGACCAATTTTCTGTCCTTTTAACAATATCAGAGTTCCTTCCACTCAAGTTTCCAATATTTGTACCCTTCTTCAGTTCATCAGCAGGAGAACTTTGTGGAGAGCACTGTGACATACTCCTCACTGACGATGACTCTAACTCGCTCAGCATTTGAGAAGCACACTCAAATGATTTGGCAAAAGAATCATCCATCTTTCTATTTTTTGTTGCTGTGCTTACTGCCTGAAGCAGAAACTTGGCTTCTGTAATCCTGTCCATTTGCATCAAACAGATTGCCAAATTGCACTGCTTGTTCCTATCAACCTCAAAAGACAGTGCTTTTCTGCAAAAACAAATATGGAATTATTTCTTTTTTCTTTAAAGAAAAAAAATATATCAAAGCTGTTAAGTCCATCTTAAAAGCTCACCGATAATGTTCTTCGGCAGTTTTATAGTCACCTTTCTGCAAGTAAGCCCAAGCCAAGTTCCCAAGTATCCTACATTAGTAGAGAGATTCAAAGTTAGGTGCAAGGCCTGTAAATAAACTATATATAAAATGAGGAAACAGCATGTTTGAAAAATACACCTTGATATCTCTTGCTCAGCAGTTATTTGAATCTTCTTCCCTTGAGATCTTGCCTGTTTTGTTGACCTTCCCACAAAAGTCACACCATCTTCAATTTGCTTCAACTTGTGATGAAGCATGGCAATCTCTTCATCAACCCTTCCTGACCTCTGTACCAACATAAGCAAAACTATTAAATACATAATGCTGAAATCTTTCAGCAGTCACTTCAGCTGTGCACCAACATTTGTAAGAAAAATCCTCCAATACAAATGGTAAGTTACAACATTATAGTAATGTGAACCCTTTTCAACATTTTTATTCAAGAAACTAATATAACGTATGATCAGAATCAGGTTTGCCAGATTTGCTATATGCCTAGTTTTGTCCAAAATTGTGCACATATCTGTAGAAAAGACAAATGGATCTGGTTCTTCCAAGAAACAATTATTTAACAGTTACTATACATCTAATTAAGAGATATGTAAACCAAATTCCATCCTTAGTCATCTAATTAAGAGATATGTAAACCAAATTCTATCTTTAGTCACTCAATTACTTACAAAAGTCCATTCCAGTTTCCAAAGCTATAACAAAAGGCAAAATCTATGGTTCTTCCAAGATATGCCTATTTTAACAGTTTATCCAATAAAGTCTAACCTCATTAGTCAAATGCATGTAGAATATTAGCTACAGTTAATGATTGGAAAAAGCAGCAACAAAGAGAAGAGAAAAGAATCCTGATTTACCTTGTAGAGTTCAACCAGGATGTTATCCAGAGATTCCTGAGATTCAGAAGGGCAGAGATTACGGAAAGATTTGATAGCTTCAATTGCCTCATCAGACCGGTTCAGCTGCTTCATAACTAAGGCCATGTCCTTCAAGGCACTTTCAACACGATCACCAGCATTGATTGCTGCCCAAAACATGGAAATTGATCTAGCTGGATCCTTATCCACCAACTGCAATTGAAGGATCATGATTCAGAATTATTTCTCTGACTCCATCAAAAAAAGAAGATAAACTGATAACAACAAACACTACAAGTCATTGATAATTTTCCTCTTATCCCCGACCATATCAGTATATATCCACAATTATACAGGACAGCCAACAACCAGTACTTTGAAGAACCACCCACCAGTGTGACAATTTTGTAAATGTGGAACTGATGTTTTTGATTGAGAAATAAATAAGACTTCCACTCACTGTTCACTTCTCAATAGATTAGCAATTCTGAAGCAACAGATACACTTCTTCCTGGATCAACTTCAACAGTCCCATCATTGTGTGTCCTCACTAGTTCAAAATTAACCAAGTGTCCCCTATACATGTTTTAACATGTGAACATACACCTAGTAAAGTCTATTGGGATGATTACCATCCCATCAAATGGTGCTTCCTGACTCCAACATATAACCCAGTGGCTTTTTCCTGCATGCCTCTACAAACTTATGCAGAATTGGATCATCCAAAAAAATTTGAGCATTCGCCCTGTCAAACTTATTGGCCCCTAGATAAATTTGTGAATGCCTTCTGTCCCCAGTTGCAATTTTTGCTTAGCTCTAGTTTCTCTCCCTTAAAAGGCCCACCTCTACCAAGTTGGGTTTGGGTCATTTACCCAATACTAAGCCGACTGGTTTGGCCCATTTAACTCAGCAGATGAACCCAACCTTCCAACAATACCCCCTTCTGACTTCTGACTTCGCCATCACCTTCCCCTTTCCAACCCCTATGGAACAGACCCGAAAGAAAAAAAAAAAAACCCCTATGGAAGCCATTGCTACTACACTACACCTTCCAAGTACTGCATCTTTCCAACCACCACAACCCCTCAAAATTCCATCACATTCATAACAAAAACCCATCAAAGAAACCAAAAATAATAATAATAATAATAATAATATTGCATGAAAAAATGTCTTCTTTCCCACAACAGAAAGTTCGAGGCCAAGAACCCAGCGAACTCAACCAAGAAAGAGAAGACCCCAGAAGAATTAACATCCAAACCCAACTAAACAAAACTATAAAAGAAAAGGGAAATGGAAAAAGATGTTACCTGAACTTGCTTCGCCTTCACGTAAGGTGAGTCCCCAGCAGGGACCTTGTGAATCACATGAAAAAGATCACCTTTGTTCACAGATGATGCTGGTGATCTCTTCCTCTCTGAGAGTGGCATATTGGGAGAATGTGAAGAAGGCCTTGTCTTCCATGACGGCGGTGGCGGCGGTGTCGCGAAGCACCTTGCCGGAGAGCTTCTTTCAAACATCATTGTGATAAAAAAAAGAAAAGTTTTCTCAGCCAAAAAATTTCCCGGGAAATTGTTCCAGATTCTTCAACTGAAGGGAACCAACTTGTTACTTTGCTGTGATATGTAAATGAAGAACCAGACTCTTCAAGTGAAAAAGAGAGTGTGGGTGTGGATTTAAGAGTGGGAAAGGAGAAAGATAAAAAAACAGCAGCAGTGAGCAATGATGATTGCTGCAACGATAGAAAGTGAAGTGAAAAAAAGATGAGAAGAGAAAATTGGAAAGAAAGAAAATTTGGAAAAAGAATACTAGCCGTTTTATAATTACTAGCCGTTGAGGTTATGGGCCACACCGTTTGCACGTGTGGGTTTGCCGGATATTGGGCCCAAACTACACTTTTGTTGAACTGACTTGGCCCAATAAGGGATGACCTACATAAAATTATAAGGCAAAAGTAATTGATTCACCTTCTAAGTTATTTTTTATTTTTAAATTCTTTCTCAAATTAATAAAAATTTTAAATTCTGCCTCTAAATAATAAATATTTTAACTTTATCTTCCAATTTTTAAAAATCGAACACATTTGTCCTCTTTGCAACCTCTTCGCAAATGCTGTTTGTTGCATTCAATGATAGATTTGAAAATATAATTTATAATGTAATATATCTTGTATATTATTTTTACTAACTCAGATATTAAATAGGATTTTGTAGTTAATATAATTAATGTCATTTACGAAAAAGATAAATACGTTCAATTTTTAAAAGATAGAAGATAAATTTAAAATGTTTATTAATTAGAGGGGAAATTCAAAAAAAAAAAATAACCTATGGAACAAATCAATTATTTTGGCCAAATTGTAATTAGAAACAATTCTCAGACCACGACCAAAAAACAGAAAAACAATTCTAAGAACATAAAAAAGAGGAACAATCCTGAGCGTGACAAAAAAAATGAAGAAGAAGAAGAACAAGAAGAAAAAGGAGGAAAAAGAAAAAGAAAAAGAAAAGAAGCAATTAGTAAATCTTGAAAAGCCCAAAATAAAAAATAAAAAAAAGGCAAGAACAACCGTTTCGTGATCAAATGTAAATATAGTTATTGAATACAAATGACCCTATTAAAGCCATCCGAACGTAGAAATTTTATACAGGTCCTTGTTTCAATACCAAAATAACCTTTGATTTATTTTTTTGATTTAATTTATATATACTATGATGTAAAAAAAAATTATATAGATATTTAATTATATATTATTATATTAATAAAAATATTTAATTCAATCCCACTAATTTAAAAGTTTTATATAAATTAAAAATTAGTGTAAAACTATTTTAAATCAAAATTAATCTTTATTTTTTCAATTCTACCGATGATGGGGGCAAACTCCTCATAGTAAAAGGCTAATGATGTATTTTTTGATCATTTTGAAAAGGAGAAGAGAGGGGAGGGGAAGAGAGAAACGGGGAGAGAAGAGAAGGTGGGGGAAGGGGGTAATTAAGAGTGGTGTTATTTGTACTATTTTAAAGTGGGATACCCTCCAACACCCACTTGTAAAGCATGTAAAAAAATTATAAAAAAAAATAAAAAAGTGAAAAAATAAAGGAAAAGAGGAGAGAGATAGAAAGAAAATGTTAATTAAGTAAAAGAAAGTGAATATAAAAAAAATATTTCTCAATAATATATGAGTATATAGCTAACCACCAATTCTATGCTTAAAAGATGCCATGGTACGTTTAATTTTACCAAAGACTTGGTGTAAATTTGTTCAATGTTTTGTTTGGATACAAAGAAAAAGTAAAGATAAAAGAAGGTAAAATAAAAATAAAACAGTTAAAAAAAATAAAAAATAGAAAAGTTTATATTTTTTTAAAAGTTTAATTTGTATATACTGATAATGTAAAATAGTTTTATATTATTAGCTAATAGGAATACAAAAAATTGTTATATTATTATGGACAATTACATGAATTTAAATTTAAAAAATACAATATAACACATTATTGTACTCCTATTGGATGACACTATAAAATTGTTTTATACTCTTAGTGCATATAAATTAATCTCTTTTCTTTATATATTTAGATGAAGAGAAAATGAGAAAAAATAAAATAAGAATTATATAAAAATATAAGAAAAATAAATTAAAATTATATAAAATAATATATATGTCCTCGTTGTAATAAAGTAAATTGCTATTTTTTTATCTGATTTCTTAACACTTTCATAAATAATTTTATAATAAATATTAATTCAAATTTTAATTTATTAACATATTAATAAAAATATATGTGATATTTATATGTTATTTTCATATATGAAAACTACTAGTATTTTAATCTTATATATATATATATATATATATATATATATATATATATATATATTCACTAAACTGTCTCACTTTTTTATAATATAACTGTCTTATATATTTTTGGATTTAATTTTTATATACTATTATATATTATCACATCAATAAAATTATTTAACTTAATCACCTTCTATCTTAAAAATCTTATAAATAAAAGCATATAATTAGATAATAATATAAAATTTTTTTATACTGCCAATATATTAAAATTAATCTCTATATTTTTTCTTCTTCATTTCTTCCAAGTCCCACATTACCTGCCGGGTAACCCCAAATCTCCTCATTCCTTTAGCATGCATGGTGTAATTGGTGCATTTGGATGCACTTCTCTAGAGCACAGAAATTTTTTGAAAGAAAAAATATTTTTAGTGCTGTCTGTTTATGTTTTTTTCAAAAAATAGAAGTAGAAAATAATTAATATTTCTACTTTTTTAAAAATCGGATAGAGAGTTATTTCTCTAAAAAATAGAAATAGTATAAGAGAGAAAATAATTTTGAATTTCGAATCTATTATTTTTTATACTATTTTATCATTTTATCTTTAACTTTTTCTTAAAAATACCACTCCTATTAATTAAATTACAATTTTATACTAAAAAAATATTTTTATATTTATCATATTCAAATGATTTAATAATTTTTTATTCTAATAAAAATTATTTTTATAATTACATCTTAATATAAAATAATTTTCTACTTCTATTTTTACTTCTGCTTTTGACTCTGTTTTTGAAAAAACACTTCTTCCAAAATCTTAACCAAACAGATTCATTGTCAAAGAAATATTCTTTTATGCTCTCTTTCACTCTGCTCATTAAAAAAATAATTATAAAAATGTAAATAAAATAGAAATTAAAAATGATAATAAAAAATTACAGACTTTTTATAATTATTGAAAATATTAATAAAAATAAAAGACAATTTTATGGCTTTTTATTATATAATTTAATGTAAAAATATTGATATAAATATTTATTAGGAACGTAGATATTTTCATATAAAAAATTTTAATAAATAATTATAAAAGTGTAAATAAATAAACAATAAAAATAAAAATAAAAGAACTTTTGAATGAAATGAAAAATATAAGTTTCAGTGAAAAAACCATCTGCGTTTTAACAAATAATTGAAAAACGTAATTTTTATTTCATTTATGTTTTAAATATTTACATTTTCAAATTAATAACTAAAAAACATAATACCGAGTTCTAAAAGATATTTACGTTTAGTAAAAACAAAAAATTGTGTTTTTTAACTTATATAATTTTTATTTCTAGTGAAATTTCTGTTATAATTTTTAACCTATATATAATCAAATTCTCTTTCTTAATTAATTATTAAATGTAATGTTTCTCTTTCTTCATTAAAACTACAATCCACTAATCTCTTTCATAATGTATTTTCATTATTAATTTGGATTGTATTGTGTTGGTAGTGTTGTAATGAATTAGGGATGTTATGTATCTTTTCATTAAAATTTAAGAGTATTTTTTATATATTTTTCTCTTTTTTAGATTCTTTTGCATTTTTTTGCATAAACCTACAAATATTTGCGAGAATTCATTTTTGTAGCAAATCAGAAATGGAGACCTGCAACATGAATGGAGGCAAAGACAAGGGTAAATTTTCCAACAAAAATGGGGGAACAAAGGCATGTCCTCATTCCTATAGATACTGCATTTCATCTCTACTTTTCCCCCTCATTTCCTTGATCATGATTCTAATTTATATTACTAAATAGATTTTGTACAAGAATTTTGAATCATTGAATCAAAACTGCTGCCCAAACAAAATTTCCAGATGAATTCCTAGTCCTAAGAATATAGGGCAAGGCCCTAAGAATTGCTCCCCATATAGAGAATTAAAGACAACATGTGCTCACCTGTGAATGGTCATATAGAAACCGGACAAAATGAGAGCTAGGGAGATGTCCATGAGCTTGCAGAAGAAATGCGCATAAGACATGAAATGTGATTGAGAAACGAACATTCATAGAACCAGAGAAAGAAATATTGTTTGAAATTGGTTTGATATATTTTACAACCTCCGAAAATTTAAAAAGAACATGCTTTCTCTAAGTATGTTACAGCGACAAATAATAAGTTTCAAAAGAATTAAAATTTATTCTTACTTTGCTACCGAGATTATTTTTCATTGTTTGCTAGGTATTGCTATTTGCTAGGTATTTCTATACGAGAAACCACACTAGTTTTCGTTGTTTGGTTGGAAGTCACCTACGATTGGGTTTATTTAGCTACAATTGATTAGTTATGTAAAGATCATCAATAGCATCAGACTTGTAAAATTTCCAGAGCAGCAGAATGTGGAAGATGCGGCACTTATTATTAACCATATATGTCTATTGCATTTTGACCACCAAATAGGACTCATCGATTGACAAACTTCATTTTTTGCTAAGTAATGATTCTAATCCTATTTCTATCAAGATTTTCCTTATGATACTTGCATGTAATTTTGAGACGTGAAGCATGATGCAACTAGCTATACATGACTTATGGTGTGGATTATGTAAAATGTTTCTTAGCTATATTTTATGTAAAAGAACTCATGGTACTTGTATTATACTAACTCTTGGTAATCTTCTAGCAGTGTGAAATTTAGTCTTGTGTGCTGTTTGATAAATGTTAGGCAATAAATAGTTTAATTAAACTACAAAGTGCATAAATTGGATAGTCTATGTTCTAAATAACATAACTTAAGTTGTAGGAGCCCATTTGCATTGATTCTAATGCATTTGAAAGCTAGACTACGTGTCTTGTTGTGGAAAAATTTTCATGAATTTTCGTAGCCTTAGTTCTTCTCCAATTTCTGTTTTAGTTTAGAAAATATATGAAAAACACTTTGTTGTTATAAACTGATAAACCTGAAAAATTATTGCATAACTCTTCCTATAGGAGGTTTAAATTCATGGAACCTATGGCAAATGAAAACTAACACACAAGGATTGTAGCAATATAATTTTAGAACTTCAGAATTTTTACATTCTTAATGTGCTTCAAGGAGAAATGTGAAGTCAAATCAATAATTGCTAGATACATGAGGCTTGCTCTAGAAATTAATTATAGGGGCTTAATTGAGGGATAAATGACCACATTAGCCTCTGAAATTTTAAAATCAAGTAGTCTTTTTCTTTTTAGTATATTAGTGACAATGAGACATCATGTATATTACCCAAGCCCCTCACTACTAGATCACTTCCAGCGACTTGAAAAAAATTATGAATCAAATAGTCTAATACTTGAGGAGTAATTAGCGTGTAAAATTTTGTGAATTTTGAAAGTTCTTAACTATATTAAATTAAGTGAGGATGAAACACACGAATTGTGCAACATTTGTTTACTAGTTGAAAAAGTTGTCAAAAGAAAATGGCGGCAATAATAACATAAAGCCTAATAAGCATGGCATTTCTAAAAGAGAGCAAAAGAAAGCAAATTTTTACTTATTATAGCTAGATTAATTTGTAATTCAAAAAGAGATGGAGACTTTGGGTGAGTTTGTTTGTGATTATTTGAACAAAAATCACTTTTTTTTTACTAAAAAAATTATTTTTTGTATATTTAAATAATTTTTTTAAAACTAATCATAATCTCAAAAAAATATGTTCTTAATTTTTTTAAGAAGCTAAAAAGAACAGCTTGTAACAAAAATTAATTTTTAGCATTTTCTCTCTCTCTCTCTCTCTCTCACACACACACACACACACATATATATATATATATATATATATATATAAAATAAATTTTTTAAAAAATTGAACCAAAGGCACCCTTTCTTTATCAATGACAAATAATTAATTCGCTAGGTTTAATATGTCATCTTCTTGATCATGAAATATTTGGTCTGGTGTTTAATGACATTCAAAATAATGTTATGGGCTCAATTGTAGTCAGTCGATTTTAGTTACGATAATAATAATAAGAGTTTAATTGGGATTTTTTATACTATCATCTAATCAAAATCTTCTATTTATATAACCATTTAAGTAATGGGTGATTATATCAAAAATTTTTGCTGATGTGGTAATATATAATTGGATGTCTGTGTAAAAATTTTTTATACTGACAATGTATTCAAATTAAATCCTAATAATAATAATAATAATAATTTTAAAGATGGTTTGAGGAAAATGATTTTTCATTTCAAATAATAATTAATATAGATAAAATAATTTATAAAATTATTTGAAAACCTTTTTATTTTAATTACAACTAAAACTGAAATGTATAAAGTATTCATATTTCAAAATAGAGTTGGTATAGATTAAATAATTAAAAATGAAATATAAATTTCAATTTAAAAAAAAAACTTATTAATATTTAAAACACTGGTGCCGCTATATGGCAAGAACATTTCATGCACGAAAATGACGAAAACCGTTTTTGTGCAGTACAAGGAGCGATGACCGTGCAGGAGGAGAAAGAGTAAAAATAATGACCAATAGTAGAGCGATAAATCATTTCGCATTTGGTTCGTACCATACAATTTCTTAACTTTGAGCATTTCTCTTAAAACACATAGTCTAGCTGGCATTTTTTTGATAGCAAACAGATATTATAAATTGAATTAATTAATTTGAGGTTCTTAATTAAGATCCTTAAATCATTTTATATTTAAAGTTGTTATCCTTTCACAATATTTTTCTCACAAAAAGATGTCAAATAGGATTCAATTTGTTTTTCAGTGATTTTTCTGGTTGTCTTTTGTTTTGAGCCCTAAGCCTCTTTTACCAGATTATTTTTTTAAATGATATAGCATATGGATCTGCTCTTAAATAAGTGAGTAATTTTTACAACTTTATTACATTCAACAGTCATTTTTACATTATGTCAAAAACTTTAAGGCTCTTTATTTTTACTTGGTTTAAATTATTAATATCCGAAAATCTCCTAAATTTTAGCTAATTTAGCTTAAATTAGATTAATCCACTATAAAGCAAAATTCTTTCGACAATAGTTATTTTTCGTCCATAAGATTTAAATTTAAAATCTTACTTAAAGAAAAAAGTATTGAATTATTTAAACCACACAAATATTAATTTTAGAGTTGTTTATTTATTTTTTCAGAGTCACATTATTTATTATTATTTAAAATAGCTTATAAGAGGAAAGTAACGACCAATATAAAGAAATAAAAGATTAAAAAGAAAAAAATATTCAAATTGGTTCTTTAAAATATATATAAGATATTAAATTAAATTAATTTTTCAAAAATTCCTTACATTGATTTGATTATTTATAGTACAATATAATTACTGATTTAAGAATTATTCGTACACAATTAAATTAATGTCCGTTTTAAGTATTAAAATTTTCTTCGATATCTAAAATTTAAAAAAAAAAAAAACTGATTTGAGTGTTTATTAAAAAGATTTATGTTCAATAGAAAAACTAAATCTTTGATAAATTATTGTTCATCTCTCATTATAAACAACAGGTTACGCTACTAACGTCTCTGTCACTCTCTCACTGCATTCCTGCGATTCAAGAACAGCTGAATACTGAATACAACAGAAGCACTATACACATTTTTTTCTGGAGAGAGAGAGAGAGAGAGAGAGAGAGAGAGAGAGAGAGAGAGAGAGAGATTTGGAGCTATTTGTTCAGTGAGCGAGAAAAGTGGTGAAGGGCATTCTGAAGAATAGAGTCTAATCTCTTTGTAGATCGTCAAAACTAAAAGCAACAAAACCTGAATTGAATCAATTTCTAACGTCATTTTGAACGATGACGAGTGCAAAGAGACCAAGCACAAACTATGATTCCTTGGAAGGTTTTAATGGTTCGGATTCTTCTGATGATCTTCATCGTCCAAACAACTCTTTGGAATGTTCTGTTCCTCCACAAAAGAGAAGCAAGATTGACGACAGCAACGTTTCACACCGCGGATCGCATGAAACGGTGATTATATTATTTGCTTTCTCTTTTCTATTGCAACGTTCCTTTCCATGAACTCCGAATTTGATTTGTTTGGTTCCTTCTTCTCCCCATGAATGAAAACATTATTTAATTGAAACAAAAGTACTGAGGTTGTGTGATAATGTTGCATTAAATGCCAATTTTATGATTCTTGATGAGAGTGTAATACTAGCCAATGGGTTCCCTTACTTGGTGGAGCATGATTTGAATTCGTTTGTTTCATTGCTTGATGGGTTGGAAAGTATGTTCTCTATTTCTCTCTCAACCTAAATTTTTATAAATTCAAAAAAAAACTATAATATTATATCTGAGAAATCTGTAAAATATTTATAAACCAAAAAAAAAAAAGAAAGTTGTGTTCCAGAGTATTCCAAGTTTAACACTTAGTTATTGTATTAAAGTTATAGTAAAATTAAAAAGCAAACATGCACCACAAATATGAAGTGTTAGATTGTGTATTTGTTTGGATATTATTATTTTGATAAAAAAATATTTTTTAATATTTTTTTATATATTTAAGTAAAATTTTTTAGTAAAATTAGAATTAAAAAAAAGTATAAATTTTTTTAATAAAAAATTACAATTTTCATATTTTAAAAAATGATTTTTTTATAATATAAAAAAATATTTAAAAATAAAAGAAGATTTTTTGATACGAGCCTGTGTCTAGCATAAGGCACTTCGCCAGGTAACTAAAACGTTTAGGCGGTGTTTGTGGTGTTCCTTTAGTTCTCTCTCTCTCTCTCTCTCTCTCTATATATATATATATATATACCAAATGGCCAAGATAAAAACGAAATTCAAGCACCCCACAATCTGAATGGTTGTGATTATGCTAATAAACTGCAAAAATTAATCCAAAGGTTGATAATAGAGGAAAAGAAGAAAAAGAATCAAGAAGCATTGCCGATCAAAACTTATAGCAGAAATTGTGACAATGGCGGCTTGTCAATAACGGTGGCTGGAATGGAGGCTGGACAACGATTAGGGAGTGGGGACAACGATCACGGCTACATTTATTTGGAGGTTTCCTTCAAGAGCTGTAGCCGTGTGATGTGTGTGGAGTTCGGAGAATCAGAGATGGTGGAGTTTTGGAGGGGGAACGGAAAGAGTCTCACAGATTTTTATGATATATCAAAAATAAAAGAATGTTATACTCTAACCTTTAGATTATAAAATGTGGAGTTCACTGTCAAGTAAGGTGCCATAGCTTTTGGCTATCATTTATTTTATTTTGAGTAATAGGTTTTACTGTTTAAAAAATATTTGGCTCAAATGTACCCAAAAAAAATAAATAAATTGGCTCAAGAAACAAAAATTAATTTGTTTGATAGTGGATGCCTTTGATAGGTGGCCTGGAATAGCATAGTGCTACTGTCTAGTTTCAAAGATTAAAAAAAAAAAATCAGTTAAAACCCTTAAAACAAGGTGAAATTAAAAGATTGATGCAAATAAGATATTTCAACACATTAAATTAAAATATACTTTTGCTTATTATCATTTTAGAACCATGTTTGTGGGAATATTTTGATAAAAAATAAAAATAATCAACTAATGAGGCAAACTATATGTTAGTTTTATTAAAATAAAATTATATATTAGATTAAATTATATTTTTTCTTATGATCATTATTAATTAATAATGAGGTATTATCACTTTTAATATTCTAAATTAAACTTTAAAAGTTAGTTTAATTTTATTATATAACTTAATTAGTACATAATATCTTTCTGAAAATAAAATAAGACATGAACATACGGAAAATAAGGAACTGATCATTCCATGGGAGCTTTATTACATGATCGGGTTCGCGTAGGTATGTGAATCCATGGTCATCTTCATTATGAGCACTACAATTACCATACATTAGAAGGAAACCCATGATGGCTCATAGCATTATAGCAATATCCTCAAATAGTAAGCAATATTCAGGTTTAAAAGTTCTTATTCTTTGTGGTCCCGACGTTCTGTCGTATAGTTAGAAGGTATACGTCCTGGTAAAAGGGGAATTATTTCGATATAGAAATTAGACACCAGAATAGATATTTATATAATAAATATAAGAGATTAATTTTAATATATTATAAATATAAAAGAATTTTATATTATTATTTAATTATATATTTTTATTTGTAAGATATTTAAAATAATAAATAATTAATTTAAATAATTTTATTAATATAATAATATATAATTAAATATTTATGTAATATTTTACATCAATATTACATAAAAGTTATAAGGAAGAAACTTCTCCCCAATAATGATTGTGGAAGTTTTTGAAGGAAGTTTCTCTGTTGAAGTGTGAGCCGGTTGGGTGTCTTATATCTATGATTAGCATTTTTCAATGTCAAGTGAAGGCAGCAGAAGGTGTGAGTCACCTTCTCTCCACGTACCCTCCTTTCCGAAGCACCTTAGTGAACAAGTAGTGTAAATAGTGTTCCCTGTTCACTCTCACTCTCACTCTATTTCACGAACCCATTATATATATATACACCCGTTAACCCACTCAGTACTCACTCTACTCTCCTGGCTCTGCGTTTGTGTTCTTAAACGTAAAGTTTGCATCTTTTTCAATTCCACTGCCAACCCTTTTCCTCATTTTATCTCTGTGAGCTCCATTTCTCTTCTGGGTTTCTGTCCTTTTTTTTTTTTTCCTTTTATATCTTGCATGACCAAAAGAAAAAATCATTTTGGATTCATTTGCTTTGATGTTTTTGTTTTTTTTTTTTTTTTGGAAATTTGTTTTTGTATCTAGATAGAAACCATGGAAGCAGTGACAATGGAGATTGATGGTGGTAGCCAGCTTCAGGCTTCCCCTGATCCTGTTCAATTTGCTAGAAGGTGAGTGTGTTTTTTTTTTTTTTTTTACGTTCAGAAATTGACCCTTCTAGTGTTTAAGTGTTTGCATTGTTGTGGAGTGTTTCCGTTGTTGGCTATAGCATCATGTTTCTGATCGTTGGTGTTGGGTTGTTCTTTTCTTTATTTATTTATTTTGGTCTTCAGCTATCAGCTTGAAGCGTTGGAGAAAGCTATTCATGAGAACACCATAGTGTTCTTGGAGACTGGTTCAGGCAAGACTCTCATTGCAATCATGCTGCTTCGCAGCTATGCTTATCTGCTGCGTAAGCCTTCTCCATACATTGCAGTGTTCTTGGTTCCGCAAGTTGTGTTGGTGACTCAAGTATGCTATTTTCCCTCTTATGCCTTTGGAAATTTGAGATACATTATTTTATTGCATTGTGCTGATAGTGGCGCTGAGTAGTGGAGCCAGTGTTTTCACCCTGCTTTTCTTGTGCGTCTTTCTCTCCTTCTTGTTGTTCACTTGTGAAATTTTAGCAAGCTGAAGCTGTGAAAATGCACACCGATTTAAAGGTGGGAACGTATTGGGGAGAGATGGGAATTGACTTCTGGGATGCTGCTACGTGGAAACAAGAAACAGACAAATACGAGGCGAGGATTTTTGTGTTTCTATTAGAACTAAAAGATGCCATTGTTAAATATATAAATCTGGTTACTGTTTATGCCATATGTGACATTCCTCATTCCTTTTGTCTCCCCAGTTTGGTGTCTTTTGTTTTTACTTTTTTTTCTAAAAACTTAAAATGTTTGTGCTGTGTTTAATCCCTTTCGGCATCCCCTCACCCCCTTCCAAAAGAAAAAGAAATAGAACATTATCTTGGTTGTTTTTGTTGACGTGCTGTGTTACACAAGCATATAAATAGAATTGGTTAAGTAGAAAATAAGTGAGACAAAAATGAAAAGAAAACTCAGTAAAATGTTGAAATGGTATTTTCCTCGTTATATGCAGCATTTGCACTGGGTTAACTCCTAGTTCTACTTTCTAGATGGTTTCTAGCTTAAGTCTTTATGTTCAAATAAAATGGAAAAGAATACAACTGCTTTCTTTATTCTAGTATTCGGTTGACCTTAATGTGGCATGCATTATCTGTCATTTTTAGCATGATGCTTCTGAACTTTGTCTCTGTATGTTGCATAGATAACGGCTAGTTGCTGATAATAATGGTTTTTAATGTGTAGGTGCTTGTCATGACTCCCGCAATATTGCTTAATAGCATGAGGCATAGCTTTCTCAAACTGAACATGATTAAAGTTTTAATAATGGACGAATGCCATCATGCTAGGGGCAGACACCCTTACGCATGCATAATGACTGTAAGTGTTATATGATGATAATATTAGTATGTGATCTTGTTCAGTAGCATCATGGTCTTTTTAATTTTCATTTCGTAAAAATTGCAATTGTTTTTGTTTGAGAACAATTTACAATTGTGTATTGTGAGTTGCTAGGTCCTTCTTGTGCATCATCTGTACCATGGTGTCATAATTTATGCTGTGCAAGTAGGCATTACTTGTGTAAGATTTGATTGCATGCAGGAGTTTTATCATGACCAATTAAAGCGTGGTATCTCTGAACTCCCTCGAATTTTCGGGATGACTGCATCTCCAATTAAGTCGAAAGGTATGCAATCCTAGGTTATTTGTCTCTTTGAATTGCTATTTTTTCCCCTAACCTATTTAGTACTGTTAGTTATTCTATGATGTTGAATTTCCTTTTTATGCTCTTTTGTTTTTTGATCCAGTTGGAAATTCTAAACACTCCCTGTCCAAAAATATTCGCAAACTAATGAATCTAATGCATTCAAAGGTTGATTTCAATTTTCTCCCTGTTTCTTTATAGTTTTTCTTGCTTTCTTCTTTCTATGCATGTTATTGTGTTCTGTGGCAATATGTTATCCCCTTATCTTGTTGGTATAGTATAATTGTATAAACATTGGTGAATTAAAGTGTACAGAAACTATTCCTAGGGCCGACATTGTTAATGTTAACATGCCTAGAGGTAACAGAACTTATACCTATGCTAGAAAGTTGATACTTGAAATTTGGCTAGAGTAATTCATTCCTATGTGACTAATACTCTTGTTTTGAAGTGCAATTTTAGTATTACCATTTGGTCTTGTTATGCACTATTTGTTTGACATAAATTTTTGAAATGAAGGTATATACATGTGTAAGTGAAGGTGTCATCGCAGCATACATACCAATCTCAACCCCAAAGTTCAAGTTTTACAGGGAAAATGGAATTCCATTTGCGTTATTTAAAGAAGTAGCAGTTAAACTCAAGATGTTAAAACAACAGGTGTGTACATTTAAGGAGATCAATTTTCAATTATGCTTTGAAATGATTAGGAAAAAATAAAAAAAGAATTCCCCACATTTTAAAAGTGGAAATATGACTAGGCCTCTAAGTCATTTGTTTTACCAAGTGACATGTTCTGGTTAAATCAATGCTTGATCGGAGATTGTCAATGCTGTTAGTCAGAATCATTTTCTTTTCTATTTTGTGCTATTTACAAGTTCATTTTTTGATCAGATGTGAGTTGATTATTTCTTGAGGTTATTGACTTTGTATATTTTGCTCCTCAGCATGAACTCTCCATTGAAAGTTCAGATTTGACTACATCAGTTGCCGAGTCTGCACGGAAAAGAATAACAAAGATTTTTTGTGCTTTAATGTTTTGCTTGGATGCACTTGGTGTTTGGGTGGCTTTGAAGGTTCTTACTTGCTCTTCGCCTCTGTGACTTTATAGTTTTGTTGACTGTTCATGGTTGCATAATTGAATCAATTGTTTTGTTTATGTGACAGGGTGCAGAGTTCTTATCTTGCAATGAAAGTGAGTCATTTTCATCGGGTAACTCTGGGGATACAATTGTTAAAAATTTTAGTTTAGCTACTGTGCAGACACTTTCAACTTACTTACCATCTGGTACTTACTCTAAAACCATTGAGAGAATTGATGAAATTTTAAATATGAAAATTTGCTTGCATTCTTTATTGTAATTAATTTTTTTTAAAAAATATTTCAGGTCCTCATTGGTCTGTTGGTGATAACACTGAATCTGATGTAGATAGGGGGCTGTTAAACTCCAAAGTTTGCTGTCTTATTGACACTTTGCTTGAGTACAGGTTATCATTGTCAATAAATTTATCATTGTCAATAAATTTCTTTCAAAATATGTCAATTGTATCTTCGAAATCATGTATGTGCATTATTATCATGGATAGGTATGGCCACTAGGATTTACATTTGAGTTTTAGACAGTTGAAAGTTGTTATTAGATGTGTGAATCTGAATACGTTTATGGTTGGCATTTTCCTCACCTCTGATTGATTTATTCACAAAGTTCTTGCATTCTGACACAGTTTGTGAAACTCCAACTGTTTTATCTATTTTATACTCACTAAACAAAACTTCTTTTAATCCATTAATCAATAAGTTGTTTACAATTTGATCATATGCAGTGAGTAGTGATATGTTTACCTACTGTTTCTCCAATTACAGGGGTTTGACTGACATAAGATGTATAGTTTTTGTGGAAAGGGTCATTACAGCAGTTGTCCTCAAGGATCTACTGAATGCCTTGCTTCCAAAATACAATAGCTGGAAAACTAGATACATTGCGGGGAACCATTTTGGATTGCAAAATCAAACAAGGAAAAGGCAAAATGAGATTGTGAAAGAATTTCGTGCGGGATTGGTATGTTGCTTAGATCATCCACTGTATTGTTAGTACAGTTTTTGATTAAGGAATATTTTAATATGCAGGTCAATATCATTGTTGCAACATCGATTCTTGAAGAGGGTTTAGATGTTCAAAGTTGCAATTTAGTCATTAGATTTGATCCATGTCCCACAGTGTGCAGTTTCATACAGTCTAGAGGCCGTGCCAGAATGCAAAATTCTGATTATGTACTAATGGTTCAGAGGTAATTTGTTTTATGTTATTCTCCTTGGTATTAATATTACTCTATCATTAAGACAAGTTCTAATTAACATGTTGCATAGAGACATCATAAAATTTATGCATTTTATTGTTGAAGTAAAATTTCCCTCAAACAACTTCCTGATTTTGTTCTGAAATTTCAGTGGGGATTCGGTTACACATTCTCGACTAGAGAAATACCTTGCTAGTGGGGATATTATGAGGAAGGAGTCCTTGCGTCATTCTTCCCTTCCATGTGATCCGTTTGAAAGTGATCAATATAATGATGAAGCTTATCGTGTTGAAAGCACTGGAGCCATTGTTAATCTTAGTTCTAGCATTGGTTTGGTATACTTTTTTTGCTCTCGACTCCCTGCAGACGGGTTAGTTAGTTCATTGCTGCCTTAATTACATCTTAATTTCCTTCCTTCATTTTTATGAACCTAAGATATGCTGTCTTGAAGCATTCTGCATCAATCTGGTTCCTTTTTTATTTTTTATTTTTCATTTAATCTTGTTATCAATTATATCGCATTTAATGCTCAGGTACTTCAAACCAACTCCAAGGTGGGTAAAAGAAACTGGAACATTGCATCTTCCAAAGAGCTGTCCTCTACAGACTATTTGTGTAGAAGGTGACAAAAAAGTCCTAAAGAATCTTGCTTGCCTGGAAGCATGCAAGCAACTTCATAAGATTGGATCTTTGACAGATAATCTTGTCCCTGATATTGTTGTTGAAGAAGCAGAGGTGGAGGAATTTGGTAACTTCATGCTCTCTATTTGTTTCTCCTATTACTCCCTTTCATTCTAAATATTATTACTTGAAAATAAAATTCAGTTTATCCGTATAATCTCTGATTGACTTTAACATCAATCTAATTCTTACAGGAAATGAACCTTACAATGAGGAGCAACCAAGTTATATACCATCTGAATTGGTGAATTGCTTCTCTAATTCTGGGGACACAATCTATCATTGCTATCTAATGGAGTTAAAACAAAATTTTAGCAATGATATATCTGACATTGTACTTGCAATGAGAGTTGAGCTTGATCCAGAAATTGGAGGCATGCAATTTGAAATGTGTTTCGACAAAGGTAGCTTGTCAGTGAAGTTGAGATCCTTAGGAACCATTAATCTTTCCCCAAATCTGGTATGCTGTGTAGTACTCCTTTAATAGTATCTAACATATTAGCAGGTGTTAGGAAAAGTCAATGTAATTATTATTTGTTTGTATTTATTTTCCAGGTTCTCTTGTGTAAAAGATTCCAGGTCACTATCCTTAGACTTCTATTAGATCGTAGTACGGATAAGTTGGCAACTGTTTTAGACAAACTCTGTTTGGAAGATGATCTTGAGATTGATTATCTTCTGCTTCCAACTCTTGCTAATAAGCAAATACCTACTATTGATTGGATATCTATTTATTCTGTAACTCCATCTAAAATCACTTGTCCAAATCATACTCCCAATATATGGACAAAAAATGGTCTATTTTGCACTTGTAAATTAAAAAACTCTTTGGTTTGTACTCCCCATATTGGTCAAATTTATATCACCACTGGTATAACAGAATTGGATGGAAACTCAAGTTTGAACATGAGGGATGGTGAAGTTACTACATATAAGAAGTACTTCGAATGGAAGTAAGTAATCATTTGTTGTTGATGTTTATTCTCAGGTCAATTTATCCACTTGGGTGTGTTGTTCTTATACAATCTTTTTCGAAATTGCAGCCATGGTATTCAGTTGCAGTTTGAAAGTCAGCAGCTACTTAAAGCAAGGCACATTTTTCAAGTTAAAAATTATTATCATGGACGTAGACAAGAGAAGGATCGAGGTTTAACCTTGATTTTTCTATTTTGTTTCTTATGTTGCTTGATCTTTCCTTTGTGAGATCTTACCAGTTATATGAGATATTGTTCTTTTGTCAAATCTAATGGTTTTGAAGTTGATATTGGTGGACTTCTAGGTGATTGATCATTATGCATGAATCTTAAAATTAGTGTTGGGTTATATAAAATTTAATATAAATTGGAATTGTCCGAATATTCTCCAGCCATTGCAAGCCCTTAGATTATAATTGAAAGGAATCAGGTTTGTTAGCTTTCTTATTTCTTTTTTATTTTTTTGGGGATTGGAAATGTTAAAATGGCTAATGCTTTCCTTGTGTGGGGCACAGAACTTTGGTTTTCTTAGTTGTTACTTCTGTATTGGCTTGTTGCCAATTGCTGATGTTATAATCTCATTATGAATAGGATTTATATTAGCAGTGACTGCTACTATCAACTAGAACTTAGTTAGCAGTGTCATAATGCCCAAGTTTATTCATTTTCAATTTATAGAGGTATATTATGTATCAAAAAAGTTGCAACTATATTAGTGCTATCTGTCTCCAAGCACTACCATTATGTGACCCAATCTGAATAACTTTATGTTTTTCATTTTCAGAAGCAAGCAAGAGCTACGTTGAATTGCCTCCAGAATTGTGCTATATAGTCATGTCCCCGATATCAATTAGTACCATTCATTCCTTCTCATTTATTCCATCGATCATGCATCGAATTGAGTCATTGCTTGTAGCTTCCAACTTAAAAAAGATGCATTTGGATCATTGCATGCAAAATGAGATTCAAATAGTCAAGGTAGGTTACAACTGCAGTCTTGTAAAATTGCTCATTATTATATTCTAGATTTTTTTTTTTTCCCCATAATAGATGATTTCATATCAATATGTTTATTTTCCTCAACCTCCAAAAAGATGTAAAAAAAAAAAAAAAATTATGCTTCTCATGTAGTTTATAAATAGATTTAATTTTGATGTTTACTCTAAATGTTTTTGACACAGTCATTTAATCATGTTTTGGTGGTATCTGAATAAGCGGATTATTATTTTCTTTTTTTTTTAGTTTCTTCTTGAAACATTTTAAAGATAATTGTACTAATGGTATCTGCATTTTGCATTGTAGGTCTTGGAAGCAATTACTACAAGAAGATGCAAAGAGAGCTTCCACTATGAATCTCTAGAGACTCTTGGAGATTCTTTTTTAAAATATGCTGCCAGTCAACAGCTTTTTACAACTTATCAACATCAGCATGAAGGTCTCCTTAGTTTGAAGAGGGAAAAGATCATTTCTAATGCTGCCCTCTGTAAGTTTGGGTGCAGTTGTAGAATTCCGGTATTTTCTCTCTCTTTTTTTATTATTGCTATATCTTTTTATGCTCTGCATCTGTTTTGATGCTGTCTTTCAGCACTTTTCATATTTATGCTACAAATTTCATTGGATGTTTTATCTGTATTTTGGTTTAGAATTACTTTTTATTTGCATTTATGGCTTATTTCTCAATTCTCAATCTGTAGCTTCTATTTTTCCCCCCTCAATAGTGCTATGCACAAAAATTATAATTTACGATATAGTGACAAAAAATTATGATTGGTTCAATTTTTTCTAATTAATTGATGATTTTTTTTGAACTTGTATGCAAGAATTCTAATTTTAAATCAATTGACTGATTGCAACTGTTGTTACAAGCTTTACAATATTTACCATGAGTAATCTGTTCTCTAAATTTAATGCTTATGCCATGTGTATTGGATTGTATTGTTTAGCCACTGTTTAGTCCATTCTCAACTGAATTGCCAAGGCTTTATAATTCTGCATTATTATGTTGAAACTGAACTTGATCTCCATTTTACATTTTTTATCGAACTGCTATTCTTTTGAGTTGCAGGGCTTCGTACGAGATGAGCCTTTTGATCCTAAAACTTGGGCTGTTCCCGGTGATAAATCTGGAAGCTTAAAGATAAAAGGCTTGGATTCCAATAAGGGGACAAATATTTTTGTTAGTGGAAAAAGAAAATTAAAACGGAAGATTATTGCTGATGTTGTTGAGGCACTAATTGGTGCCTACCTTAGCACTGGTGGTGAAAAAGCTGCACTTTGGTTTATGGATTGGGTTGGAATCAAAGTGAATTTTAACACTATACCCTACGAGAGGCAATTTAGTGTTCATCCGGAGAAGCTGGTAAATGTCAGCTTTCTACAATCACTATTGAATTACTCATTCCATGACAAGTCTCTTCTAGTGGAAGCCTTGACCCATGGTTCTTACATGCTGCCTGAGATTCCTAGATGTTATCAGGTACTTACTGTTGTTATTATTCATCAGTGGAAAACAGACATTAGCATGCATATATCTATGTAAAGGTAGAAATTATAGTGAGTCCATATGGACTGGCTTATCTTTTTCCATGCCTTAATGGAGCTCATAAGATAGTAATTGTACACATTCTTCTGCATGATCAGTTGGGTTTTCTGCATATTCTTGTTACTTGTGTTTCTCTTTTTTCACAATTTGTGAATGATATACTCCTGCAGCGACTCGAATTTCTTGGAGACTCAGCTTTGGATTATCTCATTACTGTGCATTTGTACAATAAATATCCCAGCTTGTCTCCCGGGCAGTTAACTGACATGCGGGCGGCTTCTGTGAATAATGATTTTTATGCATGGTCTGCCATTAAGGCTGGTTTGCACAAACATGTACTCCATGCTTCACAGGAACTACATAAGCATGTTGTTGTCACACTTCATGCTCTTGAAAAGTTGTCTCCAGAATCGCCTATTGGATGGGAGTCAGAGACATCATTTCCCAAGGTTAGCTGTTATTTAATCATTTGGTTGTTGTCATAGTTTTGTTTTGAGATAACATCAATCTATATTACTGTCATGGCTTCTATTTTGTGACTGTGATGATCAACTGTAATGTGTATAATGTTACAAGACAACTGAGATTGTTCCTGCTGTTGACAGGTTCTTGGAGACATCATAGAGTCTTTGGCTGGAGCGATTCTTGTTGATTCAGGATACAATAAGGAAACTGTGTGGCAAAGCATAAGGCCTCTTTTGGAGCCCCTTGTCACCCCTGAGACATTGAAGCTACATCCCACCAGAGAGTTGACTGAGCTATGCCAAAAAGAAAATTACACCATAAAAAAGACATGGTCCCGCAAGGATGGTGTAACTTGTTTTAGAATGGAGGTAGAGGCTAATGGTGTCATTCACCATTATGAATACAATGGTTCTGCTGATAAGAGAACTGCCAAGAAGATAGTGTGCAAAGAAATTTTGAAGTTATTGTTACAGAAAACACAGCTCAAGTGATGTACATGCATTCTTTATTGTTGTAACATTTTTTTGGGAATTGTAATATAGGCCTTAAGGGCATGAAAATATCATTATGTTAGTGTGCAGCTATTGGGAACTATTTTAATTCTTAGGTAAAGAACATGTTAGTCTGCATAGAAATTTTTCAGTCCTTACTGAAAACACAACCCGAGTGATGTACATCCATTCTTTATAGCTGTAACATTTTTTGTGAATTGTAATGTAGGCCTTAAGGGAATGAAAATATCATTATGTTAGTGTGCAGCTATTGGGAACTATTTTAATTCTTGGTTACGGAACATGGGAGTAATAATCCCTATATACCTTGATGCCAGGAAAATAGGGCACCGAGATAAGCCAAGAATGAGCTAAATATACCGCGGTAAATCAGGGTGCCGGAAAGTAATTGCATTCTTTATTTGAAAAAATTATGCCGAAAGGAGTTTCAATTGAAAGTTATTGATGTCTAGTTTTATGTGTAAATAGAGTTCAAGATAAAAGTTAAAAGTTGAAAAAGTTGTGGCAAAAATATTATTTTATCTTGAATTCTTCAAAAATTATGAAACCATTAAAATTGTGAAGTTTAAGAAGAGCAAAAGGCTACGGAAAAAGTGTAAAATAAATTAAATTTTAATTTTGACATATTATTAATACAAAAAGCAATTTATACTGTTATTTAATAATAAATTAGTATATTATTAAAATTCTCAATTTTTATAGTAATTATTTAAAAATTTATATATATATATATATATATATATATATATATATATATATATATATATATATATATATATATATATATATAGGATGAATTAATAGCATAAAAAATTTTATATTAATTATGTATTAAAATTAAATTTAAAAAAATGAACCTGATTTGTACATGAAACTAAGACATTCCTTTACTATTTGATTTTATAAGAATATTGATACTTTAATAAAATATTTCTTAGGATATCTCTTTGGGATATAAACTTAAATCAAGTTTTTTCTTATTGATTTTATTCAATTTTTAAATTAAATACTGATATGTGGCTCTACCAAAAAAATTACTGATATGTGGATATAAAAAACTTGATCTAAGTTTTATTCTATCTCTTCTTATTTAATTGTGAGGTTAAGTGCATCTTTTGAAAAGATAAAAGGGTGCATTTGTTTTAACTTCTTTGATAAAAAAATAATTTTTTAACTTTAAAAAAAATTCACAGAAATTACTCATCTTAATTTTCATTAAAAAGCTAAAATTTTTTTTTTTTTTTTACAAAAAAAGTTGAAATAAATGCACCCAAATTCTTTCTCAAAATAGTCTTTTGTCATAAAAGTTATTTTCAATATAGTTTGATATATTTGACAAATATAGATAAAATTAATTTTAACTTTTAGCTTATTTTTTATACTAAAAGAATGTTTTTTTAAGTAGAAAATAATTATTTTAAAGTTATGATATTTTTACCAAATTAACTAGAGTAGTTTGGCATAAGGGAAAAATTCTTAATCATGAAAGTTTCTCTCCTATTATTACATTATACCAAACTCAACCTAGATATCAAATATTATACAATATGCACAAATTATTTTATACCTTTTTTTTTAATTTATTACATAAAAGCAATTATTTTAGATAATCTAAACAAAATGCATTATCTTAAAATTACTTTTTCATTAATTCATCTAAATATGAAATTGATTTTAGGTTTAAATATATTTTTAATCCATCAAAATATCACAATTTTTTCATTTGGCCTTTCATTTTTAAAAAATATCGATTTAGTTCCTCAAAAATTTTCAATCCTGTTCGGTCTCTCTGTTAACTGGCTATTAGTTTTCTTCGTTAATGTTAAGTGCCAAATTAGTGTCCCTCATGGAGAATGATATAAATTAGTGGATAATGAGAGGGATTGAAAAAATATGATTTTTGGAGACTAAACGAGAAAATTGTATTATTTTACAGGACAAGACAAAAAAATTGTGATATTTTATATGAAGAATATTTATATTTACTTACACAAAATAAAAATTTTAATTAGAATTTTAACAAAATTGTTGGTTCTCGTTGATTTTTTTAAAGATCGATTTACGTAGTGTTCCAAAGGCTCACGGAATCAGATACTTCATGTCAAATGGACTCGATCTCAAGTAAAATAATATGCTGAATAATCAATAATCTATGTCAATAATCAATCTTCTATCTCATTTTTCATGTTCACTTTCATATCCTCCATTTAGCATTTGACACTTATAATAACGAGTATTTTTGAAAACTTGGCTTAGAAAAGAACATGGAAGAAGTGACTTTTATTTGAGTTGTCAAATTTTCATTGACAAACCAGGAAGAGGAACAGAAAATTGGATTCCTTATTTATAACCCTCTTATAATTACAAAATATTTCTAACAAATCAAATATAAAGATAACCATATCAATATTTTATCCCATCCTAAATTCCTAAAATAGATAGATACTATTCCAAAATAGGTAAATCTTTAAAATAAGGAAAGTTATAAAATTCTATCTAAATATAACTAAATTTCATATCGATAATACAATAATCTATAATTCACCATAAATGCAGTTTATTTACAATAATAATAATAATAATTAAAATGTAAATCTTGGATAAATTATTTTTCATCTCTCACCTATATCTATATGAAAGTTGGCCGGTAAGGCCACACGCGTCACCGCCTGAACCCTTCTTTTTTTTTTTTCTATATTAGTAATAATAAAATTTAAAGTTAAAATTTTATGTAAATTATCTAAATTTTTTACCATTAAACTAATTTTAATAACTTGCCGCCCTATGTTTTCTGCTTCCCGCTTCTTTATTTATTTATTATTATTTTCTTTTTTTTTGTGTAAAATTTCATATTTATCCCTTAAAAATAGCCGCACACCGATTTAAGAAATATTAAAAAATTGTGATATGAGGAAACGACAAATGTCTGAAACTGTTTTTTTTTTTTTTTTTTTGAATTTTTTGTCATCTTCTCCTTCTTCCATCGAACACTAATTTACAACTCTTTTTCTTCCATCTCGTTATCCATGGACGACACCCAGCAAGGAACTTTGGGCCTTTTTTTTAAAACCCCTTCTTTTCCATAGTTTATGTCTTCTTTTTCCCTTGCATCTTGCTTCTTGCAAAAATAGATGGGTTATGCTACTCTATCTTTCAATTGTTTCTTACCTATCATCTAAATTGTTGCTAAGTTAAGACCAAAAACAAAAAATATTGTTGCTAAGCTTTTTTTTTTTTTTTTTTTTTTTTTTTTTATGTATAACTTATTTTCTATGTAATTCTTTTTTCTTCAGCATATTGGTTCTCTTCAAGACCCGTACATCAATTATGGATGTGGCTACTCAAAATTTGGTATTTATCGGCAATAGCTTTCCTTCCCTATTGTGTGTTGTCTGCAAATTATGGCTGTTACCATCCAATGGTCTTCCTCCCAGATTTTGTAAGGATGATGATATATTCAATTATATAATTCCATAGGATTGTGATGGGCCTGAACTTTCTGGAATGATCGAGAATAGCAACATGATATCAAATTCTAGTGCTGAGGATGTAAGTTACTTATTTCAATCGAGTTTATTTTATTTGCAAATTTATAATAAGTTCTATAATTCCATTTTTGAATAATATTATGAATGATTAGTAACTTTTGATTTCAGGAATAACAGTATGTGACATGTGAAAATGAAGATGAGATATTAGGTACAACACCAATCAATTACTCCATATAAAAGAAAAAGGTTACTTATGGAAGTAGCACTGAGAGTATTGGACTGTCAGACACAATGAGCCCTCAGTTTTCATGTACCAAACTTCTCAAGCAAGTGAAACAAGAGAAAGAAGAGTAGATTTGCTACTAATAGATATTTCTTTTGCTTTAAAACTTATGCAATGCTAAGACTAGAGATGATTATTAGTTACCCGTGATTAACTTTTGAGGAGGCAGCTTACGTCTCATACTATCTTTCTTTTGTACGAATTGTTATGGTGCTAATCTATGACACTATGTAAACCTTTAGCTTGCTTAATGAAAAATCCAGTATTATATTAGTTCCTAAGAACATTGATGGTATAAATAGAAAATTCATAGTGCGCTTGTTTGTGATTTACTAGGCAATAAATCACTTTTTTTACTAAGAAATATTCATTTTTATTATATATTTGGATAATTTTTTTAAAAATAATTAAAATTTTAAAAAATTTTATTTTCAATTTTCTTAGATATACATAAAAATTTAATATTTATAATCACTATTTTAAAAGCTGAAATTGGTAAGAGGTTTGAATTTTTATTTTTGGAAATACAATTTTTGGGAATATTATTTTTGGTAATAGCTTTTTCTAAGTATTTGTTTTTAGAGTATTTGGTGGATAGATTGAATTTTCGAGAATATTTTACATATTTCCAAAAATATCCTTCATGAAGGGCAACAGTAGAGGCCAACACCTGAGAGGAACTGGCGGTGGATGACAATAGGGAGTGTTTGTTTCAAGGTTTGAAATTATATTCCAATAAATCATATTCCAGGAAATGTTATACCCAGAAATGACATTCTTGGATACTGTAAAAAACTCATTTGTCTAACATTAAAAATTTTTGGGAATTTTTTTTTATAATCCCAAGAATAAATAAAAAATTTGTTTGGTTTACAATGCATATTCCTAGGAATATATGTAACAATTCTTAAAATACCTCTAACATATTTAACTATATTATTATTACCTAAAATGAAAATTACACTTCCAAAAAAAAAACAAAAACAAAAACTAAGAATAGATAATTATAAACTTACAAATACTTTTTCAGCTTGCAACGAGGAAAAATTACGAATCTTATGAGAAGTAGCAAGAATCCATTTATAATTAGGGACTATGTCAGTCTAGAGGAACAATAAAATTTGCTTCTTTTTATATGCACTATGCCATGGTTTGTTTTTTTTTTTAAATAGTTATGGGAAACGTCTCACAAAAGAGTTCATACGAGATTAATTGCACAAACTTTTGCTGATCTATTAGTTTGTAGGGCTGAAATTAGGATAATTTGAGGAATATATTGATATTTTTGTATAACAAATTTAATTCCCATGTCATGGGAATATATCATTTCCACCTCTTATGATGGGAATAAAATCCTATCGGATCATGGGAATATAATTTTCTTCAGAATATTTAATACCTGAGAATATTATTTTAAAGCTTGAAACAAACATAGGAATAAATGATTCCTAAACAATGATTTCTGGGAATAATTTTATATAACTTGAAACAAACACCTCATAGAGATAATTTGGTCTTTTTATAAAGAAAAATATTTATATCCCATAAGAATGTTGTAATCCTATATATGAGATAAGAATATTTTGGTGGAAATATTGACCCAAAATTAATCTAAAAAATATAATATTCTCAAAAATATGTTTACAAATCTTCTATAAAATAAAAAAATATTTTCATATTCTTGAGAATATTTCTCCTATCAAATATCCTTAAGATAGCTTTTGGTATAAGATAATCTATCTAAATTACCGGTAATATTTAATTAAATTATCTGGACCCATAACATTATCTTATTTGGTTGGGTAATATTACTGACAATTCAAATTTCTAAGGTAATATAGATTATTACTAATGTGATAATATGGATTGTCCCTTTAAAAGGTGATAATGTGAATTACCACCAATATAATAATCCTCTCATTATTATTATTATTGTTGTTGTTATTAACATTATCATAATTAATTATTAATATTAAATATTATTATTTAATCATTATTATTAATGATATTAATAATTTTTTAAGAATAATTATTAATAAAATTAATTATTATAATAATTATTAATAATTAAAATTTTTTATTTTTATTAATTATTATTATTATATTAATTTAATATATATATATATATATATATATAATTTAATAATTTTTTAATATATCAAATAAAATAATATTTAAATTATTTTTATATATTAAATACTATATTTAATATTATTCATAATTTAAATGATAATGATTTTTTAAAATAACAACCTATATTATTAATAATTTTAATAGATAATACACCAAACTGACACGTAAACAGTTTGTTGCCGTGCTATGCATAGCACGGGTCATATGCTAGTCGTAGATGACAAGTAACACCCCACACTAGCATCCTCTCTGACCTCTCCTAGTACAACGCAAAAACCGCTCGAAAATTCCAAGTGAAAAAGCAAGAGAGGGGGTGGGGTGTGCGTGCGAGTCACTTTCATCCCTCACCTCCGTGGTGGCCCCTTTTTCTCTGCGCGCATACTTCGTTCGGAAGCACCTACCATCCCCTTCGTCAACGCAATGGCACTCTCCACTCTCTCTATTTCTTACATAAATCCATTATACTCACACCCCCATTTACACACTTACAAGTGATCACTCTGCTTCCTTGCTCTGCGTTTGTATTTTTTTCAGAGCAAAGTTTGCATCTTCTTCAATTTCACTGCTTTTCCCTCCTCATTTTGTCTATGTGATCTCCGTTTCTTTTCCAAGTTTCTCTCTTTTTTGCCCTTCTATCACCATGGAACCAGTAATGATGGAAATTGATGCTGGTAGCCAGCTACAGGCTTTCCCTTCCATTTGCTAGAAGGTGAACTTTTTCCCCTTTTTTTTTTTTAAATTTATGTGTTGAGAAATTGACCCTTGTAGTGTCAAGTGTTTGCATTGTTGTGGAGTGCTTTCTGTTGTTGGCTGTAGCATCATGTTTTTAGTCATTGGTGTTGGTTTTTATTTTTATTTTTATTAACTTGCAACTATCAGTCAGCTTGGAGCTTTGGAGAAAGCTATCCATGAGAACATCATATATAGTGTTCTTGGAGACTGGTTCAAACAAGGCTCTCATAGCAATCATGTCATGGTGCTTTACAGCTACGCTTATCCTTAGCCCTACGCCTTCCCTTGCCGCCACCTCTTCCTCCCTCTTACGTCCATGTTGGCACCCCCCCTTACTCGACAAAACCACTCTTCTGCCCGTAAGAAAAGAGCGAAAATCGCACCTATGAATCGGAAGTGCTGACGGAAGCCAGCGCATTCCAACATTTATTTCACCCAAGAGAATGGAACGATGTTTCGTAACGTAGCAGTGAAAATGCGTTTTCTTAAGCATTCTGAAACCAAGAGTTGATCGAGAGGTGGACAGTGGATTTATAGGTCTTCTAAGTCGAAGAAAGAATAGGAGTTTTTCAAAAATTAGAGGAAATAGGCCGGACACCATTTCTTTCGACCACAAAAACAAGTATATTTGAGGTTAGTTCACTTATTTTATACTAATATGATTCAGGATAAAAAAGAATCATCGATTATAAACAAAAATGCTTGGGGCTATGAATTCTTTCAATGATGATAAGGTTAATGAATGTTTGGTTATATATTATTCAGATAGTGAAAAGATATATTGCACCAACAAATTTTAATTACTACAATATCATTTAATCGGTCATTGGGGTTGCATGGAATTTAAATCCCAATATTGGACATTTGTTAACAGTAAATTATAGGATTCTTTTCCATTTTATTAGTCATGTCGTTGTCCCTCAGCATGAAAAACAGAATTCTATTATAATATTTTCATTATTCTTGATATTATATGCTTTACATAGAAAATGGGTGAATTTAAGATATATTATTGTCTTAATTATGTCGACTACTTTACGACGTCATAAAAGTTACTAGGCTTATGGGATAGTAATTACCAAAATCTTATAAGTCTATGGTGTTCACATTCCTTTGGTCAAAGAAACCCTTACAAACAGTGAAAAATGTGCTTATAAAGTAGCATGGTTAAAATACATGCAATTTAGAAAACTATATGACGGAAGGTGGATTAGGACTACTGCACTTACGAAAATAACTAAGTGACCACCCTCCCATGATAATGTCTAATTTGGTTTTGATGCGCCTCCTATTTTAGCCGTTATACCACATTTTCAAAATGCAAAATGAGATAAGATGAGGGATGCCCTCACAACACATAGGGCCAAGGCTTAGCAATTGAAGCACAATTTTGATTGCGTATTTGAAAATCAGCAACAATTGAGGGCTACATTTTCAAAATACAAACTTAAACAAGACTAGGGATGCTCTCACAATAAACACAGACAAGGTTCAGCAACAAACACATTGTGCTTTAATTACTAAACCTTGCCTGTGTTTGTTGCGAGGGTATCCCTGATCTCATCTAAGTTTACATTTTGAAAATATGGCCCTCAATTGTTATTGATTTTTGAGTACGCAATCAATATTGTGCTGCCAAATCTTGTCTATGTTTATTGTGAGGGTATTCCTGATCTTATCTAAGTTTGTGTTTTGAAAATGTGGCATACTGGCTAAATTAGGAGGCATATCATCACCAAATTAGATATTATTATGGGGGGAACATTCTCGACAAGAAAAAATCTGGTCATCTCAGTTATTTCCATAGATGTGCTAGTCCTAATTAACTCACTTCCTATCAGATAGTTTTCTAAATTGTATGGATTATAGCCATGCCGCATCATAAGCACATTTTCACTAGTTGCAAGAGTTTCTTCATTGGAAAGAATGTGAACGCCATAGGCTTTCAAGATTTTGGTAATTATCATCCTATAAGACAGGTGACTTTTATTGCATCATAAAATAGTTGACATAACTAGGACAATAATATATCCTAAGTTCACCCATTTTCCCTTTAAAGTACGCCACATTGATAATAATGAAAATATTATAATAGCATTCTGTTTTCCATACTTAGGGATAACAACATGGGTAACGAAAAGGAAAAGAATCCTATAGTTTACTTTTAACAAATGTCCAGCATTAGGATTTAAATTCCATGCAACTCCAGCGACTAACTGAATGACATTGTAGTAATTGAAATCTGGACATGAGGATCTGTGGTTGAAATACATCTTCTTACTATCTGAATATTCTATGTTCAAACATTCATTAACCTTGTCATCATTGAAAAAATCACAGTCTCAAGCATTTTTGGTTTTAGTCCTTTTTTCTTTTATTTTTTAATTCTCAGTCATATTCGGGTAAAATAAGTAAACTAACCTCGAATACACTTTTTGTTGTAGCCAAAGGAATGGTATCACTGTCCACCTTTTGATCAACTCCTGTTTCTCAAAATGCTTGAGGAAACACATCTTTGCTGCTACGTTGTTAAGCAGCATGTCATCCTCTTGAGTGAAATAATTAAGTGTTGTAATTCGTCAGCACTTTGGGCGGGTGGCACCTATTGAATGGGAGTGAGACAACGTTTCCCAAGGTTAGCTGTTACTTATTCATTTGGTGGTTGTCATAGTTTTGTTTTGAGATAACACCAATCAAATATTATTGTCATGGCTTCTATTTTGTGACTGTGATGATCAACTACAATGTGTATAATGTTACAAGGCAATCCTGTTATTGACAGATTCTTGGAGACATCATAGAGTCTTTGGCTGGAGCAATTCTTGTTGATTCAGGATACAATAAGGAAACTCTGTGGCAAAGCATAAGGTCTCTCTTGGATCCCCTTACCACACCTGAAACATTGAAGTTGCATCCCACCAGAGACTTGACTGAGCTATGCCAAAAGGAAAATTACACTATAAAAATGACTGTGTCCTACAAGGATGGTGTTACTTATTTTAGAATGGAGGTAGAGTGTCACTCTCCATTATGAATACAATGGTTCTGCTGATAAGAGAATTGCCAAGACAGTGTGCAAAGAAATTTTGAAGTCCTTACACAAAACACAACCCAAGTGATGTACATGCATTCTTTATAGTTGTAACATTCTTTTGTGAATGGTAATATAGGCCTTGTAAATATAAAAGGGAATGCAAATATCATTATGTCAGTGTGCAACTATTGGGAACTATTTTTAATTCTCAGGTGAAGAACATGTTAGTCTGCATAGAAATTTTGAAGTCCTTGCAGAAAACACAACCCAAGTGATGCACATGCATTCTTTATAGCTGTAACATTTTTTGTGAATTGTAATATAGGCCTTGTAAATAACTATATATGAAAGCGAATGCAAATATTATTACGTTAGCGTGCAACGATAATCCCTTCATACCTTGATGCCAGGAAACTAAAGGGCACTGAGATAAGCGAAGAACCCAAGAATAAGCCAAATATACCGCAGTAAATCATGAAGCTAAAAAGTAATTGCATTATTTATTTGAAAAAATTATGCCGAAAGGAGTTTCAATTGAAAGTTATTGATGTCTTTTTTTACGTGTAAATAGAGTTCAAGACAAAAGTTAAAAGTTGAAAAGTTGTATTATTTTATCTTGAATTCTTCATAAATTGTGAAACCATTAAAATTGTGAAGCTTATGAAGAGCAAAAGGCTACGGACAAAGTATAAAATAAATTAAAATTTAATTAATTTTTACCAAAAGTATTTTATACTGTTATTTAATAATAAATTAGTATATTATTACAGAGGTTTAATTTTTATAATAATTATTTAAAAATTATATATATAATATAATATAGGATGAATTAATAGCATAAAAAGTTTTACATTAATTATGTATTAAAATTAAATTTTAAAAATTGAGCTTGATTTGTACATGAAACTAGGATACTCCATTACTATTTGATTTTATAAGAATATTGATACTTTAATAAAATATTAATTACTAGTTATTAAGTATTACTTACAGGTAGAGGTGTGCACGGGTCTGGGTCTATCAGTGAACCCGAACAACTCGACCCAACCCGTGTACAAAAATCCGGTTTGGATCAAGTAATCAGGTTTGTTCGGATAAATTTTGATTAATCCGCCTAGTGTTTGGTTCAGGTAACGGGTTTAAAAATTAAGCCCGTTACCTAACCCGACTATCTGAATTCCCTCTTTTTCTTTTTTTTTTCAAATTTTATTTATTTTATTTCAATTGTTAATGACATATTCTATACTATATAGGTTAGAGTGTTGGTTTCTTTTCTTCCCCTCACCCATCCACAGCGTCGTCCCCTCCCTCTATCCTCCCTTCCCCTCTTCAACTTTTCCCTTTCCCTTAGTCACCTCCCCTATTGTCGCCGGTCCGCTGCAAGCCATAGTCTACGTGAGTGCACGAAGGAAGCCACCGACACCGAGAACGAGGAAACCACTGTCGCGAAGAAGCTGAGAAGGAAGCCACCTCCATCAGCCTAGATCGCGTCCTCCACCACTGCGACAACGATAGCCAAGAAGGAAGCCACCTCCAATCCACCGCCACAACGAAGAAGCCCTCACTCAACAGTGAAGAACTTTCCTGCGAAGCCTCCAATGCTGTGAAGCCTCCGCCATCACGAAGCCCCCATTAGTCAGTATATGTTAGATTCTGACCTGAGATTCAATCTGTGATTTTTACTTCTATTAGTGTTTATTCTGAGCTGAGATTAAGTCTATGATTTTTACTTTTAACATTGTTGATTTTTACTTCTATCATCGTTGCTATGTTGATGTGATTTTAGTTTTATCAGTGTTAGAGGTTACAAAATGTCACAAAAATGGGGTCCTAATCTATTCTGCCCCCAAGGCCCCAATTTTTTTTTTTTAAATCAAAGCAAGCCACCAACTCGAGTATCCGACCCGATCCAACCCAAAAGTGTTTGAGTTGGATTGGTTCGGGTTGAGGGGTAAAAAAGTCAAAATCTGACCCAACCCAACCCGAGCCAATTTAGTTGGATTGGGTTTTTTTTTCTCCTAAACTCGACCCAATCTAATTCGTGCACATCCTTACTTACAGGAAGGGTGATATGTGTGTTGACTAGCTTGTCAAGAAAGGGCCATTGGCAGTATTCTCCTTGCTAATACCATGGGAGTGAGTTTCTGTAGGGATTGACCCTGTATTTTTATTGTTCTTTATTGAATTCAGACGCACAAAAAATAAAATAAAATTGATTATTAATTTTTGAACAATATTGGTCACAAAAATTAAAGTATACAAAAAAATAAAAACAAAAAAGAAAAATCATATTATTTTTAGAGGATGAAAGAAAAAATTATAATATTTTACATAAAAGATATTATATCTACTTACACAATAAAAAATTTAATTAAAACTTTAAGAAATTTGTTGGTTATCATTGGTTTTCTAAAGATTGATTTACATAGTGGCTACAATCAAAGTTGTCACTTATATCAAATTGATGTAGAATGGGTGGAAGAAAGAGAAAGAAAAGAGAAATAAGAGTAAATTCCAAAGTAATTTCTATCAATTTTTATATTAGATAAATTAATTTTTATTAAAAATAAATTAATAAATTAGTCTTTAATTTTTTAAAAATTAGATAATTTAATTTTTATAATATTTAATAAAAAGACTTAATAAAAGAATTAATTTATTTAATTTTTGAAAAATTAAAAATCAATTTATTAATTTACTTTTAATAAAAATTAATTTATCTGATAATTTACAAATAAAAAATTAATTTATTAATTTATTTTTATTAAAATTAATTTATCCAATATAAAAAATAATAAAGATCGCTTTAAGATTTACTGAACAAAAAACTCGGTATTCCAAAGACTTTTGGAGACACTTGATATCAAGGAGACTCGATTTCAGCTAAGGATGCGTTTGTTTAAATTTTTTAAAAAAATTATTTTGAAGTTTAAATTTTATATATAATTAAAAAAAAATAAAAAATTAATTTTTATCAAAAATTATTTTTTATAATTTTTAAAAAAAATTAAAAGTAGATTTATTTAAAATTTTAATTATTTTTAAAAAATTATTTAAATATATAAAAATTAATTTTTTTGATAAAAAAATAATTCTTTACTAAAATAATCTCGAATAGACGCACCCTAAAACCGTATGCTAAATAATCAGTAATCTTTGTCTCAGTTTCACATCTCTACACTTAGAATTTGACACCAATAAAATGACGAGTGTTTTTGAAAAATTGACTTAAAAAAGCACATGAATGATGTCACCTTCATTTGACTTGGCAAATTTCTATTAGCCAAACCAAAAGAAGGACAAAAAAATATGACACAGAATTGGATTCGTATTTATAATCCTCTCGTAAATATGAAATATTTTTAACAAATTAAAGATAGAGTGTAATTTTTTTTTATATTATTATCTAATTAAAATATTTTATTTATATAATTATTTAAGTATTAGATAATTATGTGTAAGAATTTTATTGATATAATAATATATGATTGAATATCTATATAAAAAAATTTTATATTGATAATATATTTAAATTAAATTCTTAAAATAAAGATAACTATATCAATATTTTATCCTACCATAAAATAAATAAATAAATTTTAAAAAATTAGATAAATATCAAACATTAAATATAACATTTAATTCTAAAAATAAGAAAAAAAATTCAAATCCTACAAATAAAGAAAGGTATGAAAATAATATCTAAATATAGGTAAAATCCATATCGATAGTGCACAAATCTATAATTCCCCGTCAATGCAGTTTATCTTCGATTAAAAAATAATAATAATAAATATTAGAAAAATTCAATTTCATCTCTCATTATAAATAATGGGTTACACCACTTGCCTTTCCATTGTGCATACCTGCAATTTAAGGACTCTTGAATAGAACAGAAGCACTATATTGCAACAAAACCTGAATTGAATTAGTTTTCTATTACGAGTTTCCAACGCTGTTTTGCACGATGACGAGGACTAGTGCAAAGAGAACAAGCACAAACTCTCCCTTGGTTGGTTTTATTGGTTTGAATTCTTCTGATCATCTTCATCATCTAACCAAATTTTTGTCATTGGATTTTGTCGCTGATTATATTTATATTACTTCTTTTTTTTTTTTTTTCTCCTGAAGGGGACAAATATTCATTTTGTAGCCATGATTTTAGTTAACAAATAACTTTATTTTCTACTTCCAGCAGTGATGGTCGCTTCTTCCTTATTTTTTTCTCCATTTTTACTCCCTTTCTTCCTTTCCTCCAACTCACTCTTTCTTCCTTCTTCCACAGTAACTTCTCTCCTATGAAGCACAGATACACCAATTTGATAGTGTGTTCGCATGTTAGACAAAAGTGGGATGCCGACACATGTTGGATGTAACATCCTCCTAAGTACAATATTATGCTTAAGTCATAGTACCATATTCGGAAATTGCTATTGTTTCTTGAACGGACCTTGCCTAACAGCAACTCTTGTTCGTCTCCACTCATCCTAGTCAACTCCGCCTAGGATGACATCTTTGGAGTTTCTTGAACCATTTGGAGATAATACGCAAAATAAATATAGCAGTAATAAGTTAAAATTCTCAGTAGGATTCTCTAAATTTTCACATATGGTATTATCATTATTATCTCCAATTACTTTGGTTTATTATGAAAAAGTGATTAATGACATATGAACTGTTCAGTTTTGTAGTTGAAAATATATGATCCGAAACAGGGTTCATTTTATTTACACACTTGAGTCATAAAGGCAATAACCTGATAATTGATAACTCATAACTTGAATAATAGTTGTAATATATTTAAATATAACAATTCCAATATAATAAGAAAATAGAATATGCATATGCAAATACTTTTACTTAAATTCATGCAAATGCACTTGTATTTTTTTTTAACTTTCTTTACCTTCCTTTCCATAGCACACCTAGGCATTATGTATCGCTGTCTGTAGGGTGCAACTTGCCTTTCGTACTTGGTCCCCTGGAGGTGAATGGCTTCTCTCACCCATGGGTAATAGCTTGCTTTTCCGATCTGAGCTCGTATTTGTACATGAGAGACAGATTTATTTTCCCTGACCCTCACACCGGTCTATTCCCCTTAAATCTGATCAAGGGTTGGCCTAAGCCTTAGATAGTATTATTTTGGCCCACTGTGAGGTGGGGGCTCGGTACATCCCTTTGCAAGTTCTTATTATCTTTTTCTTTCCATATCTTATCATGCCTCTTCCTTTCCATATCTTGTTAGGCATGCGGATGCTTTGTGCATTCATGTGTATGTCTCATACCATGTGTCTAATATCATATTTCAATTATGCTTGCATGCACGATATTTATGAACATAATATGTAAACATAAATATATTCAAAGCATAATTACTCTTAGCATAAGTTCTTATAATTTCATAAATTTCTGCCGAAAATTCGGCAGTATAACAAATCAAATCTGCTTTCCTATAAATAGCGCCATTTTAAAAGAGATAGTCAGCCAGGGCAACAGAACCAATATAAAATATTAATATATCAGTATCAATATGAAAATGCAACATTCAAACTCAAAATGAAGCTCGTACACATATTAAAGTGCCTAAGCACGCAATTTCGCAATTATACTCAATTCACTCAATTCTGCCCTATTTTATAATTCATACCACAATTTCTACTTAACTTATTTGAATCTAAATTTTTGATATGTTAAAGGGTTGTTTGTCTAATTTTTAACTTTTTTGGTCCCATTAAGTTTTGATAAGTATAGCTTGAGTTATTAAGGTTTAATCTAGGTCTGCCCTGCTATTAGACTGAATTAGGATCTAAAGTGTGAAAAGTTGTCAAAAATAGAAACCTTATTGGATTTAATTGAACCTTATATCATTTTAAAGCTAACAGAGCTAGCCTTAATTCTCAAGAAGTTTCGTTTTGTTTGAGTGGGCAGAGCTCAAATTATAAGCTCTTAAAATTAGTTGAATTGACCTGTCCTATTTCAGTCCAATCAGGATATAGGGCAGATTTGATGAATTGCTAGGAGCAAATTACTTAGGTTTTGAATTTGAAATTTTTATGACATAAACATCTATATGTTAACTTTCTAAAAAAATTGGTTGCACTTAATTTAAACTCGTATAGGGTGAGTTATACTTTGTACAATCCAATCTACTCAGGACCAGAGACAAAAATCTATGGTTAATTTCAAAAAATCATATCTCACTCAATACTAATTCAATGGCTCTATAATTTATATAGTTGGAAACTCTAGATGTCTAGTTTCATCTAAAATTAGTTTCATCTTATTTCGACTACTGTCAGTGAAGCTGTACATTTCACAAATACAAACATTGTAGGGATTTCACTTGATTCAGATTCTATTTGGCTACCCCTTTTATTTTTCATTCAAGTTTCAATCCAAACCCAATAGGCACATGCTAAATCAGCCATCAAAGATCATATAAATATAATACATCATCAAAAAGAGAGTAGAACAGAATTTCTCATCAGCCTTTATATCACAAAAACAAGTGAGCTAAGTTGAATCATACCTCTAAATTGATGTATGAGTTGGTTAGATGCAAGTTCTTGATGTAGAAAATACGTGGAGCTTGAAGATGGAAGGAAAGTGAAGTGAGGTAAAAGAAGGATGAAGAAAGAGCTCAGCAGATGGATGACGCAAAAATGGGAGGAGTTAAGAGAAAAATTTTGAAGCTTTATGACACAAATAGTGATGACTTGAAGTAGTTGGCTTGGGTAGTGGAAACTCAACCAAATCTCCCTCATTTTGTGGCTGCCTATGGTGCCACTTTGTGAGGTGGTGGCAGCTAAATTCTAGCCACCCAACTTAGGTATTTATAATATAAAATTCTGCTAATTCAGTTTTTGCAGTATAAAATATCATAATTTAGTTGATTTCCTTCAAATTTGTGAAATCTAACTAATTGTCTATAAAATTTTTCTTCAAAGAATTTTATATTCATCTAACCTTAATAAATGTATTTCGATATTGATTACTCAAAATTCTAGAATATATATGAAATTTTAGTTATTTGATAGTGCTAATTATACAAAAAATTTGAGATGTTATATTGAATATCAGTACGACATATGTTTAACACACACTCTTATGTGTCTCATTTAAAAAATATTATTTTTTGACTTGGACAAATATTGGACAGGGCTGAAATAGGCTCGCTTATCATATAGACACGGTCAGGACACGAGTTAATACTTTTTTTTCCAATTATTTGATGAACAAAAAAAGAGTTCAAAGGCCAAAAAATTTAAGTTTATTTAAGAATCTTTTTAAGATGTCAATAGAAATATTGCCTCATATTTTTTGAAAAAGGCATAAAAATAAGAAGTAAACATAACATTTATTAATAATGCTTCATTTTTTTGGAAAGAGTTTAGAAAATAATAAAAATTTATAAATATCTAAAAATATTATAAATTTTAACTTATAATATAATATTATAAATTATAAATTTTTCTTAATTTTTTGATTTTATATATATATATATGTCATATCCATATTTTGTAATTTTATAAATTCGGTATCTCCATGTCCGTGCTTCCTAGTCTCTCCCTCTTTTCCCTTTTCTCTTTCCCTTCTCTCACGCAATCTCTTTTAACACTTCTTTGATCTTTCACTTTTCTTGTTTTTTTTAATCCTTCCTTTTGTGACTGAATACAAAGCCCCACCCCCATTTATAATGCTTTCGAGAGTTACTTTCTAATAGCCTGTTTGATTAGAAATGCTAACGGCAAAATCACATGTTCCCTTGTAAAACAACAAGCACTAAGTCAATTACGTCATTTGCGACAATAAGTAATTTTTGTTTTTCAAAAACATTTCTTGCAAACCGTCAAGCACGGTAACATTTTTTCTACATTTCGCTCTTTTTCTATGTTATTATCTTTCTCAACCTTTATTCATGTCTTTTTCAACTTTTTCTATTATGGATAAATTATTATTATTACTATTATTTCAATACAAGTAACCTTACATATATTTTTTTTAAATTTATTACTATTTATAGTCTTACTTTAAAAAATTAATATTTAATTATTGGATGAATTTTTAACTAATCACAGTTATAAAATAATTTCAAACATATTAACTGAAATATTTAAATAGAGTAATTAAACAAAAGTAATTTAAATAAAATATTTTATGAAAAGTGATGTTACAAGTCTATTCGATTTTAAAAAATATTTTCTCTTTTTAATATTAAATACAAAAGGATTTCCGACTTTAAGATTTTGTGAATAAAATGATTTGTTTTTAGTGTTTCCTTCACAAAAATTAAAAAATTGGAAACAAAATGAAAACAAGGTAATAGTTTCGTAATTAAAACAAAAAATATGAAAAAAAATTTAAAACCAAATAGACCCTAATGGAGCGTTTGGTATGTATGCATCTTTTTATATTCTTGGGAATATGAAAATACTCTTATATTTGGTAGAAGATTTGAAGCAACATTCCTCAAATATTATATTTTCGGGAATGAATTTTAATCCAAAATATTACCACCTCCGTTAATGGGAATCCAACATTCTCATAGGAAGGGAATGTTTGCCATTATAAAAAGACCAAAATACCCTTATCGCTGCCCAAAGCCACCTCTCGCCGCTGCCAGCCACCTTTCGGTGCCGGCCGCCACCGCCGTCTGCCATCCACTGCCTGCCACCGCCGTCGTCCACCACCTTTTGGCACAGTATGCTAGCCACCACCGCCGTCGTCTGCCACCTTCCAACGCAGGCCATCGCCGTCTGTCGGCCACCAGCACCGACGGGGCAAGCCACTTGCCACCACCTCTATCAAGGATATTTTGGAAAATTTATTAAATATTTTCGAAAATTCAATTTACATACCAAATACTCTAAAATATCATATCTAAAAAAGTTATTTCCGGAAATAGTATTTTTGGGAATCCTATTTTCAGCAAAAAAAATTCATTCCATCTACAAAATGCCTCCTAATTTTATTTTCAATACAAAGTTACAAACTGTTATTATAGAATGAAGGAATTATGTTTATTAACGTTAATTAATGCTTTGACTTGCTCATTAAATTAAAAATATTACACAGCTGTTTCGTCCATCATAAAAATATTATGATATTCAAAACTCTTTTAAATATAGTTAAAAAAATTGCAACCTTTATTTCATAGTTTAAAAGTTTCGGACATTCATTTCTTATTTTAAGTATATCGATAATACTGAGATTTAAATATATTATTTCTATTTTTATGAGAGATTTGTATATTCTTTTTTGTTTACCAAATATTATAAGTCATTTTTCTTCCTTTAGTTTTGCCAATTCGATTCCTTAATTTTAAGTTGATTGATAATTAAATAAAATTCCTTTAAAAAGCTTATTCTAAAACTTAATTTTTAATATTATAAGTAAGGTAATTCATTTAAAGTCAAAATTTATTTATCAACTTTTGTTTAATTCAAGTGGTTGGTAATTTATTTATTTTAAGTAAGGTATGAGATCTAAGTCTTGTAAGTGAAAAAATTAAGATTGGGAGAAACTTTATTATAATAAGTTGACTCATTTTGAGTTAGATGATTTAAAATCTAATAAAATTTATATGCAAATGGATTAAGAAACAAAAACCAAAATTTATTTTC
Source organism: Pterocarpus macrocarpus (assembly GCA_031439585.1). Taxonomy (NCBI): domain Eukaryota; kingdom Viridiplantae; phylum Streptophyta; class Magnoliopsida; order Fabales; family Fabaceae; genus Pterocarpus; species Pterocarpus macrocarpus. The sequence continues at coordinate 12,773,959 of CM062522.1, read as the reverse complement.
ACTACTATTAACTTTTCTAAGTAATAATTTTGTTATTAACATGAATAAGAAAGCATTAAATATTCATTTTGAGCTTAACCACTATTATTATTATTAGCGTAATGTTATTTGAACGTGTAAAACAGATGTATTTATGATGCATTACACATCTAATAGTTGAAATTTCATCTTGAATCCACCTGCTTTATTGTAACTTAAGATTTAAGCCATTGAATATGTAATAGCATTTCATATGCATCTATTTTCTATATTTAAATAATATTACTCTTACTATTATACCTGAGAAGCATGCCCATGATGGTTCCTAGCAGCAGCCTCCTTAAATAACATTGCTTCTTAAGGTACCCCAAATTCGAATGCCTAGGAACTTCAAAAGCTTTCAATTCTTTGTGGTCCCAACGTTACTCCAATGTCGTCAAGACAATCGTCATTGGTATATACGTATGACAATAGTACAGAGAATTCAGGTACACACATCACACAACACCAAAAACCATTCGAAATTTCCAAGTGAAAAAGCACCACAGAGAGTGTGAGAGTCACTATCATCCTTGACCTGTGGTGGGTCCTCTTCTCTCTACGCGTAAACTTCGTTCCGAAGTACCCCCTTCCTCAAGGCAAAAGCACTGTTCACTCTCACTATTTCTGGCACAAACCCCGTTATATACTCATACACCCATTAACACACTCACTGCTCACTGCTCACTCCATTCCCTTGCTCTGCGATTGTGTTCTTGAGAGCAAAGTTTGCACCTTTTGCAATTCCTCTGCTTACCCTTTTCCTCATTTTGTCTCTGTGAGCTCCATTTCTCTTCTGGGTTTCTCTCTTTTGTGCCTTTTATCTCTTTTATGACAGAAAAGATATCATTTTGGACTCATTTGCCTTGATGGGGTGTTTTCTTTTTTGGTGCATTTTTTCAATTTAGGTAGAAACCATGGAACCAGTGGCGATGGATATTGATGCTGGAAGCCAGCTTCAGGCTTCACCTGATCCTGTTCCATTTGCTAGAAGGTGAGCTTTTTTGTGTTGAGAAATTGACCCTTCTACTGTTATGTGTTCGCATGGTTGTGGTGTGTTTCTATTGTTGGCTATAGCATCATGATTTTGTCCTTGTTGATTTTTTTTTAATTATTTTGCAGCTACCAGCTTGAAGCTTTGGAGAAAGCTATCCATGAGAACACAATAGTGTTCTTGGAGACTGGTTCAGGAAAGACTCTCATTGCAATCATGCTGCTTCGCAGCTATGCCTATCTGCTGCGTAAGCCTTCTCCATACATTGCAGTGTTCTTGGTTCCAAAAGTTGTGTTGGTGACTCAAGTATGCAACTCCCTCTCTTAAGCCTTTGGGAATTTGAGATACATTATTTAATTGCAATGTGTTGATAGTGGAGCTGAGTGGTGAATCAGTGTTTTTCACTGTGCTTTTCTTATGTGTCTTTCTCTCCTGCTTGTTGTTTCACTTGTGAAATTTTAGCAAGCTGAAGCTGTGAAGACGCACACTGATTTGAAGGTGGGAATGTATTGGGGAGAGATGGGAGTTGACTACTGGAGTGCTGCTACGTGGAAAAAAGAAATAGATAAATGCGAGGTGAGGGTTTTTGCATTTCTATCAGAACTAATAGATGCCAATGTTAATATATGTAAATCTGTTTGTTGTTCCTACTTTTTACCCCAGCTGGTTTGGGTGTCTTTTGTTTTTGCTTTCTAAAACTTTAATGTTTGTATTGTAGTTAAATCTTTTTTGGCATCCCCTACCCCCTTCCAAATGAAAAAGAAATAGAACATTTTCTTGGTTGCTGTTGTTGATGGCAAAAAGTCTGTAATATATTACACAAGAATGTAAATACAATTGGTTTAGCAGATAATACTTAAGGTAAAACGGAAAACGTGTCTTTCTTATAAATCATTGCTTGGATGTTGTCTTGTAGTCAATGTCTGATTTTGGCGTTTTCCTCTTTATATGCAGTGTCTGTACTGGATTAGCACTTCTAGTTTGCCTTCTAGATGGTTTCTAGCTTAAATCTTTATGTTCAAATAAAATGGAGAAGAATACTACTGCTTTCTGTTTCCAGTATTCAGTTGACCTGAATGTGGCATGCATCATTTGTTCTTTTTAGTGTGATACTTCTGAAATTTATCTTTGTATGTTGCATAGATAACAGGTAGTTACTAACGGTAATGCTTTTGAATGCATAGGTGCTTGTCATGACCCCCGCAATATTGCTCAGAAGCTTAAGATGCAGCTTTCTCAAACTGAACATGATAAAGGTTTTAATAATGGACGAATGCCATCATGCTAAGGGTGGAGACGCTTATGCGTGCATAATGAAAGTAAGTGTTATATTCTCTTGATAGTTTTCTTCTATCTGGTCTGTTTTTCGAATTTCTTACTCAATGCTTATTGTTGTAATATTTTGGAGTTTTGATATGTTCTTCACTAATGAGTTGTAATTGTTAATTCATATCTTTCTCGCATGTCACCTGCTCTCCAACTGCAGCTTAGCACAAGCTAATTTGGCTAGCTCTAGTTACATTTCACTTCTGAGACACTAATATTAAAGATTTTTTTTAATTTATTATTATTATTATTATTATTATTATTATTATTTTTGAGTAATACAACAAGGTCCAAAGACCTGCGGAAATGGGCAAAGTGGAGAACTGAACCCTTTACCATCAGGCTAGTCAAAAGACTGGGTTAGGTTCCATGTGAGCTGTGACTCATTGACGAGATTAAAATATTTTGGTTCTTCCACACTGAGCATATCAATAGTAGCAAAAGACAGGCCATGAGCCATCCATATGTGGGTCAGCTATGAGATGAGAAATAAACAGTTCTTTTAGGAAGTTTGTTATGGTGCTGTATGAAGTATGCACTTATCTCCAGAAGCTAATTAATGAGAAAGACTTTTAGGCCCATTCATAGACTTGGTTGCAATGTGCTATCATTTACATTAGAGTAATGATACTATATTCTTGGGTTCTCCATAAACCCCACACATGGCAAGATTTCAACCATTCAAAATATAATTTGCAATTATAATATATAAATATTATAAGAATCACTAGTTGCTATATTATCATGTGTTGGGTTTACCATAAACTTGAGTCTATATTATCATTTTTCTTTACATTACAGTCGGCATATGCTAACAATAACTGGTCTAGACTCTAGATGGTGTGATGTACTGATGGATTCGTTGAATGTTGGCCCTTTTGCTTCATTGAATGTGATTATAATATTAATTTGTGATATTGATCCGTAGAATCATGGTTTTTCTAATAAAGTCTTATTTTGTGAAAATTGCAATTGCTTTTGTTTAAAGAACAGTTACGATTATGTATTGTGAATTGCTAGGTCCTTGTTATGCATCATTTGTATCATGACGTTGTAGTTTGTGCTGTGCAAGTAGGCATTACTTTTGTAAGATTTGATTGCATGCAGGAGTTTTATCATCCCCAATTAAAGTCTGGTGTCTCTGACCTCCCTCGAATTTTTGGGATGACTGCATCTCCAATTAAGTCAAAAGGTATACAGTCCTATACTATTTGTTTCTCTGCATTGCTAGTTTTTTTTCCCTAATCTATTTAATACTATCAGCTATTCTCTGATGTTGAATTTCCTTTTTTTCTTCTCTTTTGTCTTTTTTTGAACCAGGTGGAAGTTCCAAACTCACCCTGTCCAAAAATATTCGTGAGCTAATGACTATAATGCATTCAAAGGTTGTTTTCAATTTTCTCCCTGATTCTGTACAATTTTTCTTGTTTTTATCTTTCTATGCATGTTATTTTGTTCTGTTGCAGTATGTACGTGGTTGGTATAGTATAACTATATAAACATTGGTAAATTAAAGTTTACCAAACCTAGATTCATTACAGAAACAATTGCCAGGGCCTGCACTGTGAATGTTAATGTTCCTTGAGGTATTGGAACCTATGCCTATGCCAGAAAGTTGTTATTTGAATTGCGGCTAGAATAATTTATTTCTGTGTGACGAATAACTCTTTGAAGTTCAATTTTGCATTAATTCCCAGTTGGTCTTGTTATGTACTATTTTTTTGACATAATGTTTTGAATTGAAGGTATACACATGTGTAAGTGAAGCTGTCATTGCAGAGTTCATACCAATCTCAACTCCAAAGTTCAAGTTTTACAGGGGAAATGGAATTCCATTTGCATTATTTGAAGAATTAGCAGTTAAACTCAAGATGTTAAAACAACAGGTGTGTACATTTAAGGAGAACAATTTTCAATGTATGCTCCGAAATTATTAAGGACAAAAAAAGAATTCCCCACATTTTAAAAGTAGAAATATGACTAGGCCTTTAAGTCATTTGTTTTACTAAGTGACATGTTCAGGTTAAATCAATGCTCGATTGTCATTGCTGTCATGTTCCTATATTTAATTGTTAGTCAGAATCACATTCTTTTCTATTTTAATGCTACTTACAATTTCTTCATTTTCGGGTCTGATGATAGTTGATTATTTCCTTGAGGTTATTGACTTTTGATATTTTGTTGATTTGTTCCTCAGCATGAACTCTCCCTCAGAAGTTCAGATTTCACAACTTCAGTTGCTGAGTCTGCACACAAGAGAATAATAAAGATCTTTTCTGCTTTAATGTTCTGCTTGGATGCGCTTGGTGTTTGGCTGGCTTTAAAGGTTCTTACTCGCCCTTCTTCTCTGTGACTTTATCGCTTTGATATTTGTTTATGGTTGCGTAATTAAAGTCAGTTGTTTGTTTATGTGACAGGCTGCAGAGTTCTTATCTTCCAAAGAAACTGTATCATTTCCATGGGGTAAATCTGGGGATATGATTGTTAGAAATTTTAGTTTGGCTACTGTGCAGATACTTACAACATACTTATCATCTGGTACTGACTCTACAACCTTTGAGAAAATTGGTGAAATTTCAAACATGAATATGCTTGTACTCTTTACTGTAACTGATTTTTTAAAATATTTGCTCACTCAGGTCCTGGATGGTCTATTGGTGATAACCTCAAATCTGATGTGGATATGGGGCTGTTAACCTCCAAAGTTTGTTGTCTTATTGACACTCTGGTTGACTACAGGTTATCATCGTTGATAGATTTCTTTCAAAATATTTTAAATGTGGTTTTGAAATCATGTATGTGGGTTGTTATGATGCATAGGTCTGGCCTCTAGGATTTACATTTCATTATTGGATAGTTGAAAGTTGTGATTAGATGTGAGAATCTGAATACCTTTATGGTTGGCATTTTCATTTGGGGTCAGTTTGGTATTGGTGTAAAAATAGAGGTGAAAAATTCAGGTATTAGTTTTCCATACAATTTTACTCATAATTCTAATCCATGAAAATTTTCCCCCATTTTGCCCTCCATACCAAATAGTCCCTTAAGGTTAGGTCTTGTTTTTCTTTATTACTGATTGATACTATTTTTTCCTCACCTCCGATTGATTTATTCACAAAGGTGTTGCATTCTAACGCTATCTGTGAAACTTCAATTGTTTTGTCTTATCCATTTTATGCTTCTTGATTACAACTTCCAATTGCTTTGTCTTATCCATTTCATACTCCTTTATTACAACTTTTTTTAATCCATTAATCAATAATTTTTTTATGATTTGACTGTATGTAGTGAGTAGTGATATGTTTATCTCGTTATGGTTGTGACTAAATGTATTTTGACAGATCCACTGTTTATGCTAAAATTTCAGGGGCTTGTCTTCCATGAGATGCATAGTTTTCGTGGAAAGGGTCATTACAGCCGTTGTCCTTCAGGATCTATTGAATGCCTTGCTTCCAAAATACAATAGCTGGAAAACTAAATCCATTGCAGGAAACAATGTTGGATTTCATAATCAAACAAGGAAAAAGCAAAATGAAATTGTGGAAGAATTTCGTAGGGGATTGGTATGTTGCTTTGTTAGATCATCCACTTTATTGTTATAACCTAGTACAATTTTTGATTAAGGAAATATTTTAATATATAGGTCAATATCATTGTTGCGACATCAATTCTTGAAGAGGGTTTAGATGTTCAAAGTTGCAATTTGGTTATCAGATTTGACCCATGCCCCACTGTGTGCAGTTTCATACAGTCCCGAGGTCGTGCCAGAATGCGAAATTCAGATTACGTATTAATGGTTGAGTGGTAATTCCTTTTATGTTCTGTATTAAGATTACTTTAGCACTTAGACAAGTGCTATTTAACATTTTGCATAGAGCCAGATTAACAATTATATTATCAAGTTTATGTGTGTTATTTGTTGAAGTAAATCTTCCCCAAAAAACCTCCTAATTTTGTTCTAAAATTTCAGTGGGGATTCAGTTACACATTCTCGACTAGAGAAATACCTTGCCAGTGCGGATATTATGCGGAAGGAGTCATTGCTTCATTCTTCCCTTCCATGTGATCCTTTTGAAAGTGATCAATTTAATAAGGAAGTTTATCGTGTTGAAAGCACTGGAGCCATTGTTACTCTCAGTTCTAGCATTGAGTTGATACAATTATTTTGCTCTTGGCTCCCTGCAGATGGGTTAGTTAGTTCATTGTGGCCTTCATTACATGACTTACATCTTAATTTTTCTTCCGTCATTTTTATGAACCCAGAATATGCTGTCTTGATGCTATTGCATTCTGCATCAATATTTTTTTCGTCTTATCTTGTTATCCATTATTTATCCCATTCCCACCTGGATTTAATGCTTAGGTACTTTAAACCAACCCCAAGGTGGGTAGAAGAAACCGGAACACTACATCTTCCAAAAAGTTGTCCCCTACAACCTATTTGTGTACAAGGTGACAAAAAAATCTTAAAGAAAATTGCTTGCCTTGAAGCATGCAAGCAACTTCATAAGATGGGAGCTTTGACAGATAATCTTGTTCCCAAGATTTATGTTGAAGAAACGGAGATGGACGAATTTGGTAAATTCATGCCTTCCATTCATTTCTCCTTCTAATTCTCGTTCTCATTTTAAATATTACTACCTGAAAAGAAAATTCAGTTTATCCATATAATCTTTGGTTGGCTTCAACATCAATCTAATTCTTGCAGGGAATGAACCTTACAATGATGAGCAACCAAGTTATGTACCATCTGAATTGGTGAATCACTTCTCTAATGCTAGGATCACACTGTATCATTGCTACCTAATGGAGTTAAACCAAAACTTTAGTGATGATATCTCTAACATTGTGCTTGCTATGAGAATTGAGCTTGATCCAGAAATTGGATGCATGCAATTTGAGATGTGTTTTGACAAAGGTAGTTTGTCAATAAAGTTGAGATATATAGGAACCATTGAGCTTCTCCCGGATCAGGTATGCTTCCTAGTACTTCTTTAATAGTATCTAGCAAATTAACCTGCTTTAGGAAAATTCAGTGTAGTTATTGTGCGTGATTTTTTTCCCCCCAGGTTCTTTTGTGTAAAAGATTCCAGTTCACAGTCCTTAGACTTCTTCTGGATCATAATATGGATAAGCTGGCAACTGTTTTAGATAAACTCTTTTTGGAAGATGATATTGAGATTGATTATCTTCTGCTTCCAGCTCTTGTTATTAAGCAAAGACCCTCTGTTGATTGGTCATCTATTAGTTCTGTAAATCCATTTAGATTTACATGTAAAAATCACACTCTCAACATATGGACGAAAAATGGTCTAGTTTGCAGTTGCATACTAAAAAACTCTTTGGTTTGTACTCCTCATAATGGCAAACTTTATATCACCACTGGTATAATGGACTTGGATGGAAACTCACTTTTGAACATAAGAGATGGTGGAGTTACTACGTACAAGAAGTACTTTGGACAGAAGTAAGTATTTTATTTGTTGTTGATGTTTATTCTCAGGTTAACTTATCTACTTCGGTGCGCTATTCTTATACTGTCCTTTTTCCACATTTCAGGCATGGCATTCAATTGCAGTTTGAAAAACAAAAGCTACTTAAAGCAAGGCATATTTTTCAAGTTAAAAATTATTGTCATGGAAGCAGACAAGAGAAGGACAGAGGTTTAACCTTTGATTTTTCTATTTTGTTTCTTCTATTGCTTCATCTTTGCTTTGTGAGATCAAACCAGTCATAAATGCACAGGAGATGTTGTTCTTTTGTCAAATCCAACAGTTTTGAACTTATGATATAGGTGGCATTCTAAGAGATTGATCATGTGCATGAATCTTAAATTTAGGGTTGGCTATTTAAATCCAAATATCCAATATTAATATGAATTCAAATTTTCTTAATGAATTCCTGCCAGTGCATGACCTTTGATTGTAATTGAAAGGAATCAGGTTTGTTAGCTTGCCTATTTCTTCTGAGATTTTTTCAGGAACTGGAAATATTAAAATAGCCAATGCTTTGCTTGTGTGATGCATAGAACGTTGGTTTTCTTAGTCGTTACTTCTGAATTGGCTCGCTTGTTCCTGACTGCTAATGTTATAATCTTATTATGAATGGGACTTGTTTAAGCTATGACTGCTGCTGTTAACTATAACTTAGACAGCAGTGTTATAATGGCTAAGTTTATTCCTTTTCAAATTATAGATGTATATTATGTATCAAAAAAGTTGCAACTATATTTAGTGCTATTTTTCTCCAAGCACTAACATTGTGTGACCCAATCTGAATCCTAACACCTTTTTTTTTTCTCCCCATTTTCAGAAGCAAGCAAGAACTCTGTTGAATTACCTCCTGAACTTTGCTCTATCGTCATGTCACCTATATCTGTTGGTACCATTCATTCCTTCTCATTTGTTCCATCGATTATGCATCGACTTGAGTCATTGCTTGTAGCTTCCAACTTGAAAAAGATGCATTTGGATCATTGCACGCAAAATGAGATTCAAACAGACAAGGTAGGGTACCACTGCAGTCTTGTAAAATTGCTCATTGTTATGGTCTAGAATTTTTATTTTTTTTCCCTCCAGAAAAGACAATTTCATGTCAATCTATTAATTTTCTTCAACAACCAAAAAGTTGTAAACAAAAAAGAAAAATGTTTTTTTACAGTATGTTTTCTCATATAATCTATGAATGAATTTAGTTTTGATACACTAGCAATATAAATGTTTTTTGCACATCATCCAATCATAATGTCACATGGGAAGAAGTTTTGACTCTTACACCTACCTTGAAAGTAACACATACAATAGCATATGATTAGTTGACAGTGTAAAATATTTTATACTGACAGTATATTAAAATTAATATTTTTTTCAATATAGAAATAGTTCTTGAAGAAAAATTGAGATAGAAATCCTGGCATTTTGGATAATGAAGGTAAAGAATTTCTTGTACCCTCCTTTTTCCCTCTATTGCCTCAGCAAATATACTATGAAGAGATTGCTTAGAGACTTATCAGAGTGTAACTTTCTTTGTTCATCTATTGGTTTGTTTGTCTTGGTGTTTTCTGAATGTGTGGATTTTTTTTTTCTCCCTTTCTTTTTCCAGGTAGTTGTCTCCCTGAAACATTGTAAAGATATTTGGACTGATGGTATCTGCATTTTGCATTGTAGGTCTTGGAAGCAATTACTTCAAAAAGATGCAAAGAGAGCTTTCACTATGAATCTCTGGAGACTCTTGGAGATTCTTTTTTAAAATATGCCGCCAGTCAAGAGCTTTTTAAAACCTATCAAAATCACCACGAAGGTCTACTTAGTGTGAAGAGGCAAAAGATCATTTCTAATGCTGCCCTTTGTGAGTTTGGGTGCAATTGTAGACTTCCGGTATTCTCTCTCTCTCTCTCTCAATTACTGTTATATTTTTTATGCTCTGCATTTGCAATGATGCTGTCTTTCAGCATTTTTCATATTTATGCTACAATTTTATAGGATGTTTTATCTGTATTCTTTTTTAGAAGTACTTTTTCATTGCATTTATGGCTGATTTCTCAATCGAGCATTTTTTCTTTTTTCCAGCAGTGTTTCGCAAAGAATTTAATTTCCGATATAGTGACAAAAAGTTAATAATTGGTTCAATTTTTTCTATTTAGTTGATGCTCTGAAGTTTGGTATAGAATTATAATTTTAAATCAGTTGACTGGCTGCAACTTTTGGGCTGATTATCATGTTTGTACTAGTTTTGTATTTCAGTTTCTCATTGAGAAATGAAGATCAATTTGAAAAGTTTACAATTTACCACGAGTAATGGGTTCTCTTAATTTTAATGCTTATGCCGTGAGAATTGGATTGTATTGCTTAGCCATTATATAAAATTCTGCATTATTATGTTGAAATTGTACTTGATTTCTATTTGCTAATAGTGTTTTACATTTTTTATTGAGCTGCTATTCTTTTGAGTTGCAGGGCTTCATACGAAATGCACCCTTTGATCCTCATACTTGGGCCGTTCCTGGTGATAAATCTGCAAGTTTAAAATTAGAAGAGTTGAATTCCAAGGGGACAAATATTTTTGTTAGTGGACAAAGAAAATTAAAACGTAAGATTATTGCTGATGTTGTTGAGGCACTAATTGGTGCCTACCTTAGCACTGGTGGTGAAAAAGCCGCATTGTGGTTTATGGATTGGGTTGGCATCAAAGTGAGTTTTAATGTTATACCCTATGAGAGACAATTTAATGTTCATCCAGAGAAGCTGGTAAATGTCAACTTTCTAGAATCACTATTAAATTACTCATTCCGTGACCGTACTCTTTTAGTGGAAGCCCTGACCCATGGTTCTTACATGCTGCCTGAAATTCCTAGATGTTATCAGGTACTTACTGTTATTATTATCCATCATATGGAAAGTAGACATTAGCATGCATATATCTATGTAAAGCAGAAGTTTTAGTGACTCGATGTGGACTGGCCTATCTATTTTCATGTCCTTAATGGAACCTATAAAATAGTATACACGTTCTTTTAAATGATCAGTTAATTTGGTTTTCCTCACATTCTTGTTAGTGTGTCTCTTTCTTCACAATTTGTGAATTATAAACTCCTTGCCCTGCAGCGACTAGAATTTCTAGGGGACTCGGTCTTGGATTATCTCATTACCAGGCATTTGGACGATAAATATCCTGGCTTGTCACCTGGACAGTTAACTGACATGAGGGCAGCTTCTGTGAATAACGATTGTTATGCATGGTCTGCCATTAAAGCCGGGTTGCACAAATGCATTCTTCATGCCTCACAGGAACTATATAAGGATGTTGTTGTCACACTTCACGCTTTTGAAAAGTTGTCTTCAGCATCACCTATTGGATGGGAATCAGATACATCATTTCCCAAGGTTAGATGTTACAATTTGGTTCCCGAGTTCATTTGGTTGTAGTCATGGTTTTGTTTCGAGATAACCAATCCATGTTACATTCATGGGTTCTATTTTGTGACACTGATGATCAACTACAATGTGTATAATGTTACAAGACACATAACATGAGATTGTTCCTGTTGTTGACAGGTTCTTGGAGACATCATAGAGTCTCTGGCTGGAGCAATCCTTGTTGACTCAGGATACAACAAGGAAACCGTGTGGCAATGCATAAGGCCTCTTTTGGAGCCCCTTGTCACACCTGAAACATTAAGGATGCATCCAACCAGAGAGTTGTATGAGCTATGCCAAAAGGAAAATTACACTATAGAAAAGACTTCTTCCCGCAAGGATGGTGTCACTACTTATAGAATGGAGGTACTGGCTAATGGTGTCATTCACCCTTATGTATATAAGGGTGATGCTGATAAGAAAACAGCCAAGAGGATAGTCTGCAAGGAAATTTTGAAGTCCTTACAGAAAACACAACGCAAGTGATATACATGCATTCTTTATAGCTGTAAAATTTATTGGTAATTGTAATCGAGGACTTGTAATAAAACTATATATTATATGTAATGCAAATATCATTATGTTATGTTCTTGTGCTGCTATTGAGAACTACTGTAATTTTTTAGTTATAGAAAATGGGTGTAATCCCAATACATAGTACGATGCCAGGAAACTAAAGTGTACTGATTAGCCAGGAATTAGTTAAAAAGCAGTAGCATGTATTATGTGTAAAAGTCTTTCTTTGGGTGAGAGTTTTTGTTAAAGTTTTTCGTTTTGGTAATGAAGCTTTCTTTCTTTTTTTTTTTGTTTTTGGGTTTTGACCCCTTCATGCGTTTGGGTTTCACTTTTCTATGGCCCAAACAATGACGCTCTCAGCTAGGTCCATTTATTTATGGAATTGCTTTGGATATCTCTACCGTATTTAAGTGCGAGATTATTTTTCAAAACATAGAGTGATGCCGTTAAACTCATCCTAAACATGTCGCCATCCACAGCTTGAACCTTTATTATGTCATATTTATATCACTTTCTTTTCGGATAATAAATCATAAAATCAAGTGAAGCATATATTTTAACATACTCTTTTTTGTTTTTTCTTTTTTTCAAGGCCAAAGAAGATATAAGAAATGTTTGGAAGAAACAGTGTTTTACAAAGAAAGTCTGATAATCTATATACCATAAAAAATACACACAATCTGATTGCTATATTCTTCATCACAAAGAATATATGCTCAATGTGATACCCACCAGTTACAGTTACAGGTGCCAGTCCTGAACTTATTTTTCATTTATTTATCATAATATACTATAATATCATAGAAGAGGGTATCCACTTATAACATGATGTTAAGGTGGGAGAGGAATATCAAATGTGTTGTTGTGGCAGCTTTTCTGCAACCAAGAGGTAGAAAAGCCCCATAACTCCACTGTGCATTCTGCTGTTGCTGTAGTCAATCTCTAGAGTCACAGTTTCACCATCAAATATCTTGATAGAACCTGGTTTAGGGTAGCAAGTGGTCATTCCTACAACGTAGCCTTTCTCATTTCCTGCTTCCATTCCATTTCCATATTTCGGTATTGAAGTACATATAACCCTCCCATCCTGAAATATTGTCACATGCAAAATTTCAGATTAAGATACACTCCAATATTTAATTAACATCTAACGATGATGTGGTTGTTATTAATCCAAAAAGATGTAAAAGAAGCATTGATACTCTAATTATAAAGGCTAAGCATTAAGAAACCAGCAAGCCAAAAGCCTAATCCCTCTCCAATTTACAATATATATATATATATATATATATATATATATATATATATATATATATATATATATATATATTTGTTGTCCTTTTCCTTCTTTTGGTGGCTGCAGGCGTTATGCAATTGATGAAGCTCATGAAGTACACCAGTGAAAGAGCATAAATTAAAGAGATGAAAATTTAGAATCCCTTGTAATTTTAAGGGACACAATCAAACCATTTTGCAAGTTTGGTTTTTGGTATACGTACACATGTCTCTATATAGTAATATCTAAATAGTAATTAAGGAAAGGACTTGAATCCCACAAGAATCCTAGTTTGATTCTTGTTGCCAATTTGAAGACTTCGTTGGTAGGCGATCTCATAAATCTCCTGTAAATTTTCTCTGAGTCAAGAGCTTTATCCCAACTTTGGTGGGATAACCGGTATTAAACTCACCTAAACTTTTTGTCTATAAAAAAATGATAAAAATAATATATGGCAATTATGTAACATCACCTGGCCGTATAGAGTTGATCCAGTCCCACCTACATGCTCATGAGCAACACCATAGATGACATAACCACCAGTCTCCATTGGAAGCTTTGCCCTCCTGACATCAAGGCATCGATTACCATACTCATGGCCTTTGCTGCAAGGTTCAACTTGGTACTCAACCTGTAGCAAATAATCTGAGTTACTCACAAATCCAACTGACACGTGTCAAATATACATGTATTGAAATTTCACTCACCAAGCAATCATGCTGTGGACTCATTCCTTTGGACTTATTTGACATTTTCAAAGTATCAGTCACATCAAGTATGTAGATCTTCAAAGGCACTATAAAGTGTTCCCAGGTCACCCACTTTACTGTGTATCTCAGGTAGAGGCTTCTCTTTGGGCCCTGAAAGCCTTTCCTCATCAGGCACTGGCTCTCATCAGGGCAACATTGCAAGCCTCCTTTATAGTCTGGACTCAAAGGCTTGCCATCTGCATCTTTTGTGATGTTATATAGGTCACACCTGCACTCAATGCACCCAAATCTATCTTCTACACCCCTTGTGTCAATAGCATGGACATTGATCAACCATTTCTCCTCATACCCTTTTGGAATCTCTGCAGGATTACCTACTTCTATCCCAAAAGGATCTGGAATATCTGTATCCGTTCCTCTTGTCTCAGATCCAATGCCAAAGTACTGTCGAAGAACATTGTCTTGGCATATGCCACTGTTTCTCACAATAACAACATCTGAAGTGGTGTTTGTTGCATTTTTGGGTTGATGGTATTTAACAACAACCCAGTGGTGAAGATAAACTTCTTGGAGAGGTACAGAATTTCCTGCTTCATCAACTACCTCAGCATTGAAACTCTTGAGTGCAATATGACCTCTTGGAAACTCAACATCATAGTAATATTTATTGGAAACTTCTCCTGGTCCTAGTTCAATCTTGGGAGATAGAAAAACAGATGTTTTAATACTATTTTCAGTCTTCCCAAAAGCAGCTGATGAATATGGTGTGCTTGACACCAACAGGAGCATTGCCCATGAAAGCACCAAAGCATGAGATACACAACACATCTTGATCTGTTAGCATAATCTTTAATTACTAGCCATCATTAATTAAAGAAGTTAAACATGTCCAAATAGTACAGAGGGCATTATATACACACTAACACAGCAGAAAACTAAAACGTATACTATGTCAGTATGAACACAAGATAGAGAAATTCTTAGGTAGACAGTGCCTACCAAATCATCTATTAGACAGACCTAATCAAGAATTACTTCACAAAATAACGATAAATATGGTTGGCCATTAATTGTGCTTCTTTTGTATGAAATAATAATAGTTCAACAGCAACACCACCACCACCACCTTTTCTGACTAGGTGAGGTGGGCAATAATAATAGTAGTCGTGTCAGCTAAACTAAACTCAAGAACAAACAAAAGCAAGCCATGCTAGCTTGATATATATAGGTGGAAGTCCCCTACTATGAAGTCAACGTGGATAATAGAAACTGGTTAGAGATATTGATATTCCATAAATGAAATTTGAAATAGTGGTTTGTGTGGAAGATGAAGGAGCGTACCTCAAACAGTAGGCTTTGACAAGAGCCAGTGGTTACTAGCACACGATTTCAACTACTAAACGATGGTTGGACCGTGAATTTATATACCAATAGGAGGCACGCATAATGCATTGTAGATGCTCTAAGCCATGACGTCCACCAAATGTGAATAATAATAATATAAGTTTGTATAGTCTTGGTTTGAATACGCTTTATTATAGTCAAATAAGGAGTGGAGGCTACGAAATTACGAAGAAGGGAGTGCGAATTGACTAACCAAACACCGTGGACTTCTATTGAATATTCGCATTTTTTTTTTTGTGTGTGTCTTCTAAAAAATTGTAAGATTAAAATTATTTTATTAATTATTTATTTATATAATTATTTTTTTTATAATTAATTATGATAATCAATTTATATTTAGATATTTTAATTAAAAAATAATTTTAAAATAATCATCTTCCGTTATTAATCATAAACCCTAAAAAAGCATTTATATTAATAAATTATTTTTTAACTTAAAATTATCAATTTTTTATTATAATTTATTTTTCATTTCTATCCAAACATAACTGATTTTTTAAAAATATCTTCTTTTTTTTTGGGAAAAAAAAAAGCTGTTCTCCCCACTTCCCAAACATGCTTTGACAGTTGAGAATACTTAATGGCCAAGCTTAGGCTTAATTTTCCACCACGCGATTACGTACATTCTACTGACTTTTATTACTAGAAGTTTCCATTGCTCGACTTTTCATTATTTAGATATGTGATTATGTCTTATCACATCTTTCACCACATAGTTTATTATAGTATTGTCACGTTCATGCCTTCTTTTTTTTTTTTGGTTATCTTTCTTGGACAAGCTAATTGTGATTAACATAGCTACGCGGACTCGCAAATTGCGAGTTTACCTGTTGAATTTAATGAACATTCGCTTAACTTGGAGAATGATTCTCTAGAAATATTTGATTGGACCTATAACAACAATTTGTCACACGTGCATATGGCCTTGTTGAATTTTTCAAGTGCTAGTGTAGATCATATCAAGATGTGCATGTCATTGTCATCTCATCGTGTCTTCACAACGATGGCTCTTGGACATTTTAAGAATCCATGCTTGACACGTATATCTCATTCTATTAGCCTAATAGTTGCTCCATGCACGTACGTAGCAACTTCTTCAATTCGAGAAAGCGAACTTCATGCACAATTGATAAACTTGCAAGCTGAATTCAGCGGCTACAAAAAGGACCATACTTATCTTCTAGTGTATCTTCCAAGGTTCTAATTTGATCATTAACTGTATATGAAGCATCAGTGACAGTGAGAGGCTGAGAGCAGCACTATTACTACTTCGTACCACACAGCTACACAGTTGCCTCTATGAAACGCTGGACTTGATTTTTAGCTATGAGGAATGCCAATTTTGCTTCCTTGGCGATTTTGTTTATATAAATTGTTTGTGGCCCCTTGGATTGGGTGGTTAGTTAGCCAGCAAAAAAAATAGTTCAATTATTTCAAAACAGAAATTTAGATACTTGAATCACTATGTAATGACCGTAATTTACAACATTTATATGTTTTTTAAAATATGTGAATGAAATGGTAAAATAAGCTATTTAATGAAAGGTATATAATTAAAGCTTTTGCTTATAGTTATCAATTGCAAATAAAGTTAATATTTATTTGAGAAATGTGAAATTAAAAAATAAACATAAATAATTTAAAAATTTTATTTTATTAGTTATTTTTGCTTGTGTTAATACTTATGGATCCATTCCTGCTCCCAACTAATAAATGTGGGTATTGATTTCTATTAGTTAGAGCCAAAACAAATCGTGGTTTGTCAAGTATAAGGAACTAATCTTTTCTGTTATGTAACCAATTTTTAACGATGTCATGAAGATATTTATTATGGAGATATAGAAATTACAAATTTCATTATATAATGGTATGGAATGAAATTTGAAAAAGTAAAGATTAATTTCTATGCTTTTGATAATATAAAATAAATTTTTATTATCAATTAATAAAATTTACCAAAAATTGCTAAATTATAACAATTAATTATCATAACAAATAGCTTACTATGATATTTTAGTAATTCCTTGCGATTCTATTAGTTTATTGGATAAAATTATTGGCTTAAATATATTTTTAGTCCTTTTAAATATTTGATTTTTCATATTTGATCTCTCAAAAATTTTTTGCTTAATTTTGGTTCCTTATTTTTTAGACGCTATCAATATTAGTCCCCGTCGTCAACTGAGTACTGTTAACTGCTAATGTGATAACGTGAGATTTTGACACGTGTTAATACTTTTATATCTCATATTACCGTAATGCTAAGATTTCAAGAAAGACTCAATGACAAGAGTGATTAATATTAATAACGTTTAAAAAATAACGGACTAAAGCTAAGTGAAAATTTTTTGAGGGATCAAATCTAAAAAATTAAATATTTAAAGGAATTAAAAAAATATTTAAGTAAAAATTATTTACCCTGTCACTCTCTTAAATGCTCCAAATACAGAATCCTTATTATTTGATTGTGTGGAACCGTGTCGGACATAAGTCTCCTCTGTGCTTCACGACTCCTATTGATCCATTGCAATCCCCACCCAACCAATCCAAGGGGTCGTGCTTGTAGCTTTGTGACTTTTGTCCATTAGTCAAATAGGTGCTAATGCTATCAGACTTATCTTTTCTTCGAGACATTTTCTCTTTTTCTTTTTATTTTTCTTTTTGACGTGGACATTTTCTCTTTTTCGGTCTAGCTCGTCTTGTTTCATTTGAGCCAATTGATATAACAAGAAGGTAGGTTTCGCTACCCACATAAAATTAGGAAAATGTTTAGGTAATCTTATAGTTTGAAAAAAAGATATTGGCGGAAGGCGATAGCGGTGAGACTTAAAAGGGTTGGTAAAGTGATATTTCAAGAATCAAGCCAAAGGGTGTATGGGGCTAAATATAAGGCACTAATTGTTAGATGTTTAACAGCTCAATTTTGTGAATTATTTCTCACCATAACAGCAGTTTTTAATATAATACTAGTTCTCTAACTGATCCATTTCAAAAGCAACATTTCAATTTATTCACTTTCCCTTGCTTGGCATTTTAAATATTATGTTTTCACAAGTGTCTGGTAAGTGAACGATTTGGTTTTTACTCCGATTAAAATTTATGAGATGGGTAGTTAATAAAATTGACTTAATTAAAACGAAATTCTTCCAATTTAAGGAGCATTTATTTCAGTTTTTTAAATAGATTTTTAACTAAAAAAATTATTTTTTACCAAAAAAAAAAAAAACAAATGCATCCTTAACTAGTATATATTTTTTAGATATAAATATGTTTTTAGTTTTTCTAAATATTTGATTTTTTGGATTTGGTCTCTCAAAAATTTTTTATTTGATTTTGGTCCCTTATTTTTTAGATATTACTAATATTAGTTCACTGCAATCGAAGTCTTTGGTAAGTCTTAGCATGAAGAATGTGAGATCTAAAAGCATTAACACATGTCAAAATCTC
Source organism: Pterocarpus macrocarpus (assembly GCA_031439585.1). Classification (NCBI taxonomy): domain Eukaryota; kingdom Viridiplantae; phylum Streptophyta; class Magnoliopsida; order Fabales; family Fabaceae; genus Pterocarpus; species Pterocarpus macrocarpus. The sequence continues at coordinate 12,755,353 of CM062522.1, read as the reverse complement.
ACATTATCGCATCAGTATTTAATAGTACTCAATTAACTGTAGAAATTAATATTAGTAATATTTAAAAAATAAAGAACCAATATCAAGTAAAAATTTATCGAAGAACTAAATCTAAAATATTAAATATTTAGGAGAATTAAAGCCATATTTAAGTCTATTTTTTATTTTTTTAACTACTGAAACAAGTAAAATATCTTTGCACAATTGCATTCACGTAAACGGGAGAATTCCTTGCATATTATATATTTTAAGTCTTCAGAGTTCATGTTTTGGATGGGATAAGGACGAAGGGGTTACATTGATCCCTTTTAGCGACACGATTCCTCGGCTTCACGACACATGGATATATCCACCGGGACAAATGCCTCACCAGTAGTAACATCAGGGGTTTGTTTGGTTATTTTTTTAACCCAAAAAAATCATTTTTTATTAAAAATTATTTTTAATATATTTGGATAAGATTTTAAAAATAATTATAATTTTAAAAAATTACTTTTAAAAAAATTACTTTTAACTTTTCTAATTAAATAAAAAATTTTAATTTTATAATTATTTTTTAAAAAAATTGAAACAAGGCACCCTAAATTTGTACTAGGAAATTATTAGGCCATATTTGATTAATGAGAAATTATTAAAGTATTAAGTAAGATGGTATTCATCTTATTTATAGAATGATATTTGTACTTTAATAGATGGTAAGATTTACTACCAATTTATGCATTTATTGTTTTTACTATGTTTTTTAATTTAGGATTAAGGATTTAAGGATTAAATAAATAAAAAACAATAGTCCAACTGGAGCTGAATGGGGATTGAGCACAGTCCTTTCTGTTATCATCAACATCCATGAAGGTAACATTGCAAACTGCTGACAAAGAACAAAAGAAGACAATCTAACTTGGTTGCTTGCTTGCTGCAACTGAAGAGAGTAAAGAGCAAAGGATAACTATGGCGATTTGCAGGTTGAGATCTCTGCTTTCTCTTTCCAAACGCAACTTTTCTTCATCTCAGTCCTTCACAGTACGCACTTCCTCTTCTTCACAGCAGCTACCCCCTCACTTGCAGGTATGATGCTGTAATCACTCATCACCGTACTACCTACCTTAACATACTGTTTTTTTTTCCCTAAGCATTCTATCTTGCTCTTCTTAGCTCTTATGTCATGCAAAGATTGCATCTTTCATCATAATTCTTAACTGGGTTCTTGACATGACTTGTAGGCTTGATCATATTTGTATATTCTGATGCTTTTTTTTTTTAGGGGTGTCTTTCTTTTTGTTTTAAGACCATGTCAAGCATGTTTGCTGATTGAGTTTACCTTTACAAGCTGCAAGTTGAGTTTTTAAAACATTGGAGTGTTTGTATACTAAGTTTAAGTTGGCAAGCTATTAAGAAGCTTATGGCATGTCCCCCTGCAGACATCCTAGTTTGATGCAATCTTTGTAAATTCATACTTTCTCTCCTCTGACTGATGCATTACAGAATGTTGGATTCATTGGGCTTGGAAATATGGGATCCCGGATGGCAAATAATCTGATCAAAGCTGGATACAGACTTACAGTTCATGACCTGTCTGTTTTCTACCTTCTATTGATCTTATCATTCCTATGTTTTGAGTTCTTAACTTGATCATTGGGAGAGTACAATATCCACATTTCATTTGTAGGTGCAATTCATAGATATAGAGTATTGTTATTTGGGGCATGTTAAGAGAATGTACTTCTTCATGGGTAATCTGACTTAATGGTGCTGCTAATATAATTGGGTTGTTTCTGTTTTGTTTGATTAAGCAGAAAGCATATGATACGATGTTAATTGAATTTGTAAAAAAAATTGGCAGAAACTCTGATGTTCTCAAGAAGTTCTCTCAGATGGGAGTTCCTTCAAAGAAATCGCCTTATGAAGTTTCAGAAGCAAGTGATGTTGTGATTACAATGTTACCTTCCTCTGCCCATGTGCGTATGGCCATTCCAAGGGCATTTCCTTTCTTATGAGTTTATTACTCATTTGTAGCTTTGGTTTCCTCTATAGTTCTTCAACAACATGTTATTCTATGGATTATGGTTTCAACTTTTGGATAACTAATAGCTAAGATGATTTGATTGTTTACTTTCCCTTATAGCTTCTTTGTACAGAAAAGGAAATAAAAGGCTAAGGAAAAGCTTCCAACGTGATGAAACCTGATTTGTTTTCTCTTGCTTATCAGATCTTCCCAATTAACATAGTGTACCACTTCACCTTAACTAAGATAGGATTTGCAATCTAAATTACCTTATCAAATTATTCTTGTATATGGTGGCATCTTTACTCAAAGCAGTCCCTAAACTGTAAACAGTTATTTAGCTGAACACTGATCTGAAGCATACTAAGTTGTGTATCTAAATATCTCATTTAGCATATTACAGGTCTGGATGAATTGTCTTACTGCTCCCAAGATTATTATTTGACTTTGTGTTCATGCCAGAATAACACCCTTATTTAAGTAGGTAATTGATGTTTACACTGGGCCAAATGGTTTGCTTCATGGTGGAAAACTCCTAAGGCCGTGGTTATTGATAGATTCATCCACTATTGATCCACAAACATCGAGAAACCTTTCTGCTACAATATCTAATTATATTCTAAAAGAAAAGAAAGGTAACACAAAGTGAATGTCAACCAAGTGAACTATATTTTAATTTGAAATGCCATCTATGAATTCTTTCTTTTTCTAGCACCCTACACTTTTGTTTATCATGTTCATTCATAACCAATTGCTCATGGAGAATTCGCTGACATTTTTGTGAGAATGTCTTCTCACTTGTGCATGCTAGGTCTATGTTATGCAATTCACAAAATTTGATAGTTTGTATAAAACTTGAGGGGAACTTGTATGTTCTTCATGAAGATGTTTAGCACCTTCTGTATCATCAGTTTGTTTTGTTGTGTGCTTTCACATTCAAACCCCAGCTGTCATGTTTATTGTCAAAATCGAAGCAGTTGGTTCTGCAATTTATATATACCTTATCCTTTCTTCATGTATGTGTAAAGATCTTCTTAGTTCTCTTCTGAAGAAAAGTTCATAAAGAATGTTAACTAACAGTTATTTTCTTTTGCTAATCACGTGCCAAATGTTTATAATGTTATTCCTATTAGCTTCACCTATCTTTCACATAAGAGTGGTTCTAATTTCCCATTGAATTACCTAGAGCTAATTTCTGTCATTTTGTGACATTATGCTCCTTTAACTTACTAAATACTAATCTATGTTAAAGCCATCACTTTCTGTGGTTAAGGCATGTGCAAAATATAGATAGTTAATGGCTATCACCTACATGGTCCCAAACAGAAAGTTTCTCTCTTTATGCATGGAGAGAGGTACTATCACAAAATCCTCCGGTGTATCAATTACCTTCAAGCATTTAGTGTGCTGACTGATTTACTCTTTTTATGTTGTTGGACTGAATGATAATACATTTTATAGGTGATTGGGAAACACCTGTCTTGTTGGATGCTCCTGTATCTGGAGGAGTGATTGCTGCAGAAGCTGGGACACTTACTTTTATGGTATGGTTACTGTTTTATTCTAACCTACTGAAAATACACATAACTTACGAATATGATTTTGATAATGATCTTAGGTTCAAAGGCCATGCATTTGATCCTAGAAACTATAAGAACATTGTATAACTGATTTTTCCGGTTCTTATTAAGGATGGTAAATTTTAGAGTGACTCTGGTCCAAGAAAGATTTCGGAACATCGATTTAGTCTTGCAAAGATTAGTTACATCAAATTGGTCCTCAAATGATAGGTTTTGGTCATTGAATGACATCAATATGTTCCTGGTAAACAGTAACTTCTGGACTATTTTGATTTAAAAAAATTATCATTTTGAGGACCAAGTTAAGTCTCAAAAATATTTGGACCAGCAAAATGAGACTTACTCTAATTCTTAGTATATTGGTTCTAAATTTGATAGTAAATTTTGATAATCATTCCATGATTTTAATTTATAATGCATTAACTGTATGATCAGTTAATTTTGTAATGTTATCAACCGCACATGGGAATGAGGTAACAGTGCTAAAACTGTTGCATCAAAGCTGTAGATTTTTGGAAAAATTTGAGCAATGAACAAGATATGGAATTTCCCCAGGTTGGTGGCTCTGAGGAAGCATTTCTTGCTGCAAAGCCCTTATTCCTTTCAATGGGTAAAGGTGCAATATATTGTGGTGGAGCTGGGAATGGTTCTGTAAGTTACATATATTTGTGGTGGGATTATTGGCACTTCCAGTTGCCTATTCAACTTCAATTCACATACTTATGTGTTGTCATGGATCTGTTATTAGGCAGCAAAAATTTGCAACAATTTGGCTATGGCTGTGAGCATGCTGGGAGTATCAGAAGCCCTGGCTCTGGGCCAATCCCTAGGTGTTGCTGCCAGAACCTTGACAAAAATATTTAACTGCTCCAGTGCTCGCTGTTGGAGTAGGTATGCAGCTCTTTCCTATCTCTACTCCAAATGACAATTAGCTGCAGGACTAGAGTGGACTTTGTTGCATCTTTGACAATATGTGATATCAAAGATTCCATGAAGCCTTAGAATTAGCATTGTAGTTACAATGAAAAGGTATTACTGTCTGAGTATAGTTTCCTCACTTGTGTGTATACTGTACTTGAGATCATTCAATGAGAACTAATACTTTAGGGAATTTCTGAAAAGGTTAATCAAATTAATAGGCATTAGTTGCAATGATTACAGTGATGCTTACAACCCGGTTCCTGGGGTGATGGAAGGGGTGCCCTCCTCAAGCAATTATAATGGAGGGTTTGCATCCAAGCTTATGGTAAGTAACTGAGCATTAACTTCACTTGCACTTAATTTAGATTCTATTTATACAAAATATATAGCTGTTTCTACATTGAATCTGAAGTCTATTTTGACTATTTTTTTCTTTCATTTATATGATTAAGTTTTATTAATTTTTTTACCTTGAATTTTGATAATTAAGTATCCCTTTGCCATAAATTGACCTCTTATGTTGTAAAACTTAAGCTAAACTAGTTGCCTGTGCGTCCCAGGCTAAAGACTTGAACCTAGCAATAGAATCAGCCAAGCAAGCTGGGTGTAAATACCCACTAACATCGCAAGCACAAAAGATGTAAGTCCCTTATCTTGCATAACTTAGGTGGGTCAGGTATAACTCTATTGCTATTAAATCCATCGTGAAAACTGTTGAAATTCTGAACCTTAGTACTGAAAAGTATTAATAATATTATGTGTTGGTGAAGCAATAAGATGCTAGCATCCTGTTTATGCTAAACAATAATTTTCCTAAAGCTAAGTGCAGATATAAAGAAACGAGGGGGCAGATTCTGGTTGGCAACATGTCTCTCATAACAGACAAAAGTTTGATAGGCTTGAGTTCATTAAGTTTTTGATGTGTCTTTACTGATGAACCTTGTTTTGCGCAGATATACTGACCTCTGCAACGAAGGTCACGAAGCCAGAGACTTTTCTTGTGTTTTTCGTCATTATTACTCTGGAATGGACGAGCCTCTTGACCCCTGAACTAAGATATTGGCGCATACAAAATATATGAAACTGTTAAACACACTTGTAATAGCCAGGACAGTCAAAACTGGTCGCAATCAAGTGCAAAAACTTTGCTGTTACTTGTTTTTGTTTTTCAATTAGAAGTAACTTGTCCATGTACTACAGTGCTAGATCTACGATTCCAAATTACATTACGAAAACTCAAAACACAAGCACAACACGGTCAAAACTGACTGAATCCCTGGTTCCGCTGAAAGTTTTATTATAGTAGAGAAATTCCATAGACTATATAATCTATTCAATGGAGAAAACGAGAAAGACAAGCAAAACTTCTCCACACATAACACTTCAGCTAGTGCACCCAGCCCCTGTATTTTGTAATGTTAAGCTCCAATCCTCTTTCTCCTCGCTAAGTTGGTTCCTCCTGCAAAATGGCCTTAAAATATCTTAAAAGGAAGCCCAAAAAAATAAGAAGGAAACAATTCTTTTATTAGCCAAAAACAGACTTAATCCAAAATCGCTTATACTGTGACCAAATATAAGATGCGTTTGTTTCAATCTTTTTTTTTTTTTTTTTGTGGAACAACAGTAATATTTTAATTATTAAATTTTTTTTTTTATAGAAACTATTTGTTTCAACTTTTACTCAAACTAAAAATAGCATTTTTTTCGACTTTTGAATAGAAATTAAAATAAATAAGTTTTATAAAAATAATTTTTTAATTAAAAAAAATCATCCTTTTTTTTTTTTTGGGTGAAAATAAGCTGAATCAAACACACCAAAAATCACACTGAAAATAAATTGCCATGTTAATGTCAGGCATAAACGAAAAATTTACTAAAACCAATCATTTGTTCACAATAGCTGTGGACATTTATTATGTATCTAGTTCAAAGTAAACTTGCATGAAGGAATTACCTGCCCAAATCATTGCCAGCTTTTAGTTTTTTCCTCCATGCTTAGATTTTGAGGTTATCTTCCCGTATGCTAAAAGTCTCTGGCGTGACAACTTCAAATTAGCCGCTTGTTGCCTTCTCCTGGCTTTCCTTGATAGATTATCCACCTTAACGTTTGATTCCTCTGTGCTTGCTTTTCCATTGTCCCCAAAACCATTTGATGAAGTTGACTTGCCAGAATCACCCTTTGACTTCTTATTCTTCTTGTCTGAACTTGCTACTCGAAGGAGCTCCTTAGTCCTCATCTTCAGCATGTGCCTTTTTTGTTTGCTTAGCTTCCATTCCTCCTCCCGATAAGGAGCAAGCTTTTTCAAAGAAACATATTGATTCAATTCCTTGTCATCCATCAATAGTAACTCTGGAGCACTCATGCCAAATCTGTTCGGTTGTGTTTTGGCATACTTGAATCTTGTCTTCAGGTCCCAAATTGTGTCCTCGTAATCTAACTTATAGTACTCATCCATCATTGCTTGTCTTGCTTTCTCCAAAAGAGCTGTTTTGCGCTTCCTCTTCCGACTACCTTCCTCAGGAATTTTCTCTACTTTTTCATCTTCTCTTTCTTGGAGATCATGATCACTATTATTCTCCTCCGTGTTTTCTTTCAATGCTCTTTCCCTAGCAGCTAAAAATCCATCATGAGATTCACTGGCATCCCAGCCTCTAGGAAGTCCGAGCAGTTCATCCTCCTTTTCAAAATCTGGCTTTTCCATGTCATCATTATCACTACAAAAATCAGGGTCAGCATCATCCGCATTATAATATTTCTCATCAAATGCCTTCTTCATCATCCTATCATACTCCTCTGGGTCAAATTCATCATCTATTTCTGCAGCAGAAAGTGGAATAATATCATCATCACGGATCCCTGCCGTGATCATTATCTTCTTAACCTTCTCTTGTATCTCCTGCTTCTTCAAGTTCTTTAAATGTTTCAACTCCTCCTCCCTCTCCTTCCGTGCTATTGCCATTCTCTCCTCTCTGCTCTTTCTCTGCTCTTTCCTTGTATTTGTCTTCTTCCTCACTGATCCCTCCACCTTTCGAGCGTGACCCAACACCCTATCGCCCGGATTTTCCTGAAACCTATACTCGTATTCTTCCTGTCTCTCAATCTCCATCTCATCCTCTGAAATCCCTTGCAATTCCTCCTCTCCAACATTCAAATTCTCCCCATTCTTGTCAATCCACATTTTGTTCATGAAATAGCTTTTTAAAAACTTAGCATTTTCATTCGATTCATCTGCACCAAAATACTCATCTAGTTTCTCCTCAAATTGCTTGTCGTCACCATCTACTTTGTCCTCACCCACCTTCTCCTTCACAGTTAAAAAATCCCCTTCACCATCTTCCAAACCCTCCCTTTCTACTGCTTCCAAAACAGCCCTTTTCAACTCCTCTTGCTCATCGCCATAAGTCTTCTTCCCATCTTTATTCACAAAATCTGGCCCCTCTGGCATCAAATTCTTTGCCATTTTATCCTTCTTCTTGCCCTTCATAATTTCTGATTTACCTTTCTCCTTTTTCTTTATTTCCCCCTCTTCATCACCAAAATCTGGTCCTTCCTCAATCAAATGTTTTGCCATCACATCCTTCAAATACATTGGCTTTTCATTCTTCTTATCTTTTGATTTATTTTTCTCCTTTTCATCGCTTTCGTCTTCACTGCTATCATCAGATACAAAAAGCTTAACATCTTTTTGCTTAAGAACAGGGTCCTGCTTCCTCACCTTAATCAAGGCGTCAAAGAACTCCTTGTCACTCCTTCTAGAATTGAAGAGTTTCTCATAGTCATCATCATCATCAGATGACTCTGACTCAGATTCTTCGTCACTTCCAGAAACTGAGGATGGAGGGGAAGAGATAACACCCTTCTTTTTTAGCTCCTCATATCGCTGAAGGTCCTCCCGCCTCTTGTTGTGCTCAAACCTACAAGCATATTCCTCATTTATCTTGATTTTTGAGACATCGTCGTTTTCTGAATCACTCCCATCAAAGAGTTGCAGAGGCATTTTTTACACAGTAGTGAGGCTAGGTGCCGTAAATTTGCTACACAACAGTAATATTCTGAAAAAAGAGTCTTTGAATAAGTCCACTGTATATAATCTGAAATTGACAATACAATAAGCAATGATCAGGTTATTAAAGAAAACGTAGCAACAGAAACAATCAGAACCTAGAAAAATATATTTTGAAAAAAAATGAACTCTAATCCTCTTATGTAGTGCATTATTGCAAATTATGGAGAGATAACTGTTTTTCGGTTTTTTAAGACTAAATTTGGTGGACTAAAATACATAATAAATAATAAATTCCACCCAAATCTCAGACCCAGCAAACCATCAAACTTCAATGGCAACCATATACAAGTTGCCTGTGGAGGAATGCCCAACGTTTCAGGGGAGAGAACTCATTATCCATAGGCAACAATGGGATGAGTAAAGCAGCCAAACTTGAAGACCCAAACTTCAATTTATTCTTTATTGGATCAAATAAAGGAGCCAAAAACAGCTCAAAATGAAAAAGGCCAAAACAAAACTCGCTTCAATTAAGACAGATTCACAAGAAAAGAACAAGCCAAATTTCAGAGTAAATCTCAGAATGCTTCTGGTTATGGGAGTTTCATTGAGGCATCAACCAAGAGAATCAAAAGAAACAGAAAAGTTATTGTGGCCAAATCACATTGAATTGAACGGCATGGCATCAGTTAAAATTGAAGTTATTCACTCAGCTGCTCTCAAAATCCCGCACCCGACCCGAATAGATCCTGAGCTAAGCTCGTAAACTGCCAAAATGGGCAACCCCAACCCCACCGACTGTGAATCATTTTGGAAAAGGAAAAATCGAAACTTGAGAACGAAAGCCGAGAGGAGATACCTAGTGGTATTCGACAGAGGCAGTAGACGAAGTGGGCGGTGTAGACGGCTTCGACGGCGACGGCGACGGCGACGAGGAGGTGCAGCGGGAAGAGGGTGGTGGAATCTCCACTCAAGGGCCACTAGTGGCGGTGAGTATGGATGGGACTTGAAGGTTAACTCTGAGCTTAGGGGGAGCGAATTAGGGTTAGGCATTAGAATAGTTAAAGGTTTTTTTTTTTTTTTGGTAGAGAGAATTGTTAAAGATTAGTAAAAGATAAATATAATAATTTAATTTATAAGTTTAATTGGGATACACTGAGTTTTATATTGTCATCCAATTAAAACCTTCTATTTGTATAACCATTCAAGTAATGGATTATTATATCAAAGATTTTTGCTGATATGGCAATATATGATTAGATGTCTATGTAAAAAACTTTTATACTAACAATGTATTCAAATTAAATCCTTAATTTATTTATATATAATATATAATAGATTTAATTTAAATACACTAGCAGTGTAAAACTTTTTTACAGAGATATCCAATCATATATTGCCACATCAGCAAAAGTATTTAATATAACCACCCACTACTTGAATAGTCATGCAAATAGAAGATTTTGATTGGATGACAGTGTAAAAAAATTTTACACTGTCAGTGCATTCTAATTAAACTTATATATAATTTAAAATAAAATTACTTTTCACATTTATTTATTTTTTAAAACTTCGGAAACAACTTTACTCATTTATTCAACACAATAAAAGAATTATAAAATAATTGAAAAAGAAGACTAACATATATATACAAATTTCCCATCAAAAACAACTTATATATACAAATTATCTCATATACTTTTGTCATTTTTATTATCACTTCCACTTTTCTTTTCTTTTCTTTTTTTCCGTTTTCTACATTGGTTAATAATCACACCCAAAATGACAGCAACTATTATAGGATTAGGTATGGTTTGAATTGATTTTAAAACCTAAACAAATCTGTCTTGATACAAAAGTTTTAAAAACTAATTCTATTTATTTTATTTTATATGAAAATAAATTAAATAAAATATGAAGTAAAACTCTCATTGAAAAACTATTTTTTGATATATTTATTTTTTATAAGATCATTAGATAACACTCTAGCTTTATTTATTAAAAAAAATCATAAAATAATTATTAATTTTCTTTCAATAAAATATAAACCATACGAGATCATTTGTTGCCAATGAATAAGTAAATTAGTTACAATTGAAAATACTACCTTTCATTTGCTACATAAAGTAATAATTGAACTTAAAGTGTCTTCTACTTTTTAACTCACCCTTTATTTTGCTTGTTCCTTTTCAATGTGAAAATTTTAATCCACAACTTGTCACTTGTACGCATTACAAAGAGCTTTTATTTGTTTCAAACCAGAGAAGTATAGCAGGTTTCATCTAAATACATGTTGAACCCTGTCAAAATTTTTGAGCATTGTAACTTTAAAAAATTATTAGAGACTGTGCGTTAGACAAGTAAATAATTTAAGAACTGAGTCACGCTCTAATTAAAGAACATGTTTATTTATTTTAAGTAGGGTATTATTAACCTTTCTGTAATACACAATTGCACCTCATAGTCACAAATGAATAACTTTGACCTGTATTTTGGGTTTCCTTGATAGATTTTATCCACATTAATATGTGATTCATCTGTGCTCGCTTTTCCATTGTCCACAACACCCTCTGATGAAGTTAACTTGCCAGAATCACCCTTTCACTTCTTATTCTTCTTGTCTGAACTTGATGCACGAAGAAGCTCCTAGTCCTCATCTTCGGCATGTATCTCTTTTGTTTGCTTAGCTTCCATTCCTCCTCCCCATAAGGAGCAAGCTTTTTCAAGGATACATATTGATTCAATTTCTTGTCATCCATCAATAGTATCTCTGAAGCACTCATGCCAAATCTGTTCGGTTTTGTTTTGGCATTACTTGAATCTTCTCTTCAGGTCCCCAATTGTGTCCTCCTAATGTAACTTATGTACTCATCCATCGTTGCTTGTTTTGTCTTTTCCTCACTGATCCCACAGAAAACTGTGTTGACAACTAAGCTCTCACAAAAGTAGAATTTCATTACTTGCATAAGAAATTGCAAGAGCTCCCAAAACAGCCAAATCCAAAATCATTAGCTAAATATATCACATATATTGCTAGAAATAAATATGATGTCCAATACAGCATTGACACTTAAGATTATTAAGTGCATCCAAATTTTACCAAAATCAATTATCGTCCCTCACAGAGACATTTATCAAAAGAAAAAAAAATAAAAATAAAACCCTTTAGATCAATCATCAGGAAAACCAAGGAATCTGTTTATATGCTTGGCCACTGGTGTAGCATCACCTGGAGAATACGGAAGGAGAGTATTTATATCCATATCTGCTATAGCTTGATGGAGTGTTTGAGGCCTAGCACAATACAGATGTTTTCTGTCTGCAAGTTCTTCTGCAAGCTCACTTTGATGATTATCCATCAAATCTTCATTTACAACCACAATTAAAGGTTTACCAAGCCGCAATGTCTCAAATATGCTACCTGACCCTGTATAAAATCAGAATATTACAATTACTTGCCTCTTGCCGCAAATAGCAACAACAACAACAGAATTCACTTGAATTTTTCTTTTACCATACATTCTTTTTCCCTTTTGGTTACTCCCCAGTTTAATCAGAATACACATTGACCTCCCTCCCAATTCATCTCACAAAATTCATTTCAAATAATACACCACAAATTGACTTCATTCACTCTGAGACTCATAACATGCTTCACAAAGCTTGTAACTAATGAAGGGAATACTGATATTGAATAACATCCACGTAATTGAAGGTATTGGATAACAAGACTACATGTATCACAATATAGGCCTAGTGGTAAGATGGCAATGTTATGAACTCATGACAATAAGCAGGATTTTAAACACAGATAGGACTTAATGCAGAAATACCTAGCTAACACAGTAAGGAATCAGAATATATCCACAGCAGAAAACGTAATCATTTTCTCATGTGCTCACGCAATCTTTCTCTCTGCTCTATTGAACCAGTGAATAAAAATTGCACCCAATTACATTAAGTAAGTAGTTTCTAAGCCAAGTTTGTTTTAAAGGAAAAGGTCGTTAAGTATAATCAAACACCATAGACATGACGATAGCTAACACCCCCTCATGAATTGGAAAGCAGAAAAAAAGCCACCAAGACCAAGCATCAGATATATTACTAGTGCAGACTTGAGAATTACACCGTGTCTATAAATACATAATTAGTGAAGAAGCATGCAAAATACAAGCTGCAACAAGCATGCATACCTGCGTGGCTGATTACAAGAGAAGCTGATCTGAGATAGTCTGCAATACTAGATGAAAAAGTAAAGTAGTCTACAGCCAACGAACCATCATCTCCTTCAGCCTACAACCAAAAAATTACCAACAAGAACAAGAAATTCAGCAAAAGGAAAAGTATATATTGGAGAAATATTTAACTTATATAATGGTTTTTCCTTTTAAAAAACAAAAATCAAAGAAGGCAAGTAACTTTCTCCATACATCACGTTGTTTTAAGAAGCTCATTCAACAATTGTTTAATAGCACGTTTGGATTTGATTAAATTATTACAGGGAAAAAGAAAAGATTTCACATGAATTTTCTTAACTCATGTGAGCACAAATTGACCCTTTTTTTTTTCTTTTTTATTATAAATCACCAGTATCCGAAGCCCACTGGACTTCAACTAGCATGACTCAAGCTGAGTTAGCATACTATGGGATAAAGCTCTCCCAATGCTGGTTTTTTCTGACTCACTCGAGACCTTGCTTAAGAGAAACAAGTGCCGGATCACTTGAGCCAACTAAGGGTTGGTTGCACAAATTGACTTTAAAATCTAATCACAAAAACATCAAACCTGGGGGTACAAATGACATTGTTTGAGAAGTAGTACCTTTGTAGGAACATAGGATCCGCGACCCATCTGAATGAGAAGGTGGGTATACCCTTTGGCTGCCAACTCTTTCCTGACATTGGGGGAATCCACAGCTCTGACAAGAGCATCAAAACGAGTCGTTCCAACAGTCACGAAAACCACTCTCCTGGTGCCTTCTTCCCGATCCCTCATTTACGCACACAGAGTAGATTCCCCACTTTCTCCTCCTTTTCCTTCCACCTGCATAGAGACAATTATACTTTGGTCTATTTTTATTTTTTATTTTTGGTTCAAAATTAAAACAAGGCTAAGCATATCGAAGGTAAACGAAGTAATTTTTGCCATTGAATCCTCCACCAGAGAAGCCACATTCTAGAACAAATCACAGTACGTCTATGGAATTAAGTATGATCAATAGAATTGATTTCCATGCAGAGGATGATTGAAAAAAATAAATAAATAAATGATAGAAGACTGTTGAAAAATTACCTCAGCTTCAAGTGGGGAAGTTGCAGATCCTTGATCTTGTGGTTCTATTGTAACTTGTAAGGAGCTTATCAACGAGACCCAATGATGAAGAAGCGAAGGAATGAAGATGAGAAGCTCAGGCTGCGTGACCAACTGACCGTTAACAGAGTTGAGACACAGTAGCCATTAATTATGGATTGGAACGAGTCATGTATGCTATGTAACATCGAAAGGAGAAAAAATAAATAAAAAGTTCAAACTTACCCAAATCTCAATTTTATTCTTTTGGATTTACTTCTGAAAAAATATTTATTTAAAGAGTTTAATTGGTACTTATAAGTAATATAAAATTATTTTATATTATTAATTAATAAAAATAATAGAATATAAAAAATTATGATAAATTTTTTATTATAATAAATAATTATTTATGTAAATTGGTATTTTTTATTATTTTTATATTATTTCTATTAATAGATAATATAAAATTATTTTATATTATTAATATATTTAAATTAAATTTTTATTTAAAAATAAAAATTATTTTATATTTAAATATAAAATTAATTTATATTTAATTATAATATTAAAGGATATTCTTTTATTCTTAAATAACTTTTTTATGTTACAATAAAATATATATTTTCGTAAAAAATTATAATTATAATTATAAAAAAAATATGTTTTTTTAGTGATTTAAATAAATGAATAACAATTTTGTTTTTTTTGGGTCATCGGAGAGGGGGGATTTTGGGCAGGGGGCTGTGCCCTGCGAGTTCGAACTCGCGCCCCTTATGCACCTACTTCTTAGGCCACTGCATTTTGCCAGCTTAACCACAGCCACAGGTGCAATTTTTTCTTGTTCTAACATGGGTCTCTAACCCTTTGGAGGAGTCGAACACAGCCCCCTGTACTCTCCGATGCAACTTTTCATGAGGCCGAGAACTTGACCAACTTAGTTGGTCCTCACGTGCAATGAGAGTGCTTATTAAAGAGTTGAACAAGGAGAAGCCCGCGGTGACGGTATTTCAGGTTCAGTAGTATCAATACCCAGAGAAATATTTTTTGTACCATTGGAGCAAGTAGATACTTTGGATACCCATAGATAGAAAGGAGAAAAAAAAAATTATAAAAGAAAGTGAAATGAGTGAAATGATTGATGAAGAGAGAAAAAGCTGAAAGAGGGTGTTAGGATGTTAGAGATTTTGATATGTACAAATAACATACCTCCAATACCCACCACAAAAGGATCCTTCTAAAAGAATAGCCCCAACTGGGCATGCAGATTGGGTCAATGAAAAGAAAGGGGCTAATTCAGACCCACAAGAAATGGTCTAATTTGGGGGGGAAAATTGAAAAAGATAGAAAGAAAGGGGCTAAGGAATGAGGGAAATTGGATGAAAGGCCAGCCAAATCAAGAGGTTGCAGAAAGGCTAAGAAAATTGGATGCTTGATTGATTATGTGCCCCGAAAAAAAAAAAAAAAAGGCTGCTTGATTGATTTGATCGGGCTATATGTGAAGAGATGTTTTAGAAAACCAATTCTGAGAAAAAGAAATCAAAAAGGACACCTAGCATGACCAAACTTGACATGAACCATGAACTCAGGAAGATGCTCCACCAAATCAACTTGAAAGCAGAGTTCAAAAAGCTACTTGATAACTTGGGATCAGAAAATCTGATTGGAGGCAGCGATTCATTAAATTGCTTAGGATTAAAATAACGACAGTAACACGTGAATATGCAATAATGTTAAGCTTTGAGATAGTTTTTTTTTTCTTCTTTTATTTCTTTTTTTTAAGAGCAAGTTTTTAAATGACATTACACCTAGTTATTATCTTAATACTTATAAAGCTTTTCTAGTTGAATTAGAAACTATTATATTTTATATAACTCTACAAAATAATTAACAGTAGTTAACCGACACAAGCATGTTTGAGTTTTGCTTCGCAAGCAAAGCTTGAACTAAACAAACCACAGCTTCCATAATGACTACGTGACAATTGTGACAGCTGCATTGTCACTGAATCATGTTTGTCATTACTCACTGGTGGCACCCAACTAACTTCCTGCAAACCACCTGAGTTTGCTCTTGCATGAGTTTTAATTTTAATGCTTCACAATTAGCTCACATTCCTCAGTTCCCGCACTAGGACCTGCTATCAATAAAAACTATCAATAAAAACTATCAATTAAAAAAAAACCCAAAGTTGACCTGCTAACCATTAAAGGGCCAATTTGTACTGCCTTCCTATATAGTACTTGTACACATGATCATTCATAGCACATTCCATTTCTAGACAAAATCAGATGGTCATATCCCATCAATCATGTAGCAGCATGTATGCTTCTGTCATATGCCCCCATTTTTTACAGCTAAAAAAATGGTTAATACAAACATGTTAAAAAAGCAAACTCTGAACAAAAATGGGATACCAATTAGACATTAGTTTCCCATAATATGCCAAAGTTCAAATAGTTAGCATCAGCAGACTATATAGAAGAGAGCTCTTCATATATAGTCTTGATGCCTGGCCTCTCCGATACGGATCGAATGCATCTGATAGCTATTCCTAGGACCTCCTTCATTCCCTTTTCTGCAACTGGATTACCCAATTCTGGCATCAAGGTAGCATCAAAACATTCTGAGCCTCGACCTTCAGATACTCGCAACCTTACCCAGTCTGTTAGATCAACACCTCCCTCGTCACCAGAAATCACATCACCAGCACACCTTCCGGTCAAAAGTTCCAGAAGTATCACTCCAAAAGCATAAACATCTGATTTGAAAGATGGCATTGGCTTCTTGGAAGCAGCTAACTCTGGTGCGCGATAACCCAAGACCCCAGCATCAAGAATCTGTTCAATGGTACCAGCCTGAGTCATAAGTCGGTGAAGGCAGTAATCCGTAACACGTGCATTCATATCAGCTGTATCTAACAACACATTTGTGGCTTTGAGGTTCCCGTGAGGAACAGCACGATCGAAATGGAGATAGTTCAGGCCACGTGCTACATCAACTGCTATTTTGAGCCTCTGGACCCAAGTTAATGGTGGACCTTTTCTTCCCGGTCGATCTGAGCATTTAAATTTATGAGTTAAAACTTCAAATATTAAAGAATGACAAACAACTCCAATAGATATGACAGGTGAAAATTTAGAAACATTTATTAGTTGCATCAGTCAAATATGATATGGATTAGAATAAATGCACGCCCAAGCACACATAAGAGATACATATAATTTGCTTGTACTTGAGTGAAAATCTTGTGATTATATTAAAAAGCTCCTGACAACCAAATACAACTTAATCTAGCACCCAATGCACTATTGAAACTATGCAACTGCACATTCTTGGCCCCAAGACATGGGAAAAAAGGCATTATATTCAAGCAAGTCCATACAGCTCAGAAAAATTGAGGATTTGCACTTTTAGTGAAATGTGGCAAATTTCGAAGAAACAAGATCTTTCCTTGCATTTGTACTATATTTCTCCTAGATTATTTTCAAGGCTCAAGTTGAAGGAATCCAACAGAAAATTATAAATTAGATAATAAAATTTATCTAAGGCCTTGTGTGTGTGCACGCGCATTTGCATGTGTGGTGCGTAAAATAGTAGACGTGTAGAGAAGCTGCCATGGTATGCACATCCAAGCATTTCAAAAGATGATTAGATAGGTTAATCATTTGCAAATTAATCAGCATGTTCCTGGCCAATTATGTAAGATTTTTAACAATTTTTAGTAGAAAAGCAGTCTGGTCACATTACAAGGAAGGAATGTCAACATATTACCATAAAGAAAACTTGCAAGACTTCCTGGAGAGATGAAATCGGAAAGAATAAGTTTCTCATGCTGCGTAGGACCCCAATAGTATCCTCTCAATCCCACAACATTTGGATGCCTAATATTTGCAAATTTCTTTATCTCTTTAACAAATTCTTTTCTCTGCTTTGCCACTCCTTCTCTCAGCCACTTCACTCTTAAGAATAAACCATTCTCCAAAGTTGCCTTGTAAGAAGTGCCATGACTGCTTCTGCCCAAAACTTCAGCCGGGGCCCTTGAGAGCTCCTCAGGTGTCAAAGATATCGTATCATCAAGAAAATGCAGCTCTCCAATCAACCTATCTGGTGATCTTGTATCTAGTCTTGCAAGATTTTCAGCAGTAAATGAATCACCAGACTCTGGTGACCAGGAAAAGTGGCTTTGTTTTGATGGGGAGAACCCAGTTACAGCTGCCATTTTCTCATCTGGGCTGATTATCTCTGATGGTGATTCTTTACGAGAGGTCACAAGGTCCTCGGCTGATACAACCAAAGCACCACCCCTTTCTGTTGGACGAACTGGGCCAGGGATGGCTTGTTGAGCACGGCCACGGATATCCTTACTTGTATCATATGCTGGTGAAGATCTTGACATACGTATGTAGTGTATGAAGACAGCAAGCAAGATTAATATGAAGAGAGCAACCACACATGAAACTATAATTATTACTTTAACAATGGTGCTCATAGACTTCCTCTTGGAACTTTCAACTGGTGAAGTGGTCGATCCAGGAGGGCCATTTGGCAAATGTAACTTGGTGTTTCCAGGAAAGAAAGACGAACCAGGGAACTTGCTAAGATTTTCTGGGACAACTCCAGAAAAATCATTGAGTGAAGCATTAAAGTTTTTGAGCCCCTTTGGGATGTTATTTGGTAGAGGACCAGTAAAATGGTTTTCTGATATATCCAAGGAGTCCAGTGAACTCATGTCGGCAATGGTTGTTGGAAGAGAGCCAGAAAAATTATTTCCAGCAATATTGAGCATTCTAAGGCCAGTTAAAGACCCAAACTGATCAGGAAAATAGCCATTAAACTTGTTGCGAGAAAGATCGAGAATCTGAAGATCAGATTGACCAGGAGAAGATGAGAAATTAATGCCACCAGTGATCATATTGTTTTCAAGATGGAGCTCTTGCAATGTGGGCATTGTGAGCAGGTCAGCTTGAAGTAGTCCATCTATCTGGTTGGAACTAATATCAAGCACTCTAAGCTTTGGATACTGTGTCAAGACTCTCGGAAGGGAGCTGCTAAGAGAATTATGGGACAGATTCAAATAATTTAATCGCAAAAATTGAGGAGTTTCCTCAGGGATGGTCCCTGTCAAACGATTCCCACTCAGATCAAGAAATTCTATATTCCCCCATTTCAATATCCTGGTTAAATTTCCTTCTAGTTTGTTGTTTGACAGATCAAGTACAGCACAGCTTCCAGTCAGCAGTGGCAGCTCACCGCTGAAGCCATTCGATGAGAGACTAAGAGAGTGCAGTGTGGTAGATGTAATTATACTCAGTGGCCCTGAAAGACAATTTGATTATTAGATGGATAGCAATTGAAACTAGAGATTCCAAAAGATATCACAAACAACCAATTCCAACAGTAAAATAAGACAGGTCTTTTATTCTGAGGAAAAGAAAAATTGAAACTGCCTATATACCTGAGAGATTGTTGGCACTCAAATCCAGTTCAGTTAAAACCAAAGAGTCTCCCTTTAATAGGCCATTAGGAATAAATCCTGCAAACCTGTTGTTGCTAAGCTTAAGGACTTCGAGATCATAAACAAAATCAAATCCAGGCAACTCTCCATCCAACTGATTGTAGCTGAGATCTAACACCTTCACGTTTTCAAAAACTGGTAGCTCGGCTCCACCATCCAGTGACCCAGTGAGCTGGTTGTGGCTTAGATTCAGATGCTTAATACTTTCAGATATTCGCGGTAGAAACTTCTGCTGCTGGGAATTAGAACTCACTAGCATATTGTCACTGAAATCGACATAGCTGGCACTCGATAAAAGCATAAATTCAACATCCAAATGACCATCAAGCTTATTCCCGTGCAAGTCAAGCTTTTCAAGAGTAGATATCTCCTCGAAACCCTTGGGAATTTTTCCAGTGAAGCCATTATGAGACAAGTTAAGAGATACCAAGCTCTTCAGCTTAGTCAATGATACTGGCAGCGCTCCAGAAAAGGAGTTGCGGCTCAGGTCCAAAGACTGGAGGGAAGCCATTGCTGAAATGGAGTCAGGAATTGGGCCAGAGAAGTTATTTCCAGCCAATGACAGATTCTTCAAGCTACCTAAGACGCCAACTCCCGATGGCAACGACGAAGAAAAAAGGTTATCAGAGATATCCAGGAATTGAATGCTTTTGAAATCAGCAATATTGTCAGGTAGTTTTCCCGATATCGAATTATTGGACATCGAGAGCCTCACAAGCTTTGTGAGGTTTGAAAATACACTCAAGTCAGCATCAGCAGAGAGACCTAAATTATCAAGGACAACCCCAGCAACATTACCACCATTACAAAGAACACCATTCCATGAAGAAGGGCATCCATCAAAATCAATGGATTCCTCATTCCAGGAATTGAGGACATAGCCAGTAGGGTCATGCTTGATGCCTTTCTTAAACTCCAGCAATGCCAGAATGTCCTGGGAAGGAAGCTGCCCCATAACAGAAATGAAAGACAAGGACAACACTAGAAGGCTAAAGAGCTTCATGGACTCTTCTATAAACACGTGAACTTTTGCTTATGTGCTAGTTCACACTCAAGGTAAGACAAAAAGGGAGCTTCAGGCTTCTAGTTCAAAAGGGTAGCAACTAGCTTTCAAACCCACCAACCAAAAAGTACAAATTAGATGCCAAGATACCCTTCGTTAGTTCTTGTAAAAGAAAGCAACAGTTTACAATCTCCAAAAGGAAGAAAGTTTTGGGTCCTCAAGCTCCTCAATCCAAACTTAGTGCAGGACTTGCCTAGAGTCAGAAACAAAAGACCCCAAGAGCCATTCTCCAAAACCACAAGTAACCAAACCTTCAGGTAACAAAGAAAGATAGCATTATATATGAGAAGATAAACCCATAACTGGATATCAAAAAACAATACAAAGAACAGAAAACAACAAATGGTTCACCAAGTCAGCAACTTTACATGCTAAAACAACAACCAAAAAAAGCCAGAAACTCCAAGAGATTCCTTGTCCTTCAAAAAAGAAATTCACAAATGCAGTGCAGCTCCGGTAGAGACAACCATTCACCGCACAGAACAAGCTAGAACAACATCAATGAACTGAAATGAACCAGACAAAATGCGTGAACTTTCAGAGATCTGACCACAAAAAAAAGGGCAAAACATTTCTTACCAAAAATCACTTCCTTTTAGCACAATGAAGGTTCCAGCAGAAACCACCAGTCCACTACCCTCAAGTAACAAACTTTTGAAGCAGAATGGAGAGCATAGCACAAAAAGAATAGAACTTTAAAGCTTCAGAAGTGAAGCACAGGACAGCACCATTGCTGTAGCTACAACCAACTCATGGAGAAAGGAAAATGAGTACCCAATTTGACATCCACATTGCAATAAAGAGAAAAGGGACCCATAATTTTATATTTTTTTGGGTCATAAAAGCTTTGATTGAAGCATGAGGATCTTCTACAACCCAAAAAGATTAAAAATTTATGAGAATAGTAAAAGACCCTCCAATTTTTACTTTAGTGGAGGGTGACAACAAAACCTTAAAAAGAGAGCACCTTTGTCCCTTTTTAACTGTGTCTTTTAGCGAGCATGTGACAATGGACGACCTTAAAAGACAACCCTAATTGCGAGTTTGTGAAAGGTTTGAGACAAATTCTATTTGGATTAACTTCAAAATAATTTATAATTAAAAGAATTTTAGAATTGCTTTTGAAAAACTAAAATTATTTCATCAAAACAAGTTGTTATACTCGAAAGTTGTAATTGATTATGTACCCAAAAAATCAAAAAGAAAGAAAGCTGTAACTGATTTCATCCTTTTGATGTGTTTTAATGTCTGTATAATGTCTGTATTATGCAATGCAAAATGCCATGGAGGCAAGGACAGAAATTATAGCGGGAAAATTTTGGGGCATTTTTAATATTTTTTTTCTTTTTTCTTGGGTGTTTATAATTTGATTATTTTATTTATTATCAGCCAAATTAGGGATTTACCCGCCAAAAAAGGCAGAGAATCTCTCACTTTCCTAGTGGACATCAAAAGATTTTATCAAATAGAGTTTAAAGATTTTTTTGTATTAGAGAGAGGGGGTTGGAACTTGGAAGGCGTGTCAACAGTGTGCCATGTAGGAGGTGGTGGCCCACACACTGCCCCTTTGACTAGGGCTCTTGTTTTGTTCGCTGCTTCCAATCTTTCAATTAATACAGGCACACATTGCAGAGAAGGGGTGAAAGTTGGTGGAAAAATAATGGAGATAAGTGAGGGGAATGGCGACAATGGACCAAGGGCCCCTTATGCCTAAAACATGGCCTATAAGATAATTACAACAGAGAGATATTGTACACTCACAAAGCAGTTTACTTTATAGTTCTTCATGTTGTGGGATTTCTCCATTAAATTTTTTAGAATAATGTTCATAATTGTTTCCACAAATAAAATATATTTTTCATCTTGATTTTTAGCATCTTTACAATTGTTAGATATAAATTACTTCTATGTGAAATCTATTATATTTCAATTAATTTGATTTGGATTGAATTGATTTATTAAGATAAAGCTTTTTTAATATAAATTTTTTTAATTTAAAAGACTTAAATTTGATATTTTATTTAAAAGAAATTGTTTAATCACTTATATCAAGTAAGAAGTGCATGTTTCACACTCTATAATTTAGGGGAAATGAAATTTAAACCCTTAAAAAAGAGTGTCCATGAACATTCTTAAAGATAAAAAGAGGAAAGGAGCGAAGAGAGAAAAAACAAAAAAGAATGATGATGATAAAATCCATACTTTTTTATTTCTTGGTATTAAGTATCCTATGATATAAAATGGTTCAAATAATGGATCTCATAATTTAGTGTGCGGCTTCTAATATAATAAGTATGAAAATCTAGAAGGCTATACATCCTCAATACATGTCCCCATCCAACTACACAACAAAAGGTAAAAAACGTAGGCATAAAACAAGCACTTTGGGAGTTCACTAGATTATTTTAGAGCTTTTTATGTGATTTTTTTCCCTCATTTTTTTCCCTTTGATTTCCTTTTATCCTGCTACTTGTAAAGTATTCGTAATTGAGTTTTCTCTTTGCTTTCACCGAAAATTGATGACCACAGATTGCTCATTTATGATGACAAACAAGCCTTTCTTTTTCTTTTTCTCCTGGCAAACAGGTTAGAGTTAGTTGTCCAAGTGTAATTGATGGTATTTGTATACAGCATGCATGGGACATTATTTTAGCCTTATGTCATGGACAATTTAGAATGACGCCTGCATGATGCTAGTGGGAGACTTAAAATTAAATAGACAGTATATTGAGCTTTATTTTGGCAACTGAAATTTCAATTATCCTCTTATTCTTATTCTTCAATCTAATTGGTTAATTAAATGTTGTAAGCACATAATATTTCAAACAAAAAATTATAATATTTAACAGCCTTAAATATATATATGTCAAAATATAAAATGGTGATGATAACACAAATTTTGTAACAAAAATAAAATTGCAGTAGGTTTTTGGGCTAAACTTTTTCACTCCCGCAACTCGCCTGGAGTAGAGTAAATTCAAGCTTTTACAAACTAAAAACTTCATTGGTACATTATTCGTTCTTCTGGCATGGGACAGCCGGACAAGGCAAAATGCTCATTGTCATTGGTACAACAATTTAGGTTAGCTTAGTACAGCAATTATTATCTTAGTTGAACAACTAGACTCTTCTTTTACAAAAAAGAAATATTGAAGTCACATGTAATTATAATAAATTTTTTCATATAAAAATTTCACACAATGTAATTGTATATTAATTTTTATTATTAATTAGTTTTTTTAAGGGTCCTATATTTGGCCTAACTTCTTAATCAATAATAAAATTTAATATATAATCAAATTATATAAAACTTTTATATGAAAAAATTTATTTTCAACATAACTCATATCTAAGACAAGGTACATATAAATTTATGAAATGCCTTAAATATCAATAAGGATTAAATATAATAATAAGTAAGATGTATTTTTAGGAAGAGAACAAATATTCAAATCTTAAAAAAAATAATTATTGAGAAGATTTTTTAGTGGTGAAAGAAACATATATTTTGAAGACCAAAAATGAAATACCCTAAATATCACACCCTTGTCAACTATTAAGCTAAACACTACTTTTTTATTAACGAGTTTAGTACAAAGTACAATTATATTTAATGAAACAAAAACACCAAATGTAACGGACATGTACTCTTTCATTATGCATGGTTGACTGCGAAAAGAGTTTTTGAAATTCGGGAAAAAGCATTGAGCCTTGTATCATCGTTTACGAAAGAAGAATCGTGTTGTTGTACTTTCGCTTATCTTCATAATTTATTAATTTAAGTACGTATATCTTTATTTGAAAAGAAAAATGTAGTACTACCTTGTTTTATGAAAAAATACCTCTACAATAATTAGTAAAATAACATTTAATCACATACTTAGCATAATTGAAGTATAAATACAAATTTTTTTAATTTTTGTATTTAAATAAGCGAAAAAAAAACCAAAAATTTAATTAAAAAAAATGCCAAGATCACCAAAAAGCTAGTACCTAAGAAACCTCTTAAATTTAAACAATAAAAATTATCATGAAAACATTATTTTACCACTTACAATCCATATTAGAAGACATCAAATACGATATATGTTTATTGATTTCAACAGGATTAAAAACATAAATCTAAAGAATTTTAAGGGCACTCGCATTCATTGCCACAGTACTTAAATCGACCATTCACTAGTAATTACGTATGGGATTGAACAATAGACACTCTCAGACATGGAATTGAGGACGCAAACTATAATTTGATAATTATAAACACTTCTTTGATTTTTGGTTTTCTTCTTTTTAAAATTCCCGTTTGAAATTCAAAATTGAGTTTAACTAAAAACATAGTTTTTGGCTTTTGCATTTCGTACACTATTTAGACCTGAGTTTTGCTATTTTTATTTGTCAAATTTACCTTTTGCATAAAACTATAAAATATAAATCATTTCACTTCAAAATTATTTTAACTAAAATCAATTTGACAAAATTAAAATAATCAAGAATCAAGTTTCCAAACACTAGACACATACTAAGTAGTGGCCCCAAAAAATTCCTAGTTCACATCAAACCCAAATGAATGGATCCATCAGACATTGATCCAACATGCAATAAATCACCAGTATCCATAAAAATGTAGCGTAACATACTGCAAATTTGGCAATGGCGCAGAACCACATACGATCAAAATCCACTAGAATTATTTAAACCTAATAAGAAGTAAATAATTTTGAACATGGTCCAAAAAAAATTACATTTCAAGCTTTTACAAGTTGCACAACATAGTATGGCAGCATCATGAAGCACATACTCTGTGCAGAACAGGCAACTCCAGCTCATAATGTTTCTGGTTTCACTTCTTCCCTCCACCAGAAACGTTGAACTTGAAAAATATAATGTCACCATCTTGGACTATATAGGTTTTCCCCTCCTGTTTATACTTTCCAGCAGCCTAACAGACAATACAATAAAGCGGAGGAAATGGTTAGGTCCCTAAATGAAGGCAATGATATATACAGCAAAGAAGGCATGTGGGGGATGCTAATTCTTGATAAGGTAACTATGCTTTATATAATAACTATCGCACAACAGTAACAGGTAAACTTTATTAATGATAGGGGAACTTGAAAAGAAAAACCTACCCAGCAACAAATCCATTAAATCAACATAAGCTTCTAAGAAAGTTCTAATACTTTGCTCCAGTCAAATACAAATAACTTCTCAATTAATATCAAAAACAGAAAATAAAAACAAAAAAACTTTTTTTGAAACCAAACAGACTCTCAGTCTTTTGGTCTATAGACAGAACCATCTTCACTTAGTAGTTGGTACCTTCATCAAAGCCTTAATGACAGGCCTTCTGTTAGGAACAAATTTAAATTAAGCTCAAGCAAAAAAAATTAAAATCTCGTAGCATAGGCGACCCTAGATTGAACTAAATCGAGAAATCAAAGCTTGTGCTTCCTGAATCTCGTACCATTGGACCTGAAATGTTATCTCAACTAGCCAAGTGAGTAAGGATTTTTGCTCACTTTTCCCAGCAACTTATTTTTTAAATTATGGACCACTTTGCTTTGTTTACTACCCAGCTATCGATCTGATGCTGGCCCACCTGACATCATTTTAGGAAGCCAACAGCAATTTACACAAATAATTACATCTGAAGAGTTAGAGCAAACCTTTACAGCAGCCTCACTACCAAGTTCCTTTAGATCATCAAACTTCATTACCTGAAACAACATTCACAAAGTGACAAATTTAGATCAGTAGTTGCAACATAGAAAATATTTATTACTACCTCCAATCATCTTTATTTGTCACTTTATAAAAAAAATTTTGGTCCAAAATATTTGTCACACACATCAATGAAGAGTTTACAATTTTTACCCTCCATAATTTGTGGTTAGTTGAAAAAAAAAAGTAGCGTGACATTAATAAAGTGATGTACTTAGATGATGAAAATTAAGTGAGGGTATTTTAGTGAAAAAAGTTTCATAAATGAGTTTCTTAATTCTCGTGCATCTTGCTAAAGTGAATATTGAAAGGGACCAAAGGCGGGGTAATATAGAAGACACTGTAACAGCAAAAACAGCTGCCACAAAAAGTTAATGCATCAGTTATGATTGGTAAGACTTCACAACCAGAGGAGAACAAATATACTCTGACGAGTGGCTATGCCAAATAGAGAGGAGAACATGAAAGTAGCAGCATGTCATTTAGTAAAACGAAAATGGTTCAATTTGTACTTTCAAATACGAGAATTGTGTGGTAACTCTGCCTCGTTAGAATTATTATAAACTGTTGTTCGATATTGCTTAACATATCTCAATGCATAATTTTATAGCGAATCATCTAGATGTTGTTAACACAACTGTCTTTCAAATAACCCATTAGTATTCATATTGCAAGGGTGAAACAACTTTCTTATTAGAATCATGGAGGAATTCTCTTAAACAGTACCAATTTGCTCATCAACTTGAGTTTTTCCAAAATGTGTCATGCAGAAAAAGGATCAGGAAGACTTAGGTCAGGTCCTGCCTAAACAATGGAAAATTTGCTCCATATTTTCAGACAAGCAAAACTGTTCCAACAGAGATGTGGTATAAACATAACTCTTCGTTCCTTAACAAATTCTCCTTAGGAAGGTGGAAACATCTTAAGAGTTCATAGTTCATACTGGGGTTCATTAAAGCCATTATGGTTTAACTGAACAATCAATAGACATAGACTTATAAAGCTAAACCACTTTGTGCAGTTCTAAACGAGGGAGAGAATGATTAATTAGAATTAAGAAATGCCCAAAATTAATGAATTAATGAACTAGGAATAACCTCAGCACAAATAAATCCTTTTTCGAAATCAGAATGGATAGCCCCTGCAGCTTGAGGAGCTTTTGTTTGGCGTCTAATTTGCCAACACTTAACCTGAAAGAAGCAAAATTACACAAAAAATATATATTTAATTAATGAAAGGCAAGAAATGATGTAACTTCATATACAGAAGTCTGCGAAAAATTGTTCAAGCCATCAATAAAGGCAATATAGTGAGACAATAAACAGCAAAATAAACAACAATTCTCAGCTCAGATGAAAACCAAAAATCACCAGACTTTTGGACAAGCAATTCTTGTGGGATAGGTTGAGGCATTTGGCCTCTTTTTCATACAAAAGACAACTTTTAGCAGTACAAAAGGAAAAATGCAGATGTTACCTCATCAGGTCCTGCTGTGAAAAAGTATATGAGATTAATAGCTGAAAATCCAGTCTTTATTATTTTGGGAAGAGCACTGTCAAAATGAAGAATGTAGCAATTTTAGTGGCAGACAAATTACATATTAACTCTTCAAATTTAACAAGCACAAAAATTATTCAACTTGAATTTGTAAGCAACAAGGAGAGGAGAGAAAAACAAAGTAACAGTAAATAAACAATCAGAATAAGCTCTTGACACTGTTATCATAGTGAACTAATCGATATTGCTTTCAATTTAAATTGCAGTCAACTCTGATTCTCACTTCAAAAGAATAAGTACGTGGTACATACGCACAGAAGATAACTTAAACTGATGACTCGATACCATGTCAAAATTTAAATTAAAGGATCAGACTCATTTCTCATATATTATTAAAATCCAAACTGTTTGATTTTTTAATCAGTAACACTTTGCTCTCTCAAGTGCACACTACACTATAGGATATTCTCCCTAAATTTCAGAACTTGTTAATGGGTGCATTTTTTTATGCTTTTTTTAAACAAGAGAAGTACTTTTTTGATTAAAAAAAGGTATGTTAGAACTGGCATCAAGCTAGAAGAAAAGTAGGAAACCAGAAAATATGAAATGCAGAGATTGAGCTTCAGTGTGAAGAACTCAGCTCAAAGCTTGTATACTCAGTAATGGAAATAAGAACACTCTAAGGAAAAGAAAAATATCCTGGGCATAAAAGAGCCCTTCAGCCTCTCAAATTCTCTCTCACAATTCTGTTATGACCTCATTCCTTGCTACCCATCAAGATATACCCTTTCCACTATAGCAAATCTTCTCTAATCCACCTATTTCTCTTTCCTACACAGCATAACAAACTCTCAATTTGTCTTACTCTCATTTTGGGCCCATGTCAGCCCATTCTTTCTATTTTTCTTCCTAGCATAAACCTTACTGAACCTGGTTTCCTATCAAGGTACTTCTGAAGTTTGTGTAAAAGTAAAATTAGAAAATAATCAGTTATCTGCTTTTTTTTTAAGAAGTAGATGGAGAGTTGCTTCTGCTTTTGCCTTTTACGTTATAAGTACATTTTTTAGAAACCTAACCAAACACAACCAATGAAGCAATGTACCTTTAATGAACTAACCTTGTAAAATTATGTTTCATTAAAGGAATTTGATTAGTTAACACACTATTGTGGGCCCAAAACTGAACTGTGCAACATAGGATTGCTTATTTTCCACTATGATGATCCTTGAATAAAATTGTAAGCCCTCAATACAGCATTTTTTTGAAAAACAAACAATACTTCTTTGATAGAAGAAACAAAAAGAAGTACAAATAAGAAATTCTCTATGTATGCAGAAAAGCCTCCCAATCATTTTACAAATATTATTGAAGAGAAGGAAGGACTGCAATTAGTGGGGATCATGATAATGTTAATGGAAGAAACATGAAGCATTGTCCTTCAATTTGTCACTTACAACCATAACTCCCTCCTCCCTTGATAAGAAGCTTAGGAGAACCACATCACAAAAGCTAGCTATTGTAATAGGAGAGTCCAAGGCCTTATAAACCCCACTTCTAAATCCCATACTTCTGATATGAGACTCAACTCCTATACCTTGCAATTGGGTCCTAACATCCCACCCCGGTGCCCACGCGGCTGGCTATGCACTAGCCCCATTGACTAGTCTCGGGCAAAAACTGCAATGCCGGCGTCACCACCCGCGCTGCTCGTTTGCAGCTGAGAGACATGGTGGAAGGCTCTGATATCAATTGATAAGAATATTAGAAGAACCACATCACAAAAGCTAGCTATTATGATAGGAGAACCCAAGGCCTTATAAACCCCTCTTCGAAATCCCATATCTGATGTGAGACTCAAGTCCCATACCTTACAATTGGGTCCTAACATCACTTCATGCTATCTTGGTACCCCATCCAATAATGACCCAAAAATTATATTAAAAAGAATAATGCCTCAAAAGAATCACTGAAATTCAAGAACTTTGCAAAACAGTCACTGTTTAACTAATAATTTTATCATATTTTTAGCTTATTTGTTGCACCTTAATCCAACTGAAACCTTCCCTTTAGTTTGTTTGAACAGTGAAGTATTTACATTATACATTTGCTCTAGTTGATTAAATAACGTTAGGCATTTCTGCAGTTTCTGGCTAGGAAAATGCAAAAAGGATCTTTGAAAGGAGTAAGTTATTCATCACGGCAATTATTGTTCAAAAATAGGAAATTTTAGCCGCATAAAATGGAAAAGTCAACATCTATAGAGAACTTATTGTTTGATAAAGAAGACAATCCTCAGTCTTTCCAAAACCATAAAAAATTTTCACAATAACTTAGCCATCAAACATTTAATAGCAGTAACACAAATACTTTGAGCAAACCTTTGCACTTTGTTCTCCTCACAATACTTAGCTGCTTCATCTGGAGGCATATCAGCAAGATTCCTCTCTAAAACGCAGCTGAAAGGAATAATTTGCCCACCACCATGCTCCTGGACCCTGGACAACAGATGAGACTAATGTTAATTTTTTCAACATTAGAAAACACTAAACATTGACAGAGTACTAAAGAAAAACAAAAACTAACACAATAAAAACATAATTTGAAAGTAATAATATTACACAAGAAACAACAAGATGTAACAAATCAGTTAAGTTTTTCTTCTCTTAGTCTAAGGGCACACTGCTTTCTTGCAAAACTAATATGAAATTATTATTCAAATTTCATAAAAAAAAAAAAAAAGCAATACCACAGTCTGCAATGTCATTTCAATCCAGCAACGGCAACAATAGCTATCCATTGTTAACACAGATAGTGGGGATAATAACAGAACAAGTAGAAAATTAAGGGTGTTCCATGTCACAGGATTCTAATAGACAGACTCTCAATCTGTACTAGCATTCATGGGTTCCTGCTTTAAACAAATGTGTAGGATGAATTTGCACCCCGAAAATTCTAGGTCTGCAATCTAGAAGGCCAATTTGACTCATGCACCTGTATTATAATTTTTTTTATCCCCAAAAAAAAGAAAGAAGAGGATTCCTCTGCACACATTTTTATCATAAGGAGGTAGTCAATGAATGAGACAAGGCCAAAATGATCCATAGAAGCAAAGAGACAAAAAATCAAAAGTAAAAACAAAATGGCAAACATAAATACATACCATGCATGAATTTTGGGAAGAAACTTGTTCTTTTTTCTTTGGTAATCTTTTTCTGTCATATTAACCTGTGAATGAATTGTAGGCATTAAAACGTAGATAGATCAAAAGTTGAAGAACAATAAGGACTCTGATTTAACTCCTCCCTCACCAGGGAAATATTTTAAAGGAAGCACTAACATAGAAAGACGTGAAAAATATGACACAAAAAACAGATAAAGTAATAAGGCAACTTCTGAAAAACCTAGAATTTCACATGCCCAGGATAACCAAATTAAATAATTAAAATATACTTATATATGCATACTTGTCTGCATGTAAGTATGTGAATGTTGCCTTTACTAAAAAAAAGGTATGTGTGAAGTGAAATGCAATTGACAGGTTCATGACCCACGGAGTGGGATAAAGGAAAGCATTACAAGATGAGACTTAGTGGACCAGAAATTTACAAAAACTGCCAACTGGTAAGGCTGCAAATGCCTTCAGATGTTAAATAATCAATACTTATTCATATTTTAATTTCAACCAAACTAACAACAATCAAATCAATGTATGCAAAGGAAAAGCAAACAAAACAGAGAATTCCATGTTCATGCTTACTCAGATAAACCTCAAAGTCATAATAAGGTTTAGAGGAAGAAAACAATCAGAGGAGTTAAGATGAGTTGAGGTATCTGTATCTAAATGGTTAAAATATTCACTTGGACAATGGATATAATATCCAACGGGCAATACTAATTCAAAATAAAAAAGATAAGGACTTGCACCACTGCAAAGACAAACAAATTTACTAGTTAAAAAAACGGGGGGGGGGGGGGGGGGAGGAAAAGAAAAAGATGTACCAAGTATACAACAGGCTTGGCAGATAGCAGCTGAAAGGAATTTAAAATCTCAATATCAGCAGCTTTCCAATCCCCTAGGCGTACATCTTTTCCTTCCTCAAGCACTGCCTTGACCTGCAGACATTAAGAATTGCCACCATATCCATAATGGATCAACATATTTTTTGTATGTACAAATTTAAACAAAGCAGAAGAGAGAAAGAATGTGCCAGTAAAGGTTAAGTGATAGAATCAAAACTATGTAAGATTGCAAAGCATAAGATAAAGACAACCACAGACATAAAAAATCTCGCATGCTGTGTCATGACCAAAAAGAAGTTATCTCCATTACGACAAACTTCAATTGGACTACTTACATCGTATTTCATACAATACCGTGAGGATTACACATAAACAGAAGAATACTAAGAGATGTTCAGTCCTAAGTACCAAATGAACAGGAAGCAAACACCAGCCCAACAGAGATCACAAAAATCTTCAAAGACTAATCACCCACTCTCATTTACACTACAGACACACTATACACAAAATATATATAGTTGTGAGATAGGATGCATTCTGTTTTGAGTAGTTCCATGAAACCATTTGATGAAAGACTTTTGATCAACAACCACAGAAGTGAAAATACATTTTCCCTTGATCAGAAACAAATAATATTTAAAATGCAACAATGTTTACTGCAAAAGTTAGGACGAAAACAAGTCCACACTCCACAGTCCATACCCTTCTCCTTGTTTGAGAAATTTCCCACAAGCAACCATTGCTTTTTAATGCAACAATGTACTATGGAACCTGTCATGAATCATCTCTCCTAATGGCTTAAGCCATTGGGTAGAGGCACGTTAATGGTTTCTATATCTTAACATGCACTCTCACACAAGAGCCCCTTTGGGCTCAAAGGGTTTGAAGCGTAGACAATAGCCAGGCCCACCCTACTTTGTGCTTAACTTTTTATTTGGAAGAATTGGGATAGACAAGGATCGAACTCTAGACCACTTGGTCATAGAAGCTCTAATACCATGTTATAAACCATCTCTACCAATAGCTTAAACAGTTGGGTAGAGGCACATGAATAATTTTTATATCTTAACACAACCCAAAAGAGAACCACAACAAAAGAGCACCAAGTAACACATATCACCCCCCCCCAAAAAAAAAAAAAAAGAAATACGACACACAAGTAAGAAAATTGTGCCACTTTGTTTCAGAAAATACAATAGTTCTTGAGCAAACGGCAAAATAAATAAGATAATATACAAAACAAAATGCAGTCATATCATCACAAAAAGAAAATAAAGTAATAATAATAATCAAGGAGACAAATAGAGCACAGAAGTTAAACACAAACCCTTTGACAGCATTCATGCTCGATCTTTAACTGCTTGTCATTGCTCCTCTTCATGCTCTTTTCAAGATCCTCTATTTTTCTTTCCATGAATTCAATATCCTAGAATGTCATGCAAAAGGGAAGGCTAAGAAGTTATATTACAGAAGACAAACTGTTCTAGTGAATATTTATATGTATAATAAATTTTATTAATAACAATAAAAGAGGGAAGTACAAGTAATGAAGATAAGACATCCTCCAAAAACAGGGGGGATAAAAGTAGGAATTTGAATTTGAAAAAGTCAAGAATATGGCAAAGCT
Source organism: Pterocarpus macrocarpus (assembly GCA_031439585.1). Lineage (NCBI taxonomy): Eukaryota > Viridiplantae > Streptophyta > Magnoliopsida > Fabales > Fabaceae > Pterocarpus > Pterocarpus macrocarpus. The sequence continues at coordinate 12,722,111 of CM062522.1, read as the reverse complement.
GCTTAATCACTTAGCATAACACAGATGGCATCGAAACAACCATAAGCAGAACATAAAGAGAAGACATAATCACAACCCTAAACCATAACAAGTTTAGGAGCAAATAGGCACCCTAAAAGATGTGAGCATTCAGCTCCAACCAATACACCACACAACAGCATCAACTGAATATTGACACAATTTTAGCCTCCTTGTTTTTGACAAAACCTTTAAAATGAACCATAGGAAACTGCTCCAGTGTAGAAGAACACACCCAAAAGAACCACAAAAGAGCCTTCCATAAGATCGTAACTACATTACAAATGGAAAAACAGGTACGTAGACAAGAAAACACATCAGAAGAATAAAAAATCCAAACTCTCCAACCTGGATTGGCAGAGGTATGAGTAGATTCTTCTCTTGTGCTCGCAAAGATTTGCTAAATACTTAACCCAATTATCTGAAAGGGACAGTAGGAAGTTCCTAATGCGGCTTATCAACCAACTAGCTATCTAGAACAGATCAGCGAGAGAATTTCCAATGATATAAGGATTGAAACATTAAAACAAAAGGAAGGAATTACAGAGCAGCAAGAGTGGACTACTGGAGAACAAATTTTTGGCTATTATATGCATTCCCCAGCCACGAACCATTGTATCCAACCTAATTCAGCGCAAGAAATTACAACCCACCTAGCCCAAGGTCTTCACGTATGCCTACATGCCTATATTTTTCTTTTTCTTTTTTTCTACTTACGGAAGAAATTCATTTAGACAAATCAATACAATGAATTTGGAGGATAAAGGATTCTCCTTAACATAAAATAAAACAAAAACAAGAATCAATGAGCAAAGCTGCCCAATTCCTCCTCATTTCTGTTAAGTAAATCCCCTTAAAATGACCATGTACTTGACAGCCTATCCATACAGATTCATATTTCATCAAAGCACAATAAAATAAAGTAATTGTTGGTCTCAAAGCTGCCTTTTTATGGTAAAGAAAAGTTGTTAATTAAGCATACCTTCAGCCGTAATTCTTCAGTAATAACGTCCAAATCCCTCACCGGGTCAACAGAATCATCTACATGGATAATGTCTGGATCCTCAAATGCACCTAACAATCAGCAAGGGTTATAGAGATTAATAACTTCCAAATCAATATTACCCATAAACCCAAAATGCATTGCCAACAAAAATGGCATGCAAAGAGGATCAGGCATCTTACGTAGAACATGAAAAATGCCATCTACAGCACGGATGTGAGATAAAAAACTATTTCCCAACCCTTGTCCTTGATGAGCACCTCGGACCAGTCCAGCAATGTCATGGATTTCTAAGAAAGCTGAGACCTGTATTGCAACTTTAACATGTCATCCTTATAGATTAACAAAAGAGAATTTCAATTGACTTCGCCACAGATTCACTAACAAATCATATGAGTTTCATTACACACCTCACTTTTTGGCTTGTATAATTGGCAAAGCCACTCAAATCGCTCATCAGGGACATTGACCCTTGCCTCATTAGGCTCAATGGTGCAAAAGGGGAAGTTCTCAGCAGGTATTGACATCTTGGTTAGTGTATTAAAAAGAGTAGATTTTCCAACATTTGGCAAGCCCACCTGAACAAGGCAGCAATAACTATTAACTAACATGAAAATCAGCAAAAAGTAAAAGTTGTGATACAGAATTCCGTTTCACTAACTCCAACAAGTGTTTAAGCAAATAAATAGCAACTTGTCGTGTTTTGATTACCTTAATTTGCCTTCAAAATACCTTATAATCGTAAGTTTACCCAGAGAGCTTAAACAATAAAAAAAAAAAAAAAAGGTTTTTCTCTAACATTTAAGCTAAACCAATCATACAATAAATGCTTCCAATTCCTGTGTATAACAATCCTTATCTGACCCGATAATATGAAATCATGGAGCTGCAAATAGAACCAATCCATTTTTATTGTTGAAAGTTTAGGGGGAAAAATAAATATTTCTTTCTGCTTTTGGGGTATTATTAATCATTGAACGACGGAAAACATGAAGATGGAGTTGAAAGAGGGAACACCCATTTTTGAGATTGAAAAAGGGAAGCTAGGAATAGTGTCAAAATTGAAACTTTTAGTGCATTTGCAGAGAGAGAGAGAGAGAGAGAGAGAGAGAGAGAGAGGAGCATACAATGCCAATCTTAAGGTGAGAAGAGAATCGACCGAGGATGGGTCGCTCAGCTGGAGCTTCCTTCGATTTGGCGGATTTTGGAGGCATTTTGGAAGCTGATCAGATGAAGGGTGTCGTGTGATGAATGATGATGAAGAAGAAGAGTGTCTAAGACTCGCAGTTGCACCTGGTAGGGTTTTGTTGGCAAACTCACCACTGGCTCTGGATGCTCCCTCACTTTTCTTCCACTTCATTGCTGCTTGCCACTGTGTTTTTTTTTTTTTTTTTGGGAAAAAAAAGGAATAATAATAATAATAATAATAATAATAATAATAATATATTTTAACTTGTAATATTTAAAATTTTTATATTTATATTTTATGAAATTTAAAACTTCATACTTTTTAAAACATTGCATAAAATACAATTAAAATAATATGCTTGGAATTGAGAAATTGTGTGTTAATTTTTTTTATTCATGAGGGTATTAGGGAGGAAATGATCTTTTTAAGGATAAATTAGTTACTGAATTAAGTAAAATATGATTAAGAATCTATAATTTTTTTAGGTTTAAAGAACTAATGATTCCTCTCCGCTGTGTTGAGAGTTGTTGTATTTAGCCCTTGCTTATTTATGGAAAAATATATCTATACTTTTTTCCAAAATTGAAATTTATATTTTGTTTAATAAGAATTTTCTTTAATTCCGTTATATAATTGGAAAAGATTAGTTAGTTATTAACTTTCAATTTAAACCGTAAGGGATTGACCGAATAGAGTAAAATAAGATCTCATATATGACAAATCGCAGGTTCAAGCTCCCCCTCGTCTCCTTGGGGTAAAATGAATATAAGTTCCTTTGCAAGTGCTATTTGAATTCAAAGGCTTTCCCTATCTTAGATTGAGATATCATTTTCTCGTCCTAAATTTTTTACCACTAAAGAAAAAAAAATTAACTTTCAATTTATTTGAATAATAACAATAATATTATTATACTATATTCAATTCAAAATTTTTTATAAATTATTATATATTGTTCAATTTTAAATTTTGAATCATAAATTGTTAATATTCAAAGAGTACACATAATATATATATCTATTTTAGTCCTAATATTTTAAAATTAATATCAATTTAGTCATAATATTTTGAATTTTAATATCAATTTAGTCCTATAATGATGATTTGATGAAAAATTTGATTTTACAAAAAATTTGTTAAAATTAAATAGATGTCAAAGCTCGGAATATTAAGATTAAAAGTGTATTTATTTGTACTTTTTTGGGATAAAAAATAACTTTTTTCATTTAAAAAATCAGTTTTCATATATTTGGATAATTTTTTAAAAATAATCAAATTCTAAAAAAAAATCTATTTTCAACTTTTTTGGAAAAGTTGAAAAGAATAGCTTATGAAAAAAATTAATTTTTAACTTTTCCAGTTATATACAAAATTTAAATTTTAAAATTATTTTTTTCAAAATTTGAAACAAAAGCACTCTAAATTGATGTCAAAATCATTTTCAAAATCAAATTGATGTCAATTTCAAAGTGTTAGAACTAAATTGATGACAAAAAATTTTTCAGAATCAAATTGATATTACTTTTAAAATGCTAAGACTAAAAAGGTTATTTATTTATCAATATGTTATTTTAAAATTTCATGGAGATTTATTCCCTCATATAATTATACTTTTTTTATTTTTTCCATCATTTTATTCTAATTATTTCTTAAATTTAATTAATTTTATAATATTTTAAACTAATTTATAAATTTATATTATAATTATAAATTGTGCAACGCAAGAGTACTATATTAGTATTTTAGAAGAAAGAGTACTATATTAGTATAACAACATAGAAACATATATAGCAGGATCGCCTTGTCTAAAAGCTTATTTTTGCCGGTTATTCAAATTAAACCAAAATTTCCATGACATAACTTTTCCCAAAGCTATTTTCAGAACTTCTTCAACAGCCATTAACTCATCAGAAAATCACAAACAATACATAAGATAGCATATATTTGAGCTTAATTATATATATAACAGAGAGAGAGAGAGAGAGACTTTGCTATCAGAATCGAAGTTTAATCAATTTAACCACTACAGAAAAATATAACAACATAATAAGTTCGACTGTATTTGAAAAATAATCTAAGGACCCGTTTGGTATGCCTGATAGGATAAGGGCTGATAGTATAAGGCCTGATAGGATAAGGGCTAATAGTATAAGGCCTGATAAAAATTTAATACGATGCAGTGTTTGGTATGTCATTGTATAAGATATTGTATTGTATAAAATATAACCAAAAGAAGAGATTATAATAAATATAATTTTTAAATAGTTATTGTAATTATTTTAACTCTATTTTATTATATATAAAAATAATTTTATATTAAAAATTATTTATTTATTTATTTTTAATATTTTTTTATAAATATAAAAAATATGAGAGAGAGAGAGAGAGAGAGTGAAATAGAAATGGAATTTTTATATATCAAAATCTAAATAGGCTTAATATCATATTCCTATATTTGGTTATATTTTTTATTATATATAATTAAATTTATATTAACTATTATTATTTATATATTTTAATAATAAATTTTTATTCTTATATTTTTATTTTAGTTTGAATAATTATTTTATAATTTTTTTAAAATATTTATTTATTATTAAATAATATTAATTTTATTTATATATTTTTATTTTTTATTATTTAGTTAATAATTAATTTTTTTAATAAAATATATTAAAAAATAAAAAAAGTGAAAGAACCCTTATACATTAAAAGCTAATCAGGCCTAATGCGGCCTCCCTAAGCCGTATTAAATTATCCATCATTATAATGTATAAGGGAGATTTGATGGATAAGGTTATACAATACGTTAATTGCACCAAACGACGGATAAGATCATAACGTATTGTATAACCTTATCCTATCATGCCTAATACAGCGTGCCAAACACCCCCTAAATAAAAAACCCAAACTTCCTGTAATCTATCTCAAATATAAGTTGTTTAGTATCTAAATCCAGTTTAGTGTTTCTAGTCAAAACCCATTCCACTAAAGAAGTAACACCAATGCTACTTCTTATCATTTATTTATTGGACCAAGGCACCAAGCACAAACACCATTGAACTTTTTCAATTTTCATCAACAAACTGTAAAGATACAATTGTAACTACAAATAGTAGCTAGCCAACTTATAAGCACACAATTAGTTCCTTAAGAAGTAATTTCTACATGAAATAATATTTGGCTGCAACATTTGAGTGAATGCCATTTATGTTTAATGATAGAGCATATCACTTATCAAAATGCCTAGCAACATATACTTGAAAATAAAGTATAGTGGATAAAATTTGGAAACAATAATACAATGCTGGTTTTATATTGATAACATTTTGCTAAGTATATAAATGGGACCAATGGTGATAAAAGAAGATAAAGCTCTTAGAAAGTAGTAAAAAAATATAGTTGCCTCACATTGTGCAGTTTATGCACTAAAACTCAGTTCGATTTAGTAGCATGTTAGAAGACAAATCTCATTGTATTATTGTAAGCCTTTTATTATTCATGGAGTGGTAATGCATATTTTGGAAACTTTATGGGTGTAATTTGTAGAATTCTAAAGCTTGTAACAAGTTTATTTACACAAACAAAGTTTTGCATGTTGACTTGAAAGCCAAATTGAAATACATATTTTACAGAGGGTGCTGATGCTGATATGCTGATGAGCTAAGAAATATCCCAAGGGTACAATTAATTGCCAAGTCAATACAACAGAACAGCATATCACAACATTTGATTTTCACTTTCTAGACAAAATGCTGATAATTTAACCAATTCCACTACCAGGTATACAAGAATCAGATGCAAAAAATAATAATAAAATAACTTGAATTCAATAAAACAAATTGAAAGAATCTTGTAAAGTCGTGGTACTTCGATGGTCTCAAATGACTTCTAGCATTCAGAAATCAATGAACTCAAATTGACTCTCTTGTTGTGGACTCATTCACTTGGCATATGTTCTTCATCTTGACTTGAAGGCTCATGCACCACTTCCAGTCCTCCATCTTTCACACCACTCAAAGCTTGGCTACTAGAGAAGGAAGTTTCTCTACTGTCCATGTTCAACCAAGCCTCATGTAGCTGCAGCACATACTCCAAGTGCCACAACACCTCCCCCATCGTGGGCCGGCTCTTTCCATCGTCAGCAAGGCATTTTTCTGCTATCTCCCCAAACTTAGACAAGGATTCTGGACAACAATTTCCTCTAAGATGGGGGTCAATGATTGTTTCAAGTGATCTTTGCCTTTGCCACCTCCTTGCCCATTCTGCAAGATTGATCTGGTCTTTTGGCAAGGTGGGGTTGATTACAGCTCTAGCACAAACAACTTCAAACAGCACAACCCCAAATGAGTAAACATCTGATTTCTCAGTCAATTGCTGTCTTCTGAAGTACTCAGGGTCTAGATAGCCAAAGCTTCCCTTCACAGCTGTACTAACATGAGTATGGTCCAAAGCAGGCCCATCTTTAGACAAGCCAAAATCAGACATTTTGGCTACAAAATTCCCATCTAACAATATGTTGGTTGTCTTGACGTCCCTGTGGATTATTCCACGCTCAGCTCCTGTGTGAAGGTAGTGAAGTCCCCTTGCAGCACCAATGCACACTTCTAGGCGCTGCTTCCAAGTTAATGGAGGGAGATCACTCCCAAACAGATGGCTTCTAAGAGTTCCATTGGCCATATACTCATACACCAAGATCATTTCATTTTTCTCTTCACAGAAACCAATCAAGGACACAAGATGCCTGTGCCTGAGTTTGGAGAGCATCTCAATTTCTGTCTCAAATTCAGCCAGGCCTTGATCAGACTGTGGATTGGCTCGCTTGATTGCGGCAGGGACACCATCATCAACCTCCCCCTTGTACACCTTACCAAAGCCTCCAACTCCAATTACCAAGCTCTCATCAAAATTATTTGTTGCAGCACTGATTTCTGCCAACGTGAAGCGCTTGCCAACTCTGGTTGAGACCAAAGATCCATATGCCCTTTGAGTTCCTGCTGATCCCTTGGTTCCCACGGTGCTGTTTACAGCAGCCCCAACAAGGAATATCGGTCGCCAACCCGGAGAGTTGTTTTTGGTATCGCTTGATTCTTTCCTCCGGCTTTTGCAGAAACAGAAAATGAGAACAACTATAAATGCAACTGCAGCAGCAAAAGCTAGACCTGCTCCAATTCCCACCCAAAGAAATCTTGCTTTTGATTTGCCTGCTGCATTGCCAGCTGAGTCATGTTTATCCACATAGGCAAGATTCCCATTTCGACTAAGCTTGAAAATCTCTAGTCCATTCAAGAGAGCATCAGTTCCTGCAGCACCAGCAGCTGTATCAGGACCTAGTTGAACCCAAAGTGTGTCAATCCTCAAGGACACAGTATCAAAATAATCCTGGTGATATGCCTTATTCTTCCCTCCTGCTCGAACGAAAACATCAAAATTATCTGCAGCCGTCCTGTTGTTTATGAAGATCCTGAAAATTCTCTCATTTGCCTTATCATAAACCAGCTCACAGAAATGTAACCGGACCAAGTAATCAAAATCAGGATCCACTTCAAATTTCCATGACATGTTAAATCTCTTGTCCAAGACTTCTGTGTTGGACATTGCCCTTGCAGTTTCATATACAAGGAGAGGAGCCACTGAAGTATCATTCACAGAAGCATAAGTGATATTGGAAGTGTTCTTGATTCCTGACCCTGCATTTTCTGTGATCATATAGCCAGAATCCATTTCCCAACTTCTCCAAAGATCAGGATCCTCATTAGGTTGAATCTCAGGACCACCAACATTTAATCTATACATAGTCTCCACCCCACGTCCGGTCACATTCGAGTTTCCGCCACTTCCACCAACTTTACTGACCGAGCCAGCGAAAAGCTCATCCGCAACTGGGACAACTTCAATGGCATTGATGAACCCAAATGAGCTTCCAGTTGGCACAAACTCAATCACAAGCACATCTGCATTGATAGCCAGAATATACTCTTTAATCAAGAAGTATGAACTAGAATTCTTCCCTGAATTCTGCAAGTTCATGTTCTTGAGGGATATCTTTGCCGGAACATTGATCTCAGACAATAGTTTCAGCCCATTAGCCACCACGCCAAATGAGGACTCGTTCACATTGTAGTCCCCATCCACAAAGGGGCAGAAATGAAACCTAGCAACATAGTTTCCCTGAACACCTTTGATGGTGTAATTCAAAGAGCCAGTGAAAATCCTGGCTGTTTTATACAGTGAATCATAGACTGAACTGCCACTTAATGTAGAAGTGGAAGCAGCAACACCAGGGGAGCTAAGAGTGACCCTGTTATTAGGGGTCATGTCACCAACCCATCTCCTACCATCCACATTCACAGAAGAGTTTGAACCACAGTTTATGAGAAAGGACTTTGGTTGAGCCTCCACAGTGCTCACTGTCACTGAAACTATCACCAGAAACAGTACAAAGGAGAGTCCCTCCCCAAGAACCCTCCCCATTATGGCTGTTCCCTAACAATACCCTTGAATTATCTTCTAACAAAAGAACCAAACTTTGTAAAGGTGAAGCAAAACAAAAACCAGATACAAATGAAGAAAGAAAAACCAATATAGACCCAGAAAGCCAACAGTGTCCAAACACAGAAACAACCTTGTTTCCAAGATCTTAAACAAGGAAATCAAGTTCAACAAGCCAGAAGAAGACTCATGAAGAGAAAGATATCTAGATTAATAAGAAGCATTCATGAAAACTTAAGCCTTTATAGCTAACAGGCCAAAACAAAACAATCTTCTGAAACATATGAATGTCCTTGTTTTATTCACAACATTGGAGACACACAAGGAGTTGAAAAAGAAAAAAACCAACCTTCAACTTTTACCTGAGACAATCAATCTCCAACAGACACACACAGCAACTCAACAGATCTGGACTTGAAAAAGGGATTAGAGACACCAAAGGAAGAGAAAGAAGTGGCAATGCAAATGTGAATGACACAAAAAAAGACAACAACTTTGGCTACCAGTGATAGGGAATCCACAGAAGATGGCACAAAATCAGGGATGTTACCCAAAATGGGCTCTTATGTGAAATAGACAAACAAGGAAATGAGTAACATGGGGGGTGGTTGGAAACAGATTGGAAAAGTTTCATTTCATCTGTGCTTGGTTTTGTATCCTTTTACCGGAAGCCAAGAATCTGACACTATTAAATTAGCACTTTATTGTTTCTTTCTTCTAACTGTTGCAATATAATTGGTAACAGTTTCAAAATTTTCTTTCGGTGGGATGTTTATATAAAAATTTTTATTTTTTATTTTTTATCTTTTTATTTAATATGTAAAAAGCTAATCTTTTAAATATAATTAAATATTTAAATGGAGATATTTTTTAATAATATTTTTTTATACATATAATTTTTAAAATTAAATTCAAAACCACATATTTAACCAAGCCAAGTCCCTTCTATTTAGATCAACACGTTATTGGTCTTAGTAAAATTTTTTATATAACTATCCAATAATACAATAATCTGTGATCTGAAAACTTTATTACGATATAAATTACATAATGTTACAATCTTTTAAACTTTCAACAAATGAAATTTTAACTTATTTCCTTGTTTTTCTTTTTGCATAAACTATTGCATTTTAAATTTATTAATTGATTAAATGTTAACTATTTTAATTCAAATCAAAACAACTAATTATATAAGTAAATATCTCTTAATGTCAATTCTTTTACTTATTTTCTTTATTTTATTGTGCAAATTTTCTTTATCTGTAAACTCTAATAGCTATAAAATATTGATGAGTTGGATTTGTTTGGTACACGGTTTTAAACATTTAATATGGTGACAGACTTAAGAGAGTAATTAGTTTAAGTGGTTTCAAAATTTTTAAATAAAATCTCAAATTTAAGTTCTGTACAAACAAAAACATAGTAAAAATTAATTCGATCTAAATCCAATTAATTAGATTCTAGTGTGAACGCTTAATGCTAGTTACATAGAAACAGTATAGAATGATGACAAGAGTGAGATGAGAAATTGTTGGCACTTGGCGGAGAGAGAATAGAGGTGGGGATGGGGGCTTTCCATTATTTGTGAGGTGGGTCACATGGCATTGTCCGGCAGGTGATGAGCATGGCAATTATTCTATTGCCGTTCCGAAATTGACCCTGCTTTTTTCAATCTTTGTACTACATGTACCCTGTCTTATGCTATTCCGTACTAAGAGTACCCCTATAAGGTTCCTTTGTATCTTTTTGCTGGGGACAGTGATTACGCCCATCGCCTCAGCAGTTGAACCGTTTCATTCAACCTTGAACGCAACCTACATTATTATATTATTATTATTATTATTATTATTATATTACAATGTATCTAATCTAATCATGATCAAAACTATAACATTTTCTTTTTTCTTAACCAACATCGAAGTGATCATTTTAGTATATTAAAAATATATATCATGTTAAAAGTCCTCTTATTCCATCTATAACATTTGATTAAAGTTAGAATTAAATATAATGATAAATAAGTTATATTCTTATAAAAATGATCCAAAATTCAAATATTAGAAAAAGATAATAGTTGAAAGCACCTTGTAGTCGCGATAGTTCTAGATAAATTAATTTTATAGCAATGTGCATAAAAATATTCTAAAGAAGCAAAATAATTCGATATTATCTATTTATCTAACTCAGCAAATTATTAACGGACAAAAATGCTAAGGTAAAGTTTTGGTAAGTAGTCAAAACCACATGCAAGTACCACTTATCTAATTTAGGACTAAGTTAAAACTTCTATCAAAAATTAAAAATGTAAATACGGAGTAAAGGTTTGCTTTCATTTCTGAAATTATAGGTATATTTTATTTTAATCTCTAAAATTAAGAAATTAATTATTTAATTCTTAAAGCAGCAAATCATATATTTCTTTAATCCTTGAAAAGAAATAATTCAAGAACTAAAGTGATATATGATTTGCAACTTTAAGAACTAAATAATTAATTTCTTAATTTTAGGAACTAAAACAAAGTGTATTTAGAATTTCAGAAACTAAATAATTAATTTATTAATTTTAGAAACTAAAGTGAAATGTGTCTATAATTTCAAAAACTAAAGTCAACCTTTATTTAGTAAACATGATTTTAGCTATAAATTCATTTAAATTATATACATTGTCATGAATTAATATCTTTAGTTGGAGAAGTTCAAACAAACTCCAACATCATTTTAAACGAGAATAGTCAACATCTTCACATCTTCCACTTCCATTAATTGGCTAATTTTGATTCCTAAAGTTAGGGATAATGGAGAGACAAACGTATGATAAAGACGTCAGCTGAGCTGGTTCATGGGATTGGACGGTGGCAAAGGGGATAATGATGCTGGCGGCGATATAAAACTATTTGTGAGGTTTTTATGTTAGATTATGAGTTAGGGTAGAGTGTAACTTTTTTATTATGAGAATGTAAAAATATTGAATATCCTAATTGTTGGAGAATAATTTTTAAGTGCGCTTAGGTTTGTATAAACCTAGTTCTAAATTTCAAAAAATGATGGACATGGATATTTACTATAAGCAAATTCAAGTTATACCCCCCATTTTCATCTATAAAATTTTGCCAGAATTTCAATTGTTAGGATCCTTAGGAGAGTCGATATACAAGATTACAATAGAGATCAGAGACACGAGAGTTTAAAACAAATTAACAAGATTTAAGACATAAATGGAACCAAAACAAAAACATTGAACTAAATTAAAACTGTTCAAACATTGTAGATAAAATACAATTTTTGTCCTTTAGTATCCGAAGGTAAGACACTCTAGTATCCAAAGATAAGCTGGGTTTAATAATATATATTAGCATTTGTTAATAACTCGATTTGTTATAATAAGTCAATGAGACAGGTAGAGCTATCACCGCACAACTCGACTTGTTAATAACTCAATGCGTTAAAAGTAAAACTTTTGGCACATTTGTTAAATGAATTAAATTTGATCTCTCCTTCAGCTCATTAACTTATGAGCCAGTTTAATATATATTAGCATTTACTTTTTTTTTTTTATCTGACTACATTGTTTTCTAGCTAAATATATGCGAAAATTAAACTTCATCAAATTATAAATTCAAGCCTAAGTTATTAAGCCGGAAATGACTGCATGGAACACCAGCACATCAATCACTTGGCCTAGTGGTTAGCTCCAGATATTAACAAACACATTATGCCTGTAATGCAATGCTATCAATAAGCCATCTACCTGTTCATATTACACGTCTATTCTACCAAAAAAACATATACAAATGCTAGCCCATACAGAAAACAAAATATCCATTACAAAGTGAGAAGGCTAAGTTGTTGTTTACTAAGAGCAAGGGAGCCTAACATGTCTCCTAGAACAAATACAAAAACAGAGGCGTGTTTGAATCTTTTCTGTTGCTGTTTTTCCATATGATTTAGGGGAACAAAAATCCAGCAGCTAAACATCAGCTAGCTGTTTGTAACTTTTGTGAACAAACTGTACAACTTGTCACCTGTATACATTAGAAGATTTAAACAAGAAATAGATTAGTTTGCACATACTACCCCTCAAAATAGTAATTTAACAGAGAACAGCATGGACCAACATAATTTATACAAACAGCATTGCCACTGTTCCACAGAAACAGACATGGAAAGAGTACCAATAACAACATGAAAAAGAAAATGCAACTACCAGAACAGACTAACATCTCTGTATAGATGAAGCTGATCCAAATATCAAAATAATGAAACAATTAACACCGCGGGTGTGATTCCTAACAATTTGCTCGTGATTCTCCACATCCAGTGATTGATCACTCAGGGATCACCAGTAATGATTTCAACATCACTATTTCTGGGTTTTATCAACCAGATCGCGAAATGGTACAGTTTGCCTAAACAGGGTGTCAGTCAATTTACCTGGCCTGATTTAGACAAGTTTCCTGGACTCTCGATTCAGTTCTCTTCTTACAAGCTCCAGAATCTCAATAATCTGCAAAATAAATGGCTGATTATGGAAGTAGTTTCACAGTGGAACTTAAGGACATCAAGCAGTACAGTGGAACTTAAGGACATCAAGCAGTAATATTTTACACAATATAAAGTAATCTCAACTAACCTTCTTCATGAAGAACGGACTAATTATATAGATACATACAATTCTTTGAAGTTACATTTCAACAAAATATTAATTGGACACCAAAATCAGCAAAAACCTTCCCATGGAGCTTCATCAGTAGTTATCTATCAGACAGAATTGAGAATTCTTAGCTGCATGTTGGTGTTAAGTTATTACTAGCTGTATATGGTTCTACTTGTAGTACTACAAAGTTGCCCTGCATTGCTATAATACTATTACACTAACAGGTTGTATAAATCCTATAATCTTATGTTTGGTACACAATTGTAACTCAATTCCATGCTCATTTCAAGGAATGAGAGATTCCTATGCTTGTTAGCACCAAAAAGAATTTCCATTCCAGGTCTTGCTATACATAACTAGGAATTGAGCACAGTATCTCATTCCATCCTAAAGAGGGGAGACTGGGATTCATTACTCCATGTAATGAGATTTAATTTTTCCTTTCTGAATATGCCTCCATTGATTTTTGAAAAATGACAACTATTACCCATTTAAAACTTAGTTATACACACTTCAAATTTCCCCACAAATAAAATGTTCTCTTCTTTTTAGCAAAACATCTTCTTTTCTTATCAGGTATAGAAAAATTAAACTTTAGCATTTTTCCCAATAATGTACAAGTCATATTATATACATACGATATAAATGAGAAAAGTTAAACCTCTTTTATTTTTCTCATGAGGAGCATTAATGTCATTTAAACGAAATTTGATTTCATTCCACAAACCAAACTGTGGACAATGGCTATTCCATTACAACCTATATATATATATATATATAACTTACAACCCATTATATTACATACCTATTTTATGGAATTGCCATTTTATTTATCAAACAACAAACATGCTGCATTGCCACCAATACAAAAGAAGAGAAATCACAACATATTTCCAAAAAAAGGAAAATCTCTAGGTCCTCTGTATTTTTCTAAATGGAATCAATCACCAGGAGGAAGAAACCTTAGTATTCACATTCCCTTTCCTACTTTGTTCATCTACACCATTGTCTCTCCCAGTTTGTCTTAACTTCCTTGGTTGTGTCTCTTTTTCTGATTCCCACTGCAACTGCCTATCTAAAATCTTTCTTTTTCACTTTTAAAAGTTGAATTGAGGTTCTCCTTAAATGTTTTTCCCGTTTTGAGTGGCAAAGAAAAGAGGAAAATATGATAAACAAAATTGAATATCCGTCTGTTGACAGCAATTAGGAGAAGTTATGAGAACATTGTTGTCTGTTAAAAAAGCAAACAATGCCAATGAATATGACTTGCAGTGAGAGTAAATAGCGCATCAAAAAGATTATAATAAGCACTTAAAATAATTGCCTCAGATTTCCAAATCTCCAAAACCACAAGACAAACTTTTGACATTTTCCTACAACAGTTTTAGGTCAAATACTCATTGCATTAACACTGATAAAGGACTAGTTGCCTTATTATCCCTAGAATAACTATACTTCCATAAGGAAAAATAATCAGCAAGATAAATAGACCCTTTATCCCAATATCACTTGGCATTATACACAATTCACTTCTGTACAAACATTAAAAAGATGTACAGAAAGGGAAGGATTCTCACCCCAGGGTAATGCTTCAATATGGGTGAATAATGATCAAGTGCAATGTATATTCTTTCAAGGAGACAAAGAAGAGTATCTGCCTGATCCCCCAAAAGATCAACCTGAAACTCCAGATGTCCAATATATGAGCTACAGGTCAAACATATATAGGGTTAATTACTACTAATGTATTAAAATCAAGAAAAGTAAAATGAAAACAATTTTCTCCCAGTTAAGTTTAGATATCTTTCAAGTTCAATATTAAACTGTAAATCACGGTTCACCAAAATTTTACACCATAAACCTGACACACAGGCCTTGGATCTGCTCTCAAATCTTTTTCTCAAATATATTTCCCAACCCCACACCCCTAAAAAAAAAAAAAAAAGCACTGTCTAGTAATGATATTGGAAGTTATTGACATGCATTGAAGCAGAAATAGCTTTTGAGGTTATAGCATCAGGTAAGATTCAGAAACGCATATTACTAATGCAATGTTTCTAATTGCATAACAAAAGCAAAATAGATAATGTAATGTTTCTGATTACATACCTCTGCTTCAGCCTTTGCAAGATCAGAACATCTAGTTTCCAGCCTTTGCTTGTACTCTGATCCCATGGTTTTAAGTATGTTGGCTTTGTTATTGAGGGAATGAAACTCAGAACTCATGTTTTCAAGCCTGAAAAGAAGATAATCACTAGAGGAATTGGTTCTGGCTATAATCACTAGAAGAATTTCAAATATTTTATTATTATTATTTTTTAATAAAAGAAGAAATTTATTAAATATAGCAGAAGAGAGATGTACACAAGATTGGAGGACAAGAAATCCTCAACAAATAAAATCAGTAAGGAAAATTCCAAATTGAATTTCAAAAATAATAACAAAGCAAAAATTCATACAAGACATCAATTAATTTATTTCCACCTAGTCATTGAATAAAATTGTACATGAAAGTGGGACATGCCTATAAGATATCCATGAAAAAATAAAGATATTTGTGTACAATTTAACATTAAGATTACTGTAAGCCATTTAACTTCTTTTTTTTTTTCGGTTGATAAAAACCATGAGCCATTTAATATCAATGGTTAGTTCTGGTCCCCAGCACTAGATCATTGCATAGATGGAATAATTTAACCTTGGCTAAAGTCAAGATCAGCTGTATGCCATAAAAACTTAAGACCCTAGTATGTTCAGAATACTAAAAGGTCTAGTGTGTGTGTGTGTGTGTGTGTTTTTAATTCTATCAAAAAAGGTCTAGGTTTTTTGTATTAATTTTAAGAAGCATGAATGAAGTGTTTTATTCCCTTATTCTCCAGTTGTTTCCCATAAATTCCCTTCAAATTTAGCAACAGATTTCTAAGATTGCAAATTTGTCCAAGGAGGCATCCTTTACCTAAAAACCATTTAAACTTATTTACCTAACTCTTCACTGAAAGAACCACCTAAATCCAAGGCAGTTAACGGTTACAAGACCAAGTTAATATGAAATGTGAACTTTTAACAAATATCTTTGCTCACATGACAACTCTTTCTGGCTCATATTGTATACCTCTAGCCTGGAGAACAATCTGAAGCCATTTGTCACAAGAAAGAATAAATAGAATACTCATTTTTTCACAAATTCACATAAGTGCAGTTTGTATTTGGCTTAAAAGTTCAGAAAAGGTTTAGAAACAAATGTAACTAAGTTAATTCCCAAAATTATTCCTTCAAACAGTTAGATGCTCATCACATTCAGAATAATCCAAACTCCACTGGTAATTGCATACCAGATGACTTGCTGGTTTGCATAAGCTTAAACACTTCCATACTAACAGAAGACCACATAAAATGGCTTAAAAAAGAGAAGCAACCAAAAACCAGCAGCTTATCACAAATTCATGTGACACTAAATTAGAAAAGAAGGGCCTTTAAACAATTATTGCATACCTCAAACAATTTCTAGAAATATCTTCATTTACTCTAGCTTCAAAATCAGTAAACATTGTGAACAATTTATGAATGAGATCAATGGTTGATTCCATTTGCCTTCTGGTCTCGCTTTCTTTTGCCTCAATCAGTGTTAATGCATCTTGTTTCTTTTGTGTAGCAACAAGAAGCTCCCTTCTTTCTTCAGCAATTTCTCTAAGCTCATTCTTTCTTTGTTCAAGATTTTTTCGTAACTTGTTTAGTTCCTCCTTGTATAGTTCAATTTCCTTGGAAGCTGCAACCAGGTTACCCTTAATGACATCCAACTCTTTATTGTTCTCTCCAATTAATTTCTGTTGCTGAACTGTCTCATCTCTCAAAGTGTTAAGCTGTTCACAGGCCAACTCCATCTTTTGCTTCTCTTGTATCAATGCATTTGTTACCTCCTGTGCAGACTTCTCCTTTTCTTCCACTATTGATGTCAACTTAAGCATTTCGTGTTTTAGTTCCTCTTTCTCAGCAGCTTCCAATTTTAATGCTTTGTTCGCATCCACCAAAGCTTCTTTAAATATAATATGATTAATATCCAATAGCCCTTGCATCATGGTTGACTCAATATCTGCCTCCTCAATTTCCAACCCACTAGAAGCTTGAGCATTGTGAGCAGTTGCTCTGAATATGATTTCATATATTTCTTCCATGATACTGTTCTTTAGATGTAATTCTTCAGTAATGCATCTGAATTCACTTGTAATACCATCAAAGAGACATTTATATATATCTTGAATAACCGAAACTCCAGCATTTTCATCACCCATATCATCCTCAAGCTTCCGAATAGTTTGCAACAATTTTTTCTCAGTCAGCTGTTGCTGCGACAATTTCTCCACAGTTGCAGAAAGCTGACAAGAAAGACTCTTGAATTCCTTTTTCTTATCTGTTAGCATGTCCTTCAGTTGATGATTCTCCAAGTGTAAGATATCCAATCTATCCTTTAAACTGCTAAGAGATTCAAAGTTTTCACTGAATTGATGCATTTTCTCATTTCCAACAAGGATTTCATCCAATTTTGAGATGACATTAGGGATTTTTTTCTTCAACAAATCGAAGTCCTTGTCCTTCTTCAATGGCAAGGAAGAACCTCCTTTCAATTTCAGTAGTTCCCGCCTAAGGCGAAAATTTTCTTCAGTCATCTCTTGCACTTGAGATTCATGATTTCTTTTTATCTTAGTTATCTCAGAATTAAAATGGGTAACCAATTCATCTTTAGACAAGTGCTTTAATGAGGAAGGATCAAAGTGCTCAGGCTTGTTATTCTTTGAGTCCTCCTCTTTGCCATTTTCTCCCAAAGTTGAAGGCGATAAATGATTTGTTGAAATCTTCCAGTGGAAGTGGTCAGCCCACTTATTATGACACCATTCCTCACCATTCTCTAAGGAAACATAGGAAATAAGCTGCCCAGTTTCAAAAACAGATAGTGTTTTAAAAATTGAATCCAATTCCTGACGCAAACTTGAGATCTCTTTATGTTGGTTAAAACAATTTCTACTTTCAGAGTCATAAAGGTCCAATAGTTTGTGTTCAAACTCCTGCTGCAAACTCCAAATACAATTGCTGATCACCATCTTTTCAATTTCTGACCGAAACTCCTGCTCCTCCTGCCATTCAGAAAGTGATGCCTTTGATGACTGATCCGTAACTTGCATTCTTCTGCAGAAAGTGCCTAGAGAGTCTTTTAGACTTTCAAAAGTTTTATCGACATAAATCCATCTTTCTGGTACATTCTTATGCAGAATACCACTTAAACCCACCAAATCAGAGCCTGAGCTAATTCTTCTGATGGAACTAGACCCTCTTATTTTATTTATTTCTTTCTTGAGCTGCTTTAACTTCTCATTGACTGCAATTTGAAGAGTATCCACAGATTCTATCAGTCCATCATGCTCTATAACACTATCTGAAAAATGATGTGCAGCAGCTTCATGGGGTTCATGATAAGGTGCAGAAGAGCACAATGTTTTAGTTTCATCTAAACCCGCATGGCCATTATGTAGCATTTGCTTTAGCTCAACCACCTCCAATTCTTTCTGGGCGATTCTCTCAGCTGCCTGCTGCTCAACAGCATTAACCATACCCTTTATGACAGAGTCACTCACCATCCTAGAGATGGTCAACCTCTCATCAATATCCAGCCAAAAGGATTCCATTTCCTCGAGTATATGATCACCCAAACTCTCATTTTCTTTACCATATTCACCACTCTCATTTTCCTTACCGTTATCACTAGTCCTCTCACCACCATCCATAACAGCTAAACTCTCTGGTATCAGTTGCTTCCTCATAAACAAGTATCAGCAGCTTGGAGTCATTCAGGTCAAACCCAGTACACTGCCAAAGTTAAAAACACAAGAGAAATTGACACAAATCCCAATAGAGCCAACCAAAGAAACAGAATTCCATCATCACACTCACTACAATACCTATTTATCAGCAGCAGACGATCCAAGAGTACTGGCAACAAACCAATAATAAAAGAGTCTGACCCCAAATTCAGTAGTATGAGTTGCCTCCTCACAAACAAGTATCAGCAGCTTGGAGTCATTCGAGTCAAACCCACCACACTGCCAAAGTTAGAAACATGAGAAATTGATACAAATACCAATACATCCAAACATAGCAACACAGTTGCATAATCAAACTCACTATAATACCTATTCAGCACATGATTCAGCAGTATTATCAACAAATTGGAAAAAAAAAAGAAAAAGGGTCTGACCCCAAAATCACAAAAGTTCCAACCTTCAGTCCAAAAATCACTTAAGCAGAACTCAAAATAGCTGAGCAAACTCTTTATCTGATTCTCTTTCCTAACATGCTCTTTTTTTCCATGCACAAATGACCCAGAAGCTGAAGTGCAAAGGAGAATCGAAAATCAAGCTTCAGAGACAGTTAAAGCTGAAGTGCAGATTGAAGCTTCAAAGGGAACTTCAAAACTTAAAAAAAAAAGGAGTCAAATTTTCAACGGCAACAACAGAAACTTACTGGTGTGAATCCTGGACCGTGACCGGGTATAACGTTGGAATTTCCCCAGGGAAGTTAAGGGTGGAAAAGGTGATTGAGAATCCCGAGGTAACAGCCGAGAATGTTGGAAAAGAGCATTCTTATGTACGAATGAGTGTGTGGGAGAGGAAATTCTAGGGTTTAGCAGAAGAAAGAAAAGAATGGAAAAGGCTTGGAGCAATGAATGAACAACAAAGATTCGGTAAGAGCGGGAGGGAGAAGGGCAACAAACGATTATGCCCCCGGCTAACCACTAAATTATTCCTCCTTATGTTTTTGTTATATATAATTAACTTTTTTTTTACGTGCACATATAATTAACTTTGATTATCGACATAAATGAATTTTTACATCATGATTTAATTATAATTTGATATAGTTGTTCCAAATCAAATAAAAAAAAAAAAAGGTTGATATAAGTTGTTAGAAGAATTCTCAAGTTCTTAGCCTAAAAGAACTAAAAGTAAGAAAACTAAAGTTAACATGTACATGAGGATGAATCAAAGACAAGAGTTTTTGCTGTTAGAGAGTCGAAAACAAAATGTAGGGTTTTAAGCCCTCCATGTAACACCCCCCCCCCCCCCAAAAAAAAAAAAGGGTTGAAAAAAATATTAAATAAACAATTAAAATATTTAAAATTTAAAAATTTTTAAAATAGATTATTATTATTATTATTATTAAGTGATTTTCCCCCTTTTTTAAGAATAATATTTAATTAATTAATATGTGCCTAGAGAAAAAAACTTCTTATATAAAATTTAAATTAACAATACTTTTATCGTATACTTGTTTGTATAAAGTTTGTATTCAAAGTATATTTAGAGTTACTTAGGTTTGTGTTGATATTATTATTATTATAAAACTACAGAGTAATATACAGCATTTTATAATTAAAAAATTTGAAAGTGATGGGGTAATTAAACAAAAAGTGCAAGTGAAATGATTATTGATTAACTAATGTTATATGTTGATTGTAATTCATTAGTTAGATTCAACCGAAAGAAAGGTTATTTGTTTTTAAAAAAAAATGAAAATGACAGTGATAGGTCTTAAAGGAATTACACAGATTGGCTATTTGAATTTAATTTTTATGTGCTTTCTGTCTAAAAGTATTTTATATTGCCATTAATTATATATTATCATATATATAAAAGTATTTAACTCTTATATTTATTATTTCAAAAATTTCATATATAATAATATATAATTTGATAATAATATAAAATTCTCTTATATTAAAATTAATCTCATTTAATTCTCCATACTTTTTTCTCCCAAAAATATACATTTGAAGCAATTCACATTTAACAAAAAAATAATAAAAACAAAAAGAAAGAAAAAATTTAAAATATATTCACTATAAAGAGTTAATTGTGATCTTTCATATTATTTCAAATTGTAAAAATTAATTCTGATTTATTAACGTGCTTTGAATAAATTATAAATAGTATGTTTGATGATTTTTCATTATGCTATAATACGAACAACTTGATAATTCTTAAAGAGTGTTTTTAGATGGAATATTTTTAAAGAATAATTTTATTTTTTTTTTTGAGAATTTTAATTGGCTCAATATAAAATTCATTTTTTGGATATAATACCAAGGATATTTTATAAATTTCAAAAAATTGGTTTCATTTTTCACCTATTCAAAAGAAATTCTAAAATGCCTTCTATTTTTTCTACCATTATCTCTTGACTTCTTTTCAACCTACCTGCACTTCATGTATCATCCACTACTCGCCATTTGTCATCATCCGTAATAGTCATTCATTGTTTGCTGCCAGTCGTCTACCACCCGACGCCCACTGCTTGCTGCTTACCACTCATTGCATGTCGTTCACCGCTCGTCACCCATTGTTTGCACATTTGTTCACGTTCGCCACCCTGTCTAGAGATTGTAATATAATTTTATTATTCAAATAAAATATTTTATAAATGGAGTAATATAATGGTCCCTTGTTTGTGATTCTATAACAAAAAAAATTACTTCTTTCTAATGTTTCTTTAAAAAATTATTTTTAAAATTTTTAGTATTTTTTATTTATACTTCTAAAAAAAATAGAAGTAAAAAACAATTAATTTTTCTATTGAAAAGTTGATAGGGAATTATTTTTCACAAAAGTAAAACAGTAAAAGAGAAATAATGTTATTTCTAAAAAAATCCCAACCACTATCTTCCCATCTTTTTACCATTATATCCTTAAAATTTTTAAAAAATACCACTCTTTTTTCCACTCTTGTTCTCATTCTCTCATTTTGTCATTAATTGTCATTTTATAAGAAAAATATTTTTTATATTTATTACATCTAAATAATTTAATAATTATTAATTTTAATAAAACATAATTTTACAATTACATCCAAACGAATGACAAATTTCTATTTTTACTTCTATTTTTACATAATTATTTCTTCTAAAATTTTAACAAGACATGCCCAATTTCCTTTTGCAAACAAAAAAAATTAAAAATAAAAGAAATTGAATTAAAGCATTTAAATATTTTTATATCTTAAATTCCCTCGAATTTTAAAATACTTCATCCAATTGCACTCTAAGAGATTTTAGTGTATTGCATTGTAGTTCAATTGTTTTCATTATTATTTTAGTCCATGCTTGTGCAATAAGATAGTTGATGCTCTCGCTTTGTAGTACGGTTAGAGGCATTGATTCCATGCTAGAATAGCCATTTGGTTGGATTTTGATTTATGTGTGGAAAAAAATATTCATATTTAAGATAAAAATAAAAAATTTTTATTTAAACTATCATTATTTAAAGTTTATTGAACTTTGCCTTTATTCATATTAGTTCAGCCTATTATAATTATAGAGTAAAACTCTTTTGTATTAATTTTTTCATTCATGATATTTGAATCCTAGATATTACTTAATTGATCAAGTATCAAACTACTTAAATTTACTGAATATTACTAAAAAATATTTTTTTTGAAACAAAATAATAACGGTTGTGAGATTTTTATAAAATATTGTTTAACTATGTAGATTATAATTTAAAATACCTATCGTAATTTTGCTCGGTTAAAACACCTTGGTAATTGTTTAAATAGTAAATTACACTTCACTTTATGAGAGATGTGCTTATTATCAGGTCTTCTCGTCTATTTTTAAAATATACCATCATCCTTTCTAAAAGATGGAAAATACTTTAATCAATTTATATTTTTCATTAAAATTATGTCATATAAATCATTTATTTTAATAATACACAAAGGATGTGTTTGTTTAGAATTATTTTTGAAAAAAAATTACTCTTTTTATTAAAAAAATATGTTTTCAACTTTTTTAGTTATATATAAAATTTAAACTTTAAAATCATTTTTTTTAAAAGATAAAATAAATGCACCCAAATTATTATTATCTTTAGAAGTGGTAGAGGGATGGGGGGACCAGGGTCATGGTCTCCCCAAGTTTGGTATTTTGTTTTAAAACCTACTTATACAATAGTTTATTGGCTCCTATCAAAATTAAAATAAAATAAAAGTAAGTAAAATTAAAAGTCATAGGTATATATTTGATATGTATAATTTATAATGATCACAAATATGTTTTGAGTAATTTACATTGTAGTAGTTATTTTATATATAAAATATACCTTTATATAGTAAAAAAAAAATTTTAGGTTATATATGTGGTTAATTGTTTTATATATGTGATTTTGATAAAGTAATTACTGGGATATGAGTTTTTTGAAAAAATTAAGAAAAGTTAATGTTTTAAAGGAATCCATAAAAAATGCAGATAAATTCCACAAAAAAATTAAAAAATGAATGTACTATCTATACCAATGGATTATAAAAAAAATAAAAAAAAAGAATTTAGCATATTATCAACCATATTCCATTTTTTTATTATTTTTTGGTCTCGTGTGCTGTGTATGTGTATTAGGGGGTGTGTGTGTGTTTGGTTTTTGTATGTGTGTATGAGAGAGAGAGAGAGAGAGAAAGAGAGAGAGAGAGGATAGAGAAAAGGAAGGAAGAGAGAGGAAAAAGAAAAAAAAAATAGAAAAAAAAGGAAAGAGAGAAAAAAATATCATATTATTTAAATTTTATCGTAGACATCATATTTTTCATATTTTTTACAAAAATTGCATATAAAAGTTGATTCCCTTATATATATGTTTAGTTTGGCCCCCATATTACTAAGCTTTTGGCTCCACATCTTATCGTTGGCAATTTATTTTCTTAATCCAATAAATATTTTTATTTTTTATTTTCTTAATTTTTTAATTCTTAGTATATTGAGAAAAGAATTTTTTAATAATAATTATTTATGGTGATTATTTTTTAAAAAGGTAAGAATTACATGGCATATATATTTAACAAAAAGAAAATTATAGAAATGGATTAAAGTAAAGGATATTTTTTCTTTTAAAAAAGAAGAATGTATATTTTAAAAGTAAAGGAGCCAACGCGCAAGAAGCATATCTCTTAATAAATGAGAGTGTAATTTACTGTTACTTAACATGATTAATGGCATGGTGCTACATGAGCATTCTTTTTACTTTTCTTTAGTCCTTAGTCAAAAGTTAAAGGTAGCGCATTTTAGAGGCTGTGATTAAAACTTGCAGATTGCTGATTATTAAATAATTGATAATATCACATAAACACAAGATAGTGGCGACGTTAATCAACTATCATGTACATAAGAGCTGTATTTTTCTTCTGATCAAATAAAATATTTTATTACTTAGAATGAAAAGAAAATACATAACTCAACAAAAAATACAAGTATCAAATTCACTTCCATAACTACCATAGACAATAATATATGTTGAAGGTGTATTGGGTATAGGATGAAAATTTAGTAAATGAACTCCATGTATAAAATTGCATATGGAGTTCATCCATAAAATTTACCCCTATACCAAACTCCAAACATACCTTTAATGTTAAAATATAATTTTGGTCCTTAAAGGTATTATTGATTTTGAATTTAGTATTTATACAAAAAAAAATCTAAATTAATCTTTATACAAATAATTGTTTGTAAATATTCCCCCAATTAATGTCAATTGAAATTATGATTTCGTGAACGGGTATTCTTTGTAGCTAACGGAACATGATCTGATTAAAGAAGCCCCTACCAATATTATGGATGAAGATTATCTGTTTGTGGGTGAGTGAGAGTACTGTGTGAGTGAATGGAAATTTTTATTATGTTTTGTTACACTTTCTTTGGACGAAAGTGACTTGACCTTGTACGTGTTTCATCTTTTTGTTATTTGTCGCATAATAACCAATTAAGCAAGTGAAATAATCATACTATATTTTATTAGTCACATGGAACAACTCCGTAATAGAGTCATAACTCCAATTGACATTGGTATTGGCTTATTTCCGAACAATTGCGCTTGTGTAGGTTGGTTTAAATTCTTTTTTTTATGTAAAGACTACATTTAAATTAATTGATAAATATATAGAGATCAAAATTATATATTTTAACTTATATTTAAAATATGCTGTCAACATTAACGATTAGAAGTCTTTTAAGATTTAAAACTCATATAAATTCAACTAATTCTTCATAATAATAATGTAGAAATATAAGATCCGGGACGTTTTGTATTATGGGTGAACAAATTCAAATGAAGGAGAGATTATTTAATTGATACTTAGTTGATTCTAATAGTTTGGTACTTATTTTCCTTAAACAAAATCTTGAATTCAATTATTATGAATAGAAAAAAAAATTAATATTGATAGAGTTTTATCTTTATAATAGATTGATCCGATTTAAATTAAATTAGTTAAAATCTAATAAATTTTAATAAACTTTTGATAGTAGTGATTCACACCCAAAAAAAAAAAAGAAGGGGAGATTACTTAACTGTGATGTAAAGTATCAGCAGGCACGTATGTTTTAATTTATCAGAACTAGGTTGGTGATGAGATAATGTTTAAAATTTTCCCAACGTACCAATCGCCCACAAGACAAGCAACACCTATTATTTGTTTAGCAATCATGGCCATCATCATGAGGGCCACATTCTTTTCTTTTTTTTTTTTTCCTAACCTTTTGACTGCTCCTTTAATAATAGTACTTATCCCAGCTTTACAGAAGAGAAATACTTGTGTCAAGCACCAAATAAATAAACTTATATAATTGACTAAGAATATATAATGCTCTAGAACTACACAAAAATTTCTCCTTTACAGAACATGGACCACCAAATGTTTAAGCACAAGTTTTCAGAACTGTAAATCAATCAAAGCTTACATTGGGAAGCCGATTATTTATTGTGACATGATCATAGTTTGTCACTGTTTTCTTAGTTTTTGTTTTACATTGCATTTATAAAAGTGAGGCTTGCATCTCATTTGCCAATTTTCGTAAATTATTCCTTTGTACTAGATACGATATGGCTCCTCTCTTAATAAATTCTAACAACTTAACAAATAATTTTAGTGATATATGATTGTTCTTTGAGTTTAATTTTGATGGATAATGATAAACAGTATGATTTGTGATTCATACTCAGTTGCATGAACTAAAAATCCCCCCCCCCCCTCAACGACCAAAAAAAAACAACATGTTATAGCACTTCTTCTATTCTATGATCCCACTACCTCCATTTTTTCCGTCACTGAATTCTTTTCTATTTTCAATCATATTGAGACATTTGTATTTTTCAAAATTTTTGTAATAAATCCTTCGACCCAAATAGCAGTGCTCAATTTTGATATATCACATTTTTATATTAATTTTAAGGTAATTATTATATAAATCAAATGCATCAATGACATGATAACTATGTAAAAACTTTTTTACTTATAATATATCAAAATTAAATTCTTATTCTTAACCCAAAATTAAATTTAAAAGTGAGAGGGAGAAAAGATCATAACTACTAATTTGTCTTTGTCCATTTACAACTTAGTATCATGGGACATGCCTCCCATCTAAAACGTATGAACCTGTGACACAGTGGTTCTCGGGAAAGACTACATAAGGTTCTTAAATTTCAAAGTAAATTATCACCTTCAATTTAATTTTTTTATTTAGAATTTTCTCACTTATTCAGCATAAATAAAATCTTCTGTATCAATACAAATTCAAAATCAAACAAAAAAAAGCCGGTTTGTCTCATTTTGTATCTAGTACATTAAAATATTAGGACCGACTGAGACCATATGCACACAAGACACTTTGAATAAAAACAGTAACGGTAACAAAAATACTATATAAAAAAGAAAACTTTTGGCATTTCATTATAACTTTTCTGTAATGAAAATGAAAAAGTAGTAAAGCAACTTGGAAGAATTGCCATCATCAACGTGTTGGCCAAGGAATATGGCTTAACTTTTGGAAGGTTGAGACCTGAGGTGTCATGGAATCCTAAGTTTTAACTTCTATGTTGTAACAGTATTGTATGAGAAGTTTTTGTTTTTGTCATCACAGGAGAAGTTTTTGTTTATTAAATGAGCAATATGAACCATGCAATTTTTCTTATTATTGGTTGAATTAATACTTCAAAATTCAAATTTTAGTATACTAATTTTATATTTATATATTAATTTCTTATAGAAAATAAATACATCAATAAGCTTTTAATTACATGTTAGGTGCTCTTCCATATCCCATTTCTATAATTTAATCCTTGATTTCGTATATTTATTTATTCATTTATTTAAATCAGTATAATAAAGGAAACATTGTTTTAAAGAAGGGCTAAGAGCATAATAACACTAGTTCCGCACTTGTTTGCTGTGAGATTTTGAATTTGAATTTTGAGAATGATAAAAACTTATATTAGTAGAGTTTTATCCCCTATAATGAGTCAATCCAACTCAAATCAAATTAATTGAAGTTTAATGGACTTTAAATATTCATTGATTAGACAAAAGAGAAAAGAGGGATAAGAGCACACGAGAGAAGAAAGAATATGTGATGGAAGAATGTGCTGTCACTAATTTTGTGGGGGGAAATGTATTTATTTCATGTGTCAACTCATCAAATTGATCAAGTCTCTCGCCTGCAACCAAAACCTTTTAGTTTCTTTTTTGTTGTCATGTGTTTGGCAATGTTGTAAAGCGACATGCTTGACGTATCACTGCAACATGGGTCAGGCCTTGATATATTCAAAGATTACTATGTAAAGATTGTAGCTGAGACATTACTTCCTTGCGGACTTGGTCTCTTCTTACTTTTCCTGTGGTAGTGAGTGTAAAAGGCTTCCTCCATAAAGTAAATATCTTTGGTATCTTAAACCTGAAGGAAGATTCAAAGGCAACCTTTACTATACCACTACTGCATACTTTGCTTCCCTCAACCAAAATAGTCCATTACAAATTTAACAAACATGGATTTTGGAAACATACGCATACCTGCTTAAATTATTTTCAGTACAATATTGCTGGAGATTCTTTCTAGATAGGTGGTACTCTTGATTTGAATTAGATTGCTCAGACCATTGCCAATTTTCTCTTGGATGGATACATGCTACTACCATCTCTGCAAGGTAGGCATCTGGGATTCCTACAACAACAACACTTGCAATCCCTGGATGTCCTTGTAGAATTGCCTCAACCTACTTCAAATAGTATATTCACACTTCCATGGCATTGTAAAGATCATAAACCAAGTAAAGACAAGCACTTAGAGAAAACCAAAAGAAAGTAGGAAAAAAAATGTTATTTGGACATATATTATCTGTGTCAATCGACTCATGGTATGATTCGTGTACAACTAAGTGGAGAATTCACATACTTAACTGGAGAATCAGTGATAGTATTATCATTTATCACTATACTCACCCAATTCCCCAATTATATAGGTCAATTTCCTACTTATTTGTACATGAATCACCATGAGTTAACTGACACACGTAAAGATATGCTAATTGGCAAATAATAGGACTCAAGTGGAAGTGATGAGCTTATGATGAACTTTTGGACATGCTAAGTAGAAATGCTCCACTTCAGTGTCACACTACTTGTGTGTGTGTCACACTACTTGTGTGTCCCTTTTCAAGGATAAAACTTAGTAATAAAACAGCATATTCATTTGGCTTGAGTTTATTTCTTTATGATAAAGGCAAACAAGTTTAATGATGCTTTCTGGTACCTCTTCAGGGTAAATGTTCTCCCCACCACTCTTGATACGACCATTAGTTCGTCCAAGGAGCCACAAATTACCATGATTATCAATTGATCCAATGTCACCTGTGTCAAACCATGCTTCACTCCTGGGATTTGATGGATTTGTGAGAATTTGATCCCAATACCTGAGCATTATATGTGGTCCTCTAGTTAAAATTCTCCCAATGTGACCAGGGCCATCCGCACATATCTTCAGTTCTACATGGGGTGCAGCTTTGCCAACACAAATACCTTGAGGCTGGTGAATAAAATTGGATGATGCTGCCTCACCAACTATTTGAAGGTGCTGGCTGGTGGTTACATGCATTGGATCATAGAGGGTCAAGAATGTCATTGAAGAACATGTCTCAGTCATCCCTTTGATAAATGAAACAGATTACAAACAGTAAGAAAAAACCAGTGAATTTCCATATGTTACACAAAAGTACAGGAAGAACTAGAGAAATTTAATGTAGTCAGATTTCAGCGGCATTTCATTCATCGTAAATTCTTCTCATCTGGTATTATTGTGTATATAAAATAAAAGAAAAAGGAGGAAAATCTTAGGTTATTGAGCTTGTCTTAGACAAAGTTTAAGAAAGAAAAAACAGAAGCACACATTCTTTACCCTTAATTTCACTTAAGTTTGTTAGGCTGTTTATTCTTTTGTTGGAGAAATATTCTCCAGCCTTAATAAGTAAAGCCAGTGTCTTCGTAGATAAACAGATTTGGAAATGCTAATCAGTCATCATTCTGTTGCTGTTGAGCACATATTCTCAATACCCATGAGTCCAGCTAAATAGTAAATAGGTTAAGGACAGGCTCCTAGCTTTGCTATTTCATATAAAGTAGCTTGAAGAAGGAGGATGATCGAGCTAGGTCCAGGAGATCAACCTTAGTTACTTAATTTTGAATGAAATGCGTTGCAGCTGCTTTGGATCAACATATATTGAATTATATATAGCGACAACCAGAGTTCTGTTTCACTACATAAGTCATAGTATACATTATAGATGAGGATCATAATAAAAGAAGGCATCACTGGGAACAGGTACAAGGGATTTCAACTTTTAGGGACATTGATTCTAATTATTGGGGTTTCCAGTAAGCAGTGACTTGCTTTATTAAGGATTTCATTTGATTTTGGCTTTCACTATGGCTCCTTTCACAGTTGAACTACTGATCATTTGAGGTCGTCCATCTCCAATTTGTTTATATATGCACCCTCTTGCAAAATTACTAATTCTCATGCTGGTATTGATTTTTGGATTATGCAATTCCCTAGAAGTGCTTGTCTTTCTTTTTCTCTCCTCTTCTCATTCCAATAATTCTCTATCAGCTCTGTCTTTTAATTGTCTGCTTATTTCTTTTACTTCTTCACGACTTATAGTTGCATAGTTTTCTTATCCATATTTTCAAGATTAAGATATCTGCCAACCTAAGGGATCCATTCGCCCGAAGGACTTCCTACATGTAAAAATCTGCTGATGTAGAACATTGGGATATGCTATATTTTCTTCTTCCTTTATTTTTCTTATAGTCAACATAGGGATAAGAGAGGCCTACCATAAGCTGAGGTGAGCTTAGCTTTATGGAAGAATATGCCAGTATCCTTGATGAGCTCAAGTGAGAGGCTTCCACCCCCATTGAGTATTTTCTTGACAGTTTCTCCCCCTTTCCATGTCTCTTTGTGCCTAAGAATATTAAAACACCAAATCATGACTGGGAATACTTGTAAAATAATATAGTCAAAAACTTTGGTTCTTGGTCTTTTACCTAAGGTGTGAAGATAGATGGCAAATCAAATAAGCAGAAAGATATTTGCAATGCCAATTCAGCAATAATATATTTTTTCAATTAAATTGTTTTAGATGAAGGCATATGATAACTTTTGTTACAAAAAAAGGATGAAGTTTTGTTCCTATTTGACAATGGAATGTACCTAATTAAAGAAATCAGACTGGCCATTATTGCAGGAACTGTGATTAGAGATGTCACGGCATATTGCTCTATGGCACCAACAGCTGATTTTGCATCAAACTTTGGCATCAAGACATGGCAACCTCCAACCATAAGCATGGCCATGGCTGATGACAAGCCACCAATATGGCACAATGGAGCAGTATGCAGATAAACCTATCACATAAAAATGGAACAAAAGATGCATAACAAAATCATCCGTTGGCTGTTTCAGCTTGATTTATCATATAATTTGCTTTCATGCAATATTTTAATGGTAAGCTTTCATAAGCTACTAACAAAAAATACATGTAACAGGGAATGGCATACATCATCCTCACTGCACCCAACTATGGCAATCTTTGCTAGTGATTGTATGATCAAAGCTCCATGGCTTAGTGTGACTCCCTTAGGCTTTCCCGTTGTTCCTAAAGTCAAGAACATAATAACTTCAGGATATGTTTGATCAGAAGGTAAATGTAAGATTTAAACATTCACGTACAATATCACTAAAAAGTCATGCCAAATGGTGTTGAAGGGATTCCTCCAGTCGAATAAAAGATCCACGTAAGTCCATCTAGATTTCAAACCCCTAATCATCTGCAATTAGCTTGAAAACAACAAGTTCGAAACTCTTGATGAATATTTCTTCTCCTAGAACTAAAATTAAACCCTCTTTAATCAATGTCATGAAGATTCGACAAAGTTTTACATTGGAGAACTAAAATTAAACGGGCTATTTCACATTCAACAAACTTGAACCTCCATTCTTATTGTTCTTTATAAATCATTGCCTCGAAAAGTCGAGTAACTCCGCTCCATGTATTCACAAATCACACATAAACCAAGCTTAAAAAGTAAATTTCCATTTACTTAAAGAAGTTCCATTTCTCAGAAACAATAACAATTGTATGCATTACTTTCATCAATCATTGGAATTCCATCATAATAAATCATCTGACAATCAATCTAGCAAGCAGACTGTTCAATTAATTGATTATGCATGCATATGTTGAGATAGTATAGAAATTATTGCTTTCCAGGGCAGTTCAGTTTTCTTTTATAGCTCTAGAACTACATTATTTAAATCCTGCCTTGCTTCTCTACAAGCATAGAAACCACAAGCAATTAAATAGTGTTCTCAGGAAAAGTAACCGATTGAGAATCTTGAACCTGAAGTAAAGCATATTATGACAGCGCCTTCAGGTGCCCAGGAGTAATTAAATGGTAGAGGCTTGATGGGATGCCTCTTAAGCATTTCTGGAGTCAACACTGCAAAGCATTAAGAGTAATAGGCTATAAAGATTATTCAAGCTAAAAAAAACAGAAGATTTCTACAGTGGTCTCTAACTATACAGAAATATTCCTACCATTCCACTTCTTTGAAAAATCTGAGGAAGGGGAATCCAACGAAACATGCCACCTCAAAGTTGGAATATCAGTTTCTTGGAGTTTGAAGTACCATGTGTAGCAGTTCTCATCAATCACTAACATCACCGGTCTCACTGCAGCCATTGCTAATCTTGCCTCTTCAAAACTCTGCAGGAGAAGAAAATTGTTTTAACATTATGATTAGCAGTGGCAACAGTAAGCTCACTAATCCTGGAAACAGTCTTTCTGCTTACAGGAATAAGCTGCATATATCTACTCTCCCCAAACCTCTACAGGCGGGAGCCTCGTGCATTGGGCTGCCCTTTCATAATATTATTATTACCATATGAAATAGCTAAGGAAATGACCGAAATCCAGACGAACAAGAAGAAGTCAACAACAACAAAGATGAAAAGGAATTACCATTTAGGAACAGATACAAATATGAAGTTGCGTGTGGTGAGCCTGAGAGTGTATGCAATAGTACGTAAATGAATGATGATGAGGCCAATTGAATGTAGCTTTGAAATGCCATATTAGCGTGAAAATGGGTTCATAAGTGCTTGACTTGGCAAAAAAATAAATGAATAAAAAATAAGACAAAGCCAAGCAATAAGTCCGTAGCAAAGTTACTGACCCAGCGATAGTTCAGAGGAGCAGCTATTCCTCCAACAAATGCAATGGCTAACAACCACTCGAGATACCAATCACTGAAAAAAATAAAATAAAATAAAATCATCTATCATTCAAAAAATCAATGATGAATTAACAAAAACTAGACATTTCATAGGATAGGTTGTGCTTATACTATGAGACGTGCAAAGGTAGTTCATTTTAGTCACTACTATTTTCAATACACTCATCATTCTGCACCGGTGAAGCACTGAACCTACATTTTTTAGGCCCAAAATCTTCGAAAACTTTTAAATGCCTCTAAATTTTACTCCACAACTATTAGCTGCTTCTCACTCTCTTGTTTACAACAATAAATTTCGATCACTATTGTTGCGACGGAGTACTTGCCTCGTTAGACATGGTACTATAAACAAACGAGTCTTTTCATAAAATATCGGGAAAAAAAAAAAAGGCAGGTCAAAAGCTCAGAAGTCAGAACCAATCTCATGGGCCATTCATTTATTGCTTAATTAGTTTGACTTTGATAACGATAAGGACCCACATTATCAGTATCACAGCGTAAGCCAAGCCACAGAAAAAGGAAGTTCCATCTAAAACCAAAGTTTTATGTGCTTAATGGTCCAAAGCTCCAACTCACATTCCAAAAACCCAGAAACATAAACTGCGTAAACAAACTCTCATCAACATTGATCCACTTCAAGCCATTCAAAAATTCAGCAAGGGATTGCAAAGAGTGTATCAGTACCAGTATGCATCAAAGGGAGGGGACACTCATGTACAAGTTGTACATGACCTGTTTACATGCACATCCCCGCCACATATACTTATGTAGAATGAACCACTCGGGCACACGACCCTTGAAGCATGAAATTTCTTAAAATCGTGGCCTAACTCCACCTCGAAAGCTAATTCGAAAAAAATACTGACCAAGTGTTTAGGAAGTCTATCTAAATAACATGCATACCTGTTGTAAGCAGAGATGGCGACGACGTCACCGGATGTGACACCTAGGTGGAGCAGGCCTTGAGCCAGGACCAACACTTCCTCCACGAACTGTTGACCGGCCTTGCGGCGGTCGCCGGCGATGGTGACCGGAAAATGTGGCCGGAGAGTTAGCAGGCGACTCAAACATTGGCATATGTGAGGGTGAGAGTAGTAGTTAGCCATTGAAAAGTATAGTGATGGGTGTGTCAGTGCGGTGTATGAATCATGAATATATGTATACACATACACATACACACATGTATGTGGTTTGAAAATGTGTTAGAAAAACATGAAAGCGCGGTTTGAAGATCTTGTTTCCGTTATCTTATCTGCTCAGACACGTAGGATAGCCACTTTGTCAAAGGTGGATTCTCTGATACACTTCACAAAATGTATATTTTGTATATTTTTGTGTTGAATAATCAGAATTGTGATATGTCTTATAGTGAGATTATGAGATATATTAATGCATTAATTATTTATAATATATTATAATAATATCTAATTTTAAGAAAATTTAAAAATATAATTAAATATATTATAAAAATTAATTATTATATATTAATAGTATAAAATTATATTGATAGTATAAAATAATTTTACACCGTTAGTATAATCAAAAAAATTTTATCAGTGTAATTTTAATTATCATACATTAACAATATAAAATTATAATGGCAGTATAAAATAATTTTACACTGTCAGTATAATTAAAAAATTTTATCAATATAATTTTAATTATCATATACTGATAGTATAAAATTATACTGGCAGTATAAAATAATTTTACACTATCAATATAATCAAAAAAATTTATCAGTATAATTTTATAGTACTGCCAGTATAATTTTACACTGTCAGTGTAATCAAATTAAAATTACATTGATAAAAATTTTTTATTACATTGACAATATAAAATTATTTTATACTTCTAATATAATTTTATACTGTCAACGTATGATAATTAAAATTATACTGATAAAATTTTTTAATTATATTGACAGTATAAAATTATTTTATACTGTCAATATAATTTTATACTATTAATATATAATAATTAATTTTTAAAATATATTTAATTATATTTTTAAATTTTTTTAAAATTAAATATTATTATAATATATTATAAATAATTAATATATTAATATATCTTATAATCTTATCATAAAATATATCATAATTTTGACCATTCAACATAAAAATATATAAAATATACACTTTATAAAATGTACAAGAGAATTCATCTTTGTCAAAACGATATGCGTTACTTTTCTATTGGTACGGAGGGATATTTTTTCTGAAAAAAGGAAAAAAAAAATCTTCCATTGATAATGATTGGATCGGTGGATATATGTGACGTCAGGTATGCAAAATTTATGTTTTCGGTGATAACTATAATTAGGGTATAGTAGAAAATGAAAGACAACAACAAGCTTATCAAGAAAAACGACAAAAATGCATATGTTCGATGGTCTAATACAATAGGAGCATCTAGAGCTATGATTGAATATTTGTATGGAATGTGATGAAATAATATGGAGTGTAATGAAATAAATATTTTATTTTATGTTGTTGTTTGGATATTAAAGAATTAAATAGAGAGAAGTAGTTTTCACTATATTATTTGAAAATACAATGAAATATGCCAGCATAGTTATCCTTAAAATAAAGTAGCGAATTTTTTCGTCAAAGAACCTATTAAATCAATTTAATCCATAACAAAAAATGGTTTCAATTGGATTTAAGAATAAAAAAATTAATCAAGAGAGAGAAAATAATATAATGCATCTACCCCACTTACATGTCATTTGATTCAGGTAGTAGAAGTTGGACATAATTGTTTTGGTAGCAAAGCTTTTTTCAAAATTATATTATTTAAGGGAAGAACTATTATTTTAGCATTTAAAAAATTAATATTTTAATAAATTAGTCTTTAAAAAATATTTTATTAATATGTGGTGTCTTAATAATTAGCATATCAATAAATTAGCTCCTAAAATATCAATGTGCTAACCAATTATAGTCCTTAAAAGATCAATATGCTAACAAATTAATTTTTAAAATATTTTTGTTGACACTATCAGAATTCATTAGCAATAATGAAATTTATCATTAGAATATTATAGACTAATAAAATATTTTTCAGAGCTTAATTTATTAATAAATTGATCTTTTAAGAGTCAAAATAATAATTTATCCTTATTTAAACCAATTAACTTTTA
Organism: Pterocarpus macrocarpus; assembly: GCA_031439585.1. Lineage (NCBI taxonomy): Eukaryota > Viridiplantae > Streptophyta > Magnoliopsida > Fabales > Fabaceae > Pterocarpus > Pterocarpus macrocarpus. The sequence continues at coordinate 12,685,956 of CM062522.1, read as the reverse complement.
AATTTAAAATCAATTCAAACTGAATTAATTGCAAACATCCCTAATGAATAATGATCAAATATGGAACATTATCGTAACAGCTTGATTTAAAGGCTTGAATTGGGTAACTAAGCTTGAAAACACATACACTTTGATGTTTATAAATTCACTTTATTTATTGTAAGAGAAAATTTAATTTTAATCATTTTTCAAAGTATGTTTTTATAACAGAAAATATACAGGTAGTTCAATTCTATGTTGTTTGACAGGTTGTTAGAATTTGGGTGTCGCCATGTCGGTTAATGAAAATATACAGGTAGTTAGAGTTCTAGTAAATTATTGGATAATTTGGATCTTAATGAAAATATCAGTATAAGCAAGGACCCAATTTGTATTGATATGGAAAAAAATTCCTTTGTGTAAAATAATTTAAAGTCAATAGAAGTGGTCTAGTGATAAACGACTTTAATTTTATATATAAGATCAAGAGTTCAAACTTTATTACAGCTAATAAAAAAATAATTTGCACATCCGTTAATTATTAATTTCTATCAAACATTTACTAATTACAGAATTTTTTATCGTACGGGCAGAAATGTTATTTTTATTAAATCTTTATCGAATTGTACGGATTTTCCCACACATTAAACTTTATAAAATAACATTACTCTATAAAGTAATAATATTTTGTTATCTAAATCTAAATAATCAATATTCAAAAGTTTATTAAAATTTTGGTTAATATGGTTTGAATTGGATTAATTTATTATATAGATGAAAAAAATTTATAGAAAAATAAATTTGTTTATATTTAGTTAATTTGAATTTAAAAATGTTATAATTGATAAATAATTATGAGATTAATTTTCATGCATGGCCAATATTAAATAATTTTATAATATTATCCAATTATATATTTCTATTTAGAAGATTTTTAGAATAGTGGATGGTTAAGGCCAAGTTTGATAGTAATTTTTGAGAGGGTACTCTTACTTATGAGAAATATAAGTTATTTTTTTTTTTGGTAAACAACAAAAAGTTGTGATACTTTTACTCCTGACTTTTAAATATCTAGAGATGCTCTTGAGAACTCTCGTGGTTATTTTTTAAAGTTGGTTTATATTCTTTAAAATTTAAAAAACTAATATAATTTTACTCTTTTTAATAATAATAATAGTAAAAATTACTCACTTAAATATTTATATTTACTATAGTCATTTTAAATTTTAAAAATAACTTTAGCAATTACTATTCTTATGACTTCTACTTATTGGGAGCAATTTTTATATTATTTTATCAAATAATATTATTATAACTTTTTAAAAGTAACTTTTAAAGATAGAGAGATTAGTAATTTGAAAAAAATCACAATTAATGCCAAACTATACCTAAGTTAAATACTTTTGTTAATATAATACTATATAATTAAATATTTGTAAAAAAATTTTCACACTCACCATACATCAAAATTAATAGTGTATTTGATTCTATTTGTGTAGAATTGATTTTAAATAAAATTGATTTTATTAAAATTAATTTGGTTATAATTAATTTTAAAATAATATAATTTATATTTAGTAATTTGATCTGAGAAGCAATTTATGTTTAAATAATTTCGATCAAGATCACTTTTAGATATATAATTTATAAAGAAATGTTCAAAATTAATTCTAATAAAATTGAGAAGTAAAAAATTTTTACTTTTAATTAAAATTAATTTTGAGATCATAATCAATTTTAAAATAAAAAATTAAATATAAATAAAAATTATTAGAATTAATTTTAGCCACCCAAAATCAATTTTTAAATAGCTAAACAGACTTCCACGCAATAAATCCAGTAGTTATTTGGTAGTATACAATAATGATATTTGCCAAGTAGTGCGTTGAACATTGGTTAAATAAACATAAAATAAATAATAAGAATTGTAGGTGGGAACTTGTGAATATGCAGCTTGGGACACATAGAATTTGGAAACACCACCGCACCGCCACTCCACCCTCCTCGCATCTCTCTCTCTCCCTCTCAGCCATTTCAATTCCTCCATTCACCTGTAACAACTAAATAATTCCCTTCTCTCTTTCTCTTCACGATTCCGCTTTCACACAATTCTTAAATTTCTCTTTGTTTATTTTATTTTATTTATCATCGTCTGTGATTTCCCAATGATAAGATTCATTTAATGCGAAGGTAGTCCTTGAATTTCATTTTCCTCAGCTGAATTTTGATCATTATCCAGAAGAAATCCATTGCATTTGACAATTGGACCTAGTACATAGCTTGTTATGACCGCTGATCGCATCATTATCCAATTCGTTGTAGGTAAAGAAGTCTCAATTTGATGTTTGGTTGTTGAGAGAAAAAAAAAAATTGTGCTTGTTGGGCCTTTAAGCATGTCAATGAATAATTCCCGCATGGAACTTGGGAGGCATGCCTCAGGTAATTTTGTGATATTTAGTGTGATAATATGTATTAATGGGGTATTTACAACTGAGTGAATATCATAGTTGTTTGAACATAAGTTTAGTAGCTTAAGATTGTTTAGATTACCTATGAAATAGAAATTTGGTTTTTTTTGTTTTTTTTTTTGGTGGGGGGGGGGATTGCAGAGCTATTTTCATTTGTTTTTTCTTGTGAAGTTGAATAATTACCAGGTCTTTTACAGGTAGAAGAAGATTGAAAGATTTATTGAATCAAAAGGATAACCGTTTTTGTGCTGATTGTAATGCTCCAGATCCTAAATGGGCGTAAGTGTTTCACCTTTGCACTTATGAATCTTTGTGGTTCATATGAATGGCCATTACCATACACAAAGTTGCGGTTTGAGTGTTGATTTTATTTTGTGAATGGTTAATGAATATGACATCCTTTAAGCTGTAAGAAACTACCTACGTGAGTAAAATGTAATAAAGAATGTGTCATGAATATATTTTTTTTAAACTGTGAATTCATTTTTGCTAACTGCATTTCAGGTCAGCCAATATTGGAGTATTTATTTGCTTAAAATGTTGTGGTGTGCACAGAAGCCTTGGTACTCATATATCAAAGGTAAACCATTCACCGGTTGTATTGAAGTGGAGGGCATTGCTGGATCCAATCTACTCAAGATGGTGTTTTTTTTTTAAATTTTATTTTTTATTTTTTATCTAATGTCTAATATTTTAAGTTTGAACTGAGTGTAACTCCAGTGTCTTCAACAAGTTGAACGACTGGTAATTCATATGTTTGGGTAGTTCAATTTCCACAACTTGTGTAAGAAATGGATTAGACATGATATGGAAGAAAAATAAAAGAATTAATCACTTTCATGAGGTTGTACCCAGAATGAGTGTGTGAATTTATTTTTGTTTTTGGCTGCATTTCTTTTCATTGTTATGCTTAATGCTCTACATGCATGCAGGGTATCTTCGTTCTTCACCCCAATGTGGCTTCTCTATATTCTTGTGAAAATAAAATTTTATCTCAATAAAACAGACAAAAGAAAGACTGGGATTAGAAGTGGAAAATTTGCAAATAAGGGTATTATATTATCCTCTAATATATCTGTAATCAGACATCATTCTTGTGCAATTTGTATATTGCCAAAACATGCTGTATTTCAATTTGAGATTAAGAAGACATGTTTATATGCAAAGAACTGTGGCTACTTGTCTTAGATGCTTAGGACAGTCAGGCGTTAGCAATGAAAAGCTATGTATAACTTAACTTATCACAAGGCTTCTCTCCTTGGTGTTGATTCTATTTATCGTTTTAAACATTCATGGAAGTAACTCACCAGTCACCATGTCTAACTTCTGAAGGTGTGTAACAAGTGGAAAGTGGGAAAGGCCTATCTATAACTGCTAGTTAAAAGAGAAGTACACTACCTATTTTGACCAAATGAATTGAAATTCATTAGAACAGGTATGGCGAACATTTCAAGAAAATCATTGGGTCATGTCAGCAGCTTAGTTTCAGCTTAGGTGACTATTCATTTTGGGGGTTGAAGCTTGTGTTTTGGTCAAGTGTGACTAGCCTAAACTGTTAAGGTTTACATTGAGAGTGCATTTTTAAAACATCTAAGTATATCCATAAAGTTTGGCATCTAATTATTATCAAGTTAAGAGTGCCATAAATGGTGAACTTAATTTATTTGTTTGATGGCATTATTTTTGCTTTCAGGTTTTGTCTGTGACATTGGATGAATGGTCAGATGATGAAATTGATGCAATGATTGAAGTTGGGGGAAATTCTGCTGCTAATTCAATTTATGAGGCTTATATTCCTGAAGGATATACAAAACCTGGACCAGATGCCAGTCATGAGCATCGTGCAAAGTTTATACGGTTAGACATGCTTTCATATACACAATGCACGTATCTGCTGATCTTTGCATCATTTTGTTCATCTTAAAAATCTTATATCTCTGATCACCCTGAAGTATTAATGCTGTAGGTTGTTGATTCTCTCTCTCTCTCTCTCATGTTTGTTTGAACCTTTTGTCAAGTCGTTTATTTTCTTGACTTTCAGCTGTTCTTTTCACCTGTCAAGTGAATGCTCTAGTTAATTGAATGCCATTTAAACTGTGACTATTTTGACTGCAGGTCAAAGTATGAGTTACAAGAATTTTTGAAACCTAGTTTGCGCATTGTGTCTGGAAAAAGCAGTCTACAATCAAATTCTGCGAAAAGTTTTATGGATAGTTTTCGAACCAGTGGTAGTTCACAGAGAATGGTAATTTTGTTTTATGCATTAGCTCTTTTGATTATCTGACTACTTTTATGATTTAGTAAAAACTTGATACAATGAATGTCGGGGAAATATTGGGTTTTGACCATACTTTGAGCAAGCATCATTTGTGAACTGCTGAGTTGAATCATTGTTGTACCCAGATGAAATGAAAGTTCTTCTAATCAAAGATAATTTGATATAGATGAAATGAGGCATGTTGCATCATCCAAATTTACTACTTTGACAGCAATGGCAATGCAGTTATTCTCATGAGTGATTTCCTTGGAGTGTGACTGATATTGGTGGTAACAACAGGAAGGTATGGTGGAATTTATTGGAATGTTGAAGGTGAAAGTGATTAAAGGCACAAATTTAGCTATCAGAGATATAAAGTCAAGTGATCCATATGTTGTTTTGAGCCTTGGCACACAGGTTGGTTGTTCATCTTGTTGGCATATGTTTTTGGGCAACTGTTGCTCTTTACCTTCTATTTATAGTTGAAGAATCATAAATGGTGATAATTTTCGTTCTGAAGTTGATTTGGTGCTACTGCCTGCAGACTGCCCAGACAACTGTAATGAAGAGTAACTTGAATCCAGTCTGGAATGAGGAACTTATGCTGTCTGTTCCTGAGCAATATGGACCAATGAAATTGGTATGGTTAAATTTTGATGTTGTGAATAACAGAAACTAACTGCTGTGTATATCCTATTGTAGTATTGCATAGAGCCACATCATTGCAGAAAATGAGTTCCTCCATCCTCGTTCCTCAACATCTGGCACCATTTTCCTTTTAAAACCAGTTTGTTGCATTGCATATCAACCTAATCAAAGTTACCTTCTCTTCCTAGCTGCAGTTTATAATTGGTTACAAGGGTTTTGCAGGAAGCAAAAGCATGAGTTTGCTGTAATAATGAAATAAGTTGCATAGATAGTATCTACATCTAGGCATTCCTCGTTTACCTGCTCTCTTATTTTGGTATGATAAGTAATTGGATCGTCTCCTACTATAAAGGATATCTAAGGATATAAATAGAGAATTTCCTCACCATTTCGCTGCCTCCTGCTATTCCTTTGTACCCTTGCCAATTATAGCTGTCTACCGTCAGTGACCTAATTTTCTCAAAACACCACAGACTTTAATGTCTTGCAGTGTTCAGCATGACACACGGGAAAAATGAAAATTTGTTGTATACTTCCATCTTTTGGATGTAGTGTAGTAACTAGTAACAAAAAGGGTTAATAAATACATATTAACTAAAGAACATAGTTTTATTACAGTTGTGCCTGGAATTATAGTCCTCTACGAGTCTATGTCTTGTTTAATGAGTTAACATAGAACCAGATGTGTTTGTATAAGCCATATTTTTCTCCTTATACAATCAGGGAAACTGTATTGAATGGAATACAATGAGGAATGTTTATCTATAGCTACTCTTTTATCCATTTCTTCTCTAGCTTTGGTTCAATGAAAATCTTGCCCTTATAAGTGGCTATAAGCCAAGTTTCCGTTTTTAAGAATATGACCCTTTATCTTATCAACTGGCCGCGTTGCAGAAAGTGTTTGATCATGACACATTTTCTGCTGATGATATAATGGGAGAAGCGGACATTGATCTTCAACCCCTGATAACGTCTGCTATGGCGTTTGGTGATGCCGGAATGTTTGGCGATATGCAGATAGGAAAATGGCTAAAATCTGATGACAACGCCCTCATCGAAGATAGTGTAGTCAATATTATTGATGGGAAGGTTAAACAGGCGATGTCACTCAAGCTCCAGAACGTTGAATCTGGAGAATTAGAACTAGAAATCGAGTGGATTCCTCTTGAACAATAGGTACTTAAAACTGCTGTTAACCTATCCATTCTCTTGAAGAAATCCCTGTAATTTTGTTTTCTCTTCTGCTTTGGGCTCCATATCCTAGAGGAATAAAAAGAAAAATCTGTCTGTCTTTTTGTATATTTAATTTATTACTGTTAAATACCAAACTTAATTAAATTGACTCCTCAGAAAAGGAGAGAACATATAATTTTGGTTATATGTTGATCACTAGAAATTTACTTTTATGCGTGCAAATGCCAGTTTTTGCATGCGTCCATGTGGATTGGTTTGTGCAAAACTATAGGCCTTAGGTGTCAGGCCTTGAGTGAAATATTTGCATCCCATTTAATCATTGTTCCAAAGTTGTTAGAACTTTACTAATACTTTATTTGGAAGAGAGGGATGGACAACCAGAAGTGAGCTGAGTTGAATATGTATGGTGGAACGTGCGCACACACTTGATGTGATTCAATGTCGAGAAATGTTATTTGTACTATTTTTTGGGATATTCTTAAAGAGACATTATAAGGTATTTTTTAAATATTGGTTAAAAAAAAAAGAGTTGAGATATGCTCTCAACCAACATATAATAAAAGATAAAAATGTAATATTTATTGTCAACCTAAAAACTTTTTTAGTTCTCTTTATTTCACCTCAATATACCAACTTTGGTTGGTTCAAATAATTTGATATTTATTTCATGTAAGTATGGTCTCAAGTTTGAGTATTGTGAATAGAAAAATAACTAGTGCTAAGATTTTTACCTTCAAAGTGGGTGGATTTTACTTGAGACAAATTAGTTAGAATCGAGTAGATTTTTTACCTTCAAAGTGGGTGGACTTTACTTGAGACAAATTAGTTAGAATCGAATAGATTTTAAATATTGATAGTTTAGATAAAAAATTTCATCCCAATTTTGGGAGAACAAATAATGGAATTTTAAGGGAGAAAGGGAAAGAACTATTTTCCTTGAATTCTTTTTTTCCTTCTTACGAGTTATTATTGAACTCCTAAACATGAGAATTTATTTCCCTTCTCATCTTTCCCCTTCCTTTTCCCTTATTATCTCTCATCCTAACACACCTTACAGATATAGTGAGACTGAATTTTAGATGATATATAATCTATGAATGACATATTTCTGTTACCATCAATAATTAAAATGGTATTGTGTTTAAAACGTTGTCTAATTGATGATCATCCTTTTTCTCAACATTTTCTCATACGAGGACGTAAGTGTGCAATCATAATGAGTAAAAGCCTGAAACAAACGCTATATGATTTGCTCTACTCGCAGCAGAGTTTGTCAACTCATTTTTGTAGCTCTTTGTATAGTGTCTTATTCATATATAGTATCAATTATCATCACAAGTTCACAACCATGTTTAGTTTCCATCACATTATAACTCTTACCGGCAAAATCACCGACAAATTTGAAACACTTACAAGCATAAGAAAAAGAAAAGGATGTATTGTTATTTCTTTCTCAACACATTATTAACGTGTTTGGTTCTACTTTTATAGAATTAATTTTAAATAGAATTAATTTTTGTGTAATTGATTTGATTATAATTTATTTTGAGATAAAATGATTTATGTTTGGTAATACTTCTAAAAGTGATTCTGATAGAAAGTAAAAAATTTTCACTTATTCTAAAATCAATTATTATCTCTAGAATGTGGAAGCATATAACCAAACATCACAAAATTTGACCAAAATCAATTCTAGAGATAAGAATTGATTCTAGAAACATATAATCAAATATCACAAAATTTGATTAGAATCGATTTTGGTCTACCAAAATTAATTTCATCCCCCCCCCCTCCGCCCCTTTCAACGTATTTCCAAACACGCTATATATCTATTTTGGTGAAAAATATTTTCAAACGCATAATATCGTATACACATCATTATTACTATTTTTAGTAATATCAAAGTCAACTACTGTGATATGTGACATATCGAGCAGCTAAAACCGAATCTTTTAGATTCTTTACCGTTTAACTTTATCCTGGGTACATTGAGAGGTTGAATATTACACTTAATAATTAGATTAGATTCCCCTAAAAGTATTTTAGGGGTGAATTTCTTTCAATCATTATTTTCCATTTGTTGGTAAGGGAGTTGACCTAAAGCAATTATTCTTTTTTTTTATTGATCAAAAGCAATTATTCTGTATCATTTAGAACCGGATCCCATAAGGTGACGCATGAAATAAACCAGTTTTGAACTCAGTTAAAGACTTGAGGTGCTTCTGATCTTCATGTACTCCTTTTTTCAATTTTTTTTGGGGATAATCTGCTCTTCATATGCTTAACGCCCATATAATGTGGAAAACTTCAAACTTCATAAGAGCCCCCAAAAAATCTAATCATTTTTTTCGTTTAAAGTCTAGTTTTGCCAGGTCACCTTGGGTGCGACTAATTAGAGACAAAGGATTAGCTCAGCCGTCAACCACTCTATAATAATTAGCAAGGTGATCTAATGGGATGAATTGTAATCTATCAAACAATTAAGCAGCAAGTGATTATTATCAATGATAAAAGAATTTAACGAGTTGATTAGTTTAAATATTTTGAAGCTTATCTTTTTAAATAAAGTATTAAGTTTGGGTTTTATAAATAAAAAATTACTATTAAGAAAATTTTATCTTTATAATATGACAATTCAACTCAAATAAGCCCTTATGAGTGGACTAGTGGTTAGGAAGTTAAGTAATTTGTATAAGATTATAAATTTAAATCTCATTATCACTAATATATTAAAAAAATAATTCAACTCAAAATCAATTAGTCAATTTTTTCTTAAATCTAAACTACTATCTATACTTAAAGAGTTTAATTGATATGTATTAACAGTATAAAATAATTTTACTCTATCAATCAATAAAAATAGAGAAAAGTGAGAAATTATGGTAGATTCCTTGTTATAATAGATGGTTATTTGTATAAGTTAACACTGTTTACTATTTCTATTAATTGATAGTATAAAAATATTTTACACTGTCAATAATTTAAATTAAATTTATATTTAAAATCTATTAAATTTAAACTAATTTAACTCAAATTGAGTTGGCCTATTATAGGATAAAGATCTCTTAACATAAATTTTTTCTATTAAGAAGATTTGAAACCAATATGAAAAAACCTTCCTTAAAGAAAATAAATGTTAAACTGATATTTCGATTCTAGCCAATGATGATGTTATAGCTTCAATTTGATTAACTCTTAACAAATTAGTATTTGCAATTTGTGAGGCATTCAAAATATAAGATTTGAGCTAACAATTCAAGAAAGAGATGATTGAATCAAAATAATTCCTTTTCAAGTTTGGACATTATGAATTTGAACCATCTAATCACTCCTAAATTAGTCAAATTCTAAGTTAAGATTTAAAAATTTAATGATGGAATTAAAAATGATCATAATTTAAATGATAAATAAATATACAAATTACAAACCATCATCAGCAATTTACACAACTACCCTGCACCTCTACATGCAAGTGGAAGGAACACTTACACTATTGAAATTAACAACAAAGCAATGGAAATTTAATACAAGCCAACAAAAGAAAGAAAGAAATACTCAAAAATTGCGCACAACTGGCATTGCCACTAATTGCAGTTTGTTGGCACTTCGATTAGTACGGTCACCATCATTACCACTATTAAGAACACCATCATCACGAAACGATGCGTTTAACTTGGGCTTTCTTCTGTGCCTAAACAGATAAACCAAACCCGTAGCCACTAACAATGCGACACCTGTCACCCCGCACACCAAGCTCGCCACCACCAACGCCCCTCCAAACCGCCGTCCGCCGCCGCCGGAGGTGGAGGAGGTGGCCCCCCACCACGCTGGCGGTAGGGAACCGGTGAAATTGGTGGCCTCCGGGAACGACGACACGTCGGAGGAGGAAGAAGAAGAGGAGGAAGAGCCGTCGCCGTTGAAGAACGACTTCATCGACGAAGATTTCGCACTCGCCGGCGGCGAGGCCTGGAACAGAAGGCCGTGATCGGACGGACGGAGTTCCCTGGCGGCGGCGGCGGCGGCGGCGAGGATCACGGCGAAGATGACGGCGGCGGCGAATTCCGATCGCGACGCCATGTGGATTCGTTTGTTCGCGTGAAGTGAAAGTGGTAAGTGACAGTTGGAAAGTCGAAGGGATCGTTAATTATATATGAATGAGTGGATGGATACGGTGTCGTTTTATGTGCGGTGTTGTGGTCACAGCTTCTTGGTGCTTGAATTGCTTAACTTTTAAGCGTTAAGGAAGCAATGTGTGCTTTGTTTTGGAAGAAACGGGGGAAGAAATGTGGGTCTTCGTCGGAGATGAATAAAGATCCTTTTATCACCGCTGCCTCTCTTGTCTTTTTCTCATTCATTACTTTTTCTTTTTCTTTTTCTTTTCTTTTCTCGTGATCAAAAATAACAAAGTCAAGTCTTTCATGGTATCCTTTTTGAGGAATGATATTTTATATTAGGTAGATATTTTGGATATTCAGAGATAAAAAGAAAAAAATATATAAAAAAAATAAAAAAAATAAAATAATTGATGGAAAGAGAAAAAATTAATAATAGATATTGAAATATTGAAATTTTGGATATATATAAGTAACATAACCAATCTTTTTCAAGCTTATATTAACTACTAAAAAGTTATATAAATTCAATAATGAAAAGTTAATTTTATGATATAAAAAACTATCATGCTTAACTATTAGTGGTAATAGATTTGAATAATATGTATGAGGTGAAATATTTAAATCTTATTATTTTCTAATATACCAAAAGAAAAAGCTCATTAATGATGTGCCAAAAAAAAAAATTCATGCTAAGAGTATTTTATATATCTTTTTTTTTTAGGTCATTGAGTAATTTATATGAATTTAATTTTGATATATTATTAATATAAAAAAAATTAATATAGATATTTAATTATATATTATTATAATAATAAAAGTGTTTGAGTTAATTATTCCTTATTTTAAAAATCTTACAAATATAAGTATATAATTGGACATTAATAAAAAAAAATTTTATATTAATAATACATCAAAATTAATCTTATTTTATATATCTTAAATAGTATAAATTAAACATTTTTAAATAGTGACAAGACAATATTTTAAAGATAAGGTACCTAATTTGGCCCTCAAAAGTCAATTTCTTTTTTGACCATTGTTACATTGGTCTTTTCACATGTACCGGGCTTTTGATTCAAATTCTAAAGTCATGTTGGTCGGAGTAGTATTTTTATGATCAGATAAAATATTTGTACATATAAATATTTACAAATATTCCTTACAAGGAATTTAGCATTTAGCAGCTAATATAATAAGAGAAAAGGAGAAAAGAGAAAAGAAAAGTGATTATGTTACATTACAGATTGTGAAGTCTCGGTATAAAAAACTATTGTGTAATTAGCATATCTCAGTCTTGGATTGTAGAGCATGCAAAGACTTGTAATAATAGATACAATGTTTTTTTTTTGTCTCTAGTTTTAATATTTAATTCAAACTCACATTTTAAAATAATAATAATAATAATAATAATAATAATTTATCGTCCAATCGATGCTTTAATTTATTCAATATACTTGAACATGATATTAATTAATAATAATGTAAACTAATAGTGCATGCAAACTAGTATCCAACTATTCGCAACAAAACAAACTAGCATCTAACTTTATTTTATTTTATTTTATCTTTGGGTCTGAAACTATATTTTATTTTGATTGACGGCAATCATGCAAAGTAGAGAGGATTCTGATCCTAAGCTCACGGGCTTTGGCAGTACCCTACTATTATATTCATTTTGCTCTTGATGGTGCTCCTATTGATTCCTCTATCTCGTTCAATTGTTCAAACACTCTTAAACAATTTTATACTTTTTGCTGAAATCACAGAGGACAATCATCTCTATTGCTTAACATAATAATTCAAAATTCAGAAAAATAAAATGTCTCTACCCTTCCAAAATGACCAAAACATGTCCCTACCACCACCAATTACTTGGCTTCTCAATTTTGTATTCATCAAGAAGACAATGTATCACTGTAATTCACTAATACAGAACAAGTACAGCTTACTTAAGCTGCCTAATGAAGATTATTATTAATTAGAAAAATCCTTAGAGCACCTAAATGTAAATGCATGCATTAGTTATTCTGCACTGCACAATATCAGTAGACTTCAACATGCCACTGTTTGTTCTTCTTCAGTTGTGAAAGCTTCTCTTCCCAATTTTCTCCCCTCTGCTCAGCAACCCTCTTCAGTGTATCTTGGATCCCAGGCATCATCCCTTTTAGTCCACAGAAATAAATGTGAGCCCCATTATCCAGGAGTTTAAAGATTTCGTCGCTATATTCCTCAATCTTATCCTGAACATACATTTTGCCACCATTCTTGTTCTTCTGCTCTCTGCTGAGGGCCCTGTCATAGCGGAAGTTGTCCGGATAATCCTTAAGGTATTTGGTGAATTCGTCATCATAGAGAAGGCTATCGGTATTAGCGACACCAAGGAAAAGCCAAGCCAGCCCACCAAACTTGAATGTAGGGACCGACTCCATGAACATTCGACGCAGATAGCCCCTAAATGGAGCAACACCGGTACCTGTGGCAATCATTATGTGGGTAGCATTTGGATCATCCTCAGGCAAAAGCATGATCTTCCCTGAGGGGCCTGCCAAAAAATTGTAGATGAAAAAATTTAATTCCCAGCCAATAAGAAGTTTTCGCCATTATTTACAATGTGTAATCCTTGACAATGCACCCACGAGGCTAATTGAATCATCCTAAGTTTACCTTACCTTTCTGTTATACATCCTATAAATTAACTTTCATCACTATACCAAAACTACACAATGATTGCAAGTCAATTATTAGTGGTAAGTAAATTTAACATATCAACTACTCCTATGATGATAGGGGTACTGCAAAAGCAAAGTTATTAAATTGTAAAAACAGTTTAGTTAACTAGAATACAGCATGAAAACCTTACAAGGTATACAAGAGGTATACAAGACTGAGCAAACCAAATGTCAGTCTTTATTGAAATAATTGTTCATTATGTAATTAGCAACCTTTATGTCATATACACTCAATTGCCCCATCTATCATCTAAGTTACTAATGCCACTTCCGGAGCCCACCATTCACAGCATAAATGCCAATTGATTAACCAGCAAACAAATAGCAGTCAATAAGTTTCCTACAGTTAGTAAAGATGTCCCTACTTCCTAGCGCAAGGTGCATTCCGGAATTACTTTGATGAGGCATAGCCTTGCAAAAATGTCACACCTTCTGGTAAGGGGGTGTAGGTGGTCCAGGAGCCGTAGAAAAAATAATGGGAATATTTTATGAGTTTGTTATTTTCAAAGCTTCTATTTATGGGTAGGATTATTGGATCATATGTGTGCTTAAGGAGTTCTAGTGACTTATTTGTGAGTCCAAACTCCCAAGTATTTCTAATGGGTTTGGGTAAGTAAGTGTCAACAATTATATGTTGAAAGTTGTTTCTTTTACTCTAGTAAATTGTGCCTAGGAAGTTGTAGTGAGTAATTATAATTTAAATTCTCTCAGAGTGTAATGTGAAAGGCCTTGGTTTGCACTACAAATATCTTCTTTTCCCGGTTGTTACACCAGAAGACCCAGCCATTGGCTGTGTTGACTCATTCTTCTCTCAAAGCTTCTCAGTTTCTTCCTAGAATTCCAGCTAGACTCTTTGTCCTAAATCAGTAGGGCAAACCTAGGGTAACGTTAATAACATGAAACAACTAAGCAAGACAGCATGCACAAATAAGAAGAGATTGGAAATCCTCTTTTGTTGTAATATGAATCAAATTCTGAGAAACTGTAAAAGAAATTAGAAATCATGTCAATCTTTGACAACATAAGAACTAAGAAGAGGTTTATGATACCCGTGATCTTAATTTTGTCTCCAGGCTTGGAGTTACACAAAAAATTGCTACAAATGCCACTCTTGGAAGGATCTTCCTTTCCTGTCTCAAGGTCATAGTAAACAGCACGGCGCACACACAAGCTGGCTGTTTTGCCATCAAAAAAGTCTCCATACCTTGAGGATGCGATTGAATATAGTCGAACATTATGGGGACTCCCAGGTTTCTTTGGATTTTCGCCCTGCCACCCATATAGAGTGTCATTTATTAGTAGTGAAATCATTTCAGAATTGTAACTGCATACACATTTTATCCAGCAAAAAGTAACACAGAAAAATTTATGCTTTCTGCATAAATCCCCCAAAAGGCACAATCAGGTTGGAGGTGCAACGTGGGAAGAGGGAGGCATAAACAGCATAAATTCTACCAATGGCCAAGAATATTAAGTTCTCTGGGAAGGATACACAATTGGATATTGTTGTCCAATTTGCACTAAAAAATCTGAAGCCAAAGTTCAAGCATTATGGATTCATGTTCACTACTGAGCAAGAGTGGGGAGTGGAACCATAAAATGACTATCAATAATAATAAAAGTAACCTACAGGTGGAATGACACCATAACTCTGTCCTTCCCAGTAGGGAACATTTCCACCATGATCAATCACAATATGACATGTTTCCCCAGGAGCCTTTGGGCCAACTAGCCTCTCAACAGAAACAATAGTTGCTGTGTAGGGCTCTTTAGGCTTGTACAAGTTCAATGGAGGTTCAGTAACATCTTCCAATTCCAAAGGGGAGACAGTAACTTTGGGTACACTGGCTTGTTGCACTGACATGCATATCACACGCCGACTTCTTAGACGGGAGTTGTTTGCTTTCAACTTCAAAGTTAAGACCGGTGCCCATGATTTATCCTGAAAGTTTACGTTAGATGCCTGCAAAATTGAGTAGTTTCCTTTAGAAATATAAATTGTATAACTAATTAGGAAGCTAAATTTCAAACATAATTGTGTAAACATAATCTATTATTCTAACAATATAAGTATAATAACATATGTTTTATTGTATAAATAGATGTAATAAATAAAGGCAAAAAGGCCTGCTAAGTAGACACAGTCATTAAAACACCACTGAGCTTGAAAATCCATAATACCTCATACACCGAAGCTCTAATTTCTAATATAACAACAACCAAGGATGTATGTACTTATATACATACTAGACTGTAATATGTTAAGTTGAGTGGCAAATTCTTCAACTGAACTCGCTACAGTGGTGTAGGTACAAAAGTGAACAAACTCAAAATGTATGGTAAAATCTAGTTCCTCATAAACTTATTCAGACAGAAACATCCATCAATCTCTATAATTGCTCCATCATGGGCTTTTAACAACCATAGCAAATCAATGCAGTCGCAAAAATCTAACATAAGCACAGAGATACTTCAGATATTTGGATCCATATATTCAATTTAAAATGACGAAAAGTACCAAAAGCATTCATGTATAACCAGTGTTTCCAAAAGTCAAAAGGCAGACAAAAAATAATAATCATAGTAAATATCAAACCTTAAAGGCAGATCTTCTGAGAGACAAATCGCTGCCAACAGGAACAGCCACAGCCACCTGCAAAAACCCACAAAAAGTTTCAGAACTCGCGCAAATAAACTTTTTCTCAATAACTAAGAAACAAACAAAAATAAAAAGGCAAGGAGTTCCTTAGTTTCCATTTTAAAAGTCCTACTTTAGTTAAGTTTCCGAGCTTTGACACTCCACAAACATGTATTCATTCACAACTCAAAAACCCAGATGAAAAAAAAATATATAGAGAGAGAAAAAAGAAAAAAAAAAAAGGTCAAATTTTGATTCCATTTGGGGCGACCCTTCTGCTTTTGGATGGCAAAAAGGGTGTTGCAAAACGCGGAGAAAACGAAGTTGGCACCTGGGACAGAGCCAAATGAGCCATCATGAGATCGAGCACAAAAGAAGGTGTAGTAATCTCAGCAAGTGATTGGAAGAAACGAAGGGGGTTTGATATTGATGGGATTGGAAGAAAGTTAAGAGCTTGATGGGTCTAATATAAGGGTACTACAACTAACCACAATTTTGAGAGCAAGTTGAAGTTGGCAACCGTGGGGGGTTTTCGATGATCCTTTGGAGAGTGGGAAAGGTCGTGGCTTGTTACCCCTCTTGGCTCCTCGGGGTGTCACGCTCCCTTACTACTCCCCTGTGCCAGTTCCATCAACTAGGAAATAGTTAATTAATTTATTAATAAGTCATTTCTTTTTAATAATTTTCAACTCTTAATTATCTCTTTTATAATAGTCAGAATTTTTTTATTTTGAATATACTATATGAGGGTTTAGAGCATTTGTTTCAAGGTTTGTACAATTACTATTGAGGATAATTACTTTGAAATAATATATTTTTATATTTATTTCAAGTTTTTAAAAAATATTTTTAAATATTAATCATTCCTAAAAATATTATATTTTTATATTTAAATATTATTTTATTCATATCATAAGAGGTGAGAATGAAATATTATCATATCATAGGAATAAAAATTATTATAAAAAATATCAAAATATCCTTTAATTATTTTATTTTCCTCAATTATAAAAAATTAAATATATTCCTAAAAAAAATTATTAGGGGTATTAAAAGAATCATCATATATATTCCTATCAATATATATTATAAATCAAACAAGTTTTAACTTATTTTTAAAAGCCTTAAAAAATATTCTCAAAATTTTTTAATATTAAATAAATAAAATTTTTAAAATACTAAAAATTAAAATTTCTAAATGTAACATTTTTAAGAATGTAATTTTTAAAAATGTAATTTCAAATCTTGAAACAAATTCGTATGTAATAATTAATCAGCAAGATCAGTATATTGAACCAATACTAGCTTATGAACATGTGTATATTCATTCTAGGACTTGACCCAAAAATGAAAATTTAATTAAGGCTTTTTTGTTTTTTTGGGGGTACATAGTTTGATTAAGGACTTGAACGCGGGCTAAGTAGTTGGAAGCTACGGATGTGGGCCTTAGAAGTAAAAACGGCATTTCATTCTTGACATCAGCACTTAGGGGACCGAAGCAATGCTATTCTTAAAAAAAAAAAAAAAAAAAAAAAAGAGAATGCTATTGTGTGTTTGTGTGCTATTTTTATTCTTTTCTTGTCATAGTTCAGAGAGGCTCCGGCTCCACTGTGGGAGTTGGGATTGTCCCACCAAGTCCGCAAGGCTTTGTTTCGATAGTGATTAAAATAAGATGAAAAAGAATAGTCTTAATTTTTTTTTTCATATCATAATACATTTTGGAAATATTTTTTTTTTTTTAAAAAAGTTTAATTTAGATATACTAATAATATAAAATATTTTTACACAATCAATCAATCATATTTTTCTATTTATATGATCATTCAAATAATAGATAATTAAATAAAATATTTTTATTGATATAATAGTATATAATTAAATATTTATATAAAAAAATTATATTAACCATACATATAAATTAAATAAAAAAATTGTATCATTTCAATTCTTCAGTTTTTAACAATGAGTATAAATAATCCTTCATGTTATATTTTCAGACTCTTAATTTGTATCGGGTCATTTATGCTACTTTTAATAAACGAGAGATTAAAATAACTTAAATTTTTTTTAAGTGTGACTAAAACTAAAAGTTACTGTGTTTTTATGAATGAAATATATTTAAATAAAAAAAGATAAAATAAGATAAAATAGAATAAAAATGTCATATTATTATTTAAATATTAAAAATTAGAATAGAAAAAAAAAAAGTCTATGTATCTTTATTTAAAAATACTACAACAATTATACTATTCTCGTTCTATTCTTTACTCTCTAATTTGGAGGAAAAGATAATAAGAAATGAAATAAAATTAAATTAAATAGATTGAATTTAGAAATTAATTTTCATGTACTAACAATCTAAAATAGTCTTATACTTGCATAATAGAAATTGGTATGCAATGATAGATAATTACATAAAAATGGATCATATTGATAATTTTTTAAATTTTTATTGAATAATAATATAAAATTATTTTATATTATTAATAAATAAAAATATATTATATTATCATCTAATTATATATTTTTATTTAAAAAAATTTTTATTTATTATTTTGACTCAAAATTATGTAAATAATTATTAAAATAAAATACTATTAATAATATAAAGTAATTACAATAAAAATGTTCAGCTAAGTATATACAATAAAAATGCATCAATTTTTTTTTTTTTTTTGGCGATTTGTGGATCGGGTGGGTGTCGTGTGGATAGGTGGCAGGTTACGACACAGTCCTAAGAGTCTCTTTTTCTTCTTCCACTTCCTATTCTCTTCCCTTCTCTTCTCTCTGCGCTCTCTCTGTTTATTTCTCTGACTCTGACACACAACACAGCACAACACAACACAACACAACACAACAACCTTTCTCTACCAACAGCAACAATTCGACTCAATTCCAGCCTCTTCAAATTGCAAATTTGCCCTTCCTTCAAGGTTTGTTTCCATTCTTCAACGTCTGAGCTCAGCAACAAAAAACCTATATTTTGGTTTTTCCGTTTCCGTGGTTGTTGGAATCGGATTGTTGATTAGAAAATAAGCGGGTAATTTAAGTTGTACTTGTTTAGCTTCTTGTGAAGTTCTTTGTTTTAGTGTTTCTTGTATGGTTATGGTTATGGTTATGAATATTTGATTTTGAACTTATTAGTATCAGGTTAAGAATTGACTCCTTAGATATAAACACCAAGCAAAGTTTTCAGATAGAGGATTAAGATTTAAATCCTGAAGGAGGCAAATTAGTTGGAGGGTGTCTTAATTGTGACAGTGTCCAAGGGGTTAATCAATAGGCCAAAAGATGAGAAATAGACACCACCGAGTGTGATTACTGTCGCGAGTTTTTCTTGAATGCATGCTAATGGATTGAGTTATGCAGTGAAATTTTTCATTATTTAAAATGGAAATTACTAAATTTGGAAATTTATTCATTTTGACTATAGTATATAAATGTACCTTGCATTCAATGTTCATTCTCTTTACTGAATTCTACCCGTATTCGTAATCTGTGGAGCATGAAAATTTAATCACTTACTTCACTCATTACTCCCTTATCTGTCCAATATTAGAACCAACAGGTACAGAAAAAGAAACTTCTGTATTACTATCACTCAGAACAACCCAATGGGGATTGCTCTGGAATTAGGGAAAGAAAACAAAGGGAAACAGAAAAAGATAACGCACTGAGTAGTGTAGAGACTCAGCAACCCCCCCAAATTCAAGCCAAGCAATAGCCTACCTCATTCTCTCCCTTAGCTCAGTATATACTCCCACCTCACTAACCGAATCACGCTTTCAATCCTCCTACTCTCTTTCTTCCAGCTCAGCACAAGTTAGTTACAATTCGTTCCCCCCCCCCCCCCCCCCGGGCGGGAGACCTCTCATTCATGTTTTCCTCACTCTCTGGTCCCTCATCATTTGGCTTTGGCCCTATTCCCTTTCTTTTCCTCACATATACATTTTTTATCCTATGCCTAACATCTTGGGCCTTATCAATTGATAATGCAGGCACCCTAAACAAGTTGACAAAAACATGTTTACTGTATGTCCAGTGGCTTTTGTGCCTTTCTTTTTTTGAAGTTATTGGTCTGTTAAAAGGGCTAATGAACAATTATAACAATTTTGGCGACTTGATGACTTAGTTTGTCAGCATCTAGTTTTTCTTATATCATTTATTTCTTTTTCCTGGCCTTCCTCTTTATTTGTGATCTTCATTCTCTCTTAGATTTTAGTTTGTCTCTTATTTTGTTTTGTGGTTGTATGGGCATATTAACATATATGATAGCCAAAGGAGTGAATGATAACATTCTTTTGTCTTTCATTTGAAGAAACTATCATTGCATAAACTATTAGAGTGTGTTTGGTTTGTGAAAACATTTTCTATTTCCATTCTCTATTTTCATTTCTTAAAAATCATTTTCATTTTCAATTTTTCAAATTTTGAAAATATGTTTGTTTTGTTGTTTTCTCTTTTCTCCTCCACTTTACCTCACCTGTAGCTTCCCCCATCCTCACTTTGCCTCACCTGTAGCTTCCCCTTCCTCACTACTACACCACCATTTCACCATCTTGTACCATCTCCTTCCTGAGCCACAAACTTATGTCAATACCCAACAATGGTCCCTCAATTTACTTACTGCACTTCAATTTTGTCGCTGTCTCCCTTTGCTCTACCATATCTATTCCTCTTGCATAGCACCATGACCCCTAAGTAGAACACATATCATACAACACAAGAAGGATTACCTAGCACTAGCAGAAAACAAAAACACCATCTGGGGTGCCACCATCAACCATTGCTCACCCTTTTCGTTGCCGCCTCATCAACAGCCACTTCCCACTCATCATGCCTCACTCACCCACGACCTCGTCAACACTTCAGTAACATCTCTGACCACGCCACCTTGCCGCCACCCTCTGTCAGCTGCGCCTGCACAACTGCGAGTCCGCTTCATCGCCGGCGTGCGGCTATCCTCCATGATGGGAATCACCCACTGCTGGCCAATGGACGCAAAATGAAAGCTTGCCTGCAGCCCTTTGTACTTGCACGATGAGTTAGATAAAGGAATGAGAAAGAAGCAAAGTTGTTGAAATGTACAAAATTGCCACCACTCTAAAATGAAAACACTGAAAACATCTTTTTTTCATTTTCAAAATTTTCAGAAATTTGGGGTTTGTTTTCTAAAACTAAAAATGAAAATGAATGAGTAAACATTTTTTTTATGGCATTTTCTGTTTTTTGTGAAAATGAAAACAGAAAATGCCTAAACCAAACAGCACCTTAGCTTGCAATTTTCTTCATTTCTTTTTCACTGGCTCTCTTTACTCTACATTATGTTGCTGCTGCAATACTCTTGAATTTTGTTAACAATATTTGTTCTGCTTCCAGATTTGGACGTGGTGTTGCATGTAAATCAGGAAAACATGACTTCTACCCATGACCTCACAGGTATTGACATTAAAAAGTTCCTCAAAAAGAATTAATCAACAGAAAATAGCTCCTTGACGTGGATTTTAGATGAAGTAATTATGCTAATACTAGGGTATTCCCTGGAAGTTACATCCTATGGAGAAAGTTTTGTTGCACCACAGCTAGACTCACAATGTTGTGAGAATCAGAATCTGAGTGTTGAACTGCAATCATGACTGATGAGCAAAAGATGAGGATCACAAAAATGAGGATGTTGTGACTGATGAGTAGACATAACAGGACGCATAAGATTAAGAATGGGATCATTAGGGAGAAGGTGAGATGAAAAATAATTTAAGATGGTTTGGGAAGGTGATGATTACCTATATATAGACCCTGGTAAATGTGAAGTTACAGAAGATTTTCTGTTAATTAGTGTAAGAATCTCACCCTTAAAAAATCTAATGTAACTCCAGATTATAAAATTTAGTTTTGAAAGTGCTGAGCTTTTAACAATGTACATAGAATTTAATAAATATTTCCCTTAAACGGTTGAAGTGTAAATGTCTATTTGATGCTTTTTCTCACTTGCTGGAGGTTGCAGGGTGGGAAGCGGGTGCGGAATATGAATATCTTATTGATATCCATCTAAAGATTGAATTAGCTCTTCTTTCTTGTTTTCTGCTTTATCATTTTCATTGGTGATACTTTGTGATTTTCCTGTGGTATATCTGTTTCTTATTTGGGAAAATGGCAGAAAAAATTCTATTAATACACTGTAAACTCTAACATATATAAAGACTACTTGAATGATGTATAGAAATTAACCTTGAATGCGATAATAACTTTGGTTTTAATATGGGAAAACCCAAAAGTTATCTCTTTGAAATTAAGACTATGTTGCATTATATCTTTGTGAGAAAAGAAGAATCCTTTTTTTATTCAATTGACAAAATTTAATGCCATGTATTCTCTATACATTATTTTGCAATTTGCAAATTCTGTTTTCTGAGCTAGTTCTTTGACTAGTGGTTTAGACGTCAGAATTCATACTGGATGATTTGTTGGGATACTTTAGCTTAATGGGGGCGCAATAGCTGTCTTTGATTTATTCAATAGTCCTCTTTCAGGCTGATTTTTAAATATTCTGAAAGCAATTAGTTTAAGATTGCTGGAATTTGAAGCAACAGACTTCTGTTATGTTGCAGAGGAAGTTATCTAAACCACTAAGACATATCCCCCTCCAACAGCCCTACTTCATGCTAAAAGGAAATTATTAAAAAAAAAAAGGTAAATGAAAAAAAAGAAGAAACGAATTAAATTATAAAAGCTCACCTCTTTGAATATTCAAGAGATTTGGGAAGAAAAGTTCCATTCAAAGACTATCTCTTTTTTCTCAGTCATTTTCTGTGGAATTAAATATATACAGCAACCTCTATTTCTTTTAAACTTACAAATTTAATATAAATCTGAGCTTTCTTTGTTGTGCGATATAAAGTTTGGTGTTTTTCTTAAACTCATACATTTTACCCCCAAAAGAAAAAGAAAACATGCACGCACAAACACATAGGGAAAAGTAATATCTCAAGCCTGAGTCATTTAACAAATTGTTGTCCAGATAATGAAGCTGGGGGGCAGCAGCAGTCAGAATCACAGATGCAGTCTTTATCTGCAAATGGAATTTCTCATCCAGGTACTGCTATGCAGAATGTTCAGTATGCAACACCTCCGCCACTTGGAACCGGGCAAGCTATGGTATGAACTTCACATTTCATTTGCTGTATAAAACAAAATATGTTTGTTCTGTGGTTTGCTATCATCAGTGCTCTCGCTGGAGCTGGCATCTTTATATTTAATTAATTCAAGATATCCTTCGGAATCTTTTGTTTTGTATAGACTGTAGCCCTTCGTTTGCCTTTGGCATGTCTTACCTGTTAGTTATAAGAGATATGCATATATAGGGGTTATTGATGAAATTGATTTGAACATTATCTAATTTATCTGGTTGTGACGAAATTTGTTTGCCCAAGTTTATTTTTCCTTTAATTCTTGAGTGAGTGAGCTCTTAACACACCTTGTCTGAACTGTGTAGGTAGGAATTTCTCCATGTACCTTAACAAACTAATGTGAATTTTATTATTATTATTATTATTATATGAAAGGGATTCTTGAAGCCAGAGTTTTCTCAAAAGTGTTTTAGAAAGTGCTTTTCTTACAAGCACTTAATTTAGCGTGGGATGGCTTTAAAACTTCTGATCTGATAAAAAATGATGAATTACATTGCAATCCGAAGTTTTGCTGTGTAAATTAAGTTTCCTTTGGGGCTGTGTTTGGTGATTTGAGGTTGATTTCTTGAAGTAACCAGAGTTTTTTGACCTGGCAATTGAAGGTCCATGAATGATTGCCTGAGCAAGTAGTGGTACCAGTTGTTATCTTGATGTGATATCAAAGAAGTAAGAAGTGGCTGTTCAGACTTGGTCAGGCGATTGAATTACTTTAGCTCCCCCACCACCGTAGATTTGATCTTTTTACTTCTTTTCTGCTTGTTTTTCTGGCTCATCTTATTTTAGAATGTAGACTTTGTTTGCACTTTACTGATCTCTGCTGGTTTCATATCTAATTGAAGGCACCACCTGCTTACCCATATCCAGATCCATATTACAGAAGCATCTTTGCTCCACACAATACACAACCTTATCCCCCACAACCGTATAGTGGACAGCCAATGGTACGTTCTAATTTTTTAATGTTCCTGTTTGTGACATTATGGTTTCTTGTGAAAACCTTTTGTCTGATCCTCATATTATTGAACCATACCTTGTGCCAGGCCCATCTTCAGTTAATGGGAATTCAACAAGCTGGTGTTCCTTTGCCAACTGATGCAGTTGAGGAGCCTGTGTTTGTCAATGCAAAACAGTATCATGGTATTTTAAGACGTAGGCAGTCCCGAGCTAAAGCTGAATCAGAAAATAAGGCTGTAAGGAATCGGAAGGTATATCATTATCCCTATCTGTTCTCATGGTTCTTTTTAATGATGCCAAAGGTTGATTAAGGAAAAAGATAATAATTGAAAAGTGGAAAAAGAAGGGAAGAAAGTTCCTGGAAGTTGTGTTGTCAGCTGCAAGCTTCTTGATGTTACATTGATTTCATCTGTCTCGGCAGTCCATAGGTTTCTTTGACTCGCATGCTCCCATGCATTGTTTATGGATACTTGCAAATTACCTGATTAAACAAATCTTTCAGCCATATCTGCATGAATCTCGGCATTTGCATGCACTGAGAAGGGCAAGAGGATGTGGAGGCCGGTTTCTGAATTCAAAGAAAAATGAGAATCAACAGAATGAGGTTGCATCTACTGATGAATTGCAGTCCAACGTCAATCCAAATCCTGATGGAAATGATCTCGCACCATCAGATAGAACATCCTAGAACTACATAAATGTTGACATCGTGGACTGCAATCCGCTGTATATCTATGTTGTGAGATCAATCTCAAGCTGAACAGCAGCCTCAGATATCCTGCTATTGCCTCATTCTGACACTGCAACCTCCGTAGGTATAGGTTATGTGTAGTAATATAGTATGTTAGGGAGGTTGCAAGATGAAGCAAATAAAATGTAAATTGCAGTGATTTAATCATATATTATCCCCAATGTGGTCCTTTCTAGCCTTTAGAAGTGAGATTTTTATTGTGTGGCCATTTCTTTGTACTATTTAGTACTGTGGGGAGATTAGAGATTCATCCGAATCCATGCTGGTTTGGTTGGATCATGTTTGTTTAGCATGTGAGAGACAGATTAGTTGTTGTACTTGTCTTTTGATTCATTGTGGTGGAAGAGGTTGATGAGTTAAAGTAATTTCTGGTTGCAACCAGGATTGGTGAATTTTGTCAGGTGTTTCTTACAGTGGCAGGTAGAAAGAAGATCCCAAATGTATTGTCCATATTGAATTTTAAAATGGATCTTTTTTGCGCGGTGAAACAATTGGCTAAGAGGTTTAAATATTTTTGCCAACGCAAGGTCCCGATCCTTAATAATCAAAGGGAGTTGCGCTCTTGTTGCTCGTTGAACAAATTGCAAGGGTAAAATTTGACGGTCATTTTGTACAAGAGTTGTCGCATGATAAATGGTTTATTATAAAAAATAATCAGTTCATATGTCAAGTGAAAGTTTCATTCTCTTTTTTTTTCACACATCAAAAAAGAAAAGTTTCATTCTTCTTCTCCTTCTGTTTGGTTTTAGAAATCCAATTTTCAACCTAACAGTTTATACAATAAAAGATGTAATGATGGGTTTTTCCACATATACCCTTTTATCGGAGACAATTATATCCAAATACTATGGGGCACTTAAATATGAGCAATTTTTCGAGTTAAGATTTGAATCAAGATTTGTTGTGTTGGGAAAGAGTAATCTTTTTATTATTAGATTAAACTTCAGTTAGTAATGATATTATTTTGAGTACTAATTAGACTACTTAATTTTTGTACGTTTTTATTTGTTGTTACTAGCATTTGCTGTTATCTCATAAGTCAATTGGATGATATAGGATGCAATTATGACATTAATTTTTCAGTGCCATTTTGATCTATTGCCATTTGCTATTAATATAGGTATAAAAAGTATATAAATTCAAACCAATTGCGAAACAGGACATTATTTTTCTTACAGAAATAAAAGGATGGAAAAAATGCTGGGAAATAGATTCAACAGCTTGATTTATTCGTTCCACACATCACTATTCATAGTTACAGTGACATGGCCTGAGCCTTGAAGGCTGGTGTGTGAATGGTGCTACATAGAGGGTGAAAATAGTGTGACCGTGTGAATGCATAACCAACCAAAGAAAAGGATCCACAGAAGAGGGAATGGATCCGTGAAATAAGGAAACTAACAAACAGAGCAAGAGTGCACAAATAGTGAGGCAATATTCCAGAAGGTACTGCCCGCGGCTCCTCTGCATCATGCTTGGTAGGGTCTCCCTTAGGTGCATCTCCATCATGCTTGTGTTTCTTAGGCTCCATTAATTTTCATTCAAATTACAATAAATAACGATGGTGGCTGCGCAGTGGTTCATGACAGTCGAAATAAAATCCACCTTCTGATTTTCAATACACCCACATTGTCCCCATGCATTCAGCTAAATTAATTCTCTTAGATGTTGTTTCAAACTTGCAGGTGAGGCATAGCTCATGCGGTCACTTTGTGTGAGAAGATGTTGTTTCAAACTTTGAATCAAACGACGAATAAGTGAATAACTATGAGGCAAACTTTCTTGAGTTGCACATAACCATATTTGAGTTTAAACTAGTCATCTTAACTAAATGTTGAATTATCTAGGTGGCATTAGAGTTTGAAGATCTGACTTTATATAAATTATTTTAAACCCCTCACTACTAACTTATTCTCGTAGTTTAAACGATGTTAGATTACTAATGTTCCAAAAACTTACTATTATTATCCCTTTTTTGTAATTTTATTTTATTATGAGTTATTTTCTTCTATTATCTACACAAAAAAATTTCAACAATATAAGCTATTTTTTACCCAAAAGATATAATAACTTAAGGAAAAAATTCAGGCATTGCTATGGGGCGAGTAGGGGCATGTATCGGCTGAGCCCGATTCTATCCCACACCCTTCTAAGTAAGTCATAATCCAACCCTAAGCTATCATGTGAATTCTTAAACTAAATACCCACACTCTACCTACAAAAAAGTCAAGACCCACCTCTACTTGAACTCTACCTCCATGTTATATATATATATATATATATATATATATTTTACATCACGAGCGAGTTAGAGTGAAGCAAATATCTGTGTATCGAGTATCAGTTGTAATTCCTAAAATGTTTTGCCATAATTTAGAATTATAACATATTCCCAATGTCATGGCATATAAGTTGTTAATAAACAATAATTCAGCAATTAATCTTTCCTTAAATAACCATTTTATAATAATACTTTAAAATATTGGGATATTGACTAGCACTTAATTAGTTAAAGTGATCGGATACTTGTTCCTTTTAAGTAAAGTGTCTGATATTTGTGAATAAAAATAAGATTAAATTAATTCATAAATTCTTATAATTTTAGAGTATTTATAAATAAGTCTCTATATTTTAAAATTTTTTAATTTAGTCCTTATTATTTAAAATTTTTGTAATTAGATCTTTACCGTTAATTGATCATTTATTTTGAGTTATACTATACATATAATGATGTTAATCATACTTGTTATACGGTAGATACTAAGTAGACTTTTTTTGTTTTTATTTATAGATACTAGATAGACTTTTAGTTTAATTTCATTGATACCAATGTTATTGTCTAGTTTATGTCGAAAGTGATTTTTCCTCTCGTTTCTTTTCTCATACATGTTTTAAATTTAATTAAAAATTTATGGTTGAGCACACTAGATCATTAATATCTGGTTAACGGTCGGTCATATGTGTATGATGTAATAAATAATGGATGGCCAAATTACGATAAGGAGCTAATTATAAACTTTTTAAAATATAAAAAGCTCAATTAAAAATTTTTAAAGTATAAAAACTTATTTTAAGATGAGATTAATTCTGATATATTATTAATGAAGAAGACTTTTTATGATATTATATAATTTAAAATTTTTATTTATAAGATTTTTAAGATAATGATAACTAAATTAAATATTTTTATTGGTATAGTAATATATAATTAGATATTTATTTAAAATTTTTTTATATTAATAATATATAAATATTAAATTCTTTAAAGATACACTACAATTAGCGCCGGAAGAACTTCATTTTATAATAAACCAACCAAACTTACACTAAATTAGTTAGAGGTTAGTAAAATTTGATTACCGATTATTTTAAAACAAGAAATCTTCGGACACGGGGAAAGAATGTGGTGTAGTAATATTCTATAACCAATCAACAGACAAAGAATTTCATCAGCATGTATTCTCAACATAGGGTGACAGAGAATAAAACCAAATAAAACTAGTTTTATGCATCCATTGCAGAGCGTGTTGAGAGAAAAACCTCACAGTGCCTCAGCTCTGGTTTTCACACACACACACACATATATATATATATAGGAGCTCTAAACCCCCACGTGCGGCACGAACACCCTTCCCTTCTCTTCTCTTCTCGTCTCGTCTCGTCTCTTGAAAATTGAAAAACCTTATCTCTTCACCTTCCCTCTCTCTCTCTTTTTCTCTCTCAATCCCTACCTAAAGTCCTTTTTCGCGTTTCTTCAATGGACTCTGACCCTTCTTCTGAATCCCAAAATTCTGTACAACAGCACGACACCGAAACCAACGTTGTTATCAATGGCGGCGAAGAGGCGTCTGACGACAACGACGGCTTCGTCAGTGGCCAAGAGGACTTCGAAACGGCGTCGGATAGGCCCGTCCAGGCGCTCACGGATGGCGATGGTGATGATGACGCCCCTTTTGTGAATTCCGCGGAGTTCTTCACGCCAATGGTTGAGAAGTCTTCCTTGGAGGATTTTGCGGAACCTGGCGATGATAACGAGGCGCATGGTGTTGATGGTGCCTCAAACGGTGGCGTTTTCAGTGGTATGAAACTTGAGCTGGAAGGTGACGCGGCGGAGGAGGAGAGTGGTGATGGTGATGGTGGTGGTGGCGGCGGCGGCGGCGGCGGCGGACACGAGGAGTTTGTGGAGGCTCATGGTGTTTCGAATGATGGGCATCATGAAGGTGATGATGGTATTGTGGACACTGGAGGTAACAGTAACAACCTTCCTTCTGAAACTAACGGTATGTTTGGATTCCGTAATCATCTTCTGTTATTCCCCTGATTTCAATTTTAATTTGTGTTGTTTTTCTTGATTTCTTTGCAAAATCTGGAAAAACAAGAGACTGATGATTGAAAATAAGATGACATTTTTTTTTTAAAATTATTCTTGAAAACAAGAAATGAACAATGAAAATGTTTTCTGAAGCCAAATAGGGCATAATGGTTTTGATTCTTTGATTGTGGGGTCAGAATGTGATGGTAAATGTTTAGTTTTGCAGGTAGTGGAGATTCCCTTGTTGAGGCTCTGCAGGTTGATTTGTTGGCCTCCGGGGTGGCTGTTGTTGGGGACGAGGTGGAAGTTGATGAGTCTGAGATTAAAGGATTGGAGGGTGGTGGCGCTGCTGTGAGTGTGGAGAATGAGTTTGACCCAGTTGAGCGGGAAGCTGAAGAGGCATTTGATAAGCTTGTAAGTGGGGATGTTGGGATTGATCGGAATGTTGACGCAGGTGCTGGATATGTAGAGAAGGGACAGGAGAGTCACATTGCTGATATTGAGAAGGATGGGAATTTGACATTTGCTAATGATGCTGTGGAGGCGGTGCAGGATGACAAAAACATTGAGGCTCATGATGGTGAGGGGGAAACTGAGAGCCATGTTGAGGCTTCTGGTAATTCCCTTACATCTGAGTATGTGAATCCTAATTCTTCCTTCGGGGTAGCTGCAATGCCAGATAAGGAGGATGAGGATCATGCTTGTGATGGAGTGATTGATGGTTCAGTGTCTGATGAGGAGGGTGAAGAAACGATCTTTGGAAGTTCTGAAGCTGCCAAGTGGTTCTTGGAGGAGCTGGAAAAGCAATCTGGAATTGGCTCTCAATCTGGTGTTGATAATTCACAGGACCTTGCACAGAGAATTGATGGTCAGATTGTGACTGACTCGGAGGAAGAATCCGACACTGATGATGAAGGAGAAGGCAAGCAGCTCTTTGATTCAGCTGCCTTGGCTGCTCTTTTGAAGGCAGGAATGGGCAATGGACAAGATGGTGGTGGTATCACAATAACCTCTAAAGATGGATCAAGGCTCTTCTCTGTTGAGCGCCCAGCTGGTTTGGGGCCGTCGCTCCAGTCTGGTAAACCTTCCACGGGATTAAACCGTGTTAATCTTTTCACTTCCTCCGATACCAGGGCTAGTACCAATTCTGATATTAATTTGAGTGACGAAGAAAAAAAGAAATTGGAGAAATTGAAAGAAATCAGCATAAAGTTCTTAAGACTGGTTCATAGGCTAGGTTTCACTCCAGAAGAATATATAGTAGCACAGGTGTTGCATCGGTTGACACTTATTGTTGGAAAGCAAACTGGTCAAATATTAAGCATGGATGCTGCAAAGGAGAGTGCTTGGCAGATTGAAGCAGAGGGAAAAGATGATTTGAATTGTTCTTTAAATATACTGGTTCTTGGGAAAGCAGGCGTGGGCAAAAGTGCTACAATAAATTCAATTTTAGGTGAAACAAAGACTAGCATTGGTGCATATGGTCCTGGCACAACTGCCGTGACAGAAATTGTTGGGATGGTTGATGGAGTTAAGTTAAGGTTTTTTGACACACCTGGCCTGAAGTCTTCTGCACTGGAGCAGAGTTTCAACAGAAATGTCTTCTCTATGGTTAAGAAGTTGATGAAAAAATCTCCTCCTGATATTGTCCTCTATGTGGATCGTCTGGACGCACTAACTAGGGATCTCAATGATCTGCCATTGTTAAGATCAATTTCTGATGGCCTTGGCCCATCAATCTGGCGAAATGCTATAGTTGCTCTGACTCATGCTGCCTGTGCCCCTCCAGATGGGCCATCAGGTTTCCAATTGAGTTATGATGTATTTGTTGCTCAAAGAACTCATGTGGTTCAACAAACCATTGGACAAGCTATTGGCGACCTGCGACTTATGAACCCAATTTTAATGAATCCAGTTGCTCTTGTTGAAAACCATCCTTCATGTCGAAAAAATAGAGATGGGGAGAAAGTGCTTCCTAATGGTCAAAGTTGGAGACCCTCCTTGTTGCTCACATGCCACTCAATGAAGGCTCTTGCCGAAGCTGGAAGCCTTTCAAAAGTTCAAGAATCATTTGACCCCCGCAAGCTGCTTGGTTTTCGTGTCCGCTCCCCACCACTTCCATATTTGTTATCTTGGTTACTGCAGTCACGTTCCCATCCGAAACTCACCGCTGATCAAGGTGGTATTGACAATGGCGATTCTGATATTGAGTTGGCTGACTTGTCTGATTCAGATCTAGATGAAGATGAAGATGAATATGACCAGCTCCTGCCCTTTAAGCCTCTTAAGAAATCTCAGGTTGCTAAGCTTAGTAGGGAACAGCGAAAAGCATACTTTGAGGAATATGATTATCGGGTCAAACTTCTGCAGAAGAAGCAGTGGAAAGAGGAGTTGAAAGGGCTGAGAGATATGAAGAAAAAAGGTAAAACTGATGTAAATGATCATGGTTACATGGAAGAAGATGATCAAGAAAATGGAACTCCAGCTTCTGTTCCAGTTCCATTGCCTGACATGGCGCTGCCACCATCCTTTGACAGTGATAATCCAGCCTATAGGTATCGTTTCTTAGAGCCAACTTCCCAGTTACTGACAAGGCCAGTGTTGGACACTCATAGTTGGGACCATGATTGTGGCTATGATGGTGTAAACCTTGAGCACAGTCTAGCCATTGTCGATAAATTCCCTGCGGTTGTTGCTGTTCAGATCAACAAGGATAAGAAAGACTTCAGTATCCACTTGGATTCCTCAATTGCTGCAAAACATGGAGAGAATGTATCAAGCATGGCAGGCTTTGACATGCAAAATATTGGAAAGCAGCTAGCTTATATTCTTAGAGGAGAGACAAAATTCAAAAATTTCAAAAGGAATAAAACTGCTGCTGGTGTTTCTGTCACCTTTTTGGGTGAAAATGTATCCACTGGGCTGAAAGTTGAGGATCAGTTAGCTCTGGGGAAACGCTTGGTACTAGTTGGCAGCACCGGCATTGTGCAGTCTCAAGGTGATTCTGCTTTTGGCACCAATGTAGAAGTGCGGCTCAGAGAGGCGGATTTTCGAATTGGTCAGGACCAGTCCACATTGGGTCTTTCTCTGGTGAAGTGGAGAGGGGACTTGGCTTTAGGGGCAAATTTTCAGTCCCAATTTTCTATCGGGCGAAGCTATAAGATGGCTGTTCGTGCTGGATTGAACAACAAGCTCAGTGGACAGATCTCTGTCAGAACAAGTAGCTCTGACCAACTTCAGATTGCCCTTCTTGCTATTCTTCCAGTTGCCAGGGCTATCTACAACAACTTCTGGCCTAAGGCTAGTGAGAATTATCCTGTCTATTATTAAATTTTGTTCCTTTTTTAGTGCTACTAGCTCAGCAATTGATATTGAGTTAAACATATCCGGTTGCTTAGTTTCATTATTTTCTTCAATAATGAGTTCTTCATTCCATCTAGACTATTAGATCTTCTGCTATATTTGCATGCATCTTGTGTGCCCAAAAATTGGTACTGAATTTATGATGGAATCAACAGGAATATATTCATAGTTACCATATTAGCTTCAATTAGTTGAATAACGTTAATCTGTTTCACTTCTTATTCATGCTGATTTGCTGTTGGAAATCTTGTTTTTTTTTGTTGAATATTCAACAATCCTACTTCAAATTTCGTATTGATCCACTTAGCTGGCAAATACCTGAATATGAGAAGTCCAAGAAGCTGATTAATTTGATGAAAATGTAGCATACATCTGCATGATCAAACTTAGTTGGAAATCTTCTTTTTTGGACCTATTTATCACATATTTCTGTTTCAGTTCCTTATGAAGTATGAACATAACTTAAAGCATTAGCTAGTAAGCTAGTTAAATGTTCTCACCTCTTCTCCAATAATTTAGTAATTGCTATAATAGAGGACGCAATTCATCAATTATGCCAACATAATGCAGGATACCAACCTATTGCATTATGAATTGTGCTCCAGCACCAATTAGTATTGTTATTCCTTCCTTTGGTATTTCTGCTAGTGGCAAGCCTCGCTTAATGGCTGTAGGTGTAGGATAAGGGCTAAGGTATAGTGATGCAACATAGCTTGCCTAATGCATATTAACTTCTTGTAGAATGTGCGAAAGTTCAGAAGAATCTTAAAGAATCTTAAAGTAGGATACAGAGTGCATGGGTTTGGAGCAAAATCCCATTTATGTGGCAGAGGAAATTCTTCTTAAATAGAAAAATTGCATGTTGAAAATAAAGTGCAAATTCATTTAACAGTAAGGGTGTGTTTGGTTGAGGATTAAAAATAGGGGTGAAATTTTCATAGATAAGCTCCATAAAAATTACACATCGAGTTCATCTGAAAATTTCACCCCCATTTTGGCCCCCAGCCAAAGACACTCTAAGATGTATGAGATCTCCCCTCTCACCTGCCTCAAGGGAGAAAACAGAATGATAGTGAGATTCAAATGCCATACCTTGCAATTAGATCCTAACATTCCACAATATTACACAGTCCGGCACCCATGGCAGAGGGCTTTAGTTAATACCAATTGAAACAAACCATAGAAAAACCCTTCATATCAAGCTACATCAGAATTCCATACTTCTTATGTGGGACTTAATTCTCATACCTTCTTATTGGCCCCTAACACAGAAGTGATCGACAAAAAAGAAAGTAAAGTATGATAAGACAGCTGTTATATGGATGAAAGATACTAAATATTTCCCAAGCCAACTTCTTGTTACATTTAGTTTATTTAAACTAATAATCCATCGGGCTGTTTCTTTTATTGGTACTTGGTTACGTACTAACTGTAAATTTCACAGTTTTGCTTTCGTAGTGGCTTAAATGCTTCTGCATTGTGGCCGTTGGTAGTACTTGAACAGCATATTCATTGTTCTGCTTCGCAGTCCTGCTTACCTAAATTGATTATTAGGTTAATATTATGTTAAGATTGAACTTTTATGGGTATCTATCTGAAGCTCGGTAGATACATGTATACACTAAGAAAACGTCTTTGATAAGTAGGAGAAGCACTCAGAAGTCAGAAACTTAAGCATGCATACCCTCTGCAGCTTAAATCTGCGCAAGCCATGTTAAGAACTGCCTTCGATGTTTCAGTGAGCTTTATCACAACCTTTGTTGGTTTGGCAACCAAGCACTTTCGTACTTCCAACTTTATTCTATGTAGAATTCCCATTGCTAATTTCACAAGTGTCATGTGTTTAAAGGGACGTGCATAGGTTTTTTTTTTTTTTTTTGGTCATTGAAGCAAATTGATTCCAAGTGTTATAATTCCTCCCGGTTCATATAGCTCTTTGCTATTCAACCTCAGCAGTGGAGGTGAGATTTTCCCATGTCCCTTAAGTAAATATTTTCTAAATTTGTGTGTAAATCAAACTAGTTTTAACTATACTATTGTATTGGATGAAATGAAGTTAAATTTGAAGCTTCAGAGTTTGTGTATCTGCCAATCAAAGTGAAATTAATAATTACAGAAATTAGTGCTGGTCTGGCTTGTCATCTTATCTTTCTTTCATATTTTTTTGGTTTTGGTTTTTGTTTTTTCTTCTCTTATCTTAATTTGATGTACAAGTAAAGAGCGGTTGATCAGTATTCAGTACTGCCGTTTGCATTGTTGGCTCGGGGTCCAAGTGGGCAGCATTTTTTTGATAGACATGGACCATCTTTCAGCTCCCCTTTTGGACATTTGATCTTTAGGATTCAGTTCTTTCAGAGCCCTCAAATTTTACAATATAAAAATTTATTTATTATGCACTTTTTGCTGATCTCTTAACTAATTCAAGCCCCTAGCAATCTACCCCGCATCCAAATTCTTGCTAAAAGCAACATGCTTGCTCCCTAAAGTGCCCCACAACAGCCCTACCATGGACATGTGATGGTAGAATGCAATTATTTAATGTGGGTTTGTTATGGTTTGGTAGCTCGTGAAAGGTCATTTTTATTGAATCTTGGTTTAACTAATATGTAAGTTTCTTAATTTTGACCCAATTTTTAATTAAGTACCCTATAGTTAAAAAAATTTTAATCAGATTTTTATATTAAATGAATTTTTGTAATCAAGTTTTTGAAACAATCTATTATTGTAAAATTGCTGATTAAATTGAATAAATTTTTATGTTTGAACTTACAAAATTAGATTAGGACCTACTAAATTATATAATTTAAAAAAAAATTGTAATTTTAGGTTGCTTTAAGGATCTGATTATAACAATTTATTTAATGCGGAGGCTTTATTAAAAAATTTTAAAGTATAGGGATCAAATTAAAAATTGAATAAAATTACATGACCTAAGAATAATTAAACCTTGATTCTTTGATCAGCTGACAATATATTGTGCTTGGTTGGTGTTCTTTATGTTGACTGATGCAGTTGAGGAGGTAGTGTGTCACTGCAAAAACAGTATAATAGCATATGACACTTCACTCTAAAATCAAATGCTGCTGAAAATAAATTAGTAAATCAGTTACTAGAATTGAGAAGACACGTTATGTTCCGCTTTCTGTATGGTTTCACAAGTTTTTTAATATGACGTAAAAATGGAAAAAAAAAAAATGGCAAATAAAGTGGGATGTTGGAAGTTGTAGGCCACTGGCTAGTATACGTTTACTCAAATGCATCTTCTTTCTTCTTATTTGCTCATCAGACTTATGTTGTAGCCAC
The DNA here is from genome assembly GCA_031439585.1 of Pterocarpus macrocarpus. Taxonomy (NCBI): domain Eukaryota; kingdom Viridiplantae; phylum Streptophyta; class Magnoliopsida; order Fabales; family Fabaceae; genus Pterocarpus; species Pterocarpus macrocarpus. Next base: position 12,650,058 of record CM062522.1, on the reverse strand, counting down.
ACTCGTATTAAATATTAATGTAACACTTGACACGAGACTTTTAGGGATACTGGATATGACAAAGTTAAATGTAAATAAGATTGATTTAAAAATATCCTTCCTGAATTCGCAGTCTTTCTAGCCTTACAGCGGGCATTTCTTTGAATAAGATATCATGATGATATCATAATGATTTTGTTGGATCGTATTTTATTTTATCCATTTGAAGAACGTATATACGCTCCGAGTTTGTGACCATGTTGTACAACTTGTACTAGTCCTTTGATAAAATATGCATGTACTGACGACTAATTCTCAGTTGGGGTAAATCACTCTTCATGCTACTTGGAAATGCAATGATATGTTTTGTGGTATTTATTCAAATTTTAAAGCGTAAGTTATACCTTACGTCCTTCAATTTGATGTATGGATTAGATATAATTAGAGTTTGAAAATATGCAAATGATCTTACACACTTCCTTCAAAAAGTCCCTCCCTAGTGATCACCAAAATATTAATGAGTAAACTAAAATTGTTTAATTAAATGGGTGCTGCATTCTAGGTATTTGCAAATTTTCTACTATTTTTTCATGTTGGACTACTTTACACTATGTCACAATTCACACTCAGTGGCCTTTTTTTATTTAGACGAGATTCACACTCATTGGTTAAAATGAAGAATTAAGACGCTGTAATTATGGGCTCGGAGACACAAAAAAACAAGAGAAATGTTACATAGGCCCATTAAACAGTAGGTTTCTATTGTTCTACAAGCTTACCAATGTTTAGGGTTTTTAATTGGACTCTGGCCCAAAACAAAAAAGGGATATTAGTTGAAAAAGTATAAGGGGAAAAGCGAGAAAATAGTCCCCTTTCACCCCCCCCAATAAAAAAAAAAAGAAAGGAAAATAGAGGATAAAACGAAAATTATTTTTCAACCAATATTCTAGCCCATGATTTGTGACGTTTAAGAACTTCCCTTCTAGTTACACTTAGAGCCGTTAAAATGTGTCAAATTCATCATGCCAACCTATTTACCCACCAAAAATAGGTGGGTTAGGCTTAAAAAATTTCGCAAATCTAAACGAGTCGAACTTAAACGGACCAGCCCAGTCCATTTGATAACCCTAGTTACACTCCGAAGTTTGAGTTTGTCAGTTTTTATCGAATTATGTTGTTATAAATTTGCATTTATGATAAATTTTGTACATAATAATATATTAATTATGAAAATTTATAAGATGTACATATTTATAATTTGAGTTTAATTGCTATTTTTACATTAACATTCAATTAGATACTTATATTTGTAAGATATATAAAATAGTGGGTGACACTTTTACTAATGTAGTAACATATTTGAATCTCTGTATAAATTTTTTTAATATTAATAATACATACAAATTAAATCTTTGTAGTTTTAAGTTAATTCTCGATGATAAATATATTATCATACATAAAATTCATCATAAAATTGAGTCCACATTAATATTACTTAATTTTTATATATTTTTAATGAGAAAAACCTTGATTTTAAAATTAGAAAAAAAAAGCAAAACTTTATAATATATGGAAATATTTAAATTTTAAAATTCATAATAAATCAATGTTATGAATATATTTAATCATTATAGTTTTTATTTATCTAAGATTAAACCTGTTACCTCTGTTGTCATTTTACTCCTACGCACTTCACTTGGACTGGATTGAAGTGACCTTTATAATAGGCGTCTTTTGTTCAAGTCAAATAAATTATTCCCTGTAAGAATGATTCTTTTTTTTAATTATTATTTTATACTGACTGAAGAATGAAATATATATATATATATATATATATATATATATATATAGACCATGCCAGTTATCTCTATTAAATTTACCTTAATAAAAAGGTCAAGGCTATTATGGGTGCCAATGATTGAATTGAAAGCGCATCTTAACGGTGAGGTTTTGCGATCCCATCATAATTATCTTAATATGTTCATGCAAACAACTTCATCTTGACACTGCGTTTTTTTTTTTCTTTTTTTGACGGGTGACTCCGAGTAATTTGGAAATAAATATATATATTTTCTTAGAGTAAGTAAGCCATTAGTATTTTCCATGACATTTATATTTTGAGAACATATATATTTTTGTAGCACATGATTAGAGAGTTCACACTTGATCTTATAACTTAATGAAAATCTGAGTCTTCTAATTATTTGATCCAAGCTGAGGTAAACCATCCTGCATACGAGAATCAATTAACAGCCATAAGTGCTTCATCTTCCGAGATAATGAATAGATTAACATGCAAACAAAAATCTGAAACGTATTCAATCACTTTCTTGCTTTTTAAACAACTATTCTAATAATTTATTTATCGACTAGGTTTGGTATTGAGGAAAAATGAAGTCAGAGAAGTGATTCGTCCCCATTATCACTGGCCAATTTCAATGATTTGATTCTTCAGCCAATTATCCCTTCGATCAGCATCATATATATCAAAGGAGGCTTCTCAAAATTCAAAAGGGTACTGTTGGCTCCTTTTGTTTTCACATTATCTGATCATCACTGAGTCTACCCAGCAATCATATCATTTTGGGCTAAAACTCTCAACGTTGTTGGGAATTGTCTTATTTCTGCAACTTCATTCCTCCTTTTTTTTTTCACCTTTTATTTAACAGAAGTTCTTGGATAAGAGAAGACTTATGAGTCACGAACTTGTTGTTTGTCCTTTTCTATATGTGATTCTATTCCCATCTTGATAATGATGCCTAAAGCTTACATGACTGCTTTTATAGATTAATAATTTTTTGATGTGAATGTTTTGATTATTTAATTACATAGTAAACAGTCAAATTAATATAGAATTAAAGTAAGTAACCTATATTCCCTCCATATACTTTATGTTCTCTAGGTGATCATACATCTCAACATTAGCATAATTTACCAACAATGCCAGACTTTTTATACTTTCTGGTTGTGTTTGGTATGGGACAAAAATGGAAGGTAAAATTTTATGGAATAGCTTTATGAGTTATACATTTTTCCTCTAACAAATGTCATCCTTTTGATAGCTAACCGATCACACTCTAGAACTCATTTTTAACTCCATGAAATGACATTCTTATGAGTTAAGATCAACTAACTAATTACCAACATTTCTGCAGCAATTTTAGCCCGCTACAAAATTTGGACCGATGACAAGAAACAAATTTCGGAGCACTTGCCAAAAGTGAATACACATAAAAACATGTTTGGGAATCTTATTCAGAAATGCAATAATGCTTTTGACCTCAACAACTTATTAATCATTTGGAGGCCAGAAATTTGAACTACCAAGAGCCTGAAAAGTTCACATTGATAACCTTTTCTTGACCCATGAAGTGGTATGGGGCAGAAATTTCTGACACTTTGTTGAACCTTTTCCTTACCCATTATTTTTATATCCCTTAAGTTTCCATTCTTCAGATAGCATCAGTTTCTGATGGTTCACGATGATGAGCAAATTCCATGATTTGCCAGTGATTAATTTAGTTCCAGTTTCTGAAGATTATGATCTAGCTAGAAAGGATAGGTTCTTTTGTGGACACTATATCTGACTTGACTATTTAATTGGCTATGGACCGATGAAGCTACCAAATAAGCATATTGATTTGCATTCAAATTATCATTACATAAGTATAACAAAAAAAAAAAAAAAAGATTTTTCTAGTAATAGTAATATAACATTAGGAAAAATAGACTTCCGAGCCGAATTGAACCTTAGCAATGAATAATTCGTTTGATATAGACATACTAAATTAAATTAGTAATGCTAAATACAATTATATTTCAAAACTGAAACCTCTTTTCCGAGCATCAGGCCCACCTGTCATTAGTGGAGTTTCATCATGGTAGGCATATTAATTTAGATTCAAGATTCAACAAAAATATTAAAAGTTTGGTTAAACATTGAAAAGCATATACTTCCAGAGCAAAGGGTTTTGGCTTTAGCGTTGGCATATATTCTATAATTCCATCTAGCTTCTCAATCAGCAAAAATAATATTTTTAGATTAACATATAGTCTGCCATGAAACATGCAATCAAGCAAAGCAATACTATAGCTGATATTGTCGAGGAGCCAGTAGCCGCACTGTATCTTGAGTTAACGTATTTTAATACCCTTTTTTTGTGTTTTGGTTTTGTTTGTTTTTGGTTTTTTTTTTTGGGGGGGGGGGGGGGCGCCAATATGGAAGTGTTTTTCTCCATAAGTAATTATTGGGGTATTCCAATAACGTGCAAAATGAGTATAATAAAACAATCACAGATAACAAATGAAGGAGTCAAGGGGACCTGTTTATTTTTTTTTAAAAAAAAGCCTCAAAACAAGTTATGCATGCCACAAACGCCAATAAATTAACTAAAGCTTCACTGCCCCGTTATCCACTAATACAATTTGAGTAGGCTTATACTCTAAAGTGAAGATAAATATCACAAACTAATTTTTAAAAAATATTATAATATATATACTAATAAATATTACTAACTAAATTGGAATTTTTTTTATGTGAACTAAATTGGGAAAGTTATTATGATTTGCTAAATTTTAATTTGTGAATGCGATCTATGAAATTAATTTACTCTACTATTTACCCAAAAAAATTACCCTACTATTATAACGAAACAAAAAGATTATTGTGCATTCGTAATACAATTTGTGTGAAGTTCTTCATGCAAATCTATATCCCAATTCTACGTACCAACCCAAAAAAAAAAAAAAAAATCCCCGCTCTAAACTTAATTATTTCATAAACCGAGGTTACGAAATTAAAGCCAACATATGTTTATTAGGATAATCTTAGTTCGTTAATAATTAATAAAGACAGAAAGTAAATGCAATTGCGTTTACTCAACAGCAATAGCATTTACAATAAGGATGCGTTTGGATAATATTTTTTTCTCAAAAAATCATTTTTTATTAAAAAATTGCTTTTGATATATTTTGATAAATTATTAAAAATAATCAAAATATCAAAAAATTTATTTTCAGTTTTTTTTAAAAAACTAAAAAAAATAGCTTATGAAAAAAATCAATTTTCAATTTTTTTAATTATATATAAAATTTTAATTTTAAAATTACTTTTTGTAAAATCTAAAACAACCATATCCTAAATAATCCAAATACTCAACTGCGCATTAGGTCATTTGTACAACATTTCACTATGATGACTACGCGTCTTGAATTTATAATCTCATTACAAACTTTTGTGAACAGTTAATGATTTATGTTGACCTTAAAACAAATAAAACCTCTCATTACTGTAAAAAAATTTTAAAATATCAATTTAAGAATGAAATTTCCAAACGTACAGCTGGTAAGGAGCTCTAATCTGCCATGTTAGTATACTAAAATAAATGTGAAAAAGATCAGAATCAATGCATGCATGGTGAATTGGCAGTGATATATAGATGATAGCCAAGCTGGGGACTTATTAATAATGCATGATCATATGAATGCATCCATGGGACTCTTATTGATCAAAGCAATCTTTCCTCTCTTTCGATTCCTTTTAAAAGTATAATTATCAATTTAAATTCATAGTATATACTTAAATACCACTACTAATCATAACGATTAATAAATGATATCTTGCCATAATTAGCTGCAAAGACATTAGATTTTCACTCACATGAGCATCCTATCATGCCGGGCTTCCTTTCCTTCATCTATTAGGTACCTTTACACCTCTTATCGTGCATGGACCCTCAAGAAAACAAGAGAGAGAGAGGTGTAAAATGGAAGCAAAGGCATGCACACAATTCTAGAGTGAGAAAGGGTGGTTGGTGGGGTTTTGTGAGGGAGTGTATGACACTCTTTTGGTGCATGTAGAGAAAAGGGCTCATCACCTCTCCACCAAGGATTAAAAAAAATTACCTTTTCGGTCCCCGCATGGGACTGGAAGGAATTAAAAGGGGCCTCCACCTTTGTTTGTTTTTTTGCTTACTAAAAAAATCACGCAATGTAATATGGAAAACAAAACTTAGTGAGCTGACCCAATGGCGGGGTCTCATTGTCCCAAAACTCTTCCTCTTCTAGGAGGAAAGCTATAGGCATAGGGGGGACTTCATGATCATAACATAAACAAAGGGAGACCAAAAAACACAAGTGAGTCTGTGTATAGCCAGCCAGCCATTGACTCCTCCTTGAGTCCCCATCATAAGCACATTAACTATAAAATAGTAAATATCTTACTTAGAAATAGTCTTATTATTTGAACATTAAATATGAACATTAAAATATGACACTTTGATGAAAAAGATTAAAAATAAGAGAAAAATTGAATCACGAATAATACATACTTATGAATACTTATATTATAAATTATGATATTTTCATAGTGATGTCTAATAAATAGGTTAAAAAATATATTTGTCCTTGAAAAAGTATGTGTGTGTATGTGGCACAGAGAGAGCCAGCACTACTGGCTACTACAAGCTAAATGAGTGAGTTTTTGCAAGCTTTGGATCATTGGATGCTTTGAAGACATGAAACCCTAATGCAAAATGTCAACCTCGTAAATATTTTAAAGTCAATTGCTTTTCACAGGCATAATCTTTGTCCTTTTTTTCTTCTCTCTCTCTCTCCCCCTCTCTATGCTCTTGGATCCTTATGAGTAAAGGGAAAGAGGGTGGGAAACACTCTCATTTGTCACCCAAAGGGAAGAGGTTGGTGTGCTTGGTGGATCTCAACCATAAAGTTGAGTTTCAAGGTTCAGATATTCTAGCTAGCTTGCAGGCCTAAAACTTATTGAACACTTAATCGTAATTAAAGCATTTAGATTCTACACTCGGATACACTAGTGTTCTTTAAGCCATTACCCCATGATTAACCTCTCACTAAACATATATAGTCATGAAAATCCTACAAAAATATTTTGTCGTGCATGCCACTTGGCACCTAGACGACGATAAGAATGGAGATATGTGACTTCACGATGACGAAAAATTTTAGACTTGAAATTAATTATAACATTAGATGTTGTCCAAATAAAAGTAGACATATATATATGTACTAGGAAACGCTAATACGTTGTTTGGAATAATTAGGTATACTCCAGTTATCGATTCCGCAATTTTTATCTTGTCAAAAAGTTTCATCAATGTTATATATGTTCAGTTTGATTTTGTTTAGTATAAGTATATTCTCTTAATATTATGGGCAAATAATTTCGGTATTAAATTTGAATAATTTTTTCATGCAAAACCAATCGATAAATTATATATGTATCTCCATTTGTAATAAGCTACAATAATGATCTTCAGCAAAAGAACTATTGCCTTCCTACTTACAATTATATGTGCATAATATGAATAATTTTTTCATGCAAAACCAATCGATAAATTATATATGTATCTCCATTTGGAATAAGCTACAATAATGATCTTCAGCAAAAGAACTATTGCCTTCCTATATAAACATGATATGTATATGATGTGGAATCACCGTAATTGTTATAGGAACTTTTAGAAAGCTTAATAACGAGGAAGTATTGGATTACATGCAAACCTAGTATTACTGTCCATTATGTGCTCTATTTTGACCTGTTTTTTAGACTTCTGATGACGTCCTAGCTAGTCCGAGCTCTTCATGAATCCACAGCTTTGGGCGAGACCTACAAGGGACTCCAACACTCAAGTCATAATGTTCCATTCAGTTCCAACTGGAAAAGAATTAGTCACTTATTTTGGCATTGAGGTCCTCTATTTATAATCAAATCAAGTCCCAAAAGATTAGTTGCGGTGACAACCACTTTCTTTTTCCTTTGAAATCTCTTATTCTTTCCATTTTCCAAGGGATTCTCTAGCTCAAATTTGAATATCTTTGATGGTTGAAAATTTCATGGGATTCTCCTTTATCGCTAAAATTGTGCTAATCCCTTCTAGATGGTAGTTACATATGCTCATTAGGCCGAGCTCTAAGGCCTAGAAAATCTGTTCAGTACACAACCCCTAAGCTTGATTATTATTCGAGGATAATGACTTGAGTTATACTCTGAGCTCATATTCTGATCATATACTCCGAGTTCATATTTCGAGCATACATCGGTTATTGAGATACAACTCTCCAGCTCTCTCTGGCGGGTATTGGGAGTCACGTCTAGACCCATGATAAGAGTTAATGGAAACCACTTTTATTAAGAATTTAATGCAAACTATTGATATTAATAGGCTAAATTTGGGCTATTGATGATCTTCAGATCAAGCCCCCACCATTAATTACTTAGGGGTTCATGATTGTTTCTTCTTTTGGGGTGCTTTGCCCTAACATAGGTCTCATTTTTCTAAGATTGCGAATTCATTTGGTATTGAATGTCAAGTTGATTTTATGAGATTATTCATGGGTTGTGTTCATCATCTTCGAGCTAATTTCTTTGCTCATTTCTATCTCGAGTTTATTATTCCTAAGCTCATTTCCTTGCGCAAGCTCATTATTCTTAAGCTTTGAATTCATATATGAACTCTTTGATTATTTGGGCTCATTTTTTCGAACTTTGAGGTCATGATTATAAATTTGTTTCCCTCCAAACCTTCTAAGCTTCATGTCCATAATTATGAACTCATTTTCTATAAAAGTGTGCCAAGCTCATTTTTTCTCGGCTTGTATGATATTACTATCATCCAAAATTCATTGGGCATATTCCCTGTCAAAGGAGAAAGATTTGAGCCTTCGAGCTCTTATTCCATATTTATCTTTCCATTTCATGAAAAGAAATCCGAGCTCATCTTCTAAGCTCATGACTAAACCCAACATTTTCTGCGCTATTATTTTCGGACCTTTTGCACAGTTGAGCTCATTATTTTTTAGCTCATTTTCGTGGTTGAGCCCATTATAATTGGGCTTTCTTCATAAGCCAGCTATACATTCAGGGAAGTTTCCTTATGTACAAAGTGGTTATACTCGAAAAGATCTATCTATTGAATCCGAAGGGATTAATCATTGGCAATGGATTAGACTGATTGAGCCTCCAAGGCCACATTCAGGTTGGTTTTTAACTTTATTTCAATTAATTTCCAAACCCAATCTAGGCTTATTTTTCCATCTCATTCTCGATCAATGCTCCTTGCCTTAATCCAAGCTTAAGTTTAGATCTTACCCTTGATCAACTTAAAGTTCAAATCGGCTTACTCCATAGCCAAGACATAACCTCGTTCTCAACAAGGTTTTATTCAATTGACATATTCTTGGTTAAACTAACCTCATTCTTGATTTTAATGTGCTTAGCCCAATTCTCAGCCAAGGTTTCTTATATCTTAGACTTAGCCTTATTCTTAACTAAGATTTTAGATAGGCCAACCTTTATTCGGTTAAAAACATCTTCACCTTCGATGAGGGCTCCTGGTTGTTCAAATCCAAATCTATTCCCTAGGCTTTAGTTCTAACTTTTCTCCAAGTTTTCAGCTTCAACCCTTTTCCGAGTTTTTCCCTTTTCCAGGGCTTTTCTCCAACAACTTTCTACTTGATTGATTTCAAACCCTTTTTTTGGGTTTTAATTTCGAGCCTTTTCTTTGTGATTTTAGTTTTGAACCATTTCTCTGGGTTTTAATTCTAAATCCTATTTTTGAGTTTTAATTTCGAAATCTTTTTCTAGGTTTTAGTTCTAAACCTTTTTTCGGGTTTTAATTTCAAACCCTTTCTTTGGATTTTAATTCCAAACTCTTTCTCTAGGTTTTAAATCCAAACCCTTTCTCTGAGTTTTAATGTCCTCTATTTATAATTAACTTAGGTCCCAAAAGATTAAGTGCGGTTACAGCTATTTTCTCTCTCCTTTGAAATCTCTCGTTCTTTCCCCTTTTTCAAGGGATTCTCTAGCTTAAGTTTGAATGTGCTCGAGGTTGAGATTTTCATAGGATTCTTTCTTATCACTGAAATCGAGCTCATCCCTTCTAGATGGTGGTTACATGTGCTCATTAAGTCAAGTTCTATGGCCCAAAAAATCAATTCAGTACATACTCTAATTTATTTTCCCACAATATTAATTGAAAAATGCTAGATAGTCAAAGTTTTTACCAGCAAGGATAGATCCACGTTCAATGAGTTAGGGGCATTGCCCTAAGAGTGTTTATTACCAAACCAAACTGAAATTTACTGCAAAATCAAACCCAACAAACCAAAAACCAATTCAAAATCAAAAAAATTGGTTTTTTTTTTCTTGAAAATACAAATCGGTTTGGTTCGATTTTCGGTTTCAGAAATTGAAAACTGACCAAACCGAATTGCATATAAATCCATATATTTCTAATATGCCCCTATTTATACACTACATTCTCAAAACCACCCCTGCATCTACCCACACTTACTGAAGCAGTGAAGCTCTAATTTTTATTCCTTTTTCACTTTACCCTCTCACACTTTTTCTCATCTCTTTCAATGCCACATGCTGCCCTTCCCCCTTACATTCAAGTCATGCTACCGTCCTCAGCTGCGTTGGCTGCTCAATCGCTAACAACCCGATTGTGGACGCAGTGCATCGGTGCCCTTATCAGTCATCACAACTCCCATCGCGCTAACTTCGATCTTCCTAGGCCTTCACAGTGTTCACCATCCTTCGGTCTTTCTCTCTACAAGTGCAAGGCTGAATAACATGTATGAAATATTATTTGTTATGATTTTTTTTTTTTATTATTTTGCTTCAACTTGACAACTTCAATGATGGTTTTGGTCTTTGGGTAATTGGGTTGCAAGGGTTTGAACTTTTTCTTTTTACTATGACTTTCTTTTGCTTCAATGGTTATGGTGGTTTTGGTCTGGGTCTTTGGGATAAGCCACTGTCGCGGGGTATTTGGCTTCTATTTTTCCTTCTTAAATTTTTCTTTTGTTATTTAAATTTGAACATTGAGTATGGTTATTAGGATATGGCGGTTCTGGTTTGAATATTTTATTAATCAGCTAGCTACTAGTGCCCAATGATGATAAATTTATAATAAACCCCATGCACCCCTTGTTTAGACAGGTTGTGTTTATCTTTTTGGTTTTCACTTTTTCTTATATTATTATTTGTTATAATTTTGATGATTAGGTATTAATTATTGTGTGTGTTGTTGAAGCTATATTTTTATCAAGTGCTAAAGGCTTATTGACAGGTTTAAAATGTATTTTGATCCTTATATTCGATTGGTTATCCAGGTTGTATAATGTATACATGTATATAGGCATTTTCATAACTAATTATGTTTAGTTTTTGAACTCTTTTGGAATAAGAAAGAGGGTATTATACAAAATTGAGAACTGACTGAACCAAATTGAGGTTGGTTCGGTTCGATTCGGTCGACCAAAAGAGAACCGATTGGTTGATAAAGTTTATCAACTAATTGGTTTGATTTGGGTGGTTTTCATTGAAAAACGAATCAAAATTGACCACGAACACCCCTAAATTATGCTACCACTAGACTTTGAAATTTTTTTAGTGGTATATACGTACACATATATTTTACCCTCATTATTTTATAAATTGACCCTTTACTAAGAAAAAAAAATTATGTAAAATTTTTTATAATATTTATGTATTATTTTTACCCCCACTATCTAAATTTTCTAGATTCGTGTATACCAAAATGATATGATATCATTGATAATTTTCGGATGTGTAAGTGATCCTGCCACTATGTTTACTCCAACCACTACTATACATTTTGTCAAAAACTCTAGTTACATCGTTCTGGCAATGTAACATTGCTTATAAAATTTTAAGAGAAATTGCATCTTCCTGCTTCAATCTATATCCATCACTACCACTCATGTAACTATCATTCCACAAAATATAAATTAATCTTTTGATACCTTGCTTGATCATGGGTCAAAAGAATGAGGAGGGATTTTGTAATCGAAGTATATATTTGACGTATTCCACATATAATTGATGCGGTTCTTGAACGTTTAGGGCCATCAGTTAAAAGCAAATATATTAATAAACGGTTGGGAAGATTTTTTAATTGTAACAGAGTCCGAGAGACTAATCTAACAACAAAATATGTGGAGATACCCTAAAAATGAAAAATATACATTAAAATAAAACGTGCTTAAATCTTTTAAGTATTAAAAGCTGGTTTTAAGTATAATATTCTTATTTCAAAAATACACCTATAAAATGGTAACAATTTTAAAAAGAACAATATATTTTAAAACGTTATCTTCTTTTACGTTACATATTGAGAAATTTAATTTAACAAACATCTATGTTCATACTTGTGAGAGAATTCACCCGCTACCCTTTTTTAAGAACATCAATGTCCAGGATGAGTTATTAGATGTTTATTACTTGTTGATTATTAAACTTTCTTTCACAAACTACTAACAATAATTATTTAAAAATTCACTTTAGATATCAACATTCTTATGGGTTATAACAACTCCTTGCTTGTGTTGAGGTATTAAATATTTTTTACTTGTTATATATAATTAATTTTTAAGCTTTTTCCCTAAACCTAGTATAGGAATCAATAATTAATTCAAAGTTCACTTTAGATATCAATATTCTCATGGGCTATAACAACCGCCAACTTGTGATGTTTTTAGTTATTAATTACTATGATAAAAGAAAAACCTCAGCACCATGAATTTAGTTTAACTCCCACTTAGAACTTGAAATGCGCGTTTGCACTTTGATGGCTAGTAGTAAAAGTCGACTTAGAATCACTAGTAGATGCATGCATGCAATTCAGAAGCCACCATATCGTCTTGAATCTCGTACAAGAGTGACATTCACTAGTGCGCTGACTCTGTCAAAATTTAATCGACATTTATTCAATGTGATTCAATTAATCCTACCGGTTAATTAAGTTCATAGCACTAGAGACACGGTTTTAAGCATTCAAATGTTACAACTAATCAAACAGATAGAGTGGCCCATTCATTTAGGTCAAATCGTGATCGATAAGTCCCACTAGTAATAGAAAGATTAGTGGTGACAAGATATCATTCAACTGTGTAGCGAACTTTTCTATATTTCTTTTTGCAATGGGCATAATTGCACCATCATTTTAAGTTCATCTTATAAAGAGCAAAATAATATTTTGAATTCAAGCGTTTACTCCCAACCTTGAAGTTTTAATAGTAGAAGGGCCCTTAATTATATGCTAGTTAATGTTATGTTGCTTGATTCTTCGCATCGACGAAGTAATATTTTCGCTAATAAAAAGAACGTTGTTTTTATATATTTTTATATATTCCTGAATATTTCAAATTCTATCTTATTAAATTTAGTAATATGTAAAGAAAACAATTAATAAGTGTTTTTTTTTTTAAATTAATAAGTGTTGAATCACGTAATTCATCAGATTTTATATAAGTTATTAATATCAAAATAAGAGTTAAAGTGGTAAAAACAAAAAGAGTAAAAGGTGGGACATTTACGCTATTCAATTATATTTCCTAGAAAGTAAATTCTTTGATTATAGACTATTATCATTAATATTGTATGACAAATTATAAAAATCTTAAACAATAATGAATATACAATTAAATAGTTGATAGTTTGTGGGATTAAGATCAACTTTTGTAAGTATATTATGCATGAAGCAAACAACTTTCAGTCCAAATGCAAATCTTATGAGAAATATATTCTATTTTTTAAATCTATATATTTAATATAATCATTCATATTTAACTCATTTTTATTTGCAGAAGCATAGATGAACATTGATCATATCATGCAAACATGCCATTTTAAATCTCAAAAGATTTTTTTTGGGTAAATGAATGGGGCTAACCACCCAAAACACAAGAAAACTAAGCAATCAATTGAGGCAAAATCATCTCGCTATAGTCATAAAAAAAAGAACACTACAAAGCCCCTCAGTGGTCAGAATAAACATGCAAACCAAGAACTAAAGCATACCCCTTAGAAGCCATAAAATCTGTCACATGATAAATATGCTTCAGTCTAAAAGCCCAATTTCTGTCAATAAGCCGCTTAATCTTTAAAATAAGAATGAAACAAGGATGTTTATCATCCATGGAATGCTAGATTAAGGATACAACATTTGGAGGAGCCCATTTCCAAAATGAGGCGAATAACTTCCTTGGACCAAGCTACCTCCAGAACATACAAAACTCCCCATAACTTGGCCATCACAACAGGGCAATGCCCAAGCTCAAAAGATTTTTTAATATAACATCATGATAGAAATAAAAATTAATTTTAATATATTATTAATATGTAAATAATCTTGCAATATAAGTTAATTATATTAAACTATATGTTGACTTAGCCAACAGTGGTTAGTCACAACAGAAATAGACTGTGACTTTGGACAAACTTTATTTATAATGCCAAAAGTTTGAATCTTAAAATTATTTGGAAGGATTTTACTTAATCATTACTTTCAATTCAAAATGATGTGAGCAATTCTATCACAAAAAACCTATATGTGTGACTGGAGATAATAATTATAAGAATTGAACACTTTTACTAATATATTAATAGAAGATTGAATGATTATATGAAAATATTTTATATTAATAATATATTAAAATTAAATTTATAAAAATATAATTAGAAGCCATGAATTATTATAAAATAATGTTTGTAGTACATTAATTTTTAAATTCTTAATGTAAGTCACACAACATATTATTAATTTGACTAGATAATACAAACAATAGTTTATGTAAATTGATTATATAATTTTTTCAATGAGTTAAACTAGATTAAGTAATTTACATCCCTGATCATATAGAGGAACATTTTTTTTTTCAAAATAAACAATCATTTTTCCCTTGGGCCCAACAAGTAGTTGTAAACGCCAAATAATATATAACTTAAAGACCTTTTCCTTTTTTTTTCAGTAAAAAAAAAAGAGAAAAAATCAAATACTTAAAAGGAAAATAAGACTGAAAATTATACATAATACATAATACATAATACAAAATAAAAACCAAGGCCGTGCCAAGCTTATAGGACCCTCCAACGAACTGCCATACCAAATATTTTGTCCATTTGATTTTGTTTACTGTATATGTATCGTACTGTCTAGCTTCACTCCTTACGTAGTCATTGGTGGTACATTACATACATACAAACATGCCCTCTTCTCACTCTTCTTCCTCATCCATCTATATACATACATGCATGACATGCCATTGCATGCCTCCCACGTTATCATCATCAATGTTGAATTTGAAACATAAGTTCATGTACAGAAAGAGAGAGAGAGAGTGAGGTTTAACAAAAACAGGGAAAAAAAAAAAAATCCCATTCGTCAATAAAACCGTATCTGCTGTGCTCTTGTGCTGTCCTCTCATTTATATCTCTCTCTTTAAATTTCATTTTTGGCTGCTTTTCATTTTCGCATCACACAGTAATGACACAGAAAGAGTGAATCATTCTGCACAGAAGAGAAAAAGGAGAAAAAAACTCGGCAATAAATAATAATAAATTAATCAAAAGGGTCTTTTGTTTCCCATTGGTTGTTTGTTTTTTTCCGTTTGCTTTTTTGCCTGTTTCCACCACACATATTATATTAATTAATATATTAATATACTAACATAATAACATCATATTTTTGTTATGTACAGAGACAACACATAAGAACACACACAAACATACTCTCTTCCCCTGTGCTCGTGTTCCATCTCTTTCTGTGGGTGGCTTCTCTCTTTCTCTGTCTGTCTCTCTCTCTCTCTTCTTTCTCTCACAGTCTCGAGATTGGTGTGTAAGATAAAGACCACTGTGTACGCTTCCTCCCCTCTCAAACTCTCTCCCCAACTTCGACTGTGAAGAGAACTCACTCATCCATCGTCTAATGAAGGAGAGTGGAGGCTCTCTTCGACAAGAGAGCCTGCCCGAGACTACTACCACTAACACCACCACCAACACCACCAACAACAGCAGCAAAGAAGAAGAAGAACCAAACTAGTTTCTTTTCTTAATTTTCTCAACATACCATTTTCAAGCCTGAGAAAGGCCATTTCTTTTTTGCTTTGTGGGGTGTGCGTGTTTGTGTTTTTTTTGGTGTATCTATGGCACTTTCTATGCACAAGGACTCATCAAACAACCAGATGGATTCAAGCAAGTATGTGAGGTACACACCTGAGCAGGTGGAGGCTTTGGAGAGGGTCTATGCTGAATGCCCGAAGCCTAGTTCCTTGAGGAGGCAGCAGCTCATCAGGGAGTGCCCCATCCTTTCCAATATTGAGCCCAAACAGATCAAAGTTTGGTTTCAGAACCGCAGGTATATACAGTCTCTTCAACATTGCTAGGTTTCTAAACTTTTGTGTCAAAAATCTTTCCTTTTTCTTCTTTTTTTTTTTCTCCCTTAAGAAAACTGTTTTAACCTTTAACTACTTTCTTTTTCTCTCCAACTTCTTCTCTAGTTTTATTATTTTATTATATGTCTTAAAATGTTTTCACCTATGGAAAAACCATTTTTTTTTTTGGTCTGATAACAACATATCCTAATTTGTTGAGTCTGATGTGAGAATAGCAGATGGGGAGCAATGCTTTTGCTTTTGATTAACAACCATTGTTTTGGTTCTCTCTTGAGAAGTTGTAACCTTTTTTTGTATTTTTATTTCTTCTCCATCATTATATTCTGTGTTTGTTCCTTCCGAAGTACTTGAAGAACAAAAGGAATAATTTATGCCATACCATTCATTGTTAAATGAAGTTTCTGCACTGTGAATTCATGCTTCTACATTACTTTCTTGTTTTTCTTACAAGA
Organism: Pterocarpus macrocarpus; assembly: GCA_031439585.1. Lineage (NCBI taxonomy): Eukaryota > Viridiplantae > Streptophyta > Magnoliopsida > Fabales > Fabaceae > Pterocarpus > Pterocarpus macrocarpus. Next base: position 12,633,391 of record CM062522.1, on the reverse strand, counting down.
CACTGCCAATATTCTTGTGTAGATGCCGTGAGAAGCAAAGGAAGGAAGCCTCTCGTCTGCAGACGGTGAATAGAAAGCTGACTGCAATGAACAAGCTGTTAATGGAGGAGAATGACCGTTTGCAGAAGCAGGTCTCACATTTGGTATATGAAAATGGATATATGAAGCAACAGATACAGACTGTAATGCTCTATTCCCTCATGTTGTGATTTGGTTTTTCTTTTTCTGTTACTTTAATGCTCATTGATATTTGATGCATCATCATGTTTTGGTGTTTTCCTGAACAGGCATCTGCTACTACTACCACAGACAATAGCTGTGAGTCTGTGGTGATGAGTGGTCAGAACCAACAGCAAAACCCAACACCTCAGCATCCCCAGAGGGATGCCAACAACCCAGCTGGGTAAGTAACAACATTCTTTGCAAAAGTAATGTCCATTATGTATTCATTTTAATGTTTTGTTCACATGTTACTGAGTCTTTGTTATGCCACTGGTAGTCTTCTCGCCATAGCTGAGGAGACCCTGGCAGAGTTCCTTTCCAAGGCTACTGGAACTGCTGTCGACTGGGTCCAGATGATTGGGATGAAGGTATGGCCTATCCAAGAATTTGTAATACTTGTTACTCTCTTGTATGTAATGTCCACGTTTGTATGTGTACATTCTTTCATGTTGTGTACATTTGTATTACTTCTTAACCTTATAATGTGTTCTACGTTGTGTTGCCTAACTTTGTAATGTGTTCTACGTTGTGTAGCCTGGTCCGGATTCTATTGGAATCGTTGCTGTTTCTCGCAACTGTAGCGGGGTGGCAGCACGAGCCTGCGGCCTTGTGAGTCTAGAACCCACAAAGGTATGTTGCTTTCATCATGTTAAGTTTGTTTTACTCATTGCTGAACAATGACTTGTTCTTTTTATTGGTTTAATTGGTTGACTGTTGATCTCAGGTTGCCGAGATTCTCAAAGATCGGCCATCATGGTATCGCGACTGTCGGTGCCTTGATGTGTTGAGCATTGTCCCTACCGCGAATGGGGGCACTATAGAGCTCATGTACATGCAGGTATGATGGTTTTATTAGTCTACAAAGATAAGTTACTCTGCCCTCTGTGGTTTAAATTAATTTCTATTTAATTCTTTGATAGATTTGTTGATATTTGATTTTTTTTCTTTTTTTAATGTCAGACTTATGCACCTACGACTTTGGCAGCAGCACGTGACTTCTGGACACTAAGATACACTACGAGTTTGGAAGATGGAAGTCTTGCGGTACTGAGAAGAATATAGCTTCTTGTGTTTTTCTTGATTTAGGATGTGACTTCTTTTCTTAGAAGGCATTTGTCCTGGCAAAATGACTGTTTATGTTTCATACACTGAGTATGGTCATTTGTTTGTTTTGTTCACCTCATTAATATGCATTCATTTTGTACTTTGCTTTTGTTTGTTATTGGAATTGATATAAAACATTGAAACAGTAGCTTATGTGGATGACTTATGAATATGATAATAGATTTAGTTGTGCTTTATGCCAATACATTGCAAGGTATTGAATGATTATTTCCTCGTTATTATAAAATAATTTTGACATTGAATTATGATGGCAGATTTGTGAGAGATCATTGACTTCTTCAAATGGTGGCCCCACGGGGCCTCCTTCTTCAAACTTCGTAAGAGCTGAAATGCTTCCCAGTGGTTATCTAATTAGACCCTGTGAGGGTGGTGGCTCCATTATTCATATTGTTGATCATGTTGATTTAGATGTAAGGGACATGATCAAATTATTTTCCAAATGTCTGTATTGATGAACCTTCTTTCTACTCGGTTTTGTAACTTTGTCAATGCTTGCAGGTCTGGAGCGTTCCTGAAGTACTGAGGCCGCTTTACGAATCATCAAAAATCTTGGCCCAGAAATTGACTATTGCTGTACGATTACTTGCACATTACCTAGATTTTACTCATCTGACCATGTCAAAAATTGTTAATTAACATAAAATATGCTTTACAGGCCTTGCAACATATAAGACAGATTGCACAAGAATCTAGCGGAGAAATTCAGTATGGTGGGGGACGCCAGCCTGCTGTATTGAGGACATTCAGCCAGAGACTCTGCAGGTAAGGCCCTACCATGCTTTCTGTAAATCAAGAATATATGCAAAGCTGTATACTTGAATTATTGACTAGGTGTATTGTACTTGATATGACCACTTCTAAGTTGATTGATTAATTATTCAGATTCTTACTAAAATTCAAGTCTATTTAATTTTAAAATCACTTCATCATCCTTTATAACCAATAATTAATTAAAATTCAATTCTTAGGGGGTTCAACGATGCTGTGAATGGATTTGTGGATGATGGTTGGTCATTGTTGGGTAATGATGGGGTAGAAGATGTGACCATAGCTGTAAACTCGTCTCCCAGCAAATTTTTGGGGTCCCATTACAATTCGCCAATGCTCCCAGCATTTGGAGGTGGGGTCCTGTGTGCCAAGGCATCAATGCTGCTGCAGGTACTTGTGAAGCAAAAATTCCATGAGCTCTAGTATAATAATATTCAGTTCCATGAACTGATTCTACTTGTATTCCTTTGTCACAACTGGCAAAGTATCTGAAATTGTTGTTGTATTTTCCTCGTTTACGATTTTCATCTGCAGAATGTTCCTCCACCGTTGCTTGTTCGATTTTTGAGGGAGCATCGGTCAGAGTGGGCTGATTATGGTGTTGATGCATACTCTGCTGCATGTCTCAAGGCTAGTCCCTATGCAGTTCCTTGTGCAAGACCTGGCAGTTTCCCCAGCACCCAGGTCATTTTACCCCTTGCTCATACTATTGAGCATGAGGAGGTATTAATCTTCTCAACTTTGTGATAACCTTCATTTCTTTTCCTATGATATATTTCAGTTATTTTCCTGTGATATATTATATGCTCATTTGCCGCCCACTGTACTGGTGCAGTTTTTGGAGGTAGTTCGTATAGAGGGTCATGCATTTTCCCCTGAAGATGTGGCATTGGCACGGGATATGTATTTACTGCAGGTAAAGTTGTGCATGTCAATGAATGGTCCATCTGTCTGCTGGTTTTTTTGTAAGCAGGAAGTTTTAACTGTTTGTGAATGATTCTTTTTCAACTTTCTGTTATGCAATTTGGTGTGGCAGCTTTGCAGTGGAGTTGATGAAAATGCAATTGGGGCTTGTGCTCAATTGGTGTTTGCACCTATTGATGAATCATTTGCAGATGATGCTCTTCTACTCCCTTCTGGTTTCCGTGTCATACCGTTGGATCCTAAAACAGTTCAGTGACTTTACTCTCCAACTTGCATAGTTGTTATATCACTCTTCCTGTTTCATTAGGAATTTTGTACTACTTTAGTTTGTCTCTGATCATGGGGTCAAATATCAACCTAGCCTCCTGGGTTAATATAGTATGTGCTGTTTTCAGTTAAAAAATTTGATATGGGGCTTCTTTTCATGCAATATCTGCCATTCATATGCTGTATTCGATTGTGTTGATGTTTTAATTTTTATAAATTCTAGAAAGTAATTTAAGCTAGCTTATCCTAAGCCCTTTCCTTACAGATGTTAGCACGTATCATCATGTGTTGACTAACAAAATGTCTTCTCCCTGTTTCTTTTGCATCTCAGGATAGTCCAGCCACAACTAGGACATTGGATTTGGCATCGACGCTTGAAGTAGGATCTGGCAATACTCGTGCAGCTGGTGAAGCTGATGGTTACAATCTTAGGTCGGTCCTTACCATTGCATTCCAATTCACCTTTGAGAACCATTTGCGGGACAATGTAGCTGCTATGGCTCGCCAGTATGTGCGTAGTGTTGTGGGATCTGTTCAGAGGGTTGCAATGGCAATTGCTCCCTCTCAGCTCAGTACTCAGCTGGGGCCAAAGTCCCTCCCTGGTTCACCAGAGGCTCTTACTTTGGCGCGATGGATCTGCAGAAGCTACAGGTGAGTTTGACTGCGAATCTATAATTTTATTGAGGCTATTTATATTTACTCGAGTGTTTGATTTTTACGCATTAAAATAGTCTCTGATGTGTGGGATTTCTGAGAGTAGTTATTAGCTTAACCCATTTGTTGATAGTAATGAGAATGTTGTCCTGTGTGTTCCCGCAATAATCATAACTATACTTTGCTGTCAAGGTGATGTTGTGTGGAAGTGTACTTAACAAATTAAATTCATCTGACCTAGAGCAGTAGAAAACTCGTGTCTTAATTGTGCCTGATCTGATAGTATAAAATTTTCTTGCAGGATCCACACTGGTGCAGAGCTTTTTAGAGTTGAGTCCGCTGCTGGTGATGCTATCTTGAAGCAACTTTGGCACCATTCTGATGCAATTATGTGCTGTTCGGTGAAAACAAATGTAATCAATTGTTCTCTACCTTTTTTCCGTTTAGCTAAATATGATGAATTAATAAGTTATCCGAGGGCATTGTTGATAGCCTGCTGTATGTTTTTCAGTATGTACCATTCTCTTGCCCAATAAACTCCATTGAGTAGTATACTGACTACCAAAATTATTGCAGGCGTCACCGGTGTTCACCTTTGCAAATCAAGCCGGACTCGACATGCTTGAAACTACTCTTGTCGCCCTTCAAGATATAATGCTTGATAAAGTTCTTGATGAATCTGGCAGGAAGCTTCTTTGCTCTGAGTTCTCCAAGATAATGCAACAGGTGATTGATAGTCTCGTGAGTTATTACTTGGATTTTTTATACTAATGCTGAGACATAAGGAATGGTTTTGCATTGTAACGCACCTATGTCTGTAATTTGAGTGTTGAAAATGTGTGGATATCGATAACTTGGTGAATTTGCGGAGTCAACAAACTTAGACATAGAACCTATCATCTATATTTACTCAACTACTTTGGATCTCTCTCTTTGCTATTCAGTTTTATTTGAGTTAATATCTTATGCAGCATTGTCTAATTTTTCCTGCTTCTTTTCAGGGATTTGCATATCTGCCGGCAGGAATATGTGCATCCAGCATGAATCGGCCAGTGTCCTATGAGCAGGCCATTGCATGGAAAGTTCTCAATGATGATGATTCCAATCACTGCCTGGCCTTCATGTTCATGAGCTGGTCCTTTGTCTGATGGGGGAAAACCATAATATAATATCTATGTAATTTATATTTTGCACTTAAATATCAGATACTACTACAGACAAATGTGTACTAATTTCAGGATTTGATGAACCCATGTTTATAAATGCTATTTAGTTATATGCTGTTAGCTTTTGCTTTATGCCTTCTATATATATCAAAATATCCTTATTAAAGTAGTGTTGGCCACTGCGCATGTTTTGATGTGTCAGTATTTTGTCTTAGATGGTTTTTGTTGTTATCATGGGTCATTTTGATTCCAGACATGACAATGAAGGATGCTTTTCATTTTCCCTCCACAGATCACGAAGGTCATCATGAAGTTTTACTTGTTTCTAAAGCAAGTGTGCATTGGTTTCAAGATTAAAGAATTTTTTCAGAACTAATTCTTAACATTTATAGTTGGTATGATTTTCATATATGATGATGCCCCTAGTTCTTTAAGAGACACTGCAATTTTTGTGTCGGACTGTGCCTTGTTACTAAAGTCCTTTTTAAAGTAATGTAATATTCTTTTCGGGTAGATAGCTATTTCTGGTATAAGAAAAGAAAAATGACCGAACGTGACACGGTTGTCTGTCTGTCACTGGTCTATCAATTCAGACAAGTAACATGATTGGAGGGATGAAACGAAGGTTATCTATTTTACTATTATAGTTAGTACTTAGATTAGTTATTTAATTCTTATAATAATGATCTTAAAAGTTATATATGTTAGTATCAAAATTAGTCCATGATTAAAGCACACTATTTTCTGTAAGTTATAAAACATCCTAAAATTTCTTGGCAAGTACGTGATAACTACAAACGTGCTCTCTCAAGTGTTCCAAGTGTTCTCCGGGATCTGCTGAGGCTTCAAAAGCCATGTCATTCATTAAGATCGGTAAACATTAATTCATCCCTACCGGGATGGGCATGTAGGTGGGAATAAGGAAGAGATGCAAGGGTATTTGAATAAATAGTTGGACGTCCTTTAATCTTGTACGAGGATAATGATGGTCACGTGCTACTGAGAGATGCTTGATAGGGAAGAATGTATAAAGAGGAAACCGACTAACAAGTATAGCCTTCATGAATCTTCAAGAAAACATGGGCATATTTTAAAGATTTATTTGGTTTAAATAATTGCTTTCACAATTTTCAAGTTGAAGGTGGTGATTAGATAAAGTCATCTTCAATCTTCAAGTTACTAGTGTAGGATTTAAACCCTTCAACATTATCGATAAATTTCATTCGAAATTGCGGTCACTAATCTATTTTTGTTGAAAACCTTGAAAGATTTTAGGGAGTGGAAGCGAACTTTCTACATGACAAAGATGCTCAAGGAAGTGGCAGGCCAATAAAATTACGAGTACCTAAAATTGCAACAACTAAAGGACCAGCATCAAAGTTTGGCTGTGTTGGGCGGTGAAGATGTTGACCATAACAGAATCAAAGTTTGGCAGGAGGAAATTAATAATTGAAGAGCAAGAGGTTAGCAAGATCAAAAAATACAAGCTGTATCAGAATTAGGGGATTGTGGTTAGAAATTATTTGTCAAAAAAGGCGTTAGTTGTCACAAAGTGATGATGCTGTGATCTGTACGAATATCTCTTTTCCGTTGGAGGAATTCGTTGATAGCGAGATTAAAGGCGGAGGAGGATATCACGGATAATGTTCCTATTATAGCATAACACTAGTAATATATGCCATGAAGTTTGACATGAATAAAGTTTAAAATTAGGTAGAGAGCAACCCCTTCTAGAGGCAATCATGAAGCTTTTGGATTTAATGAGACATGGATTAGCTTGATCATAATTTATGTATTTATAAATGTCGCATTCCATTATATTAAATGCTGCCCAATATATTCTATAAAAAAACTATAGGGAAAAGGTGAACCTTTCCTACATGTTACATTGCGTAAAAGGGATAAGTAATTGCCTTATTTGCAGCATTCAAAAGATTAGTTCTTCATTATTATTAATTATTTTGGCTATAAGGGTATTTATTTGTTTTACTTTAAAAAAAAAGGGTAAAAGATGCATATAAAGAGAGCTTATCTGAGCTAGAGCGAGCCTTGAAGGGTCTCCTAAGCTGCCAATGAGGGCATGAACTGTCTCGGAGAGAATTCCATTGGGGGAATAGAGAGATATGTGGGGCCCACAGAATCTCCGTTACAAAATGGAGTACATATATATGGTCAAGGGATGACGACATGGTTTCTGTTGGGCCATCACAAGTCTGTTCCTGTCAAATCCTGACCTTATCCAATGGACCCTCTCTCTCTCTCTCTCTCTCTCTCTCTAATGAATTTCATCATTTTTATTTTCAATAATAATCACACACACACACATACCCATCCATTAAACGAGCCATCATCAGTACGGCTTCGTTTTGGTGTAAACTGGAGAGAAATATTTTTTGTACCACTTGATTGGTAGACACCTTTAGACACTTAGAAAGAGAAAAAAGAAAAAAAAATTATAAAAGAAAATGAAATGAGTAAAATGATTGATGAAAAAAGAAAAAGTAGAGAGAAGATGTTGGAGGTATCCACCTTTTTTGGTGTACAAATAACATCCTCTAAACTGGAGTAGAGACAACTATGTAAGGCCCTGGCCCCACACGTGTTGCCCATATTTGTCTCTTATCCTATTCCTTTTCTGTATATTGACTTGGTTAGCATTACAGTGTTGCCCATTTGCCAATTCAAGCTGCTCATGCTCCTGCCTTACTGTCTATCAAATGTCCCTCATGTTCTTTAGGGTTGCATGACACAATTAACTCAATTATTTACCTTAAATGCTTTCTTACTTTAAATTATACCGTAACGATATAAAATAATATTGGTTAGAAATGTTAAATATTGTGCATTTGGACCGCCGAAAAGAAAAAATAGTGTATATTTGCAATTTCAATAATTTAGAAAAAAGATAGAATTTAATTTTAATTTTATACAAATATTTAATTATATATTACTATATTAATAAAAATATTTGATTTAATTATCTATTACTTTAAAATATTATAAATAAATAAAAATATATAATTAAATGATAATATAAATTTATTTTATAATGATAATATATTAAAATTAATTTCTAAAAGATATTGCATATTATTTAATAACAAATGTAATTTCGAAATCCCCAAACGCTCTTTTTTAGTCATTACAAAAATAAGAAACAAATTGTGCTTATAATGGGCCCCTGCCACTGGTTGATCAGCTGCATTGATACTAACTCACCAACAGCAAGCAACCTAACCTTATAAACAGTACCATAATCCTCCAATGTACGTACTACGTATACGATATGCATGCGTATGTCCCACACATGCCATATTCAGTAGCTATGATCATGCATGAGCATGGATACATGATGATGATACATAACCCATATTGAGAAGGTCTTTGTTCGTTTGTTTTGGCTCCCTTTTAAGATATCCTTTTCAGCGTTTGAAATTCGAGGCGTTTTAAAGTTTGAGTGCGAAAGGCACAGTATTTTCGAGCCTCGTGCCCCATTCTCACCCTCTCTCCTTCCCTACTCTTTTCACAGATCAAAATTATTTCTTTGCTATTATAATGTCTTTATTTCTTTTTCATATAAATCAATAATTTTATTCTTATTACATAAAGCAAAGTTAAAGTTTTCTGTTACAGAAAAAACAAACGCTTAATGTTGATATTAAACTTTTTAACAAACAATTTATCATGTCATCTTCAATAAAATATTTTTTACCTAAGTAGTAATAATCAATAACCAAAAAGCCATAATAATACCCTTTCTCTCTCTTTGTGGGTCAATGTAGTGTAATGGGGAGTGGCAGTGCAGTGCAGAGCAGAAAGATGAAAGAGTGTGTTTATCTGTGTTCCGCGTGGAGACCCCTCGCTTTCCACTTTTGTTTATAGCAGTTATCATATGTGTGCCTCACGCTTCACATGCACACACACACACACACACACACACACACACAAACACTTTCTCTCTGTCCACTCTGTATTGAAATATAAGAAAAATTCATATACGATATAGTAATATATTTATTTATTTTCCTTATTCTTTATGGTGTTTTGAATTAAAGATTCTGCATAAGCGTGCATTTGGGGGCGCTGTTTGGTTCCTCAACATGTTAAAGTGCCACAGATCTTCAGCTTTTCAAAATCCAAGGAAAGTGCGCTCTAGATCTAGGTGATTGTTGTTATGTCACATGGGGTACTTAGGCTTTGTGATGCCTTGGTTGGTATCTGTGTGAGTGATGCATTGAAGTGGGGGGCTAGCTTCTGGACTCAGAAGGAAAAAAAAAAAAAACATATCTTTCTGTTGCAGCCTTGCAGGTTTTTTAAGATTGAGCAGAAGCAAATTAAAGGGTCTGAGAGGGTGAAAAAAAGAAAGTGGTGGAATAGGGCACTAGACTATCATGGTCTGTTGAAATTTTAGAGTGTTTAATTAGAGAAAGTTTGTTGACTGGGACTTTGGGATTTGGGGTTTTTATTTTTTATTTTTTTCTGGTTTTGTGAACTGAGTCTCGAGGAATCAGGGTTCTTAGGCCTTTACCGTTTTGGTGGAAGATCTACATAGAGAAATAGAGAGAAATCATTTGCGGGGTGATCTTTTGGGTTTTTGCTCTATCTAATTTGTTGTTTGTTTGTGCATGAGAAGATGCTGTGAAAATGTGGTCACCACCTCGTGTGTCACTGTATGATGACATCTTTTGTTTTAATTGTTTTATTTATAGATTTAATTTTTAATATACTGTAAATAAAAAAAAATCATTTGATCATTTAATTATATATAAACATATTATTAAAAGTGGTTGGTTTTTATCATAATTATAGTAAAAATTATGTAAAAATAAATATAATTAATTGTTAGTATAAACACTTTACACTCGTATTAAATTTTTTTTTTTTTTGGTTTTGATTATTATCTTTGATCCTATAATTATAAATTTTGGTGAATATCACTTTAATTTAAAAGTATTAAATAGACCATAAAACCCATTTTTTTTTTTTAATATTACTTCTGAGATGTTGTTTGTGTTGGAAGTAGGAAACAACTCAACTTTTAATGGTTATGGTAAGTATGGTAAGTCTGAGCTTACGCTTTACTTGCTGCATTTACCGCAGAGGCTATCTGCTACACTTGCACTAACTAGCTAGAAAATTAACTGCATTAATTGGATGCATCGATTGGACTGAGCAATGCTTTTAAAGTTGTAACTTGCAGGATAGCAGCACAGTTTGTCTGCAATATATAGTAGTACCTACTGCCACTCTATAGTGTAAATAGTAAATACTCAACTGATTAGAAAGGTTATTGCTAACAATTGGTTAAAGTGTCAGTTTGTGAGCCAAAACATGATTAAAAGGTAATTCTAGTTAAAATCAAAAACAAAAATGTATACAACTCTCAGAACTTAATGATTTCACATAAAAAAATTATAAACCATAATATAATTTAAAACTTTTTCTTTTGGTGTGAAAAAGTTGCACTGAATGCTTTTGACATGTAAAACATATTTACTGCAACAATTAAGAATTTAAGATGTTTGAAAAACATACTTGCAAGAAGAAAATTTGTAGCCAGTAAAAGTGCTTTGGAAGATGTGTAAACAGGAGTTTGAAAAAAAAAGTGTTTTCACCATTTTTATTAAATATAGTATAGTAATTTTTTAAGCAAAGATAAACAAATTGAAGAGCTAAAGCTTCATCCAGTATAACATGTCAAAATTGTGTCGGGCTGGTGAATAAAGTGATGTACATAAAGTCAAACGGAAAGGGCATATCGAAACAGAAAACAGGAAAACGAAAGTAAATTGTGGGCCATTTGACTTTGGACTTGAATTATGGTTTATATTGTTTTGGGCCCATTACAAACTTAATTTGTTGAAGTTGACATTTGCCACTGGCTCTGTTTCTGGATAGCTTTTTTTTCCCCTTCCTCGTTGCAATCACTTTAAATCTTTTTCTCTAAGTAGTTGACCAGTTGGATAGCCCAAAAGTAAAATCCAAGAAGGACTCACAACTCACAAGTTGTTCCTTACCTTATTTAAGGGTGTAAGTAGATTGGATCGATCCGATCAACCCGACCAATCTGAACTGAATCGATAAAATTGGTTTAGTTTGGTTTGGATATTTAGGTAAATTGAATACAACCCAATTGAAACTAATTATTATTTGATTTGGTTATTGGATTTTAAAGTGCTGGATTGGATGTCCGAGACGACCCAAAGATCCCCACTTTTTCTTTTTCCTTTTTTTTTAACACTCATGGTACCCCACCTAAGACCAATCTATGGTTATCTAACATACATAAATCCAACTTAAGTGACAAACCTTAACTCAATAAGTCCCCCTTGGCCCCTTTCATTCATTCATTCTTCTTGTCCGTAGATTTACTTTGAGGATTGAAGAACCACTCACCCATTGTCCTCAACCCTAGTGCAACCACTGTTCGCCATCGCCCACCCATCGCCCATCACCCTTCATTTGCCAGCCACAGCGCATGACACCACAACAACATGATAGTAGGATAACAAGTTCCTTTAGGCATGAGTTCTATCGCGCTCTACAATATAGCATGAGCTCCACTGGCCGCCATTGCACGGCAACACAGGATTTGTTGTTTGCTTTTCTATTTCACCTCAGCTCTGCTTCTATGTTTTATCTAATATTTTATTGTATTCTTTTGCAGAAATTTTTAAAAAAATGGCTAATCCAATCACTTAATCCAAATCAACCTGAATTTGATTGGTTCAGTTTGATTCAAATTTGGTAAAAAAATTCCATGAACCCGAATCAAATCAAACCAAACCAATGAAAATTGATCGGTTTAGATTTGTTTTCCTCCTAAATCCAATTACACCCCTAACCTTACCTTTATGGTTTGAAATTGAACCAAAAAGAAGCTTATTATATTTATTTAATTTTGATTTATGTAAAACTCTATGCACCATTATTTGATAATATATCATCAAATTATTAAATTACCATTTGCATAGGGAATTAAACTTGAAAAATTAAACTTTGAAATTTTAGAATTAGACTTTTAACTTTAATTACCCTGTGTCAATTTCATTCAATCACCGTTAACTGGTGTCTTCCTCATGATTCCCATGTTGAACAAATAAACAAGCTCAATGTAATATTTAAGTTATGAGACTCTTATAAATTAGTATTTTTTAGTTGAACTTTCTTGTTGGACTTGAGACATAACATCTTCCAACCACCGTTGTGGCTGTGATCATCTCATGTTGCCGTCAACAGCCTTTGGCATCAATCACCAAACTGCAACTATCAACACAAGTTCCATTTTTTAGGTCCAACGGATGGATGCGCACTTATGAGACTTTCATCATCCTTGGCATATATGTCTCCAATTTCATGCACTATGAAATCTGCATATTATTTTGATATTTGAAGCATGCCACAGACTACTGATATAATTCACAGTATACTTGCATTAATTAATAAAAGCAGTGCTGTAATACTTGTAGGTGTATATAAAAAGTCGTACTTCTGAAGTTCTAAACTGTTTTATTGAAATTTAATAAATATATAAATTAAGAACACCCAAATGGTCGAAAACAATAAGCTTTCATTGAATAAGATCAAAGGCAACAACCCACCAATTTTTGTGCTAATCGGCTTCAATATGCTCATGGCCCAAGAGTAATCATAGGAATCAAGACTATTGTTTTGAATGAGACAACAAATTTCAGAAGAGCATAAAGAACATAACCAAAAAAGAAAAAGAACATGACCAAAAATAGTAAGAGTAAACAAATGAGACAACAAATGGGGGTCATGGGAGAGTAGAGAAATGGCCTGTAGCCCATAAGAAACTACCACCATTAAAGCCCAAAAGACCACCCATGTTAGAATATCCATGACCAAAAAATTGAGGCTCCAATAACATCCCACTGATCCAGAAAACAAAAATGCTATGATATCATGTTATGAGTTGTTTTAGTCTCCCCGTTAATTTATTTTGCTATTAACAATATTCAATAACTAAATTGAATACGTTTTACTGTTAACAGTGCAATTAATTAGATAAATAGAAAACCTAGTGACAAGGAGTTTTAGTAATTTGTTATGGGTTCGTACATTTATGCCACTATTACTGTGTAGTATGCAAATCTGACATTGTAAACCAAAAAAAGAAGAGAGAAACACTCTGACAGATACACATTATTGAATTCAACTATACAGTATCAAATTCATAAACGAGATTCACAAATATGAATCCCGTAATTCCTACTTAAGCAGCCTTTCGTGAAAACATGCCTCTATCAATAATGTTTGGTTTGTTTGATTTTTATTTTTATATGAAAATAATTCTTTAGCAAAGAAACTATTTTCTTTTTTAAGCATTTTAATTATAATTTCTTGAGCATAGAACAAACTAATTAACATTTTGATTATAATTTGTTATCATAAAATCTTATAATCAGAACTATTCAAGCTATAGAGTTTAATTCCCGTAAAAAAAAAAAAAAGATATAGAGTTTAATTGTAATACTTTTCTTAATACTCTTGTAAAATAACTTAAACCGAACATGCACAAATCATTTAATACTAGGTTTTTCATTCTAACATTGAAAATCTGACATTCTAAACCTAAAAAAAAAAAAGAGAGAAACACTCTGACAGATACACATTATTGAATTCAACTCTACAGTATCAAATTCATAAACGAGATTCACAAATATGAATCCCATAGTTCCTACTTAAGCAGCCTTTCATAAAAATATGCCTCTATCAATAATGTTTGGTTTGTTTGATTTTTATTTTTATATGAAAATAATTCTTTAGCAAAGAAATTGTTTCCTTTTTTTAGCATTTTAATTATAATTTCTTGAGCATAAAACAAACTAATTAACATTTTGATTATAATTTGTTATCATAAAATCTTATAATCAGAACTATTCAAGCTATAGAGTTTAATTCCCGTAAAAAAAAAAGATATATAGAGTTTAATTGTAATACTTTTCTTAATACTCCTGTAAAATAACTTAAACCGATCATGCACAAATCATTTAATACTAGGTTTTTCATTCTAACATTGAATTCAAAATATAAACTAGTAATCAGTTTATTGTTTTCTTCGCTGAATTACTTGATCAGGTTTTAAATCAAAACTTAACTAAAATATTCAACAAAAGCTCAATTTTTTCTTTTAAAACTAAGAAATTAGTAGTGTATTTGTTTAGGCGTTTAGTTGCCAAACGGCAGTTCTCTCGCCTCGGATGGAGAGATTGAATGTTGGGATATTTTTGAGTTGGATAAACATCGATGGGTTTTTGGAAGCAAATCCCATTTTAGACCAAAGCAAAACCTTTTTGGCTTATGCGTTCAAAATATGCCGTTGAGAAAGAAACTATTTGTGCTTTCCAAACCCCAGCATAGCGCCGCTCAACCCCACATCCCTTCAAGAGTTCTCCATCCTTTTTTCCCTGATCAAGGAGGAGCTGCCTCATGGAAGTGGTGTATTCTCTGGTTAGTCACCCTCTTCTCTTTTTAGATTAGGTTTTTTGTCCTATTAGGATTAGTTTTTTTTTTTTTTGCCCATCTTTCCCCTAGTTGATGGTGTGCTTAATCTTTATATATAGTGAGTTTATCTTAATGACAGTATGATTGGATTAGGGATTCATACTTTGGAGTCTTACGATTGTAGTTACCTTTTGAATCAGATGATTGTGCTAATAGCAATAATGGATTAAAAACCTCTATTAGTGGATATTGGTTGTGACTTTTTCTAAGGTAATGGACCTTTTTTACAACATAAAATTATCTTTGAAGACTTTGATAATTTGATATGTACCACGAAACATGCTACTAGTATATAGACTTAGGGTGCGTTTGTTTGTACTTCTCATTAAAGAAAAAGTATTTATAGAATTTTTAATATTATTTGTTTGTGTTTCTAAAAAAATTTAGAAGAAGAAAATAATCAGTTTTTCTATTTTTTTAAAAAGCGGATAGGGAGTTACTTCTCTCAAAAGTAGAAACAATAGAAGAGAGAGAATGTTGCTCCTTAAAATTAGCAACCATTTTCTTCCTACTCAATTACAATTTTATCCTTAAAATTTTTAAAAACTACCACCCTCTTTCCACTCTCATGTTCTCTCTCTCCATATCTTTAATTGTAATTTTATTAAATAAAGTATTTCTATATTTATCAGCTCCTTAGCTCTGAGAATTTGCAATTATTATATTTTGTTTGTATACAACTAGAGCAAAATGATTTATGATGCTTTAGATATATGTAAAATCTGGCATGTTTACCTTTGTGTTCAAGTGTATCTATAATGTGATGCCATAGTGTCCATGTTCTTATATTTCTACTAAAGTTATATAGTTCTCATTGATTAATTTATTAGGCTTAGGCTGTTTTGTGTCAACAATTTCTAATGTATTATACCCCAGCTTTACTTTATTTATTAATCAATGAATCTTTTCTCAACCAAAAAAACAGAAAATGCTGTTGAAGGATGAAAATAAAAAACTAATAATGCAACTTCCTATTTTAACCTTCCATCAAAATATATATTTTATAATATTATAATTAAAATTAAAATTTATTTACTTTTTTTATGTAAATACTTTATATATTTTTTGCTGTAAATTTATTTTTTATTTATAATTTAATACTGATATTAACGGTTATTTAAGTATTAAAAAATAATATTTATATGACCTTATTTATAATAATATTAATATAATTTATTAAAAATTTTAATTTAATTATTTCTTATGCAAATGCTTCATATATTTGTTGTAAATTTTTTTTTATTTATAATTTAATACTAGCCCCAAAAGTTATTAAAGTATCTTATAAATAATATTTGTATAATTTATTTAAGTATCTTGAAAATAAAAAAGAAATAAAAGAGTAATACCAAAAAAGAATAATATCCAAAGCATAATATAAACTCATCTTTTTTTAGTAATTTTACATCTAAAAATAATTTTGATTATTGTCTCCCAAATAATATTTATTTTATCACAATCATTTTTAATATAAAAATTTCTAAACATAAATTACGTTGACATCAATTCAATTTTGATCAAAATTAATTTTGCAAAATCATGTCGATCCAAATCCTCATCTACAAACTCTAACCGAAATACACACTAAATTGGCGAAAATAGTCGTCTTAAGTCAGAGCTAAATCATGTTTATGGGTTCATCAATTGCTTCCACGACATGCCCAATAACCCAAAAAAAAAAAAAATCTGTAAAATGGAATCCAAGTCGAAGTAAAGCAAAGCATAAACTTGGTTTTGAACTAATATTGTTTTTAAATAAAATTAAATCACCTGCAAAAGTGTTTCTTTACTTTCTTTTGTTAAAAAAGTTTTCTTATTTATATTGGTACGTAATCACTTTTTTTTCATCTAATTAGAGCTTCTAATTTAAAAACTCTCTACATTCTCTCTAACAATTAAAAATATCAGTCATACTAATCCTTAATTTACAGGAATTGATAAATTTGATAGTTAAGGACTAATGTAATTGAACGTTGTTTCATTGATTCTGTTGTTGCTATGATCCTCTCCCTCGTGGAGAGTATTGATTGTTTCTTCAATTATCGAAAAAAAGGACTAATGTAATTGATAATTGATATTTGAAATTTTTAGAAACTATATTAGGAGTTTTTATTTCTCGATAACTAAATACTCCAATCTTTTTTTAATGGTCGAGATTTGGAGTTTCGTAATTTATGAAAAGTTTATAGAATCTTAGTTGGAGACAATGGTCCACTTAAGCAAATAATAAGCCATATAAAATGGTCATGGATGATGTTTCAACTTGGGCAATCACAAGGACTAACATAACATCACATTTCATAGTTTAGGGACTTAATTGATATCAGGTTAATTTTTAACGAGCTGAAATGGAAGTTTACTCTTACAATTATACTTAGAAAAGTGGAACTTTCCGGAAAAAAAAAAAGTTATATTATTTATTAATATTATAATCTCTTAACGAACATTTTTATATATTTCTAATTTCTTAAGATAATAAGTATTAAATTAAAAAATTTTATAATTTCTTCTTTGAATTAAATAATTAGACATAGGTATAAAATTATTCATTTTCATTATAATATTTGCATATCGATTCTTTTTTTTATACTCCTTTCAATTCAAATTATTTATCACTTTGAATAAAATTTTTTGGTTCAATGTATCTATCACTTTCTTATTTCAATGAAATATTTATTATGAGTTTTTCAATTTTATCCACTACATACAATTATAAGTATAATAAATAGAAAAATATTAATATAATAAATTAGTTATTAAATAAGGATATTTTTATAATTAATCCTTGATTTTGAATTTCTTAATTAGTGTATAAATGATTGAAATGATAAATAATTTCAACATATGTGTAATAAAATAAGAGAAATATAATAAATGCCAACTTCCAAGAGCTCTATTTTTTTTTCAATTAATAAGGTGTAAGTAATGGACAATAAATGAGAATAAAACTTTTCTAGTCTTGAATTAGGAAAAAAAAATTGAGCAATAAATGACCCTTCTTTTGACTTGACACATAAATTAAATTAAATTAAATTATTTAAATATTATACCCTCCATTTCAAATTAAATATCCTCAAATTAATTGCATTAATTTATTTATATCCAAAGCATTAGATTTTTTTTGGTACAGCTGAATCCAAAGCATTAATTTATGGATATGCTTTAACATGTGGTAGGTTGAGGTACTAGGTGTTTTAATCCTTTAGTTGAATATTTCGGCTTCAAGTTTTGGGAATAGAAAATTTTTTTATCGGGAGACCCTTATTCCCTTGGTCCTTTAGGGATCTTCGTTAGATCGGGCTAAATTAGTCGGGTTCTTGGTAATAGAGTCAGATGTCGGTGGTTTCATCTATATCAATCTAATTTTTTTTAAAAAAAAATATTGTATCTAATAAAGCATAACAAATAAATTTGTTATATAAAATGTCAATTTCACGAACGAACTAAAAGTACAATCATTTAAAAAAAAAAAAAAAGAATATCCTAGCATATGGATGTGCTTTAACTATGTTATTTAAACCATATAGTGCCAATAAAGTACAAGATCACAGAGAATGATAAGGCATATGTTTAGAAAATGGAATGATAAGATTGAGGTCGCACTAAACTGGCATAAAAGTGAAACCGAATTCAAAGTGACACATGATTCCCATGTTGCTAGCCACATATATAAAGCCCCTCAACAGTAGAAGAGATATCACTTCCATTGTAGCTAGTAATCATCAAAATCCATGAAACCCATAGTGAGATTTTTCTTTATGCTGTGCCTTGCCTCCTTCATTGTGGTTGTGATGACCACAATAGGAAGAGCACAGTATTTGTTTGGCAACAATGAATACCATGTCCAAGTGATCAATGGATTCACAGACAACTCATCTGTGCCTTTGGTCATTTGGTGCTCTTCAGAGGAGATGGATCTTGGTGGTCGTGCCCTTCAGGAGCATGATGATTTCAGCTGGATCATGAGGCTCAATTTCTGGGGTAGCAACAAGATGAAGTGCACCATGAAATGGGACAACACAAGGAAGAGTTTTGATGCATTCAAGGCTTCTAGGGACACTTACCGTTGTGGCCCTTATAGGATGTGCTATTGGATGGTTACACAAGATGGGTTCTATTTCAGCAATGATCAAGTGAATTGGAGGAAGGACTTCTTGTGGTGAGTGTCATGCCATGGATTCACAATACCAAACAAGCTTCAGTAATATATGTAAGATGGAATGTGAAGAGTTTTGTATGATTAGAAGAAGGGTCTTTTTGTTTTTAGTGGTCAAATACAATGTAGAATTGTGTGTTCCATTTGGAACATTTTGGTAGCCATGAGTGCTTCTGAGTTTAGTAGTCTTGGTACCATTTCCTACCTCCTTCTGTGCTAATTTTTCAGACATGTTCATTTTAGAACATAAAAGCAATAAAGAAGTAAAGAAACTGTACAACGTTGCAACTAAAGATATAGTTATTAATGTTAAAATAATTTTAATCTAAAAGTAATTAAATAAATAATAATGTTGAAGATGTTTTTGACCATAATAATATTGAAGAAAATTATCTAACATATACTTCCTCCAATTCAAATTATCTATTACTGTGAGTAAAAATTTTTTATTCATATTATTGGTCATTCCCATATTTCAATGAAATATTGATTTTAAATTTTTTTATTTTACGCTCCACACAATTCTAAGTACAACCAGCAATGAAATATTAATACAATAACTTAGTTATTAAATAAGAGTATTTTAGTAAATATTTTTATAATCAATCCTTAATTTTGACTTCTTTAATAGTCATATAAATAACCGAAGTGACAATTATTTTAAATTCGAGAGAATACATATTAAAAATTGTTTTTTTTTCATGTGTTAATAATTTAATTGGTGAGAGTTGAGTAAAATAGTAGATTTTATTTTCACAAATATTCTCCATCTCAAGTTTTTACTTATATTTTTCACCCACCCGGAATATATACACTAGAACTAGAAGGTTAGAGGATTTCTCTTAAACCTTAAAAATTGACAATGTTATAATTAACTATTAATATTTTAGCCGTTAGCAGACATCTTTTAGGAGGCTTCCGCCCCACAAAATTGTTGACCTAAAACTATCCCTTGACCCATAAGTCATGATACAAAGTTAGAATTTTTGCTGATCCAAATTGGGGAAATTCAAACATGCAAATTGCAGTTTTACTGTGGAGCAAAATAGCTGACCTAGGTTTGCTTTCAATGCAAATTGCAGCTTTACTGTAGAGCAAAATACCATTAATAGTGTCAAAGGAGTACTTACTTTTGTCCAAAATTAATAAAATGAGGAAATTTAATTAAAATTAGGTATTTTATCTGCATGTTGCACTAATTGTTTAAAGCACATACTAGTTAGTAATTATTTAATTAATTGATAAATTTTAATTTATGTTTAAATTATTTTATTTTCTTTTGAAAATAATAATCAAATATTTTTTAAAAAAATTTGACTTAAATATTTTTAATACAAATATATTTATAATCTTATAAAGTATAATAGGAAAAAATATTTATAATTCAATAATTTATGACTCGATTTTATTTTATTTATTTGTAAGAATATTTAAATATTTGTTAACATTATATACACTTAAAAAAAGAAGAACTTGTATTCAAGAGTGTCTTAATACAAGAGAGCTTTGGATAGGTTGCAACTTTTTCTATGTCTTGGCCGAAATAGTGGAGATTGATTTAAATGTACGATTATAATTTAACCTAAGAAAGTTATTTCAAAGTATGATTGATATTTATATAAGATGGGAATTCTCTCCAAGATTCTAAAGAAATGCATGAAAATATTTTGAAATTAATAGAGCCAACTTTTTTTGTGTGATACTTAACATAAAAATTAATTTATGGTCATGAGAACAACACAGATCACAAGAACATTATAAGCTTTAAGGGAATTCTAGAGAACAAGATACAAAATTAACAGTGACATACACTTTCAAATCAAAGTGTTAGACCATATCAAAATAAATCATGGTTTTCCTTTTATGTTTATCTTTTTTTATTTATAAAGTTTAGATTGAGTGAAAGATCTGTCCATATTTAGAATCAGGTTATATCTTCGAGTATACATGGAACAATTACAATGAAAAATCGATTAGATAAGCCAGCATCTATCAACTATGTTTACATTTTTTCTATAAGGGATACATGTGTTTTTAATATCAAAAACTATATATATATATATATATAGGTTATGAAAAAAAAAATAGAGGTTATGAAAATAAACTGAATAAATTTTATTTTATATAATAGATCAATATGCAGGTTTACAATACCAATTTCAACAAATAAGAGATGTGTTATTTGTACCACTATAAATGATGGACACCTCAACATTCACTCACAAAGCTAAAAAGAAAATTATGAAAGAAAGTAAAAAAGTGAAAAAACAAGGAGAAGAAGAGAGAGATAGAGAGAGGATATCAAAATATGTAAGAGAATGATATATATAAAAAATATTTCTCAACAAATAATTCAGTACATCTGGCTACCAAAAGTTGTCTAATTGCCAAATAAGCACAATAACTTGGATATGCTTATTTATCTATTTATTTTTAATATAAAATACAAATTGAGATAAAGTTGATTAAGATGCCTCCCAGCAAAAATGATAAGGTGGGACTAGTAGCAGTGGATATTTTCGTTATGCGCTCTTCTTTTCACAATGAGTTATATAAATTTAGCATATCTTCTTATCACAACAAGCCACCTTTTTTCTTTTATTTTCTTTTTTTTTTTAAGTAAACTTTCAAACCAGTTCCTAATAATACTTTCATGGGATAAATTGATCCTTAACAAAAAAAATAATTAATTTTATGGTCTTTCATAATTACAAAAATTAGATATATTGGCTCCCAACAATTATAAAATTTGGACACTTATGATCTCTAACTCACTTATAACCAATAAAGAGTTTGATGCAGTAGTAAAATAATGATTAAGACTTTTCAAACCTCATCCCATATGACATCCTCTAAATGTACAATTTGCATGACCTTAGAAAACCCCCTCAAACACATTGTTTTGAAATGTTTTGATAGATTAAAATGGTTTTGTTTAGATGTTTTTTTTTTAAAAAAATTATGCATACTTTGCGTTTAAAGGGAGCCATGCAAGATGAGATTAAGGAAGTCTTAATCATCATTTTATCTCTGCATTAGATTTTTTATCAATTGCAAGTGAGTCAGAGATTATAATGTCCAATTTTTATAATTATTAAAGATCATGAGATTAATTATTTTTTGTCAAAGACTAATATATCTATTAAAAATATTTTCAGGACCCCTAATTTAAGTATTTACTCTTTTTTTCCCCAGTCAAAGTAAGTTTACTTTGACGGAAACTGTTTTAGCCGTCTTGATTTCGTTTTTGTTTTTATTTTTAATCTATTATCTATTACATATATAATCTATTTCATGTATAATTGGGATTCTCTCCCTCTTGATTTTCAACTTTTATAGTTTCTAAAATGCCATTTACAATAACTTCCATGTTTATAACTTCAAAAATAAGTAAATAATTACCCATACTTATGGTAACTTCTCCAACTTCTCTTTTGTTAATTTTTTTTTTCAAAATACTATATCTTTTACTTTTAAAAAATAAAAATGCAAATTGACTAGCACGAGAGTACCTGTCAATTTGCTATTAAGTATAATATTTATAGTTCAATTTAGAAAGTACCTTTAACTACTTGTCAACAAAATCCTTAATTTTTTTGTTTTGTGTTATGTGTGTGTGTGTGTGTGTTTTTTTTTTGGGTAAACTACAGACCCAAACAAAACATAAAAGAAAAATTAGCCGTTCCCCTAGGGAACTCCCTCCCAACCAAATCCTTAATTATTTTCCTATAAACAATGTTTGAAAATAATGAAAAATAATAACTATTTAGCTTATCTGCTATTAAGATGAATGACGCAGATGAACATGAATGAATAATTTTCTTCTCTCAATTGGCTGATTTGAATTTGAATAAGTTAATAAGAGCTCGTTTAGATTGATTTTTTCAAGGAAAAAACACTTATTTTTTTAAAAAAAATTATAAGTTTTTAAATGTATTTGAATATAATTCTTTTAAAAAATATTTCTAATAAAAAAAGTTAATTTATTACCTTTTAAAAATTAGAAATGCTCAACTTCTAAAAAAAAATAAAAATAGAAGTAATTTTTAATAAAATATTTTTTAAAAATATTTTTTACCTTTATTCAAAATTATAATACATATTCTTTTTTCTTATTCTTATCAAACTCTAGTTTTCTTTCCTCTTTTTAAATTTTTTTTATAATTTGATTATTAAAAAAAATACGTTTATTCTTTTGTATCAAAATAGATTTATAAATATTTTTAATAATTAAAAATATTTCTCAAATAGTCTATTTAAATGTAAAATAATTTTTTCTTAAAAATAAAACTCTATTAAAAAAAATTTAAAATTATTTTTTAAAACACTTATCCAATCGGACCTTAAATTGAATACTGAAACTTTAGCTAACTCTACAAACAAAAGTGAAGTACCATTAAATTTCCTATTAGTAGCATTCAAATGAGATTTGATCATGAAATGTTTACGTCTACAATTAAAATTATGCCCAATTTTCAATCTATAAAAGTATTTTCCGGTATAAATCTCACTAGAAGCAACTTATAAGCTATAATTCAGACAAACATCTATTCCTCCATCAATTTATAAGTGTGTTTATCTTTAAATTGTCTCAAATTATCTATCATTTAAGAATTTAAGGAAGTATTAATTATCTTTAGGGTTTAGGCTTTAAATGTTTAATATTAGTACGCTGATTTTTTTTATCATGTTTTTCTTCTGGTGCTTGATATGTTTGTATCAGAGTTGTGTTTTTGCCTTGGCTTCTTACCAAACTTCGGTGAGTAGAGTAGTTAAACCCAATTATCGAAAAAAAAAATCTTTATTTATCTTCACCTTTGTTTTTAATTCTTTAATAACTACAATTAACGAGAAAATAAAAGAGACATTTTCTTTTTTGGTGCTGATAAAAAGGATAATTTGATCAAATTAAAGGTTCCTTTTTTATATTTAAACTTATTTAATATATCCTTAATCCTTATGTCAAATTCTTAAAAAATACTTATACTATAAATAAACGAAAAGAGTACTATTTAATGTCGTGCTTAAAGCACTTCATCGTTTTCAGAAAAAAAAAAAAAAAAAGAAGAAGGAAACAAAAGCGTCTCTAACATATCACTTGTCAAGATTCAGTTCGAGATTAGTGGCAGCCAATTTATGTTTTAAGTGACTCCCTTCGACAGTGCATTGTCAACAACAACAACACAAATGCCTTCCATATAGGTATAGATGCCACCACTACCTAGACACCAACAATTCATGCATACCCACAAGAGACTCTGAACTCTCATAATCAAATATTGACATGTATGGAAATTTAAATTTTGGTACAAAGATTGCAAAATTTTGAATGTTAGGTACAAATTTTATATTAATTTTACTTTGTAAACAATGAGTGTTTGACGAAATCATGAATTGTTCTATTACTTTACTGGTTATATTCAAAATATTTTCACAAATTCGTACATGTTTTATTATTTTATATAATTCTTAATTTATTTTAAAAAACTAGTTCTCAGTTAATTTAATAAAATAAAGAAAAATGTCACATATTCTACGAAGAGAACAATCCAACGTCGTGTTGGATTAATGGGCTATATAGTTGCACCCGTGCATAATGCACCCTCTTTCAACGGCAAGAAGATTAAGTCCCCTGAAAAACACGGGCACAAGACAGCAACTAAAGGTGGCCACGACAACCAAAGGATGGGGCAAGTGGTTGTGGTTGTGGGCCAGAAACGGATATCTCAGACACCTCCTCTTCTAGATCTGTTCATACTGATCGACCACTTTTTTGCCCTTTTCTTTTTCTTTTTTTGATTCACACTGGATTTTCATATAAAGTAAACAAAGTTATAATATAGGCAAGAGTAAAAGTCCAAATTGATCATCGAAAGAATTGTGAGACATTAATTTAATTCTCAAAAGTTTTGTGATATCAATTTGGTTCTCGAAAGAGTTATAGGACATCAATTCAATTATTGAAATATTTGTAATATTAATTTGATTCTCGAAAAATTTAAATTCATTTCAAGTTAGTCCAAATTTTTTTTAATTTTTTGGATTAACTTGAAATCAAATTTTATTTTTTAGAGAACTAAATTGATGTTATAACTCTTTCAATGACTTATTTGAGAGTTTACTCTATAGGTAATATAACTTTACAAACATGTCAAAATATTAATTAGCAAAAACGGGGGGAGTTAATAGACCAAAAAGGCTAAGTTGGTTTGTGCATATTTCGATAATACTTGTACATATTTTGAGATGGGTTACATATTGATTTGTGCATATATATATATATATATATAATGCATCTGGACATACGCTGTGTTTGTTTTTTTTTTTTCGGTCAATAAAGACATACGCGACGTTTAATTAAGTATATACAGTGTGAAGAGTATTTCATTTTGGGCTGGGCTTTCAGCTTTCCAGATATGCTTCATGGTTGAGGCCATCAAAGAAATTGCACGTAAGGCGTTGGTCTAATAAAAGAATATGTCTGTCTCGAAAAAAACCAAATGCATCTAGGTTCAAGCCAGCACAGCTTGGCAGTGGTTAAGAACCCTGCCCCAGTCTCCCCCTAGGGCACGGACCAAAAAAATCAAATAATAATAATAAGAAGACAAAATCAAATATAGGAGATTTATTAATCTTATACCTATATTTACGTGGCTAAACAGGAAATTAACTGTACGTTCTGATGATGCTGAACAGGGGAAGATTAATATAAAGGAAAAGGAAAGGATTAACATTTTTTTATTTAAAAGAATTAACAATTTTACACTATTGGAAGATATTGTCATTAAATAGTAGCGTATACGGGAGTTAAAAATGTTGTAGTTAAACAATGAAACTGCAGTGAGGGAGTATTGGAATATATATAAATATATATATATATACTAGTACAGGCATTTGTGTTACTTCTTTGTTACAGAGATGGCGTCAATACGAGTATAAACATATGCATGTTTCAAAATTTAAGTACAGATTTGAAAATATGAAAATCTGAAGTCTTGAAACTTCGTAGAAAAAACTCAGGTGGATTTACCTACCACTTATTGACTTCTGGGATCATGATGAACATTAACAAATTAATACTTGATCGATCAATTATAATATCGCTAAAAATGAAGGCCAATCTGAGTTTGGTTTGAAGAACTGGATTTTATGAAAAAGGAGAAGTAGTTTTAATTTTTTGTCACAGCAAAAATAGCATATGATTGAAGTGGACGCGGGAACCTGTAGTTATTTGAGCTAATTGGAGCTCAGAAGTGGCATATACTCTGTTGTATATATATGGGTCTTATTGTATTTTAAACTTAGTTATTTTATGTGTATTTAACTACGGAAGAAGTCCCATATTGCTCATGAAAATATTTTAATAAACATTTATATATGATGATATCTAATCAGTAAATATCTTATGGTATTGAGATAGCATTATGGACTTGGAATTTAGTTAAATACACACACGCACGCCCCGCCACGCCCCGTCACGTCTCATCCGCACGCATGTGGGCCTGCTAAGCTTTTACTACCCGTACAAATTTTATTTTTAATTTTAGTCAAATTTCCTTTTTACCGTTGCATCTCTTTAATGCTCCAACGGCTCCTTTTCTGACCGTTATCCAACGGCTCTTTTACAACAACTATTTCTTTTCCCTATATAAAGCCTGTTATATGGCACAATACAACATACAAAACAACAATCATCTCCTTATTCTCTCTCTTTTGCGCAATAGAAGCTACCCCCACTGGTTCTGCCTCGTTTTTTGCTTCTTGCAAGATCTGCTGCTCAACGTACCGGGACCATCATGTGGACGAGTTCCCGTGGAGACCCGCGTTTAATCCTGGGGGGTTAACCGTCAACGCCAATCCACCGAGTATAGCTTTGGGTAAGGCGGAATTAAACCTTTAAAGATAGTACTTTGCACAATTCGTGGTAATCTTGTTCTACTACTTCTTATTGTTACTGTCATTTTATTCTTATTATTTAAAGCTAAAATACTAGTGTTCAAATTATTTTTGACAATATTCTTAAGGGTTTAATATGGATCCTAGTATTTTAGCTGCTGCTAAGGTCATTCCTGATGCTCCAAGGATTGAATCGTTTGATGGAAATAATTTTAAACGATGGCAACATAGAATTTTAGAAGTTTTAGACTTTTCTCAAATCAGTTTTATTTTGTAAGATCCTAAACTGGAACATGATTCTGAAAATTATCAGCAAGCCTTGAAAGATTGGGAATTGGCTGATAAATTGTGCAAACATAATATTTTAAGAGTTTTATCAAATTATTTGTATGATATTTACTGTCATTATAAAGGATATTTGGGATGCATTGGTTCAAAAATATATTTATGAACAAGAAGGTAGTAAACAGTTCTTGGTTCATAATTATAATGCATTTCAAATGGATGAAAATAAATATGTTACTTCTTAAATTAATGAATTTACTAAGCTTGTAGATGAATTAGCTAAGGAATGAGATATTCTGCCTGAAAGGTTTGTATCTCAAACTCTTGTTGATAAACTACCTGAATCTTGGAAAGATTATAAAATGAATTTCATGCAAAAGAGAAAAGCTATAACATTGCAAGAAACCATTGTGCATATTAAGATTGAGGAGAAAAATAGGCTAACAAAATGCTAAGGAAATACATGCTAGAGCTAACATTGCTAAGGATATGCAGTCCAAAAATTCATTTTATGGCTTTAAAAATCATAACATTAGAGTTCATAAACCACATTTCAAGCATGATTCTAACCAACAACAAAAGAAGAAGGGTGTTTATTTTATTTGTGGCAAAATAGGTCATTTTGCATCCGCTTGTAGACTGAGAAGGAACAATCAAGGAGATGGAAATAAAGGAGGAGGATCATCATCAAAGACAAGAGCAAACGTGGTGGAACATCAAGATGATGTTATAGTGGCAGTGGTGTCTAAATGTTTTTTAGTGAAGGAAGCCAAGGGATGGATTGTGGACTCTGGTGCCACAAAGCACATTTATGCTAAGAAGGAAATGTTCTCTAAGTTTTCTCCCATAGAGGATGGGAAAGATTATGTTTACCTAGGAGATTCAAGCAAAATCTCACTCTTAGGTAAAGGAAAGGTGTCATTAAAAATGACATATGGGAAAACCCTTGTACTGTCTAAAGTACTCTTTGTACCTGCCATTAAACATTGTCTGGTGTCGGTCCATCTCCTTAACAATGCCAATGTAAAGGTGGGGCTATTTCTTGGAAGTCCACCAAACAGACTTGTATTGCCAGGTCCACTATGGAGTCAGAATTTATAGCTTTAGAAAAGATAGGAACAGAAGCTGAATGGTTGAGAAACCTATTAGTGGACATACCATTATGGGATAGAACACAGACATCTGTGTCTATTCATTGTGATTGTCAAGTTGCCATTGCTCGAGCAAAGAACAAAATATATAATGGAAAAAGTTGGCATATCAGATTGAGACATAATATTGTAAGGCAGTTGATTGAGAACAATGTGATGTCCATGGATTTTGTAAGGTCAGAAAAGAACTTGGCTGACCCTTTGACAAAGCCACTTGCTGGGACGTTAGTAAGTGAAATATCGAGAAGGATGGGACTAATGCCTATTACTTGAGGTGGTATGATGGAAACCTAACCACTGTGATTGGAGATCCTGTGAAGGTGGTTCAATGTGGTAAACAAAGTCATACGAGTCTCACAAAGGGTATTGTCGCTTCTTACTGATTTCTGCCATTCATATGAGATGCTTGGTGAAGAGTCCCTCCCTATGATGTATGACAGTACCGCTACAGTGGTGTTTGAGGATGAGCAATACTCTTAATGGATCCATAGCCCTCAATGTGGGGGTGGGGTATCTGCTGTAACATACTCCTGTTTGATGCCACCTAAGTGAGAGTGGAGATGAGGCCGTCTCCCATGAGTATGGGCATAAAACTCTAGAGCTCTCATGATTCCAGGATAATGCACGGCCTTAATGCGCAAAACGGCTAAGAGCAGCATATCTTATGGGATGTTGTGTGGTTGGTGGATGTGTTCAAAGAGGTTTCTCTACCAAATTTTCTTAGGGTTGTCACCCACCTGCATCTAAGGTGAAATTCAAATCCTTTGAATATTACACTAAAGCATAACATTCCTGTTTATTTCTATAAGTTTGAAACATGTAGGGGATTGTTGTATACATATAGGTCTTAATGTATTTCAAACTTAGTTATTCTATGTGTATTTAGCTACGGAAGAAATCCAACATTGCTCATGAAAATGTTTTAATAAACATTTATATATGATGGTATCTAATCAGTAAATACCTTATGGTATTGAGGTAGCATTGTGGACTTGGGCCTTAGTTAAATACACACGCGTTCGCCCCGCCCCACCCCTTTCGTGTCTCGTCCGTGTGCGTGTGGGCTTGCCAAACTTTTACTACCTATACAAATTTTATTTTTAATTTTAGTCAAATTTCCTTTTTACCATTGCATCTCTTTAATGCTCCAACGGCTCCTTTTTCTGACCATTATCCAATAGCTAGTTTGCAATGGCTTTTTTATAATAGCTATTTCTTTTCCCTATATAAAGCCTACTACATGACACAATACAACATACAGAATAACAATCATCTCCTCATTCTCTCTCTTCTGCGCAATAGAAGCTACCCCCACTGCTTCTACTGCTTTTTCTGCTTCTTGCAAGATCTGTTGCTCAACGTATCAGGACCATTGTGTGGACGAGTTCCCGCGGAGACCCACGTCTAATCCTGGAGGGTTAACCGTCAACGTCATTCCACCGAGCATAGTTTTGGGTAGGGCGGAATTAAACCCTTAAGGACAGTGCTTTGCACGATTCGTGGTAATCTTGTTCTACTACTTCTTATTGTTGCTGTCATTTTATTCTTATTATTTAAAGCTAAAATACTAGTGTTCAAATTATTTTTGACAAACATGCTTAACTTGTATATTCAGCTTTAGCCCTTGATGCTATATATCTGGTAGTTGTAGGTGCCTTCTAATTGAAGAGGACAACCAGCCAAATTGGAATCCATATAGCCTATGAGAAACCAAAAATTGATAGTCATTTAGCACAGGATTTGCTTGACTACATGAAGATGAACTTCCTTGGGGGATGGTAGGAGATAAGAAAATACCCGGCCTTGTGAAGGTTAGATACTATACCAACAAAATAAAAAGAAAGATACTAATATTACAATTTTTCACACTTGATTGTGTTTTCTGGTTATAGCAGTAGTGTGGATTTGGATTGGAGTTCATAAACTTAATTTGAATCAACGTGATTTTGTAAACTTGATTTTGATCAAAAGTGATATTAATACAATATGATTTATATATGGAACCTTTATCTTAAAATTAAATTTGATAAAATCAACTAATGTTGTTTAGGATATATTGATCAACATTACTTTTACTTTTGAAATTATTAAAAAGCATATATATTACAAGGATAATGTTGTCCTTTTCTTCATTTCAATATTTTTTAAATATACTTTAATAAACTATGTAAATGTTATTATATTTTTTAAAACTTTTGGGTGTAGTATTAAATTTAAAATAGCAAATCTACTATAAATAAATGGTACACATAAGAAATTGTAATTCAATTAAAAATCTTAATTAATCAAGACCAGTAATATACATAAATCAACATATTTATTTTACTTACATAACAAATAATTAATTATTAAATAGAAATATTTTTATGGAATATTTATAGGTAGAAACAAATTACAAAATAAAATAAAATAAAATATGAGAATAGTAAGTTACAAAAGTATTTTAATCTAAATATTTAAAAAATTGGTAAAGAAAATAACAAATGTAAGCAAGAAGGTTACGATAGGAATTATATTCAAACCTTGATTTCAAACTAAAATCATGTTCAAAATTAGTAAACTTTTTTTTTCTCCAAACATTATCAGTTCGGTGCAAAAGTGAGCTTAGAGTTTCAAACTCATGTTTGGAGTGGACAAACACCCATCCAAATACACTATAATAGTATGTAGCATGATATTTATTTGATTTGTATGAACTCTCACATGCTTTCAAAATCAAATTTGGACTTTTACTTCCATTCTCAAGTAGGAGTGAGTTTGGTTCGGGGGTAAAAATTAGAGAGAAAATTTTATAGATCAAATTTATATATAATTCGTGTCATTTGTTCAAACTATTTTTTTTCACAATTATCTATCACTTTAACAAAAATCTAGAATATATTAATTAATTTTTTCGTATTATATCCTTATTAAATAGGGGATATGAATGAATGAGAAGAATAAAAGAGAGAATTAAGTGATGGGGATACTTTTGTAAAGTACACTTTAATTTTTCTAAAATTAACGTTTATTTAATATTTTTCTTAATTCATATGTGCATTAAAAATGTAACACTTATTTGAGAATGGAAGTAGTAATATATTGCCTTGAACATTGTGTCAACCATTTTGGATTATTTGAAGTAAAACCAAATTTGAAGCAAAACTTGATTCTAGCAAGGCTCTTGAATGTGAAAGAAACATTTTATTGCTTTTGTATTAAGTACATACCCATTGGAGTATGTATTGATAAAAATATCCTTTTAACTTAATATTATATTATTATTTAAATATTATTTAAGTAAATAAATGCTAATAATCTTTTAAATGATTAAATTATACTTTAAAAGTGATTTCTTCATCAATTTATTTATAATACAATTTTTAATGTTAATTTTTTTAATACATCTGAAAAGAAAAAGCATAAAAAGGAAAAAGCTAGAATCTCTCAAATGTTGCTCCCATATAATCCGCACGCAGTAAGGGTTGAAGAGCAATGGGTGGTTCCTATAAGATGACCAGCTTCTACATCCTGTTCGCACCCTCCCTAGCGAGATTATCAGCACAGAAATTGGCCTCTCATACTTCATGCATGACTAACACTATCTAGTTCTTTTGAAGCCACTCTTTAATCTCAACAATGATGGTATGGAAATGGTGACAATCAATGCCATCGTGTCAGATAATAAGGTAGATTACCTCTAGTAGATCACTTTCACAAAGAACCGAGCAATAACCCCGACACCAAGCTAACCTCAAACCCATGCAAACTGCAAGTAACTCAAGAATCAAACTTTTCTCAAGGCCACAGAAACCAAATAACCAACAATCAACAACCAACAATGTTAATTTGTTTTTAATTTAACATATGAAATAAATTTGTATTGTTTTTGGTAATTATACATATAAAAGTGATTTTGATCAACTCAAAATATTAGGATCCTCTAAAGTGAGAAAGTAAGGGAGTGTTCATCTTTAGATTAATAAATTACATTGTGTGTGGGTTTCACTAAATGACCTAAGGGAAGACACCCCTTTACTCTCTCACTTTAGAAGGATTCTCATTTTAAAAGGCCTAACCTGTAATCTAGTATAATAATGGAGATAAACATGTTAATTTATTTGAAAGATCTTGTTTGTTAGCTTGCTAGCCTATTTAAAAGTAGATTTGTTGGTCTATTTAAAGGTCTCACTGTGAATTAAGTCTTTAAATATGCTCTCAAATTAGACCAGATTTATAAAAGGTCATGCCAAACCTAAAGACAATATATAAAGTAATATGTCAAACTTGCACCTTAAGTTTGAAAAATAGGCCAAGCCCAATTAAGACAAACCTTAACTTGACTTGACCCATTTCCATATGATGATTAAATATAAAGACTACTTATTTTATAGGTCATTTAAAGCAATTATGTGTTGAGAAGAATGGGGAAAAAAAAGTTCTTTCAATTTGATGTATTTGGAATTTGCGTGTCAAAAAATCTCGGTCTTTATTTATGCATGGAATGTCTCATCACGATGAGAGAGACATAAATCAAATGAAATGTCTATACTCTATTTGCAATAAAGAGAATCTCAATTAAATAGACATGCAACTAAAGTAATGGGTCCCAAATTGACCTCACCAACAAGTGAAACCCCTTTTTTTACGAGAATGCTATAAAACATCAAGCTTGATGACCATTTGATTATCTTGGATTTTTTATGTGAGTCATTTTTCATTAACAAATAACATTTATGCTTTGTTTGGATACAGAGAAAAAAATGAAAGCAAAGAAAATGAAATGAAAGAAAATAAAGAAAAAAAATGAAGAAAAACCTATATCTTCTCTCTTATTATTTGGTTAAGTAGAAAAGTGAGAGAGAAGAAAATGTAATTATATATAAATTACTTTTATAGGAGTAGCTTTTTATGATGGCAGGGAATATTAGAAGGGTAGAATTGTCATTTTATAACAACTCTATACTCTATTTATAGTAAAGAGATTCTCAACTAAACAGGCATGCAATTAAAGTGATGGGTCCCAAATTGACCTCACCAATAAGGGAATATTTTATGAGGATGCTAAAATAATCAAGCTTTATGATTGTTTGATTATCTCAACTTTTTTATAGGAGTAATTTTTCATCAACAAAAAACTTGTATGCTTTGTTTGTTTGCGGAGAGTAAATAAGTGGAAAGAAAATGAAGACAAAAGAAAATGAAAAGAAAAGCACATCTTCTTTCTTGTTGTTTGATTGAGTAGAAAAGTGAGAGAAAATAAAATGCAATTATATGTAAATTACTTTTTATATTAATAACTTTTTATGATGGAAGAGAATATTATAAGCGTACAATTATCAATTTGTAACACAAACCGCTCTTCTCTCAATTTTCTTCCTATGTCAACAAAGAAAATAATCCATGTGGGTCCCTTATTTTCTCCTCTCTTCCAAATAGTATAAGATAAGATAATTCACTCATGCATTTTTTCCTCATCCATTTTCTTGCCTTTTTTTTTTTTTCTCTTAAGACAAACACATGGGTTAAAAAATGGTGCATGCTATGGTACCCTTGTGTTAAGAGATGGGTTTTGAAACCTAAGCTGACATGGATCAATAGATAAATGACTTTCAGTGCACAAATGATAATTAAAAAATAGATTAACTTTGATCCACTATCAGTGTAAAAGAATTTTACATTATCATCTAATCGCATGATACTATATGTGAGACTTTTGGGGTAATGAGCGTGATATTCAAATATTTTTACTAATATGACAATACAAAATTGAATGCCTGTGTAAAATATTTTTACATTAATAGTAAATCAAAATTAAATTCTTATTAAAATAGATTTGTTCCTTCAAAAAATGATACCAAATCTCCTCTCCATCATCGCCATTCGTCATCACCTTTCCTCTTTGCACCGCTTCCATCCTGCCCTTAACCTTTGGCTCCACGTCTCCTAAACTTCCTCCTTTTCCACTTCCTTGACCCCATTGCCTCTTCCCCTATCCTTTTTCTACTTCTAAGTCAACTTACTCAACCTCGCCCAACTCCCTACCCACCAGATCTTTTGTACTTTGCAACCCATTAGCCTGCCAATTCTATATCCCCCATTACCTTAGTCCTACCTAGTCCAGCCACAATTTGAGTCACATGGATTCAATTGGAGCGGCATAATTGGGGTAATTAACATGTTTGATTTTCTGAAGTGATTGTAGCTAGTGCATGACATTGGTGATTGGACTGTGGTAATGGTGGGTAGGTTGAAGTTAGTCATAGCCACATAATAACATCAAAATATTGAAAAGTTTTAAATTGTGGTTGCGTCTATGCAGATATGGTTGTGGTTGTTATTGTTGCAAGTGCGAATATTGTGGCTGTTGCAATGCGAATTGTGATTATTTTGGTTTGATGGTAACTTGAACCCCTTGCAGCCTTAATGTGGTTATGTAGTGTCAATCTTTATGAATGGATGTCACATTGCAATTACAATGTGATGAGGTTGCAGTGGTGGCTGCAACTACAATATTGCTAATGCAATTTGAATCCATGGATAGATTTAATGGAATATATATTATTTAGAAAGTTGAAAAGGGAAGAATTAGGGAAAGGGGTGGTAAATGGGAGAAGAGGAGGTGTTTGGAGGGTGAGCATGTTAGAAAAAATGTGACATTGAAAGAGGGAGTGAGAAGGGGGATAAGCCGTCTAAGTGGAGGAAGATGACATCAAAGGGAAAGGGGGAACAAAAATGAAGAGATCAATAGAATTTTTATTTTAATAAATAAAACTTTTTTTTTGGTTTACAAATAAACCTATTTTTACCTATTATCATATATGCACCATATGATGTCATTTATTTATTGATCCACGTTTGATTGAATTTGAAAGCACATCTCTAACACAAGAGTACCTTAGCATGCACCTTAAAAAAAGAAAACTTCCTCTGTTTTAATTTATTTGTCCATTTGGACAACTTGGTACATTCTTAAATCAATATATCTTGATACAACATCAATGTAGAAATGTATCAAATTGTCTAAATGAACAAATGAATTGAAATAGATGGAGTGCAGCACTAAATGCTTGAGCATTTAAACACTAGAGTGGATAACAGTAGCATTTAGGCCTCGTTTGATAGTACTCTCTGAAGGAGTGCTCTGGTTTATAAAAAGTATAAGCTAATTTTTTTTGTTTGGTAAATCAAAAAGCTGGGATGCTTTTGCTTCTAACTTTTGAGAGCCAGATGGTACTCTTGAGAGCCCTTATGAGATGCTTTTTGGAGCTAGCTTGTGCTATTTAAAATTTAAAAGACTAATATAACTTTACTTTATTTAATGATATTAAAAGAAATGATTCTTTTTAGTATTTATAATTATTGTAGTTATTTTAGATATTAAGAGCAATTTTACCAAATATTGCTTTTGTGACTTCTGCTTATTGAGAGCAATTTTTACATTATTTTACCAAATGATACTACTATGACTTTTTGAGAGCAGCTTTTAAAAAGCCGAAAGAGCTCAGTAGCTTTTAAAAAGTCACAACAATACCAAATTAAGCCTTAATCATGCATGTATTGTGTGTGTGTGTGTGTATGCGCACAGTTTTTTTTTGTTTTTATATGACCCTCCTTGTATAATACTTGGTCATGTTCTTATAATTATTTTTTTATCATGCAAATTTATTATATAATTAGATAATTGTTATGGATGGAGCGAACCTTTACAAGTCCACGAAAATATGTTGTTAAGGAAGATAATTTTTTTTACCTTGAACGAAACTAGTGTGACACTGCATTAATACTCACGAAGGGAACAAACCGATAGAGATACTTCGACAAATGGAAGTGTACAATATTTTCAGATAGAAATTAAGGGTGCATTTATTTTAATTTTTTTAAAAGAGTAATTATAAAATTGATATTTTATATATAATTAAAAAAGTTAAAAATTAATTTTTTAAATTTTTATAAAAAAATTGAAAATAATTTTTAAAAAAAAGTAATTATTTTTAAAAAATTATTTAAATATATAAAAATTAATTTTTCAAAAAAAATGTCTAAAAAATTACAACCAATCATACCAAAATGTCGCTGGAACTGTTTGTACTGTATATAAAATAATGATTTGAGTTTTTTTTTTAAAATTTTATTTAGCCACAAATTACCCGAATTGTATGGTTCTTGTGAGAAAAAAAAAATATTATTAATGATATTACTAAAAGGTTCATCACGGCGGAGTGAGTTGAAAATGACGACCAACAAACCATAATTATTCTTAGAACATAGAAAAAGGCAACACACATATAATCAGATTGAGTACAATTTTCAAACAGTAGAGAAATGCACCACAATTCACAATTTTCTCGGTCTCTCGGTGGATCTGGGTGATGGAGATAGAAGTGTCAGTGAGACATAGCTGCAGATCCCGGTCAGTCTTAGGTCTTATTAGTTCAATCCCTACATGACATCTCATCATGGTTCTATTCTGTCCCGCCCGCCAACAGCAGCAGACCCCCTTCTTCTCTCCGTCTCCAATCAAACCAATCATTTAACCATTCCTCCTTCTTCGTATCTACTGCACTTAACAATGCTTCTCTTCCCATCACCTCCTTTTCCGAGAGAATTTCTTGAAATAATCAACACATGAAAAATTGCTACCATCAATCTAAATAATTCAGCATTTAATATGCTTTAACCATGTTACTAAATTAGTTAAAAGAAGAAACAATAATAAATTAATGATACCAACTGGCATTTTATGTAATAATGAAAGAATAGTCTATTACAATATGCCGAAATGTCACTCAAATTTTAGGTGTGAGAGTTGGCTATTTTTAAATATTTGATAATATTTAAATAAGATTATCTTCAATAATAGAATGCATGTGGCAACAAAAAAAATAATAAAAATATTAAATATTATATAACTGTTTTTCATTTTAACTTTAATTTTACCTTATGAGATTTCTTCTTCCATTTGAAGACAGAATATCAACCTTGTCCAAAAGACCACATCTGGTGCAGCACGTGACTCTCACATGTTTGAATATATATCTGCAACCAACAAATTATCATGCAATCCTTACTCCTACAACTTCTCTGAGTCATGCAGAAACTCCACAGCATCACCACCGCCAACTCCTGTCTCCTCTCCACGTGGAAAATTGCGCAGCCGTTCGATCCAAAACCTCCCTTCTATATGCACAAATAAATGAGCAATGACCTCAGAAAACCCATTCTGTATGTTTTTGTTTATGCTTCATCCCTACTTACTCTCTCCACCTGGACAAACACAAAGACAAAGCTAGCTAGCGTCCTCACTCACTCAGATAGAAACAGAAACTGAAACTGAAACAACGGAGTAAGAGAGAGAGAGAGAGAGAGAGAGAGAGAGAGAGAGACGAAGAAGAAGATGAAGGGTGGAAAGAAAAGCAGCGAGAACGAGAGGGAGAAGACAAAGATGAGGGAGAGGAAGAGAAGATCAATCACCACCAACATCTTCCGAGGCCTCAGGAAGCATGGCGGCTACCCTCTCTCTCATCGCTCCGACATCAACGCCGTTCTCCGACAACTCGCCAATGAAGCTGGCTTTGTCGTCGAGCCTGATGGGACCACATATCGCTCCAAGGTAACCCCTATCATCCAGAATCATTCATTACAAGAAAGCAAAATTTTGTACACACCAATTTTTTTTTTTTTTCCTATTCACAACAAAATGTTCACACTTGAAATTTTGCTTGAAGAAAACAAGTTTTGGAATCATCCATTTGAATCAATCAAGAAGCATTGATCATGAATAAGTTTTCCAACGTGTTAATGCATGTTTGGTTTTTTAAAATAATTATTATTTTTGAATAAGCTATACCAACAAGCTCATTCAAGCGTGCATTTAATGGTTGGGTGCATTTTACATATAAGCTGACGTGTGTGTGATGATTCCAATTTTATGAATGAATGCTCCAAATTGTTACATTAATATTGTTTATTGTTGTTGTGGGCTTGAAAGGCTTTGATAAAGTGCCCTCTATGTGGTGCTGTTACCGCGAATTTGACATCAATACCAAACAGCACCATCACAACCAATGGGAGCACCTCAACGACGTCGTTGGCAATGCCGGCGCGTGCAGTCACTGTGGCCGTGGCCAGTGATGATCATCATGGCACAAACAACAACGTTGGAGGGTTTTCTTCTCCGTTGTTGTGCTTCGATGGACCCATTTCCGTGCCCATGTACACGTGTCAAGATCAGGTGGTCGTTGAGAGGGGTGGTGGTAACGGTGGAGATGGGTTTATGGATCAGTGTTGTGGTAATGGTAATGGAATGACGTATGAGGAGATGCACCGCGAAGCGGCGCGTTTGGAAGAAGGTGCCGACGTGTCCAGCCACATTCACAACACCATGGTGGGGCCTATGCCTATGTCTCTGCTCCACTTTTAAGACCAACTTTTTTTTTTAAAAAAAAAAAGAAGAAAAAGAAAATAGTGAGTGTCTGCTGTGAAACGACGTCGTTAAATTATGTCCGTTTGCTGCATTCGTGACAATCTTAGGATACTATTTTTCTTTGAAGGAAAGAAAAAAAAAAAGGAAACCCTTGTTTAATTATTATTATTAGTATGGTTACTATTTTTCTTTTTGGCACCCCACAGTTTTTGGTTTTTATTATTTCGTTATATAGATTTTTTTTTTTGTAAATTACTAATTTTTAAAGTTTATTAAACCATAACTAGTCTAATGTAAGTTAGATTTATCCACCATAAAATAAAATTCTTCTAATACCTCTTTTTTTTTTTTTTTTAAATTCACTAGGCAATGACATCAATGTCGTTGAGCGGTGTTTTGTGAGAATGCTATATATGATTATCGAATAACAGTTGTTTGGTTTCACCGCATATTGGCGTTGAATAAAAGCTCCCATTGTATAGCTTTATAAAAACTTGCACTGAGAAGTGGATTTTTCCCGTTGAAAGTAATAACCAAACAAACAATAAGTCACTGGAAATGTTTGAATGGCCAATAGGTATGGGTTTTGGGGACTTGAAATTCATGGATGTGTGTTAGATATTTGGTGCCATTTATGTGAAGGAAAATGTTTTTTGAACACAAGTATATATTAAATATTGTATATTAATGTGAAGATATATGAATATTGAGATACATAAATATCGAGACAAGATGGATGTAGTATATGTTTACGTGAAAAATAAATTGTATACAATATCTTATAATAATGTGTAATTAACATTTTTCTTATGTAAACAATGTATGAATCACTGTCTTCTTAATGTCAAAATCACAACATCATTCAATCAGATACTCGTTTCATTCCAAATAACTAATACCTATTTTAGAAAAAAAAATTTCTTCTATATTATTTGTTATTTTGGAATTCTAAAAAGAACTAATTATTTTACACCAATTTTATCCTTGTATTCATTTATTGTAGCTATTTTTTTTTTTTTATCTCATCACATCATCTGTTGATCTAATCATAATTCTTTAATTAATGTGGCTCTTCAATAACTCAAAGGCAATTTATTTTTTTATAGATTTTTTTTTTCAAAATCAAATTAGTTATTAAATTATTTTCTTAATTTTTGTGTCATTATCTTAAATGGTAGAATGAATTCTCTAATGTGAAAATTTCATATATTGATTACATACTCTTGTGGGGCCTTAAACTAAGTTCGACCTTTGTGATTAATAGTAAAGATTTTTATATATGACCATGTCATGTGAAATTTTCACAAAAGAAAATTCATTCCCCTTAAATGATTAGGGATGACAATATATACCTTACCCATGATACCTAGCCCTACATGATCTAGGGGGTAGGTTTAAAACCCTACTCACAGAGGGACAAGCAATTTGAAAAAGCATTGTGGGACAAGTGCGAGTTTAAGGTATACCCGCCCCTACCCTACTTGCATCCCTAATAATGATAAGGAGATAGTTTCATGATGGAGAGTTATATAAAAGCATGATGTGTTTGAGATTATAAGATATATTTTTCAATATTTGGTTATTATTTTATATTTTTTTTCTTTATTTTGTTTCACTTAATCTTATTATTCTATGTAATTGTCACTTGTGTACTAAATATTTTAAATGGTTCCTTTACTTTATTTAGGCAAAGACGTAGGTAGGAGTAACTAGGTTGCGAGTTCTAAAATTTTTCTGCAGGTAGGATGTGGGACTTTTAAAACCCACGGGTTGTATTAGGGGGGAATTTTGAGGGTTATATTAGGGTGCAAAGCAAGTTCTAAGTAGTCTAAAAGCCTACCTTACCTACCCATAATAGCCATCTTGATAGATGACTATCATGGGAGAATGTGTTAAACTAGCTAAGCTAAACACCTTTGTTGAAATATGATATATAATCATGTTACCCCTCATGAGTAAGTTTATGAGATATTCATTATTAATGGATAGGGTGTGGAACAGGACTTTGATTTTGTTATTGGGAAAATGAGTAAGAGGCTTATTGGTTGGAAGAGGAAACTCCTAAACAAAGCTAGGAAATTAACTTTGGTGAATCTGGAGTTGTCAACAGTCCCTATCTACACCATGAAAAATTGCTAGATCTTTCAATATATGTGTGACTTTACTGACTCCATGGCTTAGAATTTTTTATGGTGAAACTCACAAATGAATAGTAAAGGAATATGTTCAATTAATTAGGAAACCATTTCTCTCCCGAGAAGACTTGGAGGCTTGGGTAGTACAAAAGCAAGACTACTGCAATGCTTGGTAAACTTGTGTGGTAATTAATTCACTCTAGAGAGAAAAGTGGAATGTTCGCAACAAGAAAGACGGTGATTTGCGGTGCAAAA
Source organism: Pterocarpus macrocarpus (assembly GCA_031439585.1). Classification (NCBI taxonomy): domain Eukaryota; kingdom Viridiplantae; phylum Streptophyta; class Magnoliopsida; order Fabales; family Fabaceae; genus Pterocarpus; species Pterocarpus macrocarpus. The sequence continues at coordinate 12,592,454 of CM062522.1, read as the reverse complement.
ATTTGTCATAAATCAAGCAAAATCTGTTGCTAATGTAGCGTTTGCATTTGTGGTGAATTTGGGGTAGCTATTGAAACACTAGCCACAAATCACTAGCAGCAGCATGTTCGACTCTAATTAGGGTCAGCTTTTTCATCTGCCACTAGTTAGTGGAAGCTTCTGTCCATTGCTAGTTAGCGACAACTTCCACTATTAATTAGTGGTGGCATGTCCACTGCTAATTAGGGGTGGCTTTCGTGTGCCCCTAATTAGTGGCGGTTTCATTCTACTGCTAACTAGCGATGGATTCTATCCGCCACTAATTAGTGGCAGATCAATCCTTTGCAAATATGCCGCAAATGATCAATTTGACAAAAAACTTATTTATTTTATTTGATATCTTAATATAGATAATAATAAACTCAAACAATTTTAAGATTCAAATATGTCAATCAAGCAAAGTTCATCCAAATAGCATAATAGTAACAATGAAGTACTCAATAATCATCAACTTCAAATAACTCAGTATAACTCAATGAAACAGAGAACACAACATTGATATAACAATTCTCCAACAATTAACAAAGCTTTGTTCAATAAATGAGCAAAACAACTCTACATATTCAACAATGTGAATAATAATCAAAAGCTAATATATATAATATGTTCTAATAATATAATTAAAAAATGTAAAAAAAAAAAATCGATAATGGGTTCAAAGGAGGTGGAGGTAGGGCATCCTATCGTTGGCAAAAGGTGTGATGCAATGGTGTGGGCGGTCAGCTTATGGCTTGGTGCAATGGCCGCATTGTGGGCGTTCATCCCCCTATATTTGTGAATGCTCTCTCATTTCCATAGCAATCTCATTTTGTTTTTGATTTCTCATTATTCATTTGTTAATTTTTGTTATGTGTATGAAAATTAGCTAGACTAAATCTTAGATCAATTGAGATGAAGTGTAAATTTCTCCAGCTAATCTAGTTTTTTATTTTGATTTATTTATATATTGTTATGTGATTTGTACATTTTTTTATTTTTCATTGTATATATGATTAATATGTTAATAAAATATGCAAATTTGGTTCCTTATATTGTGTTTTCAAGTCTTTGGATTATATAAAAGTAACTTCAATTTTGTTGATGAATACATTTCTTTAAAAGCCGAAAACCAAATCGAATCAAACCATTTAAATTTGGTTTAGTTCAATTTGATTGCCCATAATAAAATAAATCGATTGAAAAATAATATGTAGAAATTAATTTGTTTAATTTGATTGAGATTTCCCCCCAAAATTGAATTAAACCAAACTGTGAACACCCTTAATTTATATAGAAAATTCCAGGAATCTTGATCAATTGGTCACTATTCTCCCTAAGGTGATGGTTCCTTCCATTTGGTCTACTCCTTTTATATAAGCATTCCCTCCCTGGTACTATCGTTGGGGCATCTGAAGCCTCAAGGGTTTATTCCGTGAAAACTACTTATAACTAATTGTTGATCCAGAATTAACCTTTAGATCATGTGCATATAGTGCACGCAAGGTGTTGGCGTAGTGGTCAAGTTGTTAGCCTTGCAAAAAGTGCACATCAGGGGTCATGTGTTCAATCCTCCAAGGGCAAAGACTCCAGTGGTAGTGTGCGCAAGTTAGATGAGGGTGTGGAAACTGTCCATACCAGAAAAGATGAGGTCCTTTGTTTGGCTAGTTTGTCATAACTCCCTGCCATCAAACAAACATCGTATGAGAAGACATCTATCTCATGATGCTACGTGTGCTTGCTGCATTGCACCATTAATGGAAGATACTATGGTTTACTGTGTGGGAGACACACCTACTCCAACGCTGAAGCTTCTTCTCATTGCTGATGCTGCGGGGGTGGCCTACAGAAGGCCTTAGTTCTTGTGCTGTCATAATTCTTTCTTATTTTCCCTACTACCAAAAATAAAAAAATTACACATTACAGTATATACAGAAAACATAATAGTATATACATCATTCAAAGAAACAATCTACATAAGTTTTAGTTACAAATTAGTACTAGAATGGTAATTGAAATACTTTAAAGCCATCCTTCATAACCAGCACATTCATATATTCTTGTCAATAGAATAAGCTTATAAGTGTTTTTTGGTGGTATAAAGGAGCCTAAGCCCAAAACACACAAGATGCTGACAGAATAAGCTTATAAGTTATCCATACATATCTGATGTAAAACATGACCTTATCATCCACAGTTATGATTATACGGGATTCAAGCCAACAACACACTGCTAGTGTGTGAGTGAGGACTGAACTTTGACCATTAAATATTGGACTTTTTTTTTCGCTCTACTAATAAAATTGAAGTTTTGGGCCAAAAATTGAAGTTAGAGGTTTCCTTTTTTTGGGGGGTTATTTTTGGGTCATAAAGTTTTTTTCAGGTCTGAACTTGTTAGAGGCTTCTTTTATTTTGGTCAACGATGCAGGTTTCAAATGGGCTCAGATAACTTAAATATAAACCTGGGCTAATTTGATCGGACGTTCATGCGCAAAAACCTTCTTTGTTTGGGCTGGGTTGGCCTAATTTTGCATGTTTTGTTCTTTTATGTAGGTAATTTACGGTAGAGTTAATTTAAATTATTTAGATAGGCGAAAAGTGTGAGTCAAGGTTATGGCCCGTGATCTATTGTATCAGTTGTACGAAAGAGACATGTTATTTATAAATATAAAGTCAACATAGCGTGGACATACAAAATATAAATATAGTGGGGTCTATTATACTTTCTTTTTTAATATTTACTATTTTGTTTTTTTTCTCTCACTAAGTATATTGCCACCATGTCCAACTCGTTTTGTTCAAATATTATTTCTCATTGTAGGAATCTAATTTTGTTTGTCTACTTAATTTGTGTTTTATTCAAAGTTGTAGGTTTAAAAGTTATTTCAATAAGCTATCATTGTGTTGCATGTGTAGTTGAATGGGATGTAGATGACAAACAGGTCAATCCACCTTATCTCACTATGGATTAGTTTAAAAATGAAGTAGAAATTATCAACTTATTTAAGAAAATGAGTTTAGGTTGTCAATCCACTCTATTATACAATTGGTTAACGAATAAATGCTTCTAAAAATAAAAAATAACAAAAAAAGAAATAAGTTTGCGGGTCAATCTATTTAAAACTAATTAAAAATTACAGTTGAGCAAGTTAACCTTCCAATTCACTCAACTTAACTTAAAAATAAATTTAGAAAAAAAGATTGGTTAGAGTTAAACAGATCAAGCCCTCCTCATCATAACTCGCAGATTATGCAATGCAAGTTAATTAAAATAACTTGCCTAAGAAGATGGACTTTACAATGCAATCCAATCCACATTTTTTTTTATGGATTAAATAGGTTTATCTACCGAGTTCAACCATTTTATCATCTTCAAATGTGTTGCATGACTCTTTTAAATATTGAATGCTATGGAGTCATCATTTCCTTCTTGTTAATTTCAATTAGATTGCTTGAGATGAATCTTAGCTTTTGGATTCTTGGTCAATTTTCGGATGAATTCTCAAACTTCCTTTGCAGTTGTTTTCAAATATGACATTCACGATGAGGTATATTTGCTGTTGCTGCAATATCATGTTATCTATAAGTAGATTAAAGCGAGCCCAAGGCAGTTGACCAATATTCCTTATGTTTTATTCTCCTTATTTTTGGGTGGGTAGCCTGCTATGAGACTTGATTTGCTTGTCTCATTTTGTGGTTGGTCCAAAACGTTAGTTTACAATAATTTATTACGCATTACATAACATCTCTCTCTCTCTCTCTCTCTTTTTCTTTCGGATAGATACATAACATCATTAGTATACTGCCATGTGGAGATTGCATTGGGGTTTCCATCCCCACCCTCTTCCCAAAATCCCTTCTGCCCCCCACTAAAAATAATGCTATATTCTAATTTTTTTCTTTTTTTTTTTTTTAAGTAATGACATCTTTCTGTTTCTATCTTGCTCACTCTTGCTTGTCTTTGCTACCACGCCGACCTATGTTTGTTTGCCATTAAAAATTTGTGCTGATAATGATGATTTAAATGTTGAATTATGCAATTCATGATTGGATCGATGAAGAACAACATGTAGATGTCCGAAGGATCAGAAGGCACGTTTTAATAATTTGGTCTCACATTACTTAATGAGGGAAGAAAAGGAGATGTCAAGGACAAATCTCCCCAGTGCCCTACAGGCAAGGGATCCTATCCTTCCTTTACTTTTGAGGAAAAAGAAATACTGAGAAAGAAAAGAGATCTCACAGGCAAAGCTGCCCTGTGAATGCAGCCTTCACATAAGTGAGAACATAACCACAAGGTGTCATCAAAGTAAAGGAACTTAATCTTTATAAGCTATAACTCACATCCATCCTCATCATCTACAAAAATCATTGGTATTCCCAGATTTAAGAGGATGTTTATACTTTCATTTTATTTCCTTTCTATCACTTTCATTTCTTGAAGGATACCCTTAGTTGGAACTGTTTAATTTTGTGGCGAAATCACATGTACGGAAAAGGCATTAAGCCGATCTCTAGAGAGAGTTCAGCTGAGATATCTCACAATACACACAATTCAATGTGTCCCTTTGTTTTTATCTCTAAAAAGGAGAAAAAAAAAGGTAATTTTCTTCATTCCCTTCCATTTCTTTCTGACGGGACATTACCATTTGGTTCTTATTTAGGCATCTTTAATTATTTTAAAATTTATTGTTATTTAAGAATCCATAAAAAAGAAGAAAGACTGTGAGTCTGTTAGCAAACGAAGGTTTGAAAGGGGTGAACTTTTGCCATATATTTATTGAACAAAACGATGAAATGTGGGAATGAAGAAAGGGCGAATCCGATTCTCTAACTTAAACGTCAATAGAAAAGATAGTAATTTTTTCATTAATCAAGACATTCTTTGCATGTTCTATACTTTTGATCATGGTATCACACCACAGTAGCCATCCAAATCTTTACCACAATATCATATCCATATCTTTTTATTTTTTCTTCAAGGAAATCTTTTAGCAAAATGTGTCTTTTTTGGTTCAGGAATCTGCCTCTTCCCAATTTGTTTGGCTATGAATCAATGAAATAAGGCTTTTGGTGCTACACAACAATTAACTTTTAAGACTAAGCCCCAAAAAAAGTCGAGGACAGTTGTAAAGCTATTCATACTAACTATCAGATTTATGTGAGTAATTAAAGTTATTTTTTTTGGTGCAAGTAATTAAAGTTATTTAATTTTTTTGGTTATAAAAATTATTAATAACACTCGCCTTCTATTGTAATTAAACATAGTGTTTAGATTTTATCCAAAAATGAAACGATTGAATATACAAATTTCTCTCCCCTGCTTTTTTTTTTAATCTTTATCTGGTGATGATCTTTATCTTAAAATAATATAAAGGTACTTGTACTAAAAGTGCAACACATCCAAAATTATAATTTTTTTTATAAAATATTCACCAAAAGATTAATATAAAAATACATGGATATTTTTCAAAATAATTGTTAAAGTAGCTCTAATAATCCGACCAAAAACAAAAAGCTCTTATAAGACAATCATCTACAATAAATTTATATATTTCCGTTTATTTCAATTGATGATACTTACCTATGACAAAAAATAAAATACAAAATTATCAATTTATCATATTCCAAACTCATACAAAATCATTTCAATCATTATCGTGCATTACGTTGTATCCTAGCATCCACGATAACCTAAGGCTAAAAGTGAGATAAAAATGTTATTTGAACTTATCTTTACTCGATTTTTATATCAAGTTATTTCCATCTATTATTAAAAATATTTTGATAATTTTAAAGTATCATATGATTATATTTATAATTAATAATATAATAATATTTTAGATGAGATCTATCAAATAATAAATTTCATCTAAAATATTATTATATTATTAATTATAAATATAATTATATAATACTATAAAATTATCCAAATATTTATTCATCTATTATTTAATAGAATATAGATTTTACTTTATCCGAGCTGCACACTTCATCTATCGATGGATAAAAGTGAATTAGTGGGAGGCGGAAGAAATCTGAGTTCAAATAAAACTCACGTCACCACAGTTCTCCAACCACGTGCGTTCACAAAATAATTCAATGTTTAATGACTGAACTTCTCATTAAGTTTCGTGTTTGAATTTAGAACTTAGAAATGAAATTGAGATCATCAAACAACAAATTAAAGCCTAACAAAATTACAAATTAAAATAATGGCATTCCCCTAATGCAGAAAGTATATGCAAAATTAAATTATTTTGTATTTGGAAAAGCTATTAACAAAATGTTGTCCGAAGAGTATTTGGATGTCAAGCTGTTTCTGTGTAATAATCAAGCAAAACCGTGATAATTAAATAATGCATCTAAAGAGTAAGTTAAGATAAATACTTTTATTTTTATAAAGTGTGTATTTTTTTTTCGGTCTTAATCATTAATATGTAAAGTTTACTACACTAATGTTTTTATTCACAAGAATTAAAGTTCAAATTTTTTTTTATACATAAATTCAAATTTATTTAAAGTAAATATGAGTGAACCGTTTAAACTAATTATTAGCATATTTTCGTAGGCGCTAGGATGGCTTAAAGGGGATTAAGAGTTCAAACGTAATTTTGCTTTTATCTTATTATGTTTAATTTTGTATTTTATTTTTTATGCAAACTTAATTTTGCTGTAAAATTATGGTTTTGTCAGAAGCAAGAATTTCTTGCTTTCATATTAAGTGCAATTACAATAATATTAATTTTATTAAAATTACTTTTAATTAAAATCAATTATAATATAATTAAGATTATCAAAAATCAAATTTAAAGTTTAAGGTTTAGAATAAATAAGTTTACAAAGCCATATATAGCATAGTAACTCCACGAGGAAATGCATGACCCTTACGAGCAAACTCATCAGCACATTGGTTGGCCTTACTAAGATTTTTTTTAATTAAAAAATGTAACAGTTTTATACTCACTACCCGAGCGATAATTTTTTACTCATTCAGTAAGATTTTTATACACGTTTCAAAGAATCCATGGAGTGGAAAATTATTATTCTATTTATACTTTATAAATATTATTATATTATTCACTCCCGTTCTTCTCTTGTGACTAGGGAAGTGTTTTTTTTTTATTTTTATTTTTACCTAATCTATAAATATTAAAACTGACATATGGTCTGACGGTCGTTTAAATAAATATGTATTTTAATGATATAAGTATTAAATGTATAATTAACGAAGAACAGATTTATATTATTAGTAAAATTAATATATTAATTCAATATTTATATACTTAAAATTTATATTTATTTAAAGAAACTGTTACAACTATGTCTTGTCAAACATAATAAAATGACCTTTATCCTAGACAAGATGCCCACATGATGTCCTCAATCCCCACTTCCCATTCTCAACGTTGTGTAACCTCCAAAATTTCACGAGGTTAAAAAACCGCCCAACACAGACGCAAACAGTGGTAAGTGTCTCCCACTACTTGTACTATCTATCCATTGCTGTTTGCTAGCGCCTCTTTCAGCCTTCAGCTTCCCCCGCCCCGCTATCTACCATCTTTTGCACTGTTTTCCATCACCCCATTTCACCATTCCATCTAAAGTTGTAACTTTCTCATAAAAAGTCTCCATTTTTGCATTCCTTCTGACTTGTGAGCCCTCTCTCTCTCTCTCTCTCTCTGTGTGACACACATATCTTCCCTCACACCTACTTATCTTGAAAGTGTGTTGTTGTTGCATGTTTTGATTTGATTCCTTCACTTGGATGTCTGTTTTGCTGCTGTGAAACAAAAACTGGTGTCTGCTGCAAAATAAAAATAAAAAAAGAATAAAAGAATAAAAGTGTGCTTGATCTTGGTTGGTTATATTACTTTGGACCCCTTTTCACATTTCCATTTTTTTAATAATACAAAACTGCTGATTCAAGTAATGGGGGCTGAGTTTTCTGAACACCATTTCAATGGATATGCTTTTCTTTTTTTGCTTCCCTTTCATTTTCCTTAGAATCCAAGTAGGGTATAAAGGAATAAGAGTAAAAAAAAGGCTGAATCTTTATCGGGTGTGTTATCTCTTCTGTCCAATTCTGCAGGTGAAGCTAGAGCTGGGAAATTGAAGATGACTAGGGTATTAGTTCATTTGTTGTGTACTTTGTGGCTATGTTGTTGTTGTTGGTTGGCATCAACTGGGGAAGCCCAAGTTGAGCATATGAAGTACAAAGATCCAAAGCAACCAGTTGCAACTCGGGTTAATGACTTGCTGAGTAGAATGACTCTGGAGGAGAAGATTGGTCAAATGGTTCAAATTGATAGGAGTGTTGCCAGTGCTGAGGTCATGAAAAACAGCTTCATTGGTAAGAACTAATTAAGGCACGTTTGGGAACTATTTTTTTAACTATACAATTACATTTTCTTTTTTTTCTTTTTGGGGGAACTGTCTAAGGAAGCTTTTGAGTATACACTGTTTTGAACCCCATGTTTAAGCTTTTGTTTTCTTCCCAGTCAGTAGTGTTTGAATTGAAGGTGTACTTTTATGTCTCGGAAGTTAACCAACTTATAAACAATCTTCTGATTTTCTGTCATGTTTTTCTTTCAACACACATTGCATTTGAATGTTTGCAATTTTGATAAATGTTTTAGACCATATGTTTTAGTGGTGATGAGTCCTCTCTTTCAATATTTGCATGACATCCTTTCCTTGTTGTGTTTATATTCACTTAGAGAAATGCTGTTTAATACAAAAAAAGTATGGTTGGAAATTTTCCGAATGATGTGGCCTATTTTTGTCCGCTTTCACCCCCCTAATTTCCGCCAATTTCCCACTACAAATCCAATCACATCGCAACACGCTATTTCATTGTCTCTTTGTACCTCATTCTTTCGTCCTATATAGCATGACTCATTCACTTATGTTGAGGGAATTTGTTCTGTGTAATTCTGCCTTATATATGTATGTACTTAATTCATTTTCATTTATTACATAATCCTTGGGGTTGTCAGGTGCTGGTTACATTGTTAGTGTCATCTTGCTATATTCATCCTTGCTAGACTTAATTCACTAAATATGATAAGTTCTTCGCACATTTTACTGTTGATGATAATTTGCTGCATTTACTTATCGTAAATATGAATACTGAAGCATGTATATATAGGACTTATTGTCATAAGGACATGCTCATTATAGTGGCAGGAAATGGAAGCCTGAAAAATGGGGAAGTTGCCACGTTTGTGCCACTTTCTTCCTTTGCCTTGTACTTAAGTTTGAGCTTCTTCTTTCTCATACACTGTTGCTCACATGTCTTCTTCTTCATTCATGTTTGAATATGTTTGATCCTTTTAATGACCGATATATTTTTGGATTTTTTATTTTTTTACGAATTTCGAAAGATCTTTACATGCAGAACAGGAAACTGAAGGAAGCCACGAATTAGTAATTGACAAAAACTTGAATTAAGACTAGGAAATCAAAGGAAATGGTGACACTATTAAGAGGCTACCAATTAACTGGTTCTTTTAATTGCTTGCAGGGAGTGTATTGAGTGGTGGTGGTAGTGAACCACTTCCAAGGGCTACTGCTCAAGATTGGGTTAATATGATAAATGAATTTCAGAAAGGGTCTCTGGCAAGTCGATTGGGTATCCCAATGATGTATGGGATTGATGCTGTTCATGGACACAATAATGTCTATAATGCTACCATATTTCCCCACAATGTTGGGCTTGGATGTACCAGGCAAGTTGAGATTTCTGATGACTTATTTGTCACCATGGGGACAACATTTGATACTGTAATTTCCATATGTAACTTGGTATTTGTTAATTTACCTGGTTTAAAGGTTCTTGTTGCTGCAACCATTTCTGAATTTTGCTTTATTGAACAAAATACCCTGCTTGTGCCACTGTTGCTAGATCTGAAATATGAATGTATTATATCCAATATGTGAATGATAGAACTAAAACAAATTTGCTGTTGGCATTTATTATGTTTAGCCTGAAATATAATTGGCTAAGAAGGGAGCTGTTGTAGGAACTGTTATGTCAATTCTTTTGTTTTAAAACTCAAGATGATTGTATTTGTAATGTTAATGGTGTTTTATTGATGCCTTAGGTTGTTTATATGCCTTATTGGATGTATCCACCATTTGTTCTGTTCTAATAATCTTTGATGAACAGAGATCCTGACCTGGCACAAAGGATTGGTGCTGCAACTGCTCTTGAAGTCAGAGCTACGGGGATTCCTTATGTGTTTGCTCCATGTATTGCGGTAAATAAGATGAAGAGTCTAATGATAAACTTGTAGAAAAAGTTATTGTTAGGCAGACTTGAGGTTGTTAAATGTGTGCAATTTTTTTCCCTATAATTTTATTGATTACTCCTGAAACATTGTTTATAGGTTTGTAGAGATCCAAGATGGGGTCGGTGTTATGAAAGCTATAGTGAGGATCCTAAAATTGTGGAACAAATGACAGAGATCATACCTGGTCTGCAAGGAAGTATCCCTGCCAACTCCAGGAAGGGATTTCCTTATGTTGGTGGCAAGTATGAAATTAATGATATTAAATCCATTTTAAAAAGAAGAATATGTTTCATTATTTTTTTTCCTCTGGTGTTTCATGCACATGTTTTGTAAAATTTACTACAGGTCTGGTTATGTATGGGTTTTGATGCCTTATCTTCTGGTTTTCCACCCCCTAGAAAGATGATATAGTGTGGCACATATATTTCATGGATGTTCAGTGCTTTTGCATCACGAATGTAATTAAGTAACTAATAAATTTAAACTTCGATATAATTAATGGTTGAAAGATTCTTATACGTTGCATTGAAAGAGGTAGTGTATGCCTCTGTATCTGCAAAATGTGGATATGGTGGATGCATATGATCTGTCATTTTGGTAGCCATATGGTCTGGATATAATTTAAACTCATTTATAATCTCAACTTTATCTGGGTAGTAAAGTCTTTTTAAGATGTTTCTCATGAGCATAGTTTGGTTAACTTGGGGGAAAATGCTTTAGATCAACCATGGTCTACATATGAATACTAGTCAACTAATCATTTTTAACATCAACCACAATTATTTAGATACAACAAATAATGAGAAAAAAGAATCACAATTACATGACGGACTTGTAGGACAAAGGTAGCTGCTTGTGCTAAGCACTTTGTTGGAGATGGTGGTACAACCAAGGGAGTTAATGAGAACAACACAGTGATGGATTGGCATGGATTGCTTAGCATTCATATGCCTGCCTATTCTGATTCCATCATTAAGGGTGTCTCTACAATCATGGTTTCATACTCCAGTTGGAATGGGGTAAAGATGCATGCAAATCGTGATCTAGTCACCGGCTTCCTCAAGAACACCCTTAAGTTTAAGGTGATTTGGCTGCTCTGTATTCTTCTTTTCTTGTACATGTCTACATAAATATTATAAAGTTGAGTTACAATTGTTCTATGCAATGGAAGCTGCTACCAAATGCTTTTTTCCTGTAACGTTTCTTGCTTGTTTAACTGCCATATTGTCCTGTCTATCTCTATTATGGAAAGAAAAACAGACGAGGGAAGCAGCATAAGAAAATCGTAAGATAGTCACATTGCATGGCATATATTAACATTGAATAATATAATACATAAATGTGAATACAAACTTGAAAAACAGCCAATATGTTAAAATTATCTAGGGTGTATCTCAACTGTGTTAAAATTTAAAAAATGTCGACAAGGAGTTCAAAGATCTTGTGTTGTCCAGAGGCTCCAGAGCCCAGACCACTGATCTACCCATTCCCAAATATTAAAAAGTATAAAGATATTGTACCAGTAGTTTTTTGTAGTCAATGTTATGTCCATATTTACTGCCAAACATCAGGATTCAGGACCTAAGTACATTGCTAAGATGTTTCAGATAGCTGCTTGCCATCTTTCCGATTGAAAGTATGTCCTCAATGTATTTGTTTTGATGTATGTCATAGTTATATGTCTTTTACTTAACTGGTTAAGGCCTCAATTGTTTATCATAATTGGTTGTATGAACTTGTTTCTGTAGTGAGTCAGTTCCATTTTATATTTAATTCAAATGTTTTCATGTCATTTTCACATGAAAGTTTGACCAGCATTTGATATTTCTGTCAGATGCTGACTGTTCTATAGCTTGATCATTGTAATGTTTATAGTCAAATAAGGTCGTATTTTGAGGAGAGGCATATAGAGCTTTCTAAAATCACTTATTTTTCAAAGTAATTCACTTGAAGTATCATTGACCATAGATCAACTATTAACACTATAACTTTATTATTCTCTCTTATTGATCTATTATAAAATTTCTATTATGTCGGGAGTTTTGAGAAGTCCATGTGACATGCATTTGAACCATGTGATAGTGCTATTTGAACCATAGTATCAAGTATTGTTTGATGGTACATCAATCTGATTTTCTATTGCTCTATACCCTGATTTTATGCTTTTGTCAGCTCCCACTTTGATGCAGCATGGTGCTTGCTAACACTAAAAATTTTTGTTCACTTATTTATCAGGGATTTGTCATCTCAGATTGGCAAGGTATTGACAGAATCACATCACCACCGGATTCAAACTACACATACTCTGTCCAGGCTTCCATTGAAGCTGGTGTTGATATGGTTAGTTTGTTCTTTATGCTCAAATTGCCTGAAGTACTGGAGTGAATAAAATTTCCGCTCAAGTGTAGCTCATGGAACAGTGTAATTCTTATTGAAGTAGAGGGTTATAGAACTCATTTTTTCTGTTGACTATTATTAAAGGTGATGGTCCCATACAAGTATGATGAGTTCGTTCAGGATCTTACACTCTTGGTCAAGAACAATATCATTCCAATGGACCGCATTGATGATGCTGTGGGGAGAATTTTGTTTGTCAAGTTCACCATGGGTCTTTTTGAAAATCCACTTGCTGATTTCAGCTTAGTCAATGAGCTTGGAAGCCAAGTGAGTCATTCAAACCATCCCAAATTTGAAATGGATTTTTCCGTATGAACTTGATTAGCTATTTTGTTCAGTAGGAATAATATAAAATAGAAAACAGCATATTTGATGAAAATGTCTTCTCAAACAACTTCTCAGAATATAATACTATCAAAAGATTTGGTCAGTTAGCATATGGGCTGTATTAGTATTCAAGTTGGGTTGCTATGCTTGTGTTGTTGCTATTCAAAAGACAATTGGGGATATGCTAGATCTTGAGCCACATTACATGATCATCTTCTTGCTGCCAAAGCTGCCTAACCTTGTCCAATTGGTTTGAACTGAAGGCTTCCCATATCAGCTTCTGCCTGATAGTTTCAGTTGATGATATATATATATATATATATATATATATATATATATAATGACATTCTTTAATGTACCCTCTTGTATTCATCCTATCTGGTGCATGCAAGTAATTTAAGGACAGAGTAGTATGAAACTTGTTTGTTTGGTTAAGGAAGTGGTATGCAACTTTAATGGCATTCTTTGTAGCCTCTAATTTACTTCATATCCTAAGCATAATTGAGACATTGCGAATCATGAGATATAAGATTCTGTTGTTTTAACTAGGAACACAGGGACCTTGCAAGGGAAGCTGTGAGAAAATCTCTCGTGCTGCTTAAGAATGGGAAAAATGGAAGTGCTCCACTTCTGCCTCTTTCAAAGAATGCCCCAAAACTTCTAGTTGCTGGTACTCATGCTGATAATTTGGGTTACCAATGTGGTGGGTGGACAATCCAATGGCAAGGGTTCAGTGGCAACAATGACACAAGGGGTAAGTGAGCCTTCGAGACAGTCATAGCAAGCTGAGATGCTGAGGTGTTGGCATATAGCAGCATATGATTGTAGGCTCTGGATGTACTATATTACTTATTCATTTGGTTATGTGAGAAGTAGTCAATGGGCATTGTTCATTTGAAGTTATCCAAATTATATAATAATGTTCAGCAATGCAGGGATATTAGTCATTGTTATAAATATGCACTAAACTTTATAGCAATATAAACTACATCATAGGCATATTGACTGCACCCAAAATTAATAGTCTACATTTGTTCTTCAGTTGATGGTGTGATTACCCACCTCTCTCTCTCTCTCTCTCTCTTAAGGGAAAAAAAGAGACTATGGTTTTTTTTCCCTTAAGAGAGAGAGAGAGAGAGAGAGAGAGAAGGATGGAAATGAATTGACAGGCTTTTTTTTTCCATGGATAGGAACAACCATTCTCAGTGCCATAAAATCAGCAGTTGATCCAAGCACAGAAGTTGTATTTCGTGAGAACCCTGATAGTGATTTTGTGAAGTCCAACGACTTTGAATATGCCATTGTTGTTGTTGGTGAGCCTCCTTATGCTGAGACTGCTGGTGACAGCACGACGCTTACAATGGTGGATCCTGGCCCAAGTATCATCAACAACGTCTGTGGGAATGTTAAGTGTGTGGTTGTCATCGTTTCTGGCAGACCTATTGTGATTGAACCATATGTTTCTTCTATAGATGCTTTGTTGGCAGCATGGTTACCAGGCACTGAAGGCCAAGGTGTGACAGATGTCCTTTTCGGTGACTATGGTTTCAGTGGTAAACTTGCAAGGACATGGTTCAAATCTGTAGATCAACTGCCAATGAATGTTGGGGATCCTCACTATGATCCACTTTTTGCTTTTGGTTTTGGACTGACAACTGAATCTGTCAAGGACCTAGTAGCAAGGTAATTTTCATTTAAATTGTGAAAGCTTTGTTATGTTAATTGATCTATTCTTGGCGCCAACACGCTGCCTATTTTTTTTTTTTAATTAAAAAAACACTCAATGAAACAAGATGATGGAATTAATTGTATTGAAAAGCATCATATTATACTCTTCATTTAGTAGGTATTTATGTAACTTCCTTAATCAGCATCATTGGTCATTAACAACTTTGCATTTGACAAGACGACATGCTCCTGTTATACTGATGAAATTATCAATGTTATGTGTAGGTCAACCTCAGCAGCTGTCAGTGTGAGGGCTTGTATATTTACCATTTTGATGGCACTAATCGTCAGCTTATATTTAAAAGGTACGTTTGTGATTGTGACGCTAGCAAAATGAAGTTGATTATTCTATTCAAGTGATAAAGAGATTATTCTATTCAAGTGATAAAGAGATTATTCTTATGTTTAATAGGCTTTTTTTTAATATGTATAATAGAAATGATTGATTGTTTGCTCACTTTGATAGGTTAAGCACAATTTGTGGGAGCTTATTGAAGCGGGTGGCTAGAGAACTAACTTGGGATAATTCCCAGCTTAGTCTTATTTATTTAGTCTGATTCACCATTGTATTAGGACACAATTATTGCTTATGAACTAGTAATTTGATCTCATTTTTTTACTTAATCGGACTTTGTTCGAAGGAATACGAGACAATTAGGGACATTTAAGCTACTAGGAGTTAGGTAGTGAAGGATTAAGCAATTTGTTTAGAAATCACAGATTTTGATTTGTCTTGGGGAAAGGGTATGTGGGGCTTTAACTTCAGTGCCTCTACTCGCACCATTGGAAAAAACTTAAAATCTCAGAGCTGTCTTTGTATAGCCCAAAATTTCCCAAGAGTTAAAAAACTAAGTTCACCAAGTTGGGTTGTTACCATCTTTCTTTGATGTTTTCAGTTGATATAAATTTGTGCTAAATGCTCAATTAAAAAAACAAAAAATTGTGCTAAATGCTACTAGACAGGGTTCAATTGTCTACACATTTTTATTTTATTTTTGGTTCCACCATCTATTTTCTTGAGTTTGTTTAGTCATTGGTTGCAAGCAAAGTCATTAGGCAGAGTTTAACGTGGCCGACTTAGAAGTACTATTTTTTTTTTTTCAAAAGAAAAATGTACTTATGAATACATATTTGTTTTTCCAAAGGATGTATTATTGGACTTGGGAGGAAGTAAAAATAAGAATGTGATTCATCCTGCTCTCACTGTATAGCGAAAGCTTCCTGGTTCCTGTGATGAGAGATACTAGTTGAGCCCCATAATATCGGTCACGGATACAACCTTTTCATTTACTTAAGTGGCATCGAAAAGGAATCTGCTATAATTTATATACACAAAGCGTCTGTTTAAAATTTCTTGCTGATTTGAGGGCCAGGTGAAATTCTTTTATTAAACAAGATTTAGCAGTACAGTAGAATACACATATAAAGCATACTATTCTAAGACAAGGATCTATTCAAGGGTAAAATCTCGAATATATTTCAGTGAGATATGTTACACCTGACATAAGTGCCCAGGAGAATTATATTAACGTGTCAAGTATATAAAAATGCATTGATACCACATATTTTCATACTCCTTTTCTTAGCTTCCCCTACCAACCTTTAGGTGGAATAAAATTAACAATAACAAAATTACAATATAAAGCTTCTCCCTCCTAGTAAACAAGAACTAAGAGTTGAAGATATACTCGACTAACTGAAAAAAATTGGGACATATGAACAAATAACCAGCTTTTAGAAAATTTTAACATGTTATTTCAAATGATCCTGTTAGAGCCCAATTCCCTTCTTGCCTAATCATATGCATCCGCAAGGAACATGCTTCATTGGTCTTGCACAGAAAGCTGCATACTCCTTCCAGTGGACTCGTTAATATAGCAGTCCAAAACAGCATGTGGAAATATTTTCCATGTTTTGAAGTCCTTAGATTTTTGCCTCCATCTTAGCCCAGAGTTCGCAATCAAAGTGCTGAGCCAGATGCCTGCATGAGAAAAACTCTTCACTCTTCAGTTGCACCCTTTCTCAGGCAAGCATCCACAGTGAGAAGGTTAAAGATGAGATCAACCTGAAACAAGAAAAATGAGTTTATCAAACATTCGAACAGATTGAAAGAAGAGGCCAAGTGTAACATTTGGCATTGATTAATTCCAACTAGAGATTCAGGAGTCACAGGACTATAAGCAATTGAGTTAAACAGATATTGTAACAAGGCAATGCTACTAACATGACAATACAATCAATTGAAGTCATAAAAAGCAAATGACAAAATCACTAGCAGGCAGGAAAGGGTCCGTTTGGTTTACAGTTTACGGGGCTAAAAAGTCTTTTATTGATACGAGAATGAAAAAGCACAACAACTAGTGTGTTTAGATGTGTAAAGACATTTTTTAAACTTACTTTTAGAACTTTAGAATGCCTTTTGGGAGAAATATCTTTGAAGTTACTTTTTATTCTAGAAAAAGACTTTTTGAGAAGTAATCTTATTATTATTCTTATATTAACAACCAAAAGTAATTTTACTTTATCCTATTCAAACAAAATCATTTTTTTAAACTTACTCTTGACATATTTAAACCAAACATAAATTAATTCTTTTAAAAATAATTTCTCTACAAGTAATTCTTTTAAAAGACCTTTTTTCAGAAGCAATTCTCCCATAAGTTAAACCAAATATACCTAAATTGTTACCAAAAACCAAATGAAAACAAGGACTGATGAAGAATTGAGGGAGGTGGCTACTACTGGGTAAAGGAGGAGGGGAAGGCCAGTAAATAGTAATGAGTAACAAAGCAGTAAAAACTGACACAAATTCATTCAAAGTGTTTAAGAAGGATAAACCGTGTACAGTGCTTCATGAATTCATGATAAACAGCATACTAGAATCCATGAAGCCAATCACTCTTAGTGGGATTAAGGATTGGTTATTGTTGATGGTGGCCATGGTAGTCACTAAACTTTATTCGAATGACAAACCTACCAAGAGAATAAATTCCAACAGATATTGTACTTGAAAGGTACTAAACAAAAGTCTCATCCCTCTAGCGATTATTGCACTCTGTTGCTAACTGGCTAAAATATAGTGTGAAACAATCATTACTAGTAGCATCGGAGGGGAGTAGCTAAAAGATTGTCATTAAGTAATATAGTGACATATATAGGAGTCCTGTGGCAAGAAACAGAGAAAACTATATCTCACATTCTCAACGAGTCCAAAATATTTTGAAAGTTCCTATGGCTATTCAAAGACCGCATATATACTTAAAATATATAAATCATTGCTTTGTGAGAGCATATTACAAACCTTTTGTTAAATTTGTGCTGCATTCATCCTTTCATCATTTTCCTCCTCTTTGCTTATGTGGTCATGTTCATCCTGGTTTGAGCCAACCAGCAACTGCTGATTTCCTACAATACTTTCATTGGTCTTAACTAAGGAGAGCTGGTCCATAGGAAGAGTATTCTTTTTGTAATTCCAAACAAGCATTGAAATATAATCTTGAGGTGAAACAAGGCCTTGTTCCCTGATGCTACTCCATTGCTCCTCTAACGTCTTTGGATCCTCTAGTTTTATATATTCCAGCAATGACTTTTCATGGTCAGGTCTCCAATTACTAGGGAAGGGGGTGTAATCAGCCTCAGGTACAAGAGACATCCTTGTATACTTGAGTCCATCGATTGATTCGGCAAGACCCATCCTCAGCAAATTCTGGTACTCAGGAGACTGCCCTTTTTTCTCCTTCAATGGACGGCTCAGGTTACGCGAACCAATCTTGTATACTTTTGCTCGTGAACGAAGCTTGTATTTTGCAGCATATAGCTTTGCAAGTGAGCCCCTTATGATGTAAGAGCAAAAGTTCACTATCTTCTTCCTATTATCTGCATATCTATACCACTCAACCATGCTGGACAAGAACTTGTTCATTTGAGCATTGGTATGAGCTTGAGTAGCATGAAACATTCTAAAGCAGGGCTGGGGATCCGGATCCCTATCTCCCTTGAGAAAGTTCAACTTTCTAAATTGCTTAATGCATTGTTTCAAGCTAGCTGTGACCGATAAAAGGGTTCCTACACCCTTTTCACTTATGATTTTACCACCGGTCGCAGTGTACCTAAGAGTTGGATAGACAACCCTCCTACAGAGCACATGATCAAGAAACATTATACCTTTAGTTATATGTTCTATGGGAAGGCTCTCATTGTCAAGCTTGAGCATATACTTCTGATCACAAAACTCAATCAACTGCTTCCTCAGCGTCGCCGCATCGGCCCTAGGCCCTCGAACACCGATCAAGATATGACCACCATACCGTACGTAATCCATCTTCCTCGTCTTATCCGGTCCACTTGTGGGCACAAACTCCGGCCAAGACGTGTTCCCTTGCTCCGCCTCCCCTTCAGGGCTATTCCATATAACATCACTCTTAGATGGAACATAAAACTCCTTGATCTTCCCTTCCATCCACTTATCTAACTCATCCAAACAAATGTTAACTAAAAGTGGGCTAAGAATCCCACAATGCCCCCAATTGGGAACCTTCTCAGCCTCCTGCGGTGCGAACCCGAAAAAGGCATCCAACCAATAAGGATCAGGCTTAGGCTCATCCTCAGCCAACACCCTCTTCTTCTGATACTTCCTTCTCTTCTTCTTCTCCTTCTTCTCAACCTCACTCGTGACCACCGGCGTAACCAATGCCGATTTCAACAAATCAACCACCATCTTATCCCTCACATCCCTCATCACAGCACCAACCACCAACCCCACCTTCATTCCATCCAAAAGGGTGCTCAAATCACCCTTTATATACCACAAATACCCTGCAAAACTCCTCCTAATCACTCTCAACACAGTGTGGGGTGTCCTACCGGGCCTAAAAGCATAACTCTTACCCGAAAACCTCGCCTCATAAATCGGCTCCAAGATCATCAACAAAACCTCCTGAACAATCTTATCCTGGAAAGGGGTTGGCTGTGTGGTGGTTAAAATGGCCTTGATTTTCCTCTTTGAGAGGGAATCGTAATCGGTCTTGTCCTTGGGCGACTTGATGAAGAACTTGAGGCGCTGGCCCCATCGGAATCGGCCGTCGAGGACGGCGTTGCGGAGGGAGAGGAGGTCGTGGAGGGCGGAGGAGGGGACAGCGGAGCGGGGGAGGTAGGAGCCGGTGTCGTCGGCGACGACCTTCTGGTAGGCGAGGAGCCAGAGGTCGAGGCGGCGGAGGGAAGGGGTCAGGCTGGTGATGGTGCTGCTGGGGTGGCGGAAGTTGTCGACCCACGATTGGGAGAGGAAGGCGATGGGGTCGTCCTTGAAGAAGAGGGAGGAGGGGTCCGTGGAGGAGGCGGGATCCGGCGGGCGGCGGTGCCGGGGAGTAAAGGAGAGGCCGCGGTGGTGGTGCAGGGTGGTGGTGGCGGCGGTGGGGAGGGTGCGGAGGGGATTGGCGATGGAGAGGAGGCGGTGGGCGAAGAGGGTGAGGCGTCGATGATGCATGTTTTTTCTTCTTCTTCTTCTTCTTTTGTCAGTTGGTTCTCAGGGGATTCATTTGTTTTTGTTTGAATTTTGATTGTTAAGGGTGGAATTTGAGATTGGTGCGAGGAAGGGAATGGAAGGGAAAGAATGGGGGAAGATGATGAAGAGGGTTGAGTTGAGTTGAGTGAAGTGGTGGAAGGGAAGGCGGGGAACAGCAAAACCCAGCCAAAACCCTGGGCCTGGCGTCAAATGTTTTGTGTTTGTGCGTTTTGTTCAGTCGTTCGCTCACCTGCTCGTGTTACGTTAGTCCCGTCCACGTATGAGAAGTTTGTCTCGTGTAAAATAATCTCACATAATATTGTAAAAGGGATGTGTCTCCTATCTTTATTTACAAACAGAGGCTTGTTTCCCTCTCTCACAATCAACTTGTATGCCGCCCCCATCCTCGAAATCAAATTGAACCACAGGCCCGACTTCCCATCTCGCGGCCAAAGAGCCCAATAATTGCTCCCAGAGAACTGAAGGAGGCTATCAACATTATCAAACAGTGCAAACCCTCCATGGTCATCATTAGGAAAACAAGCCACCACCTTCCTCAAAATGCACACATTTTTCCCCCTCAAAATCAACTTCACTCGGTTAGGAGAGTTCCCTGCAACTTCCTTCTCCAAGCTTCTTCTCCGTTTGTAGAGCCCTTTTTTATTTTGCATTTCTCATAGACATCTTTCATTAATTGAGGTGATCGACAAGCTCATGATTGGAGTAGTGGAAGAGGAGGTCGTTGTGGATGAGGGGCTGCTTGGGGATGATGTATAGCAGGTGGATAAGGCGCTTCGCTTCTTGGCCGACATGGCCGCAAATGATGTCACGGTCAGTGGATGGGTCAAAGGTGGCAAGGTTGATGTAGGAGTTAGAGTAGGCAAGGTGGAAGAGGTTGTAGAGGCAGACGGAGCCGGGGGCTCTCCAAAGCTTAAGGATGCAGTAGATGTCGACAAGGTGGTTGAGGAAGCTATCATGCTTGTGCGGTTGTGCCAGTACTCACCGGCACCCATAAAGCAGAGGAGGGAGAAAAAGGAAGTGAGGTTGTTGTAGACAGAGCAAAGTTCGCGCCGGCGGAGGGGTCGAGCGGGGACAAGCCTCTGTTTGCAAATAAAGATAGGAGACACCCTTTTTGCAATATTACGTGAGGTTATTTTAAACAAGACCAACTTACTTCCATACTTGGACAAGACTAAAGTAACACAAGCCTCGCTCATCCAATTTTTTGCCCTTTCTCTTTGAGTAATGTTAGATGGACGCAACTTTTGTGTTACATACACACGACACCATAGGAAATGAGAGAAAACGACAAATTCACTGTATGAAAGAGAAGCAAATCCTCATCTTGAATGGAAAAAAAAAATTAACAATGAAAAACAAAAATATCACTCATCTTCCTTCTCCTCAAACTTTTTCCCACTCATAAATGTCGACATCAATATCTTTCTCGCCCTTGCCCTTCTTTCACCTTTCCTCCCAAAAATCTTCTTGACCCACTTTTCTTCCTCGGTTTCCTCCTCCTTTCCCCAACTCTTGTTCCTCCTTCTTTCAAAACTCTTCTATTTTTTTCTGTTCAAATGCTAAAATTAGAGTCATAGCTAGCTTTAGCTTTGTGTTTGTTTTTGTTGTGTGCTTATATATTACATTTTGGCTGTTTGTGGGTTGTTGTTGAGCAAAAACTAGAAAGGAAGGGACGAAGCCATCGGGAGAGGCAAACACAAGGACGCAAACCATTGTGAACCTTGGAAAGGCTATATTTGATAGCGAGGTTGTGCCTTCCTCTCTTGTGGAGATTGCACCCATTATTTGTGTTGCCAATGAGGCTGAGAAGACCAATCCCAAAGTCACTTATCTCTATAAGTTCATTTTGTTTCTACATTATGCATCATGTGACAGTGGTATATTAATTACTTTGCCTTTGTGGGGATAATCATTGTAAGTGGGACTGTTTTAGTTGTTAAATTTTTGTGCTAATAATCAGGTTAGGCTTTTCTTGAACTTGCTATAGCAAATATGATATTCTCTTACGATTGATGCATATCTAATTAACACTAGTTAGATATGATTTATCTTCTATAACTACTCCTAGTCTTCAGCTCACGTGAATAATAGTCTACAACGTTCTAACCTTCATGTACACATATCTGATTGTTTCAATGGGAATAATCATCCCAAAAGTGTCATGGCATGAGGTTAGAGTAAGAATCAAATGGATGGGAGTAGTTGGGCTCAAAAGACTTAATCACACTAAGTCTTCATAAGCTTGTTGAAAGAGAGGGAAAAAATTGCATTGTTTAGGGGGTGTTTCGGACAAAAGAAAAGTGGGTGGCTGTGGGTTGTATGGGGTGGAACCATGGTAAGGACCGTGGTAAGGAAAAAAAAAAACAACTGAGATGGTTGCTACTAATTTGGGACAATACTACATGAGAGTTGCACTTGGAAACATGAAACTCATGAGTATAAATATGGAATATTATCATTAATTTTAAATAAAGAAAGGAAAAAATATGCATAATTTGGCCATCTCTATTGGTACAAGGAGGAATCTCTTTTATTTTAATTTCATGAGGTATTTAGAGTGTTAGGAATGAGATCTAGTTGATACTTAATCAAGATGGACTAAAAATATATCTCTTATGAGGAATGTGCACCCTTTGCTATATCACTTGGGTGCAGAAAATTCTTCTTAGAATTTAAAGTTCTTTGTTGAATATTTTGTAATGAAAATTTGTCACAAAACCAACTAGACATGCTCACTTAGTTATTACTATTGTATACTACATTTCTGTTGCATATTTTGGTATGTATGTGTGTGTGTGTGTGTATTCCTTGAGTTTAGTAGTCATAACATTAATTTCATGCTACATAGTTACATAATTCAATCCTAGACATTGTAACTTAGTAGTTAATTTTCTAGCATTCTTAGCCAGATCAAAAGAAGTAGAGATTTGGCTAGAGGAATGCCAAATTACATTGTTGATCGAATGACTCTTGTTGTTCCAATAGTTAAGTATTTCTTTGGCTACATTTTCATGGAGTGCCATCCATGGTTGGATAAATTAGTTATAATCTTTTTAATATTTTAGCTTTCAACTTTACAAGAACAGTAAGCAAAACGTAAAGAGGAATGAGTTATGCACCTCTATATACCTTGTTAGCATGGATAATAAATTAAATATTACTATAAAGTCCACAATATTTTTACATTTGGCTTCTTGAGTAGCATAATTTCTATTAAAAACTACATTAGTAATTCACACATTAAGAATATTATTCAAATATTCAGAATTTTAAATTTGGGTTTTTTAATTTGTTATTTAAGTTACTTCAAGATCATTGTCACTTGGACGGTTCCTACAGGGAGATCAAATGATCATATCTATAACTGGAGCAATAGTTTTTATCGATAGAAGGTTGGTACAAAGGTTGCAAGCAGGTTATCCCCTGTCTTTGACTAACTTCCTATATTTACGCCTAGTAAATTTATGTACACCATTTTACAAGTGCTTTCATGTATATCTGAATTTCAGCACTAGTTGTCCAATCCTAGACATCATTTCCTTTAATATGAAAAGAGCATTATTGTTGTATTGCACTAGTCATAGTTCCTCTTATATAGGGCATAAATTTAAAGGCTCTTGAGTTCACTAATAAATAGTTGCACCATGTGTTCCACATATAGCTTCCTTATATCACTATTGGATTTTGTTAAATCTCTTATTTGCCTATTTATATCATTGAAACTCTTAGCTTCTGCTAGTATATGTGCAAACAATTAACCTAACTTTCTGTTAACAATATTTTGCAAACAATCATAGTGTCATGTATTGACATGCTCGAAATCTAAAGCTGAAGCAATTTTTCTAGTAAGAAGGTAATATATCAATGTAATAATTTGCATTAACACTCACAATCTGCAAAAACATATGCTCAATAAAAGTCATTCACTATTGCAAACTTTTTCAAGAGATCAAAGTGACACCGTCACTTAATATTAGCAGAGTATCTTCAATATTTACGTACCATGTTTGGTGCATGTTTAGGAACCAAGAGAAATAGCTTTTTGTTTGGAAAAAAAGAGTTGTTTTCAAAAAAGTAAGTGTGTTTGGGTATGTAATTTTGGTTGATAAGATTATAATATAAATATGATAATTTAAGCTGTTTTTGTAGAAATAATTTTAAGCTATTTTTTGGACTTTTTTCATTTTAATCAAAATGTACAATACCTAATATGCTCTAAATTTATCAAATTGATCCTAAGTATCAAATATTATATAATATAAATAATTATTTCATACCCTTTTTAGTAATTTTACTATACAAAAGTAACTTTTTTCATACAATCCAAACAAAAAAAAAAAATTATCTTAAAACCACTTTTCAGTTGAAGTATCCAAATATAAATTAATTATCATATAATCGATTATATAAAAAAGAGATTATACAAATTAGCGATTCTTGAAATAATTTTAATCTTATAGTTGTTCCTAAACACATGCTTCTTGTTGTTGGTTTTAATTCATACATAATTTTGATTCCTCTAGTATTGAAATTCTCGATATATCTTCCTCATAATAGTAGAAAAGTTAATACTTTTGTGTAAACATGCTCAAACTCAGGCATACATTACACTTTGGATTCACTGGCTAACTTTGCATTATGTTTCTAGTGAAAAACTTTCAAGGAATCAAGATTGCAGAGGAGCTAGAATGCTAAAATAGCATGTAAGGCTCAATAGGGGTTGTGAATTTGGCTAAAATGCCCACAACTACTAGATGGTCCATGAGGATGAAGACATTCTAATGCAAAACTTAACATAGAATACCAACGAGGATAAATACATTCTAGGTTAGCTTGGGGTAATGTTTGGGTTTCAGGTAAAGTACAATCAGGAACTAGTAAATTTTTCTATTCATTTGAGTTGTATTATTTTAGTGGAACATGATTTCTTCCTAACTGACAAATCCAATTGAACTTGTTTTTACTTCTTGTATGAAATACAAAAGCATAATGTAGCAAATCAGGGAGAGAAGCTGATCTTATTACTTGCAAATGTGCACATAAGGCAATTTTCCAAACCTGATCAATAGCCAAATGTTTTGTAATATGCATGGTGATAAAATTTTGTATTGAAAATTATTTCTTACTGTCGTGGAAGTGACACCGCACATGGTAACTGCAATTTAAGTTTGCAATCTTCTCTAAAGTTATGGCACGATTTAGACATTCCTAAGGATGTATATTATGATATATGTTAATTATTTGACATTTATTTAACTAGTTGAAAGGTGCGTACTCTAACAATTATAACCAATCTCTGACAAAAGTTAGCTTTTCTTTCTTGGTTCGATAGGCTAGCTACATATGCATACTTTTAAACAGTTTTGACCTACAGTGATTATAAAACTTAAATTTTACATATGTGAAAAAGTTAAAAATTGATTTTTTTAGAAGTTATTCTTTTTAGTTTTTATAAAAAAGTTAAAAATATATTTTTTATAATATTATAATTATTTTAAAAAAATTATTCAAATATATAAAAACTAATTTTTTTAACAAAAAAGTGATTTTTTACTAAAAGAATCGCAACCAAACATACTCTCAAAAACTAAATTTAGTTTAAAAACTATCTTTAAGATTAAGACAATCAATTTGTTACATAAGTATATTTTTTAATATTTATGCGAAAATATAAACTTTTAACACGTTATGAGAAAGATGAGTTAAAAATGAAAAACGTTTTCATAAAATAAAGCATTATTGAAGTGAAAATTTCGAAGAAAAATTCTTAACAACATTAAGTATGAAAAAAAAGTAGAAATAATAATATGTTATTTAGTTTAATTATGAAAGGGAAGGAATAATATTTTAGGACAATTAAGCATTAGTTTATTAAACACTAAGTGACAATAGAGAATAAGTTGTGACTAGATCAGTAAAATTGTGTTAGGGAACAAATAAATACAGCTCTTTTTGCACTAAAACTTGATCAACTGAAGATAATTATTAGATGAAATTAGTGAGAAATCAACTAAGTTACATTCAATTGTTTTGCATTCAGTAGGTAACTTTTGCACAAATATTGATAATTTTAGATCAAAATATTGATAACTGTTTAAGGATGTTGGTAACTTTTTAAATTTCGATAATTTTGAAAGTATTAGGATTCTTAACTGAATTTGTGTCAGGGAACAAGTTAGCACAGCTCTCTTTTTGTACTAAAACTTGATCAATTGAAGTTGAATACAAGATGGAATAATGAGAAATTGGCTAAGTCATATCTAATTATCCTGTACATAGTTGATAACTTTTTTATAAATGCTGGTAACTTTAATTCAATGTATTGGTAACAAGTTAAGAATGTTGGTAACTTTTCAAATTTTAGTAATTTTGAAAGTATTAACACTGATAATGAAATTAAGTTAAGGGAAAAAGTTAGAAAAACTCCTTGACACTAAAAATTGATGGAGTGACCCTAAATATGACATATAATTAGTGCTATAATGGCTAAATAATTGCTAATTTATTTATCCACTAGGTTGGTAATTCACTATCAAATATTGGTAACTTTAGTTCAAAATATTGATAACTGATTAAAGATATTGGTAACTTTTCAGGTTTTCAAAATTTCGAGAGTATTAAAATTTTTATATAAAATTATATTAGGGAACAAGTGGAGACAATCCATTCACTCTATAAATTGATGGAGTAGGTCTCAATAAAACATGGAATTAGTGTTACAATGGTTAAGTAACATCTTATTTGTTTCTGTGATAGGTTGGTAACTCGTTATCAAATGTTGGTCACTTTAGTTCAAGAAGTTGGTAACTGGTGAAGAATATTGGTAACTTTTCAAATTTTCAAAATTTTGAGATTATTAGGATTCTTATATAAATTTGTGCTTCGAAGCAAGTTAAGACAGCTCCTTGGTTCTATAAATTAATGGAATAGGCCTTAATAAAATATGGAATTAGTGATATAATGACTAAGTAACATTTAATTTGTTTTTATAGTAGGTTGGTAATTCATTATCAAATATTGGTAACTAGTTAAGGATATTGGTAACTTTTCATGTTTTCAAAATTTTGAGATTATTAGGATTTTTATGTAAATTTGTATTAGAGAACAAGTGGAAAGAATTCTTTGACACTATAAATTGATGAAGTGAGCCTTAATATAACATGGAATTAGTGCTACAATGGCTAACTAACTTCTAATTTGTTTTTGCACTAGGTTGGTAAATTGCTGTCAAATGTTAGTAACTTCAGCTCAAGATATTAATAACTTGTTAAGAATATTGGTAACATTTTTTGTATTTTAAGATTTTTTTAGCAGTAGGATTCACATATAAATTTGTGTCAGGGAGCAAGTGGAGAGAACTTCTTGGCACTATATAATGAGGAATGCCATGGATATAAAGATTCAAAAACTCCAGGCACATACTTTGATAGAAAACAATATTTAGGATAAAGACCCTTTTCTACTAATCTCTGAATAAACATATTCTTGAAAACTTAGATACAGGGATAAAAGTTCAAGAAATTGATCAAATATCATATTCTTTCAATTTCTTGATACAACAAATAAGGCAAATCACTCACTTCACTTGAAACACAAAGATAGAATATTCTACATCACACAGAACCAAAATAAGGAAAATCTCACAATTATGTTAATAGTAAAACTCTCTGAACTCTAGATTGTTTACTGTAAATACCATATTTTTGTCCGAGACAAAAAAATATAAAAGATAAATAATAAAAAAAATATAATAATAAAAAAACAAAAAGGAGAAAGACAAAAGAAGAGCAAAAACAAAGTTGGCTCATTTGCTTTTTAGAATAAGAGAATAGCCTAATTATGAAATGTTTTGACCCAAAAAAAGAAAAAAAAATCAAATCAGAATAAATGAGAATAAATTTGGTCAAATCTTTTAATTTTGGCATTTGTATCCAAATCAGATCAGATCTGCCAATTACCATTAAGGCAAAATTTCAATTAGAATCAATCAGATTAATATCATTTGATCCCTTGAACACTTATAAATAGATCAAATATTGAGAAAAAAGGGGGTCTTTTGGCAACGGCAGGAGAGAATAAGAGCAAAAATTTGTGATTTGTGTGCAAAGGGGGAGGAGAGAAGGAACGCAGAAATTGCTAGAGAGGCTTGAGCACTAGAGTAGCAGGCTAGGACACAATCAAGTTTTGGAGGTCAGGCAAATGTATTGTTTTATTCACGTTCTCATTCATGGTTACATTTTAACATTCAGTGCATACACCACACACCAATTGTTTCTAATATCCCCCACCCAAAGCACATAATGAAACGTCAAACCACCATCATCAACTCAAGCTTACCACAAAAAATACCATCCTTTCTTTTTGCTCAAGCACCGCCTAGCCATCATCCATATATTACTGCCAAAAGAAATCATCATCATCATCTTCTCTCATCATAGTAGCCGTATGGATTTTGGAGTTCGCGGCTCGTTTTGGATTGGCAAGGGCTTTGCTTATAGTAGATTGCCATTCCAACATTTTACTTTTTTTTTTCTTTTCAAATAACGTTGGCTTTTTCTTTTTTTCTTTTTTTTTTGGGTTGTTACCTTTTTCCCTTTTTTATCTTTTAACTTGTGATTTTATTTCTTGTAAATATATATAAAATAAGTCCTCTTTTTACTCAAATAATATGGACACTTTTTTTCAAATTTCCAAAATCCACGCGACAATCCCTAATATTGATGAATGGGGTGGCTATCCTCAAATGTTATGTGAATTGTAAGGACTTATTGTATAGCTCATGTTATCCTGAATCCTGTGCAACAGTGGATTTAGTTTTTTTTTCCTTTTTCTTTTTTTTTTTCAAATAAAATCTTTTTGTAAATAAAGCAATCCAACCTACAATTACTTTTTACAAGAACTACGTGATTTTGAATTTCTCATTGCACCAGAGGATACATAGGAGCGGTTAATCTCCGTCAAATCAAAATTAAATTTTCTTACAAGTTGTTCTTTCAATTTTAACTCTTTAAATGACTGTGATATTAATTACTTTATTTGTGAATAATTGTATATTAATCTTTTTTTTCTTTTTTTTTCTTTTTAGAAATAATTATCACATCAACTTTGCTTTTCTTTCCTGCTGTAAATAATTATCATTTTTTCCTTCTTTTTTTTTATAAATAATTGTTTCATTAATTTTGCCTTTATTGTGTTATTTTTGCTTAGTAAATAATTATCATTTTAATTTTATTTTTCCTTCTCTTTTGTAAATAATTGGTATATTAATTTTGCTTTTATGTTCTTTTGTAAATAATCGCTACATTAGTTTTGTGTTGCTTTTCTTTTGTAAATAAATTATTTTATTTTAAAAGGGAAAAATAAATATTATTAAGGTTATTAATTAATTTACATAACAAACTCTAGGATAATCATTATAAAATGGATGTATTAGGGGTGCAATGAAATTAAGTTTTCATCCTTCTCTATGCATAAATAGACTCCCGAATTCAATATCTTTAAAAAGACCAGTTTTGCAAATTCAAAAGGTTTTTCCGTTTTTTCCCATAATAAAAATTGGTGGCGACTCCATTGAAATTATTTTTCAATATTTTTTGTTGCCTTTTGTCGTGGCGCCGTCCGGGCACGTTGTGACAGTTTGGTAACTCCACTAGGGATGATTAGAGAGTCAAGCCCATTAGAGTTAATTATGTAAATTATATAACTAAAATAATATTTATTTTTCCCCTTTTTATTTCTTTTCAATTTTTTGATTGTAAATAATTATTTTTGTACATAATTTTTATTTATAAGTATTTATTTTATTTGCAATTATTTGTCACTCAAACTTTAGGGTAGTAGATTTATTTTTATCTTTTTTATATATTGTATATATCTCAAACTTTAGGATAATCAACTTTTTATATATATTGTTTGGATTTTATTGTGTAGTTTTAGGGCTTAGGTCTCTATGCTCATTGCACACACTTCACCGTCACTTTTCTTACACACCATTTGGCCTCTATACCTGAACCTTGGAAGCCGTAGGGCTAGAAGGAGTTTTGACGAGGTTATTGTGAGGCTTATGCTTTCCTAACAGTCGTTAACTCTCTGCTCAGATTGTTACTGGGATTGTGAGCTACCATATTGTGACTTCTATGTCCCTATGGCTTTGCTTATGAGTTCGGGTCTTTATCCTAAGGATAGGGGCAATATGGGGACCTTGACTTTTAGGGTGTCTAGATCTATCTCAAGAACCATGTACTAATAGATTGAGTAGCGGCTATCCAAATTAGGGTATTGATCTTAGAAATACCTAACCATTAGGTACCACCTTTCTAAAACACAAAGGAGCATACTTTTCTCATTATAATCTAAATCATGTAACATGGCATGCACACATAAGCAAAAAATAAAAATAAAAAAAAATCATTGAACTTACATTTTTCATTCTTTCTCTTTTCTATTCCTTCTATACATTCACCATATGCATAAAAAAGCAAAAAATAAAAAAATAAAAAATTTCATTCATAACATCACATATTTCCTTTTTCTTTATATCATTCCCATAAATTCATAGCATGCATAACTTAAAAAAAAAAAAAAACTTTTCGAACTTGCATACATTCACCATATGCATAAAAAAAAAAGCCAAAATAAATCTCATTCATAATATTGCATATTTCCTTTTTCTTTCTATCCTTTCATAAATTCATAGCATGCATAAATTAAAAATAAAAAAACTCTTCAAACTTGCATTTTTCCTTTCTTCCCTTCCATAGATTCACCACATGCATAGAAAAGAAAAAAAAAAAAAAGATCTCATTTATAACATTGCATCTTTCCTTTTTCCTTTTATCCTTTCCATAAATTCATAACATGCACAAATTTAAAAGAAAAATTTTTGAACTTGCATTTTTCCTTTCTTCCTCTTCCATACCTTCATGACATGCACAGATAAGAAAAGCCAAAAAAAAAAAAAATCATTCACAACATGCATCTTTCTTTCATGATATGCATTAAAAAAAAGAAAAGAAAATGTCCATATAGCATGCATTTTTCTTATGCCCATAAACTTTCATGACATGCATTAAAAAAGCAAAAAAAAAAAAAAATCATTCACCACATGCATGCATTAAAAAAAAAAAAGTCCATATAAACATGCCATTGTCTTATGGCCACAAACACTCATGACATGCATTAAAAAGCAAAAAATAAAATAAAAATCAACATGCATTCATCTTTAAACATTCATAGCATGCATTTTTCCTCATCTTTCTCATACATAATAGCACACATCAATAAGCATTTATGAAGAATTCGTCTAACCTGCATTTTTTTTCCTTTATCTCTTCCATATTACTCATGCATATCATACACATTCTCTCATTTCTAATATGCATTTTTTCATGAAAAATAACTTTGGAAAGAGGATGCATCATTTTGTCTCTAAACATCGCTCACTCAAGGAAAACTTTGCTCAATCCAAGTAGCTGTGTTTGAGAGTCATGAGAAAAAAAAAGAGGAGAAAAGAAAAAAAAAAGAGAAAAAAAGGAAAAAGAGATAAGATGGAAGTAAGAAATTTAGAAGAAAGGGATATGACCCAAGAAAGGGATACGACCCAAGGAATCACTGAAGAGAAGATCCTACATATTTGAAAGTTGATCATGCATACTTGGAAGTTGTTCCTAGCTTTGCTAGAAGTTGCGGCACTTGATCTTGATGAGGCCATTAAAGCTTTGGAAGATATAAAGAGATGTGTTTATTGCAAGGAAGAGGCATTAGATAATTAGTGATGTGAATCTTGACCTGACTTCATGTATCTTGAATATTGAATAATAGGCTTTTATTGCCTTTGTTTTGTATTTGAGATCCACTGAAGTAATGAAATGATTATGCATGGTTTCTTCTTTTAAATTAACACATTATCTTTTATGTCTTGTCCATACACTCTCTCTTTTTTCTGCACCCTTTACAAGGTCATTTCTTCCTTTTAGAATCTCTGTCCCATGCAGATAATCATGAAAAATCCATCAATTGATTCTTCTGTTATAGTGGGCATAAACTATCATGAACATAATAAAAGTCCTTAGCTATGCAAACAATTTGCTGAGATATTGAATTTAATGGCAAAATGGCAAGGTAGTTATAACTGGAGAGCGAAATGTTGCCTTGCTCATCCAATTTAATTATCAACCGGGGCAATTTTATGTTTGTTGTATGAAAGTGAGAACTCCCAAAGAGTTGAATCTAATTAAGGAGAAACATTGAGTTGTCATGGGTAAATGTACCAAAGACGATGGAAAGAGCATTCTAGCTCAAACAGTTTAGCTAGATAACTTCTCAACTCAAGAAGACAACTGAGACAGGAGGGCATCAAGAACTTCACAAGCTAGTCAAGTGCAAGTGTCTCCACACAAAAAAAAAAAGAAGAAAAGAAAAATGAAAAGGCTCGCTAGATCACAAAACTTAAAAGGTTGATCTAGGCAAAAGTTAGAGCCAAAAAAATAAATAAATAAAAAGGCTCGCTAGATCAAAAATGCAAAAATGGTCTAAACAAAAATTAGAGCCAAAAAAAAAAAAAAGAAGAAGAAGAAGAACGTGTGCTACTAGGGCGACCTAGGCAAAGGTGTATCACTTGAGAAGCCAAACAAAAGAGTACGTGAACAAGAAGTATCAAAAGAATACTTAATTGGGGCAATTTAATCGTGAGGAGTCAACCGTCAAGGGCAAATTTGTTTGTCGCATAGCAAGGGATTTTAGTTCTGATCATGAGTTCTGGTATAAGTAACTAAAGAATTAATGAAATGGGTCAACCATGAGAAATCTACATTGCAAGTCCTTTCAACCTCATTGTACTCCATCTATCTCCCCATACTTGTTCATGTCTTGTAAATACTTCTAGTTTTGAGCTTAATAAATTTATCTTGTTCTTTAACTTTCCCTCTTACTTTTATTCATTCTCTCTCTCTCTCTCTCTCTCACTCTCTCATTATCATCATCAAAGGGTTGATTTTGATTAGTTCATATATTCTCTTTTAATCATGCATAATCAAAACATTAGATTTAAAATTCACATTGCAATGGTAAAAAAAAAAAAAAGCTCGCTAGATTGAAAATCTAAGAGAGCAATCTAGGCAAAAGTTAGAGTGAAAAAAATAGAGCTTGCTAGATCGAAAACCCGAAAGGGCGGTCTAGGCAAAAATTAGAGCATAAAAGAAGAGAAAAAAAAAAGAAGAAATAAAAAAGATGCTTGCTAAAAGAAATAAAGCACATGATGAAACGTCAAACCACCATCATCACCTCAAGCTGGCCACCAAAAACACCACCGTTTCTTTTTGTTCAAGCATCGCCTAGCCATCACCCATACATTACTGCCAAAAGAAATCATCATCATCATCTTCTCTCATCGTAGTAGCCGTATGGATTTTGGAGTTCGCGGCTCGTTTTGGATTGACAAGGGCTTTGCTTATGGTAGATCGCCATTATATTAGAGTATCGGTGTGCCTTATTTTGTTTTTCATTTTCTAACATTTTACTTTTTTTTCCTTTTCAAATAACGTTGGCTTTTTCTTTTTTTCTTTTTTTCTTTTTTTTTGGGTCGTTACTGTAACACCCTTCCAAGTATGGTACTATGCTTAAGTCATAATATTTCACCCAGGAGTTGTTGCTGTTACTTACTCGAACCTTGACTGGCAGTAATCTTCGGCCACCTTCAATTTTACTAGTCAACTCCGCCACGGAGAACCTTATTCGAAACTTCTAAACTATCTGGAGATAACACGAAAATAAATATAGGAGTGAGAATTATAAATTCTCAGTAGGATTCAGTAAATTATCGTATGCTGTGTCATCATTATTATCTCCAGCTGCTTCGGTTTATTATGAAAAAAAAAATGAGCATGTTAAATGGACTGTTCAATTTTACAGTTTGAAAATATATTGTCCGAAGTAGAGTTCCTTTTATTCACGCACTTGAGTCACATTGGCAATATTTCATATTTAGAATAACAACTACAGCATAAATAGATAGAACAGTCTCAACATCCATAAAACATGGAATATAATTATGCAAATACTCATACTTGAATTCATGCAAATGCACTGGTATTATTCTTTAGTCTTTCTTTACTTGTCATGCACATTCCAGAGTATGATCGCCATGTCATACTCCATCGGAGTGTGATCATCATGTCACATTTCTTAGGATATGGTCATCAGGCCATATTCTAGAGTACTATCGCCATGTCATACCCTATCAGGGTGTGATCTCTATGTCACACTCCTTAAAATATATTCATTCTACCACGTCCCAGAGTATGATCGCCATGTCATACTCCCTCGGAGTGTGATTACCATGTCACATTCCTTAGAGGTGGGATCCTTATGCCACAATCCAGAGTATGATCGCCATGTCATACCCTGTTGGAGCGTGATCGCCATGTCACGTTCCTTCGGAATATGTACTCATCATTATATTTTTATTATAGAATCATAAATACATAGGTTTCGTACTGTGTTCTCACATAATAATACTTGCTTAGCATTCTTACATGTCACATAACAATATTAACACACCAACATTTGGAATTATCACTAATTTCTGCCGGAAATTCGGCAGCATAACGGATCGAGTCCGCTTATCTGTGAATAGTGCCAGGCTACCAATAAAACTAATCAAGCAAAAGTTCAACATAGAGTAGCAAACATATCACAATAATGTCAATTATGTAGGGATTGGACCCTTATATATCATAATAATATCAATTATGTAGGGATTGGACCCTTATGTTCAATTCTGCCCATTATATCAACTCTGCCCGATTTTTAGAAATAAAGCTTTAAATTCATTTTAACTCATTTAGACCTGAATTTTGTATATGTTGAAATGTTATGTGTCTATTTTCTAACCTCTTTAATCCCATCTAATTTTGATAAGTATAACTCAAGTTATTTAGATTTTATCTCGGTCTGCCCTGTTTCTGGATAGAATTGCACACTTAGAATTAAAAATCTACTAAAAATTGGAAACTGGCTCAAATTATACGAAATTGGTTTCATATTAAAGCTAACAGGACAAAATTTCATTTACAAAAAGTTCCATTCCATTTGATTTAGTAGGGCTCGAGTTATAAGCCCCGGAATCTGACCTTCCTGAACTGCCCTGTTTTGACCCGGTTTGGACATAAGGAAATTTTATTGGATCATTGGGAGCAAACGGGATCTTATCTGACTCTGAAATTTTTATGGGATATTCTTCTATGTGTAATCTTTCTAACAAAGTTGGTTTCACTCAATTCCAAGTAGTATAGGGCGAGTTCTACCCTGAACAATCTAGTCTGCCCAGAATCAAAATCAAAAACCTAGGTCAAATTTCCAAAATTCATATCTCACTCAATACCAATGGCCTTATATGATATATGTATGGAAAGCTCTGAATGTCTAGTTTCATCTAAAAATGGTTTCATCAAATTTAGTCAGTTGTAGGCAGAGCTGTACACTCCGCCGTACGGACTGCCGAGGAGTTTCTCACCTAGACAGCATCCTAATTCTCCACTTCTTCTAGTTTTCTCCTTCTAACTTTAATTCCAACTCAAGATTTCATGTTAATCCAACCATAAACCATCAAATACATCATCAAACAAATGAAGAAAAGTGAAACTTCATGCAGCCACAGTTCAGAAAAATTAAGAACAGAATTGGAATCCTACCTCAAATTAATGTAGAAACTAGCTAGATTTGAGTTTTTTAGTGGAAGAAGTGGGTAGAGCTTGGAGATTTGAGGAAGAGGAAGTGAGAAGGGAGAAGAATGAAGGGAAAGGAGCCAGCTGAAGGGGGAGCACGCAAATGAGGGAGTTGGGGGTGGTTTTGGAGTCTTAAAGCATGACAAGTGAGTGGTGATTGGTGGAGCCTTGGATGGTGTACATTGAGCCAAGTTTCTCCACCCTTTGGGCAGCCACTTGGTGCCACTTTGTGGGGGAATGGTGGCTGAATTTTAGCCACCGTTTCTAGGGTTTCTAATGTAGAATTCTATTGGTCCGATTCTGGTGGTTTAAAATACCGAATTTCTACCGATTTCCTTCAAACCGGCAAAACGATCTTGAAGAATTTTGTGAGGTTTTCTATGTTTCTATTCTAATTATTTCTAATTCTAATATCTCTAATTAACATCTAATTAACTCCTAATTAATCTAATTAACTCTTAATTAACTTTACTTAGTCAATAAGATCGAATAGATCGATTAATAGCGTAGATTAAATGTTTCGCAAATGCAGAGCCTTTCTGTTTTCTGTTTTCCATAGCTAATGGCATATCTGTAATTTTGAGCAAGTCCAGGGGCATCCCATGTCATTTCACATATAGATATCTCCATGGTTCAATCAGCCGAGGTTTAGTTTTCTACGTTTTCGCTACGCGCTTCTGCTTCGCTTAAAACCTTATTCTGCTTATTCTATTGATCTAGGGACCCAAATGTTATTTTCTAAAAAATTCAGGGGCAAGGTTATGAATAACAAAAGTTTGCCCAATGATATTTTTATTATTTCCTATTACATTATATGGGG
Organism: Pterocarpus macrocarpus; assembly: GCA_031439585.1. Taxonomy (NCBI): domain Eukaryota; kingdom Viridiplantae; phylum Streptophyta; class Magnoliopsida; order Fabales; family Fabaceae; genus Pterocarpus; species Pterocarpus macrocarpus. The sequence goes on along the minus strand of CM062522.1, from coordinate 12,555,629 downwards.
ATGTTACAGTTACCTTTTTCCCTTTTTTATCTTTTAACTTGTGATTTTATTTCTTGTAAATATATATAAAATAAGTCCTCTTTTTACTCAAATAATATGGACACTTTTTTTCAAATCTTCAAAATCTACGCGACAATCCCTAGTATTGATGTATGGCGTGGCCATCCTCAAATGTTATATGAATTGTAAGGACTTATTATATTGCTCATGCTATCATGAATCCTGTGTAAGAGTGGATTAAGTTTTTTTTTCCTTTTTCTTTTTTTTTCAAATAAAATCTTTTTGTAAATAAAATCAATCTAATCCATAATTATTTTCTAAAAGAACAATGTAATTTTGAATTCCCCATTGCACCAGAGGATATGTAGAAGCGGTTAATCTCCGTCAAATCAAAATTAAATTTTCTTACAATTTGTTCTTTCAATTTTAACTCTTTAAATAACTGTGATATAAATTTACTTTTTTGTGAATAATTGTATATTAATCTTTTTTTTTCTTTTTAAAAATAATTATCACATCAACTTTGCTTTTATTTCCTGCTGTAAATAATTATCATATTTTTTTCCTTCATTTTTTATAAATAATTGTTACATTAATTTTGCCTTTATTGCTTTATTTTTGCTTAGTAAATAATTATCATTTTAATTTTATTTTTCCTTCTCTTTTGTAAATAATTGATATATTAATTTTGCTTTTATGTTCTTTTGTAAATAATCGCTACATTAGTTTTGTTTTGCTTTTCTTTTGTAAATAAATTATTTTATTTTAAAGGGGAAAAGTAAATATTATTAAGGTTATTAATTAATTTACATAATAAACTCTAGGGTAATCGTTATAAAATGGATGTATTAGGGGTGCAATGGAGTTAAGTTTTCATCCTTCTCTATGCATAAATAGGCTCCCGAATCCAATATCTTTAAAAAGACCAATTTTGCAAATTCAAAAGATTTTTCCGATTTTTCCCATAATAAAAATTGGTGGCGACTCAATTGAAATTATTTTTCAATATTTTTTGTTGCTTCTCGTCGTGGCGCCCTCCGGGCAAATTGTGACATTTACAAGTCAAGTTGTCTATTTATACATAAATTCTAAAATTAATAAAAATGAAAATTATCTAATCCCATCTAAAATTTTGATTTGAAACTAAAGTTAAAAAAATCTAATCCTAAATAACAAAATTCACTTCTAACAATTCTGATTTGATCTTTTAAGGATATGGATCAAATTTGTATCATCAACTAAATCTAAACTAAATCCAATTAATCAATTTAGATCAGTTTCTAGATATGTAGCACCCCCATATAATTGCTTGTTGTCCAAGTAATCTTCAATTCAGAAATAATCTAACTAATTAATTAAATTTGGTCTTGATTTGTTGTGCTCTTCATGGTTACTTGCTTTTCAAGTCATTGTCAATTTGCTAGAAACAAGCTTTTGGATTGCTTTTCTTCAGTTTATCACCAACAAGCTTTTTCCCTTGTGATAAGACCCATGGCCATGACAAGATCCTCATTTTGCCCTCTTGAACTTGTATCACTATAGATTGATGAAGTGGGACTGAATACAACATGAAATTAGTGCTACAATAGCTAAGTAACTTCTAATTTGTTTTTGTATTAAGTTGGTAACTTATTAAGAATGTTGGTAACATTTTAAGTTTTCAAGGTTTTGAAAGTATTAGGATTCTTATGTAAATTCGTAACATGGAACAACTGGAGAGAACACCTTGGAACTGTAAGTTGATGAAGTGGGCCTCAATATGACATAGAATTAGTGCTACAGTGGCTAAGTAACTTCTAATTTATTTTTGTACAAAATTGGTAACTCACTATTAAATATTGATAAATTTAATTCAAGATATTAGTAACTTATTAACGATGTTAGTAACTTTTTAGGTTTTCAAATTTTGGAAATTGTGAGCATTCTTACTAGTTCTTACATCTTGTGGTGGTGTTTTTTTTTTCTTTTCTTTTCTTTTCTTTTTTTCCATGATCTTAGTGCTAAATTGTTATTAAAGGTTATTAACATCCTTAACAAATTATCAACATCTTAAACTAAAATTACCAAAATTTGATAGCTAGTTACAAACCTAGTATAGAAACAAATTAGAAGTTACTTAGCTAATATAGCACTAATTTCAAGTTATATTGTGACTCACATCATCAATTTATAGTAATAAGGAGTTCTCTTCACTTGTTCGTTAACACAACTTTATATAAGAATCCTAATATTTTCAAAATCTTGAAAACATGAAAAAGTTACCAACATACTCAAAAAGTTACCAACATTTTGAACTAAAGTTACTAACATTAGACAGTAAGTTACCAATCTAGTGCAGAAACAAACTAGAAGTTAGTTAGCCATTATAGCACTAATTTCATATTATATTGAGACCCACTTCATCAATTAATAGTGCCAAGAAGTTCTCTCTACTTGTTTTCTAACATAAATTTGTATAAGAATCCTAAAACTTTCAAAATTTTGAGAACCTGAAAAGTTATTGATATCCTTAATGAGTTACCAATATTTTAAACTAGAGTTATCAATATTTTTGATAAAGTTACCAATCAAGTATAGCACAATTGGATGTTTATTAGCCAGTTTCTCATTAATTCTATTTTGTATTTAGGTTCACTTGATCAATTATTACTGCCAAAGACTCTTCTTAACTTGATCCATAAAACAAATTTAGTTAAGAAACCTAATACTTTCAAAATTTTCAAAATCAGAAAGTTACCAATATCTTGAATCAGTTACTGACATTTTAAACTAAAGCTATCAACATTTATGAGAAAATTACCAACCAAGTGCAGGATAATTGGATGTTTATTAGCAAATTTTTCACTAATTCCATCTTGTATTTAGGTTCCACTTGATCAATTTTTAATGCCAAAGAATTCTTTTAACTTATTCTCTAACACAAATTTAGTTAAGAATTCTAATACTTTCAAAATTTTTAAAATCTGAAAAGTTACCAATATCCTGAACTAGTTACTAACATTTTGAATTAGAGTTACCAACATTTGTGAGAAAGTTACTAACTAGTTATAGGACAATCGGATGTTTATTAGCTAGTTTCTTACTAATTCTATCTTGTACTTAGGTTTACTTGATCAACTTTTAATACCAAAGAGTTCTCTTAACTTGTTCCCTAACACAAATTTAGTTAAGAATCTTAATATTTTCAAAATTTTCAAAACTAGAAAAGTCAACAACATCTTCAATAAGATACCAATATTTTGAACTAAAGTTACCAATTTTTATAAGAAAGTTACCAACTAGGTGTAAAATAATTGGATGTTTATTATCCAGTGTCTTACTAATTCTATCTTATATTTAGGTTCACTTGATCAATATTTAGTGTAAAGAATTCTCTTAACTTATTCCTTAATATAAATTTAGTTAAGAATGTAAATACTTTCAAAATTTTCAGAACCCGAAAAAGTTACCAACATTGTGAACTAATTACCAATATTTTGAACTAGAGTTACCAACATTTGGGAGAAATTACCAATTCGGTGCAGGATATGTCGTAGCAAGTTTTTCACTAACTTCATCTTGTATTTAGGTTCATTTGATCAAATTTTAATGCAAAAGAGTTCTCTTAGGTTGTTCTCTAACACAAATTTAGTTAAAAATCCTATTATTTTCAAAATTTTCAAAACCTAAAAAGTTAAAAACATCCTGAATTAGTTACCAACATTTCAAACTAAAGTTATTAATATTTGTGAGCAAGTTACCAACTTGATGTAAGATAATTAGATATGACTTAGCCAATTACCAACTTGTGCCCAACAACTAATTTGTATCACCCCCAACACAAGAGATATTAACAACTGATTATAGGCAATTTGATTCTCAAAAAGGTTCAGACATTCCATAAGATAAATTATCAAAAACCAAATCAAATCATTGAAAACTAAGGATCGACATAATAATAATAATAATAATAATAATAATAATGATAACAATAACAACAATAACAATAATAATGAAATGATTTTTTTCTTATGAAAGATTCACAACTCCCAACATGAGAGATGCACCAAGGAAACATACATATTATAGAGTCTAAAATAAATTAGAAAAATGTAAGATAGAGCCACCTAACCAAATCAAGTATACAACCTGAGACTAAAACCAAACACCCATAAATAATATCAATGTCACTAAATAGCCAATACACCTAATAATTTGCAACAAAACCAACTAAGCACAAGGATTGAACTAGTAGATTAATAGTTAAGAAGCATTCATAATTCAAGGAACTGCATCCTTAGAGTATGCCATAACCAGAGCTACATCATCACAAAAAGTATATCTAAGCAAAGAAATAAATATAGACATAACAACTAAGATGCCAATAGAAACTGAATCCAGCATAGCATCCAACCCATGAATGACTCAATCATCAGAAGAAGGAACAAAACCAGAACTATACATAATACATTTTGCATAACCTATCTTAGATAAACTAGTCAATTCCTATATAATCAAACCTTGAAACTTGCTGCTGCCACAACAATTTCCATCTCTTACAAAAGTTTTTGAAGTGTGATAACCAAATGATCTCCATCACAAAATTTTTTAGTAACAACCAAGAGAGGCATTCATTGGGAAAATAAGAAGTGAGATAAAAATCTCCAGACTCTATTCAAATCAAATTATCCAAAACAGCATATGACTAATACTATATAGACAAGAAATATCAAGCAACAAAAATTTTACATAAATTAAATGTTGGATTCATTTTTCTCTTTTCTATTTTAACTAGAAAACCACAAGGTAATGAATAGGATAGCACATCCTTTAAACCACAGTCAGAAACCAGAATCAAAATCAAGAGAAAGAGAAGTTACCTTTTCGAAACTGTGTGAGAGAGAGAAAAAGCGAAGAACACGGAGGGGAGGGGCAAGCTGCAACTTAACCAGTAGATAGGAATGAAAATGAAGATTGTGGTGTGCTAAAGAGAGATGGTGCTTAGTTCACACTTGGCAACACTTTCGAGTTTAGGGGTAGCGAGATGAAGAGCAAGAAGAAGATGGGAAGCAAGAAGCAATCAGGGAGTAAAGTTTCAGAGAGTTTACGGTGGGGACGGTCTCGCAAGTTTCTGAGTTTACTTGTGTTTTTTCAAAATTTTAACTTTAACTACTCTACACATACTGTCCCCCTTATATCCTATGCTTTCTTCTCGTATGAGTCCCCATTGTCATCGCTTCAAAATATCATTTCCCTGTCCCTTTCCCTTTATGTGAAAAAAATAAATTTAACATTAAACTATTCTAAATCCAATCATTTCATACAAGAACAAGTTACGCTACACTGCCAAAATTTATCAAGCATTTTGTTAACAACAAATAAATTTGAACAAAAGTTCCCACGAAAAAAGTTGCTTTCTCCTTAGGCTTAAGTTGTTCGCAACTGGGGGTAGAAATAGGACAGGTCAGGTTATACCTCACCTTTAAGAGGCCAGACATGTGTTGCAACATCTTGACTTGCGCCTAGCCTTTGGTCCATTATAGGCATTTTTTTTCCTTTACTACGTATGGGCTATTCCTAGGTCTAGTATGGTCTGAAGTTTGTTTACAAATTTTAAACAGGCTACCAGGTTAAAAACAGGCATAGGCCTTCAAATCGATCGAATATTTATTTTTCTTTCCAATTCAAAATATCATCATGATGTCATTTAGTCACCAATCATAAGGTTAACAACCCCACTATGGTGAAATATGGCTAAAGATACACCTTGGTTGGCAAAGCCAAAAACTACTAGACCTTTTATTCTTTTAAAAAGAGCCTAGTAGAGATTAGCATAAAGCAATATGACACATAGATGTTCTAGAGTCTGTTGTTGTTGTAGATAGCTCCAATGCTAATAAGGATAATAGTATTGTGGTTCAGCCTAAGAAACCCACTTGGAAAGGGTCAAAAGGCCTTCCAATGGCATCATTGATGTTGGTGCTATAAATGTAATGGTGATTGTCTCATGGTCTCCTTTATCAAAGTCCACCAAGCCTTCCACTAAGTTGACACCTAATTCTTCCTCTAAGATTCTTTTCGACGAAACACTCCCTGCTCCTCAAGTTAGGTTTCCATATTTGCCCTAGTTATATCATAGTTTATTGTGATTTAACAAAAAAAAAAAAAAAGGTACATGGGATTGCGAGGAAGAAGTTGTGAGTGATGGTGACAAGGAAGACAAAGTTGTCAGCGCCAGGCAATGGATTCGATGGAGAGTTGTAGGGAGAAGGAGGCAGTAGGTGGATGGGGTGGTGGGGGAATAAGGATGTGCATGAATGATTAGGGCTATTTTAAAAATTAGACAATTTAATGGCATAAGAAACACCAAAAGTCCCAAAGTTGAAGGGACCAGCTTAAAAATCACCTATTTTCTTTTATAAAGTCAATAGTAGCTTATATGGCATGCCATTTAAGAAGTGGTCTAAATAGTCATACCTGGAAAACAAAAAATCAAATTATAAAGTGATCTCATTCTACCCACTATTTTCTTTCCCTCAACCATCACCATGCCCACTTCACCATGCACCGTAGCTTGCAATCTTTCAATTTCATCTTGATGAAACATTAGTCATTGGCATTTTCCTCCAGTGTCAACCCTTCATTCCCTTGATCATGTGGAATCAAAATCAACTTCAACTCTAATATAAGATGTGTTTGCTTGGGATTTTTTTGACAAAAAATCGCTTTTTTCATTAAAAAAAATCAGTTTTTGTATAATTTAGATAATTTTTTTTAAAATAATCAGATTCTTAAAAAAAATCTATTTTCAACTTTTTTTGTAGAAATTGAAAAGAGTAGCTTTTAAAAAAAAATTAATTTTCAATTTTTTCAGCTATATATAAAATTTAAGCTTCAAATCACTTTTTTAAAAAAGTGAAACAAATGCACCCATAATCTATTTTTGTGCTTTGCAAGGTGCAACTTCGTCAAGACCCAATTCATATAAGAATCAAAAGACCTCAAGGGAAAACTAAAAATCAAAACTTGGAAACCAAACCTTGATGAAGATATTGGGCTTCATAGAGAATGAGAGAGAAGAATAAAGTGGAAAAAAGAAGAAGTGAAGAAGCCAACACAAAAGTAATCTGATTATTTTTTAAAAATAATTAAATTTTCGAAAAAATTTATTTTCAATTTTTTTGCAGAAGTTGAAAAAAGCAACTTCTGAAAAAAATCAATTTTCAATTTTTTCAACTACATATAAAATTTAAGCTTCAAAATTATTTTTTTAAAAGTTAAAATAAATGCACCCATAATCTATTTTTGTGCTTTGCCAGGTACAACTTCATTAGGAGCCAATTCATATAAGAACCAAAAGACCTCAAGGGAAAACTAAAAATCAAAACTTGGAAACCAAACCTTGATGAAGATATTGGGCTACATAAGCCTACTAGCATCTTTGAGAATGAGAGAGAAGAATAAAGTGGAAAAAAAAAGTGATGAAGCTAACACAAAAGCAAGGAAATAGAAATGCAAAAGAGGTCATGGTTGTTGTGAAGGCCATCTTTTCCAATGACATTGATCTCTTTCCATGGTTTATGTGACTTTTGATGGTTGTTGGAGTTGATCTTATAGGAAAATAAGCATTTGGAGGAGGATTGGCAAGAGTAGGGAGGAGTAGTAGTGAGGAGAGACCCCATTGGTTTAAGCACTAGTGGATGGGGAAAGAGAAGAGAGAGACAATTGGGGGGGGGGGGATGAAGAGCCTTGATAGTAGTGGTCATGGAAGGTGGTGGAGGAGAAAGGAGATGTGGGTAGAAAGGTGGGTGTGGAAAGGGAGAGAGATGCTTAATATAATTTTTATAATTCTGAATGATTTTTTTTATGGGATCACTTTGAAATTGAAAATTTTTATTTTTTTAACAACTAATTTGCAAGTGGTTCACCTTAAACAACACCTAAAGTTTACTCCTATTGTGGATTTAGTAATAGGGTCTTCTAATGAGGTTCTGAAGAAGCTTATTATCCAGGCATGAAATAGGAGTAATAGATAAGAAAAGAAAAATTAAGATAAAGCACATGTATATAAATTGAATCTTGCTGCTTTTATTTAGATGTCTCTTTAACACTTACTAATATAGTTACTCTTATTTTAATTTTTTAGTTTTTTCCCAATAATGGATACTTATAAAATACTCGTACAACTATTTTGCATAAATTTAAGAGTTTAATTTATATATACTGATAATATAAAAGATTTATAGATATTTAACCAATCATATTTTTCTATTTGTATAATCATTTAAGTTATGAATGTGAGATTTAACCATATTTGATAATATAATAAAATATGATTGGATGATAATATAAAAAAATTTTATACTATCAGTTATTCAAATTAAATTCTAAGTTTAAAATTTATATTTTTAAACCAAGATTTATCATAAATTTCAACTATAAAATACTTTAAACATAAAATAAATTAGTTTAAATGCATACTAATTATTTTTATTTCTTACGTTTGGAACTGAAACCTGTGTTGATAAGTTCTTACGTGGTTTGATTGTATGTTACGCTTATCCTAACACAATTCGAACAAAAGCCAAATGATTAATTTATTCTTGTTAATGGCTAGGTGTTGAAATGTTAAGCTCTTGTACACCCCAATCATTAAGACAAGATGTGTACATCCCCCACCAACCCAGAACGGCCATGAGACCAAAGACAACGTTCCAATATGCTTGGAGCCTTGGAATGAATTCTCCTTCAACCCCAACTTGTGAACACTCCTTTTGATTTTTGTGTTTTCTCTAAATGTCCATTAATTGTTGAAAAAACATAAACACCAAATGTTTTTTGTTAAATTATGAAAATCTCCATTCATCATTTTATGGGTTTGTTTAATACGAGAGTAAAAATGGGATATACCAAAAAAAAAGAAGACAAAATACGAATTAGAATTGTTAATAAAATTATATAAAAATTAATTTCTAAATTTTTCATATTTATGTTTATCTCAACATTAATTTAAGCCTACTTGAAAATTTGGATCATAAAACTTTCAATAACACTTTTTTGTTTGGTTGGTTTATCATCAAAAGAAAAAATTGTACAAATTCTTATTGTGCAAAAAATGAAAGTTAAATCAACATTCGATTAGTTCAAATAATTTAACATGTATATTTCTTAAACAAGATCTCGAATTCAAATATTTTGAATGGAAAAATTTAATGTTGGAATAGTTTTGCTATTTTAGTGGATCAATCTGACTCAAGTTAAATTAGTTAGAATCCAGTAAATTTTAAATAATGGTAGTTTAGATTAAAAAAAAAAAAGAAAAGTTAATAATCAATCAACCATACCTTACCAAAACTTGGTTAGTTTAAATAATTCACCATTTATTTTTCTTAAGCAAGATTCTGAATTTGAGTTTTGTGAATGAAAAAAATAGTGTTAGGAGAACTTTACTTCTATAATGAGCTATCCTAATTTGAGCTAAAAAACTAGTGGTTATATATATATATATTTGGAAATAATGTCACAATTCTCATCGACACATTGCACCCTAAATTAATTAGATTAAACTTCAGTATTCTATGTACACTTATTATACTCATAACATGTTTGGTTAAAATGGCAATTAACTGCCTTAAATATCTGAATGGTTAACACAAATTTCAATTATCGGAAAACAATTTTTGTGAAAAGACGGCATATATCCTTTATGTATTCTTGTGGTTGAATAAAAGTTAACTTTATAAATGGTTCAAATGAGATTAACCTTTAAAAATAGATTATCGTCCGAAAAAAAAAAATTTCACAAGTCTAAAAGACCTTTTAGTTATGAAATACTTCTTCTGAAAAAGGTGTACTCAGAACGTAATTAATTTCTTGAGAGATGAGGAGCTTTCCCATAATTCAAGTGCTAAAATTTCCATAAAATATAGATAAAGAACATAATTTTTGACATCTGAAACAAGGAGAATTAAATTCATTGCGTTAACCCAAAACTTTTGTGTTTGATTTATCTTTTATTCGTAAATTCGTAAATTATTTGCAAAGTACATTTCTCAAATTTGCAATGAGATAACTTTTCCATTTTTCTTTTGAAAAAAAAAATCCACAAAAAGAGAAACAGGTTACGTACCTCAAATTTCTTTTCTTAAAAAATCACCGAATTATTAATTATTAATAATAAAGTGAACTCTAGTGCTTTGTTGACTTTACTTATTATTATGCGAGAGTGAGACTATTTTTCAAAAACACTTTCGTCGTTCAACTAAAAAATACATTTATTAACATTGAACAATTTAAAACACCCATATCAAATTGAAAGAAATGCAAGCGAAAATAAGTTTATAGACAAAATAAATTTTTAGGCTTAAAAAGCTGTTCCAAAAGTAGTTTTTAATTGAAATGTTGATGATGTTTGATTAAGCGCGTATTTGGCTCCATTTTTATAGAATTGATTTTAGATAAAATTGATTTTGTTGGAATTGATTTGGTTAGAATTGATTTTGAGATAAAATAATTTATATTTGATTGTTTTTTTAAAAATAATTTTGACAAAAAATAAAATATTTTTATTTTTTTCAAAAATAATTATAAAAATAAAAATTGATTTTAAATAATAAAAATTAAATATTATCAAAATTTGAAATAATTCATTTTGGGGGCAAATTGATTCTAAAGACTGCAAACGAATTTTCAAATATGCTATACATTGAGCATAATTGAATTATATACGAAAATATTTTTTTTAATGTGAAATACTAGACAAAAGTTGTTGGACAAAATGCACTTGTGGATTGTACGTTGTTTTGATCAGTACCGAAAGAACATTGTCTTGATCAGCCAATAAAATATTATACTATATATATATATATTGTTTTGCTTCATAATTCTTGTATTTATTTATTATATTTTACAAAAAAAATACTTCATCGAATTGATGGGCGATAAATGCCGCAAGCGTAGAGATGAGACCATAGCTTTTCCCTGGATACCTTATGATTGCAAAATTTATATCGTAAACAAGATTAACAGAAAAATAAAATTTACCGAAAAAATGTGATCCAAAAATTTGAAGACACGTTGAGTGCTTCTCGTTAGCAAGCGGACAGCAACAATCCTCCAACTTCGGAGGAGCAACCATAAATACTACTTTATTCTATTTTATATTTTATTACCTATTATTTTATATAAAAAAATCACATAATTATTTTATTCAACATCTATCCATAAATGTATATGTATAATAATAATAACCTTCCATCGATAATAATAATTTCTATTACATCATAAATTTTTCTGACTTTTTTTCCACGAGAAAAATATTTTTTTCCTTAAACAAAAAATAAATATGTGTGCAGATGTGGAAAATAAATCGTGGCATAAGCTAATATAAAATTTTAAAATTCACAAAAATATATATGCGAATGTTTTGATGAAGGTTGCTGTGCTATGCTATTCATTCGCTTGTAAACAATCTTTTCTCCCGCGATTGAAGGTGGTTTTTGGTTTTTCTCTCTCTTTTCTCGCTTCGATTTCGATCTCTTCACTCTCATCGTTCCCGATTCTAGGGTTTCCCCCCGTTCGTTCCTCCGATTCGATTTGGGAACCCGAGACGCTAGGGTTTCTGCGCCCTGCCAGATCCGATTCGTTTATTTTTCTTCTTTCGGAGCCCTTTCTCCTTTCAATAATTCAACATGTTTTGGCGCATGGCTGGCTTGTCTACGGCCTCTCCTGTGAGTTCCGCACTCTCTCATTTCCTCGTTTTCTTCGATGTTTTGTATTGTTCTGCAAGCTGCGCGGGGCACTGATTCGCGTGTGGTGGTGTCGGTTGTTTTAATTGATGCGATGTTTGCTTGGATTTGATTTTCCGTGTGGTTCTCGGGAAAAATGTGATGATACGGAGGGTTGTTTGTGTTTAATTTAGTATGCGGTGATCTAAGCGTCGGTTTTCTCGATTGTTTTCATTTAGTTTTTGAATAGTTGATTGGGGATTCTGCTTCTGTTGCTATTATGAGGCATCAGTGATCGGAGCTTTGCGATGAGTTGCGGATGTTGAAATTTTCGTGGTGAATCATGAAATAATGTTTCTGAATATTGATATACTATTCTACTATTCTATAATCGGATGTTTTAATTGGTCCATGAAGATCTCTGCCTAATTGTACGGTGACGGACTTGATATTTTGCACGGTTTATAGTTACTGCCACATCAAGTTTAGGGCTCTAGTAGAAGCTCCGTGCTCGGGATTTTTTCCCAACATAGATGCGGTACTGAACTAATGATAGTGCGAGGTTGTTGTTGGCTGAGATTTATTTTGAATGAATTCGGAAATGTTTCCTAAGATCAGTGATGCAGACTAAGGAGTATGTTAATGATCAGTGGAGCAGTAGTATGTACATAATCTGCTCAAGGTTTTCAGTGGTGTAGAAATGAGATAAAAATCAGAAGCTTCCTTGTATTGCTTAATAACGTTGATTTTAGGAATAATCTTTATATTCTTTTATGTCTTGATATGTTATAACTGCAATTCCTTCTTGGTTCTTCTTACAAGTTTCTGGAGCAGATTTAGGTGTGGAATATTTCTTTCTTTGAGGCTTTTCCTTGCCTGTTTCAGAACAATGGGTGTGTTGTGTCTTGTCTCTTTGCAACATTTTTGCATGACATTTTTTGAAGGAGTTGGTGGCACAAGTAGGCTGAGGTTTTGTGGCATTTCTCAGTCTACACAGTTACATGGTGTATTTGGTTTTAGAGAGATGCCTACATTTCAAGGGTGTGCCTCTGTCCTTGCTTTTGGTGGAGTAGGATTTTGGTTTTGTCTGCAGTTTGGCGTTATGCTCATTATTGCTTGAGAGACTTTTCTACCATTGATATGCAAAGAGATTGGTGCTTGTTTGAGTCAATTTGGCTCACAGTTCTTTTTTATTTCTAGTCAGGAGGAACTCTTATCCTCCAGTAGACAAGGTGTACCGTAAATACGTTATGTCGTAATTTCTGAGAAGGTGTTATTGTCGCAGCTCACAAGTACCTTATGCATTTCTAACATTTTCTTTGATATTCCAAATAACATCTCTCTTCTTGGTGCTGTAGACTAATTTACAGCTATAAGTTCTAGAGTTTAAATTTAGATTACATTTATTCCTGGTGGCTTTAATAGCTTTATATTTATTAGATTTAAGATTCAAATGAAATTTAGATACCTATTTGTGTAGTGATTTTACTGTTCATTTGTGTATTGTATTCCAGGTGGAGACCATTTTGGATAAGGAGAATTTTACTTTGGAAGAACTACTTGATGAGGATGAAATTATACAAGAATGCAAAGCTCTTAATAGTCGCCTTATAAATTTGTAATGCTCTTCTTGTTTCTGCTATGGTGTATTATTTAGTTGCTTTACCTGTTTTGTTTTTGTTTTGCAGAAACTCTTCCCTATGAAGTGAACTATAATATTATTCATCAGATTAGCTTAAGAACTGAGCTTATGAATAAATATTTTTGGCTTCATAATATTGTTTAAGGGTGAGAATGGGATCATGAGTAGACTTGCTTGAAATCACTAAACTAAAGTGACCACTTCATCTTAATTGATTGAATGACGAAACTAAGTGTAGATTTGAGTTTCCATTTTGTTGACTTGTGAGTTCTCCTAACATGGTATGTTGGAAAATTAATACACTGGTTTAGGTTTCTGATTATTTGATCCAAAAAATTGAAATGGTCAGATCGGTTGCAGATAATAAACTTCATATAATACGTATTTTACATGCTTTAATCCTAACTATTGTTGGGGACCAAAAAAAAAAAAAATCTCATCCTGGAGATAATACTCATTCATGTGCTTTTCTTTTCAAATTAGGGGAGTTGAGGAAAGGTGAAGAGTTGTCTCATATAGTGTAACCCATACTAATGTAATAAAAAGGGTGGTGTAGTGTATGAGGCTTCCACCATTATAGCTTATAATAATTGCAATCTATTGTTTGAAAGAAAAAGAATTGTCTCGGGAATTAAAAGTTTGGAAATTACACTTTTATCAGAAAATTGCTTTTAGTTAGCCAAATTTAAAGCTATTATTAATTATTAATTATTATATAAAATGTTTATTCGGTATTCCTATTGTGGATTTAATAATTTGGCTTTATTCTTTATTAAATTGTGAGCAAGGAAGGGTGAGGGGTTGCCTCTTTAGTCTTGCTCCTAGTGTGATGTTAATTTCCTAAAGATGTAAATCAAATTGATTCATAACTTTTCCCCCCTAAAATGTTTTGTGGAAGCATGGGTTTAGCATTTTAATTATGTATTCCTTTATCTTTGATACTGGGAGTGTAGTTGTGTTTGGGATAAATTATTCCCTTATTGGTCCTTAATATTATGTGATTGGCCAACTATACTAGTACAGCAAGAAACAACAACAAAGCTTTTTCCCACTAGGTGAGGTTGGTTATATGGATTAAACGACATCATTGTGTCCTATTGCATATCATTACTATTGACAACTTATCTAAATCTTAGCCCTGTTTAATGGTTCCGTCTAGTTTTTCTTGGTCTGTCTCTACTTCTCTAACTATTAGGTTACCCTCTGTATGATTGGTCAACTATAGTATTCTTTTAATTAATTTGGCACTTAATGGTTTTATGTTGTCTACTGCAGTTTGTCTGGAAAAGCACAGGTTGAACAGTTGATACAATATATTGTTGAAGAAGCTCCAGAGGATGCTGAAAAGAAGCGAACTTTCAAGTAGGTTGCTTGGATTGGAGTTTGTTTTAATTTCCTGTTTAGGTAGATGTTTGCAGTGATACATGTTATTGCTATTCTGTAACAGGTTCCCTTTTATTGCTTGTGAGGTATTCACCTGTGAAGTTGATGCCATACTCACAACTCTTGTAGAGGATGAGGAAGTAAGACATCAGTACTTCTAAACCATTTTTCACATTATTTTTGTGATGATCTGACTGCAATCTTTCTTGGCAGCTGATGAATATGTTGTTCTCCTTTTTGGAGCCAGATCACTCCCATGGTAACCTACTAGCTGGATATTTTAGCAAGGTAGTGATTTAGTGAGATTTGAAGTTTACTGCATGTTTGGTTACACTGTAGAATTACTTTTTGGTGTGGGAAGAGTTGAACTTGGCTAGAAGTAAACTGCTTGTATAAAGAGTTAATTGTGCTTTGTAACATCAAAATTATTTGTGATTTCAAAACTAATTCTGGTTGAGTTGGCCAACACTTATTCTATGAAATTAGACTTAGCATTCTGTTTCATAGTTGTAGAAATCATGAATTGCAGTGTTCTGCGATTCAGGATCCTCTGGTTTTTGCTGTGGTTCAAGTGGGTAGAAAAGTTGGGTCGACGATGACCTGACATGACCCAAAGCCAAAAAGATGCTGAAATTTGCAATTTTTTTAATAAATAAACAAAGGACAGATAGGCAAAATGCACCATTCTGATTTACTTTGCGAGAAGACAGACCTATTTTATTGATCTATTATCAATCTGCTCTCTACCATGTGTACAGCATGAGTAGAACAGAGCAAAGGATGAGGACAGAATAGAATATAATGTTACGCAGAATTATTGGATATCCTGCCTATGATATATGGCTTAAAATTATTATTACATTTTAGATTTTGCTCATGATGTACACAGATTTCTTATAGATCCTGCCTATACTTCATTCATATGATATATATTCAAGTCACCTCTCATTTTCTCTGATTCTCATGATTCAATATGATTCTTGATTCACAATTCTCTTTGTAATTAGTTGTTTTTCTTTATTTAGTTCCTTTTGCAAATAATCTTGGGCGCTTATATTTATGAAGTTCTTATACTGCTAGGTAGTTGTATGCCTGTTGTTACGCAAGACAGTTCCTTTCATGCAATATGTTCAAGTAAGTTTCAAATTTTTTCATACAGGAACATCTTTCTTACTATGGTGTATGATTATCACATTGAACTGTAGAGTGCAAATGATTATTGCAGAACAAGGCACATTTTCTTTTAAATATTGCTAAGTTGTTGTTCTGTAAATTATAAGCTTTTTCTTATTGTCCTCTTTTGAGAATGTATTATATTGTATAATGAATTAATTATAACTATCTGACATTGATTTCAAAGTTCAAAATGTTAAGATCTGAACTGTTGCATTCGATGGTCCGTGTTGTGCTGTGTTTCTATTATGCTGCAGTTATCAGTTGGCTGATATGTTTTCCATATGGCTATCCAGGCTCACCAGGAAATTGTGAAGAAACTGGTTGATTTGATTGGAATTACATCTATCATGGAGGTTGGTTTATGTCAACACATAATATAATAAATGTTTATATACTCATTGGTTAAGCTTTCTCTTTAGTTTGTTGCATGTATGAAATCTTTTGTTTAACTTATATTTATTGCTGATACACGTGCATTATAATTAATATTTTCAAATCTTAAAATGTCATTTACTTTCATTGGTAACTGAATTTCTGTTCCTTTTTGTATTCTAGAGTGTATGTAATTTGCAATAATGGTAATAATTTTCTCTTCTAAAATCCAGGTTTTAATACGCTTGATTGGTGCCGATGAGCATATGTATGTAAATCATGTGGATGCAATGCTGTGGATTGAAGACACGGATGTGCTTGAGATGATTGTTGACAAGTTCAGCTCTTCAGTAAGTATTATCAGTTTCCTAAAATCTTTGAAAATGCGGTAAAGCCAATTGTGGATATGTTAATATGTGTGAATTTTTTTTTTTGGGATAAAAAAAGAATATTATTAATAAGAAGAGAAGAATACACCGAGATAGGAGGATAAGAGATCCTCCTTACAAATACAAGAACCAAATGAAGAAAAACCATAAATGAAGCAAAACTTTCTAATCTCTCGACATAACAGAGAAAGACATCCCTCTAAAAAGATTATGTGCTTTGCACAAAAGAGAAGCCAAATGCCTAATCTCATCGCACAGCACTTGCTTGTCTAAATATCTATCATTACATTAAAGATGCGCCCCAACTAAATACACCAAAAAATAGTCATACATTGCCACAAAGATTTGGCTTCCTTTCTCTTCCCAAAGCTAGCAAAACTAGTCAACAAGAACTTATCCAAGGTTTTAGGGCACACTCAACACTTACCACAGATACCAAACAAAATGTTCCATGGAGAGTCAGCCATTGGCCAATGCAAAAACAGACGTGGAGCTGATTCTGCACCACACATTACACTCACATAAGGAGTAGTCTTATATGGCCTTCAAATTTGGAACATGTTGTTGTTGTTAATTTTGGTCAGCACATCTTTCCTAATAAATGATTTAACCTTCAAGTGAGCTTTGAACTTCCAAATAGTTTATCAAGGTGGAAAGAAGTTCTATTCGAAGAGTGAGTTAGGAATTGAAAGTAATATTTACCTTAAAAAAAAAAAAAAAAATTCTAGAGGGATCAAGAGACCAAGACCTTTTATTTGGACAAGACAAATGGACACAATCAAGGAGAGCCAAAAGGATTTCTAATTCTGAAGACCACCTGTCATTTAAATGTATGAAAATGTGGAAGTCCCTAAAATAAGCTGAATCCTGCACATTGTAAAAAGTATGGATTGGAGAATTGTGTAAAGATATAGATGTGAAGAGGCTAGACTAAAAGAGCAATGTCCTATCCAACGGTCCTCCCAAAAGTTGACATGGGAGCCACTGCTTGCCTTCAAGGAAAGCAAGGCGGTAAAGATAGTATAACTTGACGAATGAATTTCTTTGAGGTAAAATGAGAAGCATGGTTTATCTTCTTAGGATATAGCTTTGTTATTTTGGTTTTTTTGTGAGGATGTCTCATCCTATTTTGTATTCTTTCCTTCTCTTATAATAAAGTTTCTTTTTCTATCAAAAAATGAAAATTAGAAGGTTGGGTAGCAATATTAGTGTCCCATTCGTTCCAATCAAGGCCATATTTATTTTGGATACCCTAATGCCATAAGGAATAAGGTCTAGAGGAGAACGCCATATCCATTTAACTAACAAGGCAAGATTTTTATACACCAAACTGCCAGACCCAAATCCCCTTTCTTCTTAGGGTGGCAACACACCTCCCATCTCGCCAAGTGGTCATGACTAGCATCCAAAGCACCTGGCCAAAGAAAGTCCCTCATAATTTTTGCAATAGTATTAGCCATCTGCATTGTTATACAAAACAAAGATAGTAGAGTAATATACTAAAGAGACAAGCATGAATGAGGGTGATCCAACTACCCAAAAAAAAAAAGCCCTTTTCCAATTATCAAGGCTTTTAGAGATCTTATCCACAATACGATCCCAAAAAGAAACAATTTTAAGATTTCCACCCAAAGGAACATCCAAGTAAACAAATGGTCATTCCAAAATTTGATAACTTGCCAAAGAAGCGATAGAAGAAAAGGCTTGAGAATCCACATTAATACTAGCTAAGCCGCTTTTGGACAAGTTAATCTTTAGCCCAAAGTATAACTCAATAATATGAAAAAGAGAAAGAGCGTTTAAAAAATTGTCCTTATGATTTTCTAGAAACAGGATGGTGTCATCAACAAATTGCAAATGAGAAACCACAACTCCTTCTGATCCCAGTTTGACACCTTTAATTAACCCACTTGCCAATGCTCTAGAAATCAAGTGACTAAGAACCTCCATCACCAAAGTGATCAAAATGGGGGATAAGGGATCTTCTTGCCTCATATCCCTCTAACCATGAAACCAAGCTTTTGGCTCTCTGTTAACAATTACCGAAAACGAGTGTTGCAAGACAACCTGAACTCCAGTTTCCCCACTAGGACCATATCCCCTTCTCTCTAACACCTCATCAAGAAAACTCCAACTAACTCTATCATAAGCCTAGGCAATGTTTTGACCTTTCCCTGATATAATCAATCACCTCATTGGCGACCAAAGTATAATCTAAAATCTACCTTCCTGTAACAAAAGCACTTTGATTCTCTGATATAGTGTCGCCTAATGCCTTATTGAGATGAATAGAAAGCACCATTGCAATGATTTTATAC
This sequence comes from Pterocarpus macrocarpus, assembly GCA_031439585.1. NCBI lineage: Eukaryota > Viridiplantae > Streptophyta > Magnoliopsida > Fabales > Fabaceae > Pterocarpus > Pterocarpus macrocarpus. The sequence continues at coordinate 12,536,644 of CM062522.1, read as the reverse complement.
AAACTGGTGACAAGGCTAATTGGTCTATAATCTTCAATTCCATCCGACCAATCCTTCTTTGGAACCAAAGAGATAAAAGTAGAGTTATTGTTAACACCAATCTTTCTGGTCCAATCATTTAGAATGTAATCATAGAGCATATTTGTGATACTTCTAAATAGTCTCATATACAGAGAAAATATGAATTTTTTGAGAAACTTTATCGAGTTTGGGGCTGTTCTTATTGATTTGTTTCAGTGGCTTTAGCTGTATTAACAATTGAAAATTTTTTGGGGGTGTGTGCTTGTGTGCTTTTTGTGATGTATTTGGTTGGATTGGGAAGCTCATATTTAAGGATAATTTTTTGTTTGTACTGCTGCTATGAGGTAGGATTGTTTTTATGGCTTTTCTTCCATGCCATTGGATTGAATAGCTTTATTGCATGTTGGGCATTTTCACATACTGTAATGTTGTTTTATTGTCTATTGGAGGATATCTTTGTATTGCTCATATCACTACTTTCCTTGAATAATATTTCTCTTTTTATCCCCCTCCAACTTATAAAGACAAATGCTGTACCCACATGGTTGGTGGTTTTGATAGTCTCATGGGAAGCATGGATGAATGGATGGTGTAATGATAATGCATATAACCATAATCTCTTTATTAAGAGAAGGCCAGCAAACACGTTCACGTTGACTGTACATTCCTTTACTGTGGCTTTTGCAGGATTCTCCAGAAGTGCATGCTAATGCAGCAGAAACCCTGTGTGCTATTACACGATTTGCTCCAGCAGGGCTTTCTGCCAAAATCTCCAGCCCGAGGTAGACTTCCAAGACTTGTTTTATGAAATGAATTCCATCAGACATCAATTTTCGGGACTTGATATGTTCTTTTCTTCTTTGACTAATGTCTTATATCATCTTCTATTTGCAGCTTTATAGGAAGATTATTTTGGCATGCTCTGGAGGACTCTAGGCCAAAATCTGTTCTTGTTAACTCTTTGTCTGTATGCATATCTTTGCTAGATCCTAAGAAAATTACTGTTGGAGGCTTTAATACATATAACCGCCAAATGAATACTGGATCTACAGTAACTGCAAATCCTGAGACTGTTGAAGGCATGCTAGAAAGCCTAGGTAAAACTTCTTCCCTCAAACAACCTGTTATTTCTACGTCTCAAATTTGTTAGAAACTTTTATCACCTTATTAGTATTATAATGTATGAACTCCATATATAGTTTACTTAAAAAGCTGCCATAGTGCCGCCATTGTGGATAATGTTGCTGCATGTCAGCCAACGTGCCATCAAAATGGCACTGTGTGGCAGCTTCATGTTGGTGGCCACAATGGTCATGGTGGGATGGTGGTATGGTGCCACTGAAGCTGAAATGGCTGAGAGGTAAGATTTAGGTACCCCCATTTAGTATCATTTTGGAGTTTCTCGGTAAATAGATCCCTTGAAAACCCTAGAATGGAGCAGAGTGCAAAAGTAACCTGCCAAAGCAGTGTTTTCAGCGGCAGATGGCTGCATATAGGAGCAAATTTTTGTGTATGGCTTCTTAGACTATATTTGTAATAGATTTCTAGAGAGAGAATTTAGAGAAAACAGAATAGACTGAAACTGTGATGATCTCATTATGACTGAGAGAGGTTACAATAGATCCTTAGATAGAGTGTAAATGGCGGGAAAGTTAGTTACATTCTGTTGGCAACAGCTGGCACTAACTGTCAGTGCTAACTGCTTCTAACTACCAGTGGAAACTAATCCACTGCATTAGGGTCTAGGCTATACTAACTAACTCTATCAATTTGCAATATAGTAATGTTTGCATTATCGTATGCCTTCTAGGATGGTAGACTCACAGTTGTCTGACTTGACCATAATAAGTAGACAATGATTGTTAAGTGGTCAAATATCTGAGTGGCATGACACTATGTTTATGTGAAAATAGCTTGTCTAAATGCATGACCAAAATGCAAATTTAACTTGTATCTTTAGATGCATTTTCATATTGGTTTAGTCTCTTCAATTTCCTTCTGCTGTTGCTTCTGCTTCTTTTTTCCCCCCTGCTATTGCTTTATATTGTTCTTTACAAATTTTATCCTTTTCAATTAGATAGGAAGCTATGCCATTGCCACTAAAAGTTTCTTGCATCTAACATGTAAAATTCATGTTATACTGAATAGTGAGTTTTATTACCTCTTGGATTGAGTGGGTTTAATTCAATTAGCTAAGTTCATGCATATGTAATTATGATACATTACATCTTGACTCCATGTGAGTTAGGACATGTGTGCTTGTCTTGTTGTCATAATTTTATTATGACTGTTTCTGCTTGAGAAAATAAACACTGATCAGGCTCTTTTCTGCAGGTGATCTACTCAAGCTTTTAGATGTTTCTTCGGCTGAAAATATCTTGCTAACTACTTTTGGCAAGTTACAACCGCCTCTTGGAAAACATCGTTTGAAGGTAAAACCAATTATCTGGACTTGTTGCGTTTGGCTGTTTGAGCCCGTTAGTAATTGGTAGTTGAGTGTTGAGACCCTCATAATTGCCATTTTATACCCTGAACCATGACTTTCGAAGATGTTGAAATGTAATTTTCAGCTTTTATTTGATATCAATGGAACACATTCTTTCAGATTGTCGAGTTTATATCAGTCTTAGTAACCGTTGGTAGTGAAGCTGCTGAGAAGAAATTGATTGAACTTGGAGCAGTACAAAGAATTATAGACTTGTTCTTTGAGTAAGCCTAGCAAATCTGTTATTTTATGGTAGAGTCATTTGATATCATTCCTAACGCACTGTTTGAATATTGTAGGTACCCTTACAATAACTTTTTGCATCACCATGTAGAAAATATTATAGTTTCATGCTTGGAGAGCAAGAATTCTTCTCTTGTGGAACATCTTCTCTGTGATTGTGATTTTGCTGGAAAAATTATTCAAGCTGAAAAGAATGTCACATTGGAAGCTGATACAAACAAGGTGCATGAGCATTTTTTCTAGAATTTGTCATCATGAATATGTTTGTTTGTCTGAATTTATTTATTTATTTTTTGGATACTATTAGTATTTGAAGTCTATGTTTTGCGATGAATAATATTTTAATGTTCCAATTTGTCTTTGTAAATTTTATGCAGCCAACAATACCTGCTGAGGGTAAACCACTGCCTAGGATAGGAAGCATAGGACATTTAACCCGCATAGCTAACAAACTTGTCCAGTTAGGGAATAACAACAGTGTGATTCAGGAACATCTGCAGGTCTGTTACTATGTCTCCAGCAATTATTGTGGTAGGATTTTCAAGTGTTTAACTTGTATGGCTATACTGTTTAATATCTATTGATCAACTCTTTCTTTTCCCAGTAAGCGAATGTCTGCTATGTTAGTTTTTAATTGCACAAAATGCATGTTAAAGCTTTCTACATATTTGTGAAGTCTTTTTTCAAACTTTTTATATTGACAGGGAAATAGTGAATGGACAGATTGGTACATGAACATTCTATCAAAGCGAAATGCTGTGGAAAATGTATATCAGTGGGTGTGTGGGTATGTTCTATTTCTTAACTAGCATTCTCATTCTACCCCATGGTTGATCTGCTTTTGCACTGTGTGAATGAGCTGTGAAATTTAATTTGCCATTCCTTTTGAATGACTGCATGCATTTTATAATTAGCAAGTTCTTGTTGAGTTGTATAGCTCTGTCATGGATGTTTCTGTTCCATCTACTTGGAAGTTTGTGGCATTTTAGATATGCACCACATTGCCCATCGTTTTTGAAAAAGGTCTTTTAACACCCTCCCCAGCTCTTTTTTGCCTTATGTGTTTAAAGATAGTGGAAACCCTCAGCTTATACTTCCTGGTCATTAAATGGCATAATGAGCACGTTTGGAGATATCACTCCAGAGTGAAATCTTATTCTCTTCTTGAGCCATGAACTTAAGATGGTAGTACCTGATAAACTAATTACACTATGCCTTGACCTTCTCCAGTTAGCCAAAGGTTTCTGCCAGAGGCATAGACCAGCACTTGCTGAACCAAGAGAACATTGAGCTCCATAAAATATAAGTAAAATAGTGGTGTGATTGTAAATGTTGGGGATTTTGTAAGGTAATCATAATAGAATTGAAGTCTAATTTTGAGGTATTTCTAAGATAACTATAAAAGACCTGCTATGTGTAGCTATTGCCAGGTCTTTTTGTTGTTTTGTGAAAAATCCAGAATGTTTACATTTTTTTCTGCTAGAACATTTCCCCCCCCCCCCCCCAAAAAACAAAACACACACAGACATGTACACACTCTTTTTTTTTCAGCCATGGTGTACCTGCAGGTTTGAGATACGTGCTTAAAAAGCAACAACATTGTCTGGAAACCTAAAGAGACCTTGATGTTGGTTTTTGTTTTTTGGAAAATTTCTTACAATTGTTGAGGTTATAATATTGAGGCAGCTCAGAGTGGGTTCTACCTCTTTAATGGGCAGCTTCAATATAGGTCATAACGTGTGGTTTTGTGTATGTTTTAATCTTCTGACAACTTTAAATGAATTGATTGCTACAGGAGACCAACGGCATTGCATGACAGGACTAGGGATAGTGATGAGGATGATTATCAGGATCGGGACTATGATGTTGCAGCCTTGGCAAATAACCTAAGTCAGGCCTTCCGTTATGGCATTTACAATAATGAAGACATTGAAGAGGTACAGTCATTTTTATGGAGCACCTGTCAGTCTGAAACTGTGCATTTCATAGTGTCATTTTTTATAGGTCTGAATGGAAAAACAGAAACATGGACATTTTTTCATTGAGAGCTGTTGAAGATTTATTTTACCAACTTCAATTGGAATTGATTCTTGATGTGTTGTTATTGTTGTTGCCTGTAACATTTTTTCTTCAAAATGACCAGAAGTATACCGAATAACTAAAAAGATAAATTGTATGGAGTGTCATAGTATCAGAAGATTTAACTGGAACAGAATGGCTCAGTTCTGGGTTCAAGAAGGCCTAAAAAAGTAATATCTGAAATCTTTTCTGGTAGGTAGTAAAGACCACATACAACTCTATGAGAAAGTGATTTGCAACAGTCATATCCTCGCCATCCTAAGCAAATCAGAGTAGAGTGAAAAGCACATAGTTTTGCCAGCGTTTTTGGAATTTGCTTGGCTTTCAGGTGCTTTTATAGGAATTGTGGTTATTGCCTGCTGTTAATAAAATCTGTTCTGAAATTAATCAGCCGCTAGTTATTATGTGAAATTGCTGATGAAAATTTTGTCCAACAAATAGCCAATTTGTGGTTTTTGCACATTTGACTTATGGAGCTTGATCACTGCTTTTGTAGCTGTTAAGTGTAACTTTCTTCATCTTTTAATAGTCTCTGTTTTATTATATAGAAAGATAAATTCTTGATGGCTGATAGCAATTTTAGGTTGTGTTGACTCTTTGATTATGGTCCTGTTTTACTTGCTATTGTTTTGATACTATTGCTTAATGCTCATCAAGATTTTGTGTCTTCTATAGTTTGTCATTGGTTTATGATCCTGACTTTGTGTTTCAGGTTCACGGCTCCCTTGAACGCGATGATGAGGTATACTTCTAATTTCCTCTCAACTGTCAATCTAGAGTCTTGGTATTGGGTGAAATGAATTTATAATTGAATTTGTGGAAGTTAGTGTGTCATGTACAGTTTTTGCATCATATCAGGTAGGTTCACCTTACAAATATGTTACGCATACAATATATTGGCATAGATTTGTGATCTTCCGGTCTCCATCTCTTGTGAGCTTAGACCATCCCTTCTTTTAGAAGCTTATAAAATTGTGGGTGATTTTTTAATTAACATGAAGTTTCTGATATAGTAACACCTTTTCAAGTTAGTGGAATTTAAACTTTTTTTTTCCTGGTTAACTCTTTTGGTTGAATACCTTCTCTAGTAAATAATTTTTTATTGTTTGCAGTCATTGCTTGAATTAGCCGTTGAGATATTCATAATTATAGATGATACCCTGAATCAGAAGGGAACTATGAAGAAGAGAAGTCCTATTTGAACCATTGATTATGGAAGTGGATAGAGTAGGAAATGAATGATATTACAATAAATTAGCCTAAGTTTGAGGAAATTGAGTTTATATCCAGTATCCGTGAGAACAGGAGTGAGAGTAGGATGGGGTACAAATGCAATTAGAGCCAACAACCACCACCAAGCCTTGTCCCATCTAGTAGAGTCACATGGATCAGACAACATCATTGTATCTCATCGTAAATCATGTTAATGGTCAAACCATTAAAATTCAAATCTTCTTCAATGGTTTCATCTATATTTTTTTTTTGGTTTCCCTCTACCTCTAGTTATTGGACTTCTACAGGCCTTCTCCACACATGCCCAAACTACTTAAGGCGAGATTCTACTAATTTTTTCCAGATGCAATTATAGGATTAAGGATTATTTTTTCAGTTGTTTGATTTTCAATCTTTGATTTCATGTTCACATGTTTGATTGTGTTAATATGTTCAAGTTATTTTAGATTTAATATTCAAAGCAAATCTTTTTAATTTGCATTCAACAGCTGGGCTGTTGTTTTTGGTGGACGGGGTTCGTTATGACCAACTTTGGGCCTTGCTTTCATTTTGGAAATTCACTGTTGGGGATAACATTTCCTATTCAGATGAAATTACTCCTTTTAATTCAATGTATTGTCTGACACCTCTTAGCAATTTTGAAGAGCTTTTGTATGTAACATTGGATCATTATGTAGACATTTCCATGCTTCAACCATGTGGCTGGTACCCAGGTTCCAAAAGATATATTGTGTTTACCAACTTCATCTGTGAGGTTTCATGAGTAGAAGTCGTGCAGCAAGAACTGCTTCACTTCTCTCCCTGTTTCTTTTGAATGTAGATATAGCTCCATCGTTTATTGGTTTTGTACTACCCCTTTATTAGATCATTGGTTATAGATTTTGTATTTACTGGTTGCTGCTTCCAATGTTTTTTCGGGGGTCTATGACTATTCTTGGGTGTCTGATAGCATGGTCCTCGCACAAAAGTTGCTTCCACTGGGATTCAATCCCCTGCACTCTATGCAAAGTTCGCCTACATGAAGCTTTGGTTGCCAGCTGTGCGCCACCTTTTGTTGGATGGTGCTTTAATCTAAGTCTGCAGTCACAGCACATATTATTATATTTATCCTTTTTCTTATTGTGATTTCTCATGCGTATCTTTTTCACTTCTGATATTTCTTCTGGATTCTTGGTTGAGATTTGTTTCATGACCATAATAAAGCATCTGATATGCAAGATTATATGTATATGGCAGGATGTCTATTTTGATGATGAATCTGCGGAAGTTGTTATATCTTCTTTGCGGTTGGGAGATGATCATGAAAGGTAAATGGTGTGCCTTTGCTATCATTAATGTCAGTTTTCTACATGGAATTGAATTGTCATGCCTGGTGTCTGTTATAAAGTTCTGTTTTTATGTGCGTTTGTTTTTTATTTGGTTTTTTTTTTTTTTGTTCTTTTTTGTTTGTTTGTTTGTTTGCTTTTTTTTAACACTTGTCTTTCAATATATATATCTTATATTTTGCCTTGGCACATGCAGTGGGTCTCTCTTTACAAATTCCAACTGGTTTGCTTTTGACGATGATAGAGATCGAGTAGTCAATGAACGCTCAACTGGCTCTCTTGCTTCTCCATCACCTAATGCTGAGGAGAGTGCCGTCAATGCCAGTGTAGATGATAATGTTAATGCTGGTGAAGATGAGGACTTGGCTGACACTGCAACATCATCTCCTGAAACAGGACCAAAATTAGAACATGGCGGAACTGATAAACCAGTTGAGTGGGTTGAATGGAGGGAGTCTTCTGATGCTAGTGACCCTTCTGATCTTCCCAATGGAGAACTTGAGACAAAATCAGGGAACAAAGATCCTGACGCAGCTAAACCATCATTGCAGTCATCCAGTGTTACATTAATAAAGGATGAACAGATGGGTGCTGAACCATCAGCATCTCTCAATGGGAAACCAAGCATTGAAACCTGTGAGCCAACTCAAACAGGAAGTGAAAATCCAAGTTCATGTGCATCTGCTTCTGTGGATGGGGCATTGGCTGCTGGTGGAGGAGATAGTAAGCAGGATACAGCAGATGACAACAAAGGAGTCGAAAATATGAGTAGCTAATGTAAATTCCTGTGAATTGCTAGGGTGGCTAACTATGCAGCATTAACCAGGTGGGAAGATACATTCTGGAGTTAGGCTGGGCAAAGAGTATTTAGGACACCTCTGCACGCTGTTTTGATTTTTAATAGGAATATTGATTTGTTATTCCCACCTACTTCTGAAGCTAGAGATTCAGTGTTTAATGAGCTTTAGCTCATGCTGTTAGGTGCAACTAAATTCTTGATCTGTTCATATCAATTTTTAGCTCGTCTAATTAGGTGCTACTGAATTTTCACCTGTTTCGTTTAACTGTTAATATAAAATACGTCTCTTCGTTCCCAGTCTTTAGGTATGAATGAGTTCCTTGCCTGACTTGTTCATTATCTTAATGTAACCGTATATGATTTTTTATAGGAAGGGAAGTTCCTTACTCAGCTGGTTAACTCAAGCTCAGGTCACGTGGATCTTTATCTTTAGCATTGCGAAGCTTGATGTGATTGCGGATATGGATTTGCACTTCAAAAAGCATGCTGAAAATGATGAAGGGGAACAAAATGAAGGGGAAAGTGATATTTTGTAGCTGAGTTCTCAATAAGGTCTGTTACAATTGTTATATGCTTTGGATTCTGAAACTTGTACTTATATCTTCAATTATATTGTCTAAGTTTTCCATATCACCTGAGCAATGTAAGTTTCTTATGTTAGCTTTCATTCAAAAGCTGGGAATAGCTTATTTTCAGCTTTTAAGTAGAAGCTAAAATGAATAATTTTTTAAAAAGTGTTTTTTTTCAGTTAAAAAAAATAATTGTTCTGTCAAAATATGCTGAATTAAACACATCCATAATTGTTATGCATTGGCAAAATATATAGGGAAAAAAATTACTTTATCCTTGTGAATTATAGATCATGTGTATTGTCTCCAATACCTTGAAAACATGCTAATTGACCTTTTAGCTTTTCGGAATTACACTTTTAATTTTTTTTGTTAAATTTTTGTCTATTATTAACAGAAAATAAGTGCATTATATTCTGCCAAACTGTGGGTTATTTGTATTTTGGTCTCTAAATGAAAAAATGTACAACTGATACTTCAAACTTTTTTGAACTTGTGTTATTTTTGTTAATAATAGATGGAAAAATTTACATAAAGGTTTTATGCATTCATAAAAGTTGAGTACATGGACTACGGGAGGTCTTTTGAGGGAAGTTAAAAATCAGAAGCTATCATTTTCAACTTTGTTCACCGCAGGCGTTTGAACTGAACGAAACGAAAGTTTGTAAAGAGTAACACAATAAATGCAAGGGATTTGAGAGGTTTCTTTGGGGGGAACATAATAGAATTTATTTTTTTAAAATTGGGTATAATTATAATCGTTGTTAAGTCTTGTAACTTAAAATTGACATGAACTGTCGTAAAAGCTTGATAAGTTAATTCATACGTGATCCTAGTGAACTCCCAAGTTCAGTTTTGTCCATTCAAAGTCAATTTGAGCGGTAGAAAATAAAATCACTTGTAAATTATAGAAGTTGTATTTCTTATCCTAAGAATTACTCAGTTAATTTTAAGTCAGAAATGATAATTAAATCAGTCATACCCTTGACAGAGCGGATGGAGTGTAAAAATCATAATTTGCTTTTTCATTATGACTTTACTAGTAGGTAAAAAGATGCATGATGGAGGTGGCTAGTTAAATTACTGAAGGAATTCTAAAATTTGAGAACTAGAGGCACTTTTGGAAAAGACTTGGCACTTTTTCAACCTTTTTGTGGGTAAAATTTATATAACTGTTTGGATCAAATGTATAACTTATATTTTTCAAAAAATTATTTTTAATATTTTTTAAGAATGTTAAAATATTTTCGCAAGAAAATATCCACAATTTTCTAGGATTAAATGCTACAAACTCAACAAATACTGTTCATTACCGTACATCCAACTTTTTTATACAAAACATTTTATCATAAAATTTTTGACGAAAAATCTTAATTAAACATTTAAGCTATTTACTTAAACCCTAATAAAAAATCTACTCCAGTCGCAAAAAATTCTACTTCAGTAGCGTGTCCTTTCTACACCCAGATTCACTTCAAGCATGAGCACTATAACGAAGTGGTTTGAGCACCCAAACAAGATTATGGCAATACGGATGGCTGCCCTTACAGATGCTTCGTGGCCTTTCTCAACGTAGGAATCACAATTCCAGAATCCAAAAAATCTTATGCAAAAGAGCACTGAACTCAGATAGCTCTAATAAAAAGGGGACAAAATAAATGTAATCAAATATAATCAAATACTTTAATTGAAAAAAAAAATGTAATCAAATACATAATATTGGGATAACCGACACACATCTTTCAAACTCGATGTTGCATTCCGTAGTAGTCAAAATTGAGGTGGTATAAATACTCGTTGCCTTTTCTCACGACAACCTAAGAGGAAGAATTGAAACTCCATTCCGAGCTTCAGGGGTCCGTCCCCACCTTCCTAGACGCGGTTCCTGTAAACAAAGACAGAGATCTCACGTTAGCAGAATACAACAAACTAAACCATCTCTCATTCGTGTCATAAAAGTTCCGACGAAATGTTAGGAAGGGAAAAAAAAATTCTAATAAAGTAATAATGGTTAGTAAAGGAAGCAATAATTAACAAAAAAAATTAGGAAAAATGGTAATTCACACCTTTGCAAAGCTGTTAGTTTCACGTAATGTTGATTAGAGAAGTATTATTTCAACCATACACATATCATAGACAATCTAAGTGATGAGGGTCTTAGGGACAAATGTGAGTAAGGATTAGGGCCCTAATGGAAAACGGCACTAAAAATAAGAATTGCGTTGTTTCCAACCTGACACACAGACATTGACAATAACACCTGAAGAGCTGAACTCCCGTTAGCTGAATATAAACAGGGTTAATTGGCTAGAAGCTCATGACTCACTGAATACAAGAATCAGGCGGGGGAGGATTATTCAAAACGAATTCCTTACAACATACTACTAGTATATAGCAGACTGGTTGATAACAATAAAATAATCAGTTCTTTGTAAAATATAGTAATGGAGGCAGTGAAATTCCAATTAAATAGAGGAGGTTAAACGAGGAGATGGAGATGGAGAGAGAGAGAGAGAGAGAGAGAGAAGAAGAAACAAATCATCAGCAATTCAGTGCAAAACATTGACTGAGAAATTGAAAAAAAAAAAAAGCAACCTATTTACACCTAAACTAGATAGCCAAGCAATTCTAATAAAGATATCCTAATTTAATTAAGATGCTAAATATCGGGAAATGTATACCAAAGAAGAAAGAGAGTGATATTCTCAGCAGAATATAAACAGTTTGAGCAAAATGTCACCTGCCCAACACCAGCAACCAGAAACTCTGCTGATTTTGCAAAAGCCAATGAATTCACAAACCCAACCTGTGATGCAAATGGTTTAATTAAGGGCTGAATAAGAGTCATACTGGATTTTTCAACTGCAAATCAAACTCCGCACAAATGTGAATCTAATAATAGATTGATGAAGAATAACATGTTTGGAAATTGCTTTTAATTGCACAAGTAATACTTGATTTATCATGTAGAACTACAAATTTTATGTGCAAACTCGTAAATAGAGAGTGGAAGCAGGTTTTCTGTGATCTGTATCATCTATTCCGCAGAAAACTTCACATTACATGGCATATAAATAACCTTGTACAGAAGGTGAGATAGATATTTAATAAATATTAGAGACTTACAGAAGAAGCCACATTCAACAGCTAACAAAATCTATCTAGGAAAAAGGCAATTGAGTTTTGTTTCAATTCCTTTTACTCACCAATGGCACATCATAACGGGATTTAATGTCCTTAGTCTCACTTTCAATTGCCCACAATCGAACAGAACCATTACTGGCACCAGAGGCAGCAAGGTCACTGTTTCTACAAACAGTTACTGCACTGACCCACGAAAATACTGATGAAGAATGTCGATTCTCGGGATGGTGATAACCATTTTCTGCAGAGTGAAGAAAATAATATCACGTTACGATTGTAAGATAAGTTCACATATACTACAAATTTGCACATTGATATTATAAAACTTGCACTTAAGCAAAAAGCAAAATATAATGCACTTTGTAGTAAGCATTAATATTTTAAGAGATCTTTGATTAACAAGGAATATTATATGAACAGAATATTTAAGGGCTTACCTAAGTTACTGTTGGGGATTCTTCCACCATCATTTTGGTCAGATTTCATGCTTTCCGGCAGTAAAGCATGAGCATTCTTCACAATGTAAACAGGCTTCTTTCTCATTACACTCCAAAGCTCAATGCTTCCATCATCCGAACCAGATAAGAATTCGTCGTTATTAACAAAACAACAGCATTCTAAGGAAGATGCAGGGGCACGAAAGACAAGACGGGACTCCTCATGAACCTAAATTCAAGAGAATACACATCAAGCAAAAGTCAAAAACAAGACGATATAACTGAATTAAGGGGGGGGGGAGGAAAAATCCATAAAACAGTCCTTAGCTAATAAAAAATGCCCTTTATTCACTTGAAAAGCTTCCTCATATAAGACAGAAAGTAATAGAACAGAGAAACAGCAGTCAAAAGTATGGAACATCCAACATACAGATTGTCTAAAAGCCAAATACTTAATACTCCACTTTGGTGAGAATTGAGATTACCTTGAACAACTGCATGCTACGATCACGCCCAACAGTTAGTACCCTTTCTTTACGTAAACAATCAATGCTTAATATCTCACTTTGGTGGCCAAATAGAGTATTCATGTAAGTTCTGTCTTCAACATTCCATATCTTAATCGTTCGATCAAATGAACCAGAAAAAAGCTCCGGAGTCCCATGCTTAAAAGCCAGACAAGAAACAGGGCCTCTATGACCTGGAAATGCCTGTAAGACAAGAGATGAAATTAAAAACCAATATTGGCAAGTCCAAACCAAAAAGTACAAGATTCTAAAACTTTAGTTATAGAAGAACCGTATGATTTGGCAAATGCTAAATGAACTGTGGTAACAGTAAAAATACAAATTAAAGTAAGCCAAGGTAGTTAGCCTAGTTTTATTTTTCAGTTAACATGCAAGATATTACTTACATTCAAATCAACTCAAGTTCCGCTGCAACACAAAATTCATGATTTAAGTCATTTAACAAAATAAACATTTTGATAAAGCAGCTCATTTAACAATAGTTGTGACTGCTGAGAATTTTTTATTAAACGAAATCATGTCACCATATAAGCAGCAAAGTTCACATTTCTACTTGTTTTCCATAATTTGATGGATCCATAGCACAGAAAAAATAAATAAATAAATAACTACCCATCTCATTCTCACTGCACCAAGAGCTACAACAATTTTTCAAAAAATAAACTTCAACCCTTTGAACATGCCATCCACTTCTCACCATTACAAATCATTCAAAGAATACATAGCTACCTGAACATGCTCTCTGGTACGCGTATCCCATATATGAACATGCCTGTCAAGACCCCCAGTTGCCAAATACCGGCCATCAGAACTCACAGCCAATGCCAACACATGTTTACTCTGCTTGGTAGCTCTACCTTGCGGGTCCTTCAACCCATGATCCTTCAGCACTGAATCACTTGGCCACCTATACCTCTCACACTTCCCACTACTCACATCCCACTGCATAATGGTACCATCCTTCGAAGCTGAAAAGCCCTTCGAATCGTCCTCCGACAGTGCCACCGCTGTCACCGAATGCCGGTGCTTCACCAACACCCTAAACCCACCATCGCCACCACTAGTCTCCGGCACTTGCACCCTAAAACGGCATCAAAAGCAAAATCAATCCCATAGGCTTAGGATTTAACGCAATCACAAACACATTACAACAACAACAACAACAACAACTAAGCCAAGGTGAAGCCGTAGTGTTATGTCATAAATTATGTTTGCAATCACAAGCACGTTACTATTACATCTAAAGCCTAAAACTATAATAAAGTTAGCTGAAATTGAAATTGAAAAGCACAAGCAATTGCAAGGATTGGATTGTAACCTCGAAGCAATGGCTCTTCTGACTCTGCCACTCTCCTCCTGTTGCTCCTTCATCAGTTTCTGAGCTACGAGTGAGTCTCTGGCTCCTTCTTCCTCCTCATCATCGTCACCTTCACTCTCTTCTACTTCTTCTCGTTCCTCCTTCTCTTTCCTCGCGATTTCGCGAACCATTCGCAAGTAGTCCTGGGCGATTCGCTTCCTCGCTTCAGCTCCAGTTTCTTCTTCTTCTTCTTCTTCTTCTTCTTCTTCTTCTTCCTTGCCGGATTCGTGTTCGCCGGCGAAGAAGTCATCGTCGTCGTCGTCGTCGAAGTCGCTGTCAATCTCGTCGCCGCGCTCTTCATGGTTAGGCTTGCGGCGCTTTCGGGAATCGTCGCCGAAGAAAGGGTCGCGACCTTTGTGCTTATTGCGGTTCTTCTTGTTGGCGGGCATGATTGTCGAGTGAGTGTTGGGGAAGCACAAGAGAGCGTTCCAAGTGTAGTGTGTGTAGGGTTTTTGTGTTTTGTGTTTTGTGTTTTGTGTTTTGAGAAGACGGGTTAGACTTGGAGAGACAGAGGAAGAGGTTGCTAGGGTTTAAGAAATGAGTGTGTGTGGTTTAGTGTTTCGGTGCAGGCGTACTGCGCTGAACCGGTACTCTCTACTCTCTATTTTAGAATTTTTACAATTTGTTTCTAAATTAAAAGATAATTTGTTTTTACAATTTTATAAGGTTAACCCATAAAAATTTAAGAAAGTATCGAATAATTATCTATTATATGATGTCAAAAACTTATTTTTAATCTCTATAATTAAGCATTAAATTTCTTTTTATACATAAATGATAATAAAATTTAAATCTAAAATCTTATATAAATTATCCAAATTCCTCACTAATAGACAAATTCTAGTGGCTTATGAAGAATTAAATGTTGATCCTTATATTTCTTTTTTAGTTTCTATAATTGTTATTTTTCATAAAAAATAAATAGTTTAATTGCTATGTACTAACACTGTTATAAAATTAAATATTTATGTTTATAAGACTTTTAAAGTAATAAGTGATTAAGTCAAATAAATTTATTAATATAATAATATATATTTGGATATTTATATAAATTATTTTTATATTGATAATACATTTAAATTAAATTCAAAAATTAATCCTTAATTTTATAAATAGCAGTGCTATATGTGACGAAAAGAATTGTACGAATTGAGTTCCGAATAATATGAGAGAATCATGACTATTCAAAGACTGATTGAATAAAAGGACCACAAACCATCGTATGTGAATCGGCAACACTAATACAAAGGGTTTCCTGTTTCATGTGCCGTTGCACGAAAAATATGTCGTACTATTAAGCATTTTCATTTTATAAATGATTAATCTTTAAAGTTGAGTTTATTTTGATTTGGTGAATTACTGTATATATATCCTTTATACTTAATTGAAATGATTAATAGTATATTTGATTCTATTTTTATAGAATTGATTTAGTTAGAATTAATTTTAAGATAAAGTGATTTATGCTTAGTGATACCGCTAAAAGTGATTCTGATATAAAGTGAAAAATTTTTACTTCTCCCAAAGTTAATTCTAAAAACAAAAATTGATTCTAGAAATATACAATCATACATCAAAAAAATTAATTAGAATCGATTTTGGAAAACCTAAATTGATTCTAACCCATGCAAATGGGTTTCCAAATACGCTAAATCATCATTCATGCCTCCACTCCACGACTTTCATCACATCATACTAGAGGTGGTAAAAAAATACACTATAGCGGATATTTGACAAGATTACTTGTGATGAGGATAAATATTAGAATTGATTTGATCTTCACAAGGATAGAGACCAAATCCTTATTTAATAAATACGGTGAGGATGAGAGATGAGGTTCCAACCTCACGGAAATCCACTAAATCTTTATTTAGGACATATTTGTTTGTGATTTTTTTAGCAAAAATATTATTTTTTTGTTGAAAAAATTAGTTTTCATATATTTAGATAATTTTTTTGAAATAATCAAATTTTTAGAAAAATCTATTTTCTGCTTTTTTATATAAGTTAAAAAGAGTTACTTCTAAAAAAAATTAATTTTCAACTTTTTCAATTATATAAATTTAAATTTTATAATTACCTTATTCTAAAACCTGAAACAAATGCATCCTTTTATATATATATATATATAGGGTTAGCATCAAATTATATCAGTGTAACTTTAACTAATTGTTACACTATTGAATAAATTTTTATTGTTGTAATTTTTTACAAAATCCACCATTGCTATAATTTTTTATAATAATATATAATAAAATCAAGTTAATTCAAAATACAGTCAATATATGATAGATTAAACTTTTAAGTAAAATTAAATTTATAATAATTGGCTAACTTTAATCAAAATAAAATTTTAATAACTTAAATTTGTATTATATATTTTTCTTTTTAATTTAAATTGTGTTATGTTACTAATATTACAATCATTTATAGATATTTATAATTGGTTTATTCAAGTTTAAGATTGTTTTATATATAATTTTTCTTTTTTTTTTTAATTTTTTTATTTGCATAAACCTGCAGAACTATGGGAATGGGTATGGGTCACACTGCTTCTATTACTACTCAATCAAATATTTCAACAGAATATTCATTCCATTCATAATCAATCACGCCGAACACATTAAAAGGAAATGAGGATTCCATATTGTTGCATAGTTCATACTTATTCCCTTTTATTTGGGTCATTACTTATTCCCATGTTTTTTTTTTCGGTTCATTATTCCCTTGTTTCTGGATAGGGTCCCGAAACAATCAATCTTGGATAAGGAGTATCGGCTTAGGATCAGGAACAGGCCCCCAAACATCACTCTTCTTGTGCAGGCTGATTTGGTTGGTTTTCAATATCCCATGTCAATTATTGTTTTGCTTTCGGGCTTTGGCCTGTTGATGTGCCATACCAAAAAACAAATTGTGCCCTGGAATCGCCCCATTAATTGAATATTTTTAAATTTTGTTCAAAAAGAAACCCTAGCTAATTCGAGCTTCAACTCGACCTGTTGCTTGCCCCGTGGACATGCTTGCATCATGATTTTCTATTTTTCTTTGTCCTTAGGCCAATTAATTGCTTGGATCCAAACCCCTCTCATTTGGTTTGATGTTTACAAGTGCCAATTTTTTTAACTCATCTTTGTTAGTACACCCTGAAAATTTTAAACATTATAGATCATGACTGATAGTGACAGGACTTATAGTTGTCCATAGCAGGATTTATTGACCTAAAAACAAAAAACAGTTCAACATCAAAACACTCACAAATTTGCACCCAAAAAATAAAAAACACTCACAAGTAATTAACACAAGTACAAAATCTATCACGATCCAGTGATCCACAGCATCCACATGGCATGTATGTGTGCACACAAAACCACTTATTACTTGCCTTTAATCTCTGCATTTTCCAACATACACAGCCTTTAGATTGAGCTAACCATATCATCTTCTGATGATTCTTTGGTGGCAAGAGTAGCCAATCCAGAAGAGTTCCCATTAACAAAATTACATTGTTTTCTGATTTCTCCTTGTGATCCAGTTAGCACCCCAATGTTACCCATTTTAATCATGGATGCCTTAAAGGCCTCAAAGAAGAGAGTTTGGTTACTGCTGAACCTGTTGACTATGTCAATGGTAGATGCACCAGTTGTGTTAAACAGCTCTTGATCACTCTGAAGCAATCCATTTAGTTCCTGAAGATTGGAGTAGTATTTGCTGTCAAATGTATCAGGGGTGGTTAGGTCCAAATTGGCGAGGTTGGTCCCAGGTCCACCATTGGGGCATATTGATCTGAGTGTTTGTAAGTAGGTTGTGTTGAGAGTTGGATCAGGGTTGCCACTGCCACTGAAATTGTATAATCGGGTAATAAAGAATCTGCATTGAGCTCTGCCAATTGTGTGAGCACCTGGAATTTTTGACACATATACAATCATATTATATAATATATTTGTGAAAAATATTAGGGAGTCATGAAATTTTGTTAGAATTAACTTGCGAGAATAATGAGGCGGCATGATATTGACTCTTGGATGAATGGTTGGGTCCTATCATATTTTTTTATCTATCGGCACTCCCATAATTTCTATAATAAATTCTGGCAAAAATTTTCTGGTTAAATAGTATTTTCTCTGTATTCGTAGTGAGATCATTTTTTACTAAAGATATTTCTTGAAAATTCAATATTTCATGTACCTGAGAGTGCAACTAGATCAGTAGTGTTGAGGCCTTGAACAGCGAATGAGGAGGTGAGTTGACTGAGGTTGAAGGAGGGACCCGGAAGATTTTGATTAGCAAGGGTTAGGTTTGCTGTCAAACTGTCCCTCCTACCCAATGGAACTTTCCAATCAGGGCCGTGAGCCTGACAAGTAGTTGTACAAGATCAAAAAAGCAAAGCTTTGAACAACCACATATTTCACATAAAAAGAAGTATATGAGCATCAAATCGACCCAAAAGCATATTAATGGTTTTTTATTCAAAAAGATGAAAACAAGATCAAAGGGAGTGACTTTTATGAATTGTTATTAAAAATTGACATAAATTCTAAAATACATTAGTAGAAAATATATATAGAGAAAGAAAATTCATATTTTCTTTTCTTTTTAAATTTGTACATTAAAACTCCTTATTCTTAATGAGATAAAGTGATAGTGAAAGTGAAAGCAGAAAGATATGATATTTCTATTCCACATGGGTTGTATGCATCTTTTCTTTAAAAAAGTCATTGTACAAAGTCTTTTTGCCGTAATTAACGAATAAAGATTGCAATTTTTGTACCATCGACGGAACAGTTTCTCTGAGTATTTTTTAGGAAGGAAAAAAAAATCTCAACCTTTAACTTTTTCTTTTCTTTTCTTTTCTTATAAACTAGATGATGGTAATGACATTCAACACTTTGCGAGGAATTCATCTAAAGGTAGCAAGATGGGACATTTTCATGTACCAGAACAGAAGAAATTTCAGCTGCAAGGGCAAGGATATCAGCACAAGAAACTATGCCAGGACAAGCATTTTCCACCGCTGTTTTGATCTGGTTGACGACATCCAAACCTCTTATTGAGTTGTTATTTGGAGCTGCACTTTGTTCGCTCACTATGGTGGCAGTGTCGTTCAACAAAATTGATCCGTCACAGCCCTGTCAGTGTTACACGCATGGATAACATAAATCAACGAGGTATATTATTTGTACGCTAAAAAAGATGGATACTTCCAATACTTTTTTTTTTATATTTTTTTTTCTATCAATTATTTCACTTGTTTTATTTTTTTTATAATTTTTTTTCTCTTTTTAGGTGTTTAAAAATATCTACTAACCAAATGATACCAAAAAAAAAAACATTTCTCAAAATCAACTAGTTTTTGGCGTTTCCTCTCAGCAACTAAACATATGAGCCAAGAATATTACAAACTGCTTTTACTTTTACTCTGACATAACATCATAACAAAGCAGAAATTCTAGTTGCACGTTACTGTTAAATACAAATGTCTCACATCTATCAATCACAAAAGTTAGTCGTACATGCAGGGTCGATGTATATCCCGGCACTTCGTCGTTGGATGAAAAAGTATTTTAATAAAAAATTTTAAAATTAATACTTTAGCTTGATTATATAGGGTGTCAGAACAAAAATATCGAATTGATGCGTTCATATAAGACAGCTCTGTATCTAAGTAATAAAATGGGAGTGTCAATGATTAAAAAAAGAAAAAATTAATTAGTAGGTCTAATTCTAAAATAAGTGATAGAAAATATAAAACACAAAATAATATAAATGTAAGGTTGTATTTAATCAAAATTTGTTATTAAAAAAAACCATGCATTTTAATTATTTAAAAGAACTATATATTGTAATGTCAAACTAAAAACTAACCAGAGAAAGTTTTTGGTCTATGATTAAATTAGTTTAACGGGGTAAATTTGAGATTGAACCATGATCCAAACGTGGTTGAACTGAAAAATATTAGAATAGATCAAACATCACAAATATTTACAGTCTTTAGCTGGAGAGTTCAGTCCTATTTTCAAAATATTGTCTACAAGGCCAAAAATTTTTATAAGATGAGCTGTATTTTGTAGTTCATAAGAAAAAAAGAAGATGGCACCAAAGTTGGGGTAAGTGAAGAACAACATACTTGAACAAAACAGTCATGAAAGTGGAGCCTTATGAGACTGGCAAGCATACGAGGATCCGATTTTGAAACATTTCTAAGCACTTCACGTACAATGGAATGCACCTTGGGACATGTATCCCTGTAAAACGAGGGATCTAGCTGTGCATCTGAGGAGAATGGTAGTGCTCCAAGCACAACCACCACATAGCACAAAGCTAGAGTTGACACTGTGAGGCGAAGGGAACTCATTTTCCAGTGTTCACAAGTATGAACGAGATGCTTTTAACTTGCAAGACACTGCAGTGCTATGGACCCCGTATTTAAAGAGGAAAATGACCAATCAAATCAGTCATGAATGCAATTTCATTGTATTTCATGGCTGGGAGTTGGTGATTTCAAATTTTCATTCATGCCACTTTTGAGAAAAGTCTTTGTACGGGCTATCTGAATTGTAGTTGATTTGATGTATAGGTAATTTTTTGTTTTAAAAGTTATAAAGAAAAGTAATTAATTTTTTTAATTTTTTTTTAAAATTAGTTCCGTAGATGAAATTTTTTTAATTCAATTGTATTCAATTTAATCTTGATTTGGATTTAGTTTTAGTTGTAGCTATTTAAATCTACAATTTCACGCTTAATAGTTTGGTCATCTTATTCTAAATAGGATCAATACAAAATTATTAAGAAAAAAAATCCTAGTTTATATTTATGTAGTTTTACCGTATAAAAGCTGATTTCTATAGCAATTTAAATTATGTTTAAATAATGAATTTTAAATATAAAATTCATTTCTCAATTTAAATAATTTTAGGCAGAGTAGGAACTATTTAATTTGTGTTTATTTTACAACTCATCAATTTGATTTCATTATGTGTAATGTACTAACTGTTTTTTTTTTTTTTTGAGAGAGTAATGCTATATAAGTTATAAATATTTGTTAGAATTATTGTTAAAATTTACTAAGATTCAAGTTGATTGGTTACATAAATCAAAGAAAAAAAGACATTTGAAAGTTAGAAATAATATCACATTATTTTGACAAAAAAATTGACAATATAATTTGATTTTTAAAATATGGTTTTTTAAAAAATAAAATTTTAAAGGATTTAATTTATATACTATATTAATATAAAAGATTATCATATCATTTTTAGAAAAGTTGTCAATAAACAAGATATCAAATTAATGCTTATTTGATTTGAATGGTTTGATATTTAATCTCTTTAAATAAAGTCTTAAATTTAAATTTTATAAATAAAAAATAAACTTTTTTTTACCTCATAGTGGATTAATCGAATTTAAATTCAATTAGTCAAGATTTAGTATATTTTGAATACTAATCGTTCAAATAAAAAATATTAAATTAGCATAAAACTATTTTATATTAAAAATATATACTTGTTGAAATTATATTTAAATATGTAAGATAAATACTTTTTTTAGAACTCACAATTTTCATTTAGATTTAAATTCAAATTTCGAGAAAAAGCACTCACTTACTACTATTTTGATAGACCATAAATCAAAACTCCAATGACAAGATAAACACAAATTGAGTCTATACAAAAATTAATTACACATTATGGATTGTCACACAATTTTTTCATGAAGGCATATATTAAATGTGATTAATTAATATGCAAATAGGGTGTGGTACCAAGCAACACGTACGTGGCGGGGCCAAGATTGATTTACGATATATGTACTTTTACCTTATTAACCCTGCTTTGCTGCTCTGTTGCGATGGCGAAGCAGATTTTTAGATTACTTTATTATTCCATAAAAGATAAAGCTTACCAACTAGCAAGCTTGTCATACACTACAAGGAATAGATTTCTTTTTGAAAATTTGAAGCATTCATCTTTTAATATGAGTAATGATAATATAAATTTAGATTTATGGTAAATTCTATACAGAGAAACATATCAATTATTTAAAATATAATTTAAAATTATAAATATATAAATATTATATAATCAATAATTAAAAAATTTCCTTTACTCGAATTTTCCGTGACCCTTTAATATTGAGTCCGTGAATAGTAAAATGGAGACTTCCTGATAGTCTTTTTCTTTAACCGTCAATTGTTTGTTCTAACGTTGCTTGTCGTTTCCTTTAACCATTATAAAACCAAAAATAAAAAAATAAAGTCACACATGATTATATGCTTTTTGTTAAAAAAGTACACTCCCCCTAATCATGGTTTTCATTCTTCTTTTTTTACCCAACATTGATTATTTACGGTCAAGCTCCAGAGAGCAAAGTATCATTGATAAACGATATGAAAACCAAATACTGCGATATATAAATAAAA
Source organism: Pterocarpus macrocarpus (assembly GCA_031439585.1). Taxonomy (NCBI): domain Eukaryota; kingdom Viridiplantae; phylum Streptophyta; class Magnoliopsida; order Fabales; family Fabaceae; genus Pterocarpus; species Pterocarpus macrocarpus. The sequence goes on along the minus strand of CM062522.1, from coordinate 12,514,009 downwards.
ACTACAAAGAGGCACCCAAAAGAAGTTAATCACAATAAAAGTGAATTGGGACTTCAAATAAGTCTTATTTAATTAACCTCTATTTTTAGATCAAAATTGTGTGAATAACAATATTTTCCTAAAAAAAGACTGTAGAAAGTAGGCAGATCGTGCGCGTGTGCGTGTGTACAAATGGGCGTGCGTGCATGCAAGAGGAGATATGACCCAAGTTTTGAAAATTTCTTTAATATTTTACAGTTGATTTAATATAAATATTGTAAGTTTATATTGGATATTATCTAAAATATGAAAGTTTCATTCATTTTTAATCAAAGATTTTTTATTAATTTAAAGGCTCTTCATCATTTAGTAAGTAAACAAGGAGATATGACCCAAGTTTATATATATATATATAAAAGACTAGTAAGTAAACAAGGAGGGATTCTTAGGTGGTGACTAGTAGTTACGGAGCAAGTTTTATCACATTTGGAAGAGGCAAAAAACTCATGAGACTCGTGATCTAGGGATGAAAACAGCACTACTTGTCGGTCTAGTTTGTCTGCGTAGTTGGTGACTTTTCGCAGGAAGAAAGGACGGCACGTGGTAAAACGCTTGGTTCACACATCTAATTAACTTTGACAGTTAAATTTATTTGTACATTCAAAAGTAGATGTGTCTTATATATATATATAATAAAAAGAGAAAAACACAGCCTTTTACTTCTTTTCTCTCAATATTCACCACCATTTAAGTGTTCGTTTAATTATATTTTTGAGATGTTCAGAAAATTTTTTATTAAAATAAAAATAAAAATATATAATAATTAATATATTTAATATATAAAAATCTTTTTAAAAAAATTAAAATTTTAAATTTTTTTTTAAAAAAATATCTTTAAAATTATTTTTTATTTTAAAAAAAGATCTTTTGAAATTTTATTATTATTCTCGCATCGATAACTAAAAATAATTTTACTTTATTTTATCTAAATAAAATTCATTCTCCTAAATTTATTTTTGATATATTCAAATCAAATAAAAATTATTCTTTTAAAAATAATTCTTTTAAAAAAAATTTTTAAAAGACTTTCTCCCAAAAATTAAACTAAACTACCCTAAAATTTTATACTTTTCTCTGTCTAGTCTTATCTTTAAAAATACAAATAATATTTCATATTTCTTTTATTTGAATCTCAAATATCTAGAAACAGACACAGATCATATGATAATTTATTAAAGATTTTCACAAACTTTACCCAACCTAAGCATTTAGACTTTTGCTGCCCTGATTGCACATATTCTGCTCTATTTTTTTAAAAAATTTTCTTTTAAAAAATCTTCTTTTAAAATATTCTTTTTTAAAAATTAAATCAAATGACCCTAAAACTTTATATTTTTCTCAGCCTAGTTTTACTTTTAAAAATATAAATAATATTTCTCATTTCTTTTATTTGAATCTCAAATATCTAGAAATAGACACCAATAATATGATAATTTATTAAAGATTTTCACAAACTTGACCCAACCTAAGCATTCATACTTTTGCTGCCCTGGTTGCACATATTCTACTCTATTAGTCTAAAATCAAGCCAAGTGCCCAATTTTGAGATTTTTAGGGTCCGTTTGGTTTAATTTTTGGGATAAGGTCTTTTGAAAGAAGATCTTTTAAAAGAATGCCTTTTAGAAGAAATATTTTTAAAAGAATAAATTTTGTTTGATTTGAATATGTCAAAAGGCTTTTTAGAAGAATGAGTTTTGTTTGGATAGGATAAAGTAAAATTACTTTTGGTTGTTGATGTGAGAGTAATAATAAGATTCCTTTTCAAAAGGCCTTTTCTAGAATGAAAAGTAACCCTAAAGATACTTCTTCCAAAAGATCTTCTAGAAAAAGGCCTTTTGAAAAAAATTAAATCAAACACTACTATTTACTGTATAAAATCATTTTCCTTCTCCTAGAAAGCCTTTTGGCCATTGCAAACAGAGAACCAAACGGACTCTTAATCATTTTATAAATTAAAAATATATATTGTAAAACTTTTTTAAAAACTTATATACTATAAATTGTTTTTTTTAAAAAATTCTAATCCTAAGTACATAATTTTTAACTGAAACATTTGGATTGCGGATCCTCCCATTTTTTATGAGCATTTTAGACAAATCCTTCAAAGACAAGTTTTAATTTCGGACTAGATTTATCACACTAGATTTATGTGTGATACTGAGATGAAAGAGAAAGTCTATAAAATCAAGGAATAACGATGCTATAAACAAGCCTTCTTTAGTCACCATGACTAGGCTTGTAGGTTTATATTACATTTATCAATTCTTCAATTTTACTTAACATGGAATCAAACTTTAATGAAGTCATTATACATGATCGATTATTGTTCTATAACACAAATTTACAGTGTGCGTTGTCATGTGTCAAAAAAGACAAGTAGTAATCCAAGAGTTGGTGTACTAATTATTTGTGGGCAGCCTCTACCTACTACAACATGTAGAAAGAGGTTTTGTTAATACTTGTCTTTGTAAGCAATGGAGTGGCTCAGCCGATCATCTTTTCACTCATGTGTTGCTAGACTTGTGTTTGATTATTAGATTTTTTTATTAATGAGTAATTTATAAATATTTTTATAAGTATTTAATGAGCCCAAAAATATATTTTAACTTTGAATTGGGACGAATCTTCTCCTCAATCTAAATTTTTAGAGCCTATCAAAGTACTTATTTTTATATTTAACTCAATTTCATGTTGGTTATTAAGTAATTAATTTTATATTTCAATCCATATTTAACCACTCCCTGCCTCGTTTGTTGTTCTAGTGCCTTTCCAGAGTTGCTTATCGATTTTCATTCTTTTTAGATCTTATTACCCATACTGCTTCTTGTTTGAAGAGATTCCCATGAACATGCTTCCTCGATCGAGGTTAATCTAGAGTGTAAAGAATGCTTTATGAGTCTTTGTTATTTGTTTTGGTCAACTTTATGGGTTTTTGTTCAAAATTTCTTATTCTGCAGAAAATTAATTGAAGCGAATGGATTATTAAAAATTTAAAGGAGTAACTCAACTTTAATTGGGTGTATCTTTTAATTTAAGGTTTAGAGTTTAGCAGCAGAGTCATTATTTTTATATATCTAGGGAAAGCTCAACAGAACAGCACTAATGTGATAACATAGGTAGTTTAGGACCCAAAATAAATACCGTTTTGGCCTTTTTTTTTAATTTTATCTTAATTTTTGTCATTTTGTTTATTAGTATTTTTTGTTAAACACGTGTTCTACTGTACTATTTGCTTTATCGATCTCAATTTAGGAAATAGAAAGTGATTTTTTTAGTATATTCTCAAGTTAAGAGTATTAGTCAAATTTAATTATTTCAATGAAGCGGTGATGAATTCGTTGATATACGTGATAAGTGCTTCGGTAGAATGAGAATTTCAAATCAAGTTGCAATAAGAATAAACATAAAAGCCATTTTATTTGATGAGGATTTTCGGACTCCCTCTTGAGGATACATAGATTAGATCATCCCTCATGAGCCTAATGCAAGCGAAAGTAATCCTATAATTACAACTTCAAGTTACTCTACTAATTAAGGATATATTTGGATGACAAATAAAGATGAAATTGGGATAGGGCGAAAAATATATTTTGAATTTTTTTTTCAAACAGAAAATGAAAACTTTTGTTGGACAATACTAACTATTATTATTATTTTGTTACTACTACTTCAAAAAGAAAAATGTAGGAGACTACAACAGGTTTTTTAGATTATTTATTGTATTTTTATAAGAAATTTGATGATTATTGCTTTTAAAAAGTAATTAAAGAATTATGGTATTTATATTTTTTATTATTCTTTCTCTCTCTTTCCTTTTTTTCTCCTCTCTCCTTCCTCTTTCCTAATTGTTTTCTCTCTTCTTTTTCTTTCACTTTCTCGTGCTCTCTCTCTCTCCCCCTCTCTTATACTCTCACGTACAAACACAAAAAATCTAAAATACACACAATACATACACAATCACATATATACATAGTAAATATACGAAAAAAAAAATCATAACTTTTGCTTACAAATTTGATTAAAATAATATTATATTATATTATATTATTTTTAATTTTATTAAAATTACAGCAATGAATTGTAATTTTTATTAAAATAATATTTTTTATTTTTATTTTAATTCTTATTTTATTGAAATCGCAACAATATGTTGCGATTTTTATTAAAATAATATTTTTATTTTCATTTTGTTTTATGACAATTGCAATAATATGTTGTGATTTTTATTAAAATAATATTTTTTATTTTTATTTAATATAAATTTGTTGAAGTCGTAATACATCATTGTGATTTTTATTAAATAATAATTTTTTATTTTTGATAATTAAAATCATAATTAATTATGATTTTTTTTAAATTTATCATATTTCTTTAAATACATAAAAAATACAATATTTTTGTAATAATTATATATAAATACAATATATAAATAACTGAGCCCACAACCCCCGTACCGACAATCGGATATGATATAATTTGTGATAATTCACAAATCACAAGAAATTAAAGAAGATCTTACACAGCTATAGCAGCGGGCAGATGGCATGAACATATGTGCCTATAGCTTCTTTATTAGTGGCATACAACACATCAATTCCAGTAGTACAGTCTCTACTTTATTTAGACTGAGCTAACCATACCCTTTTCAGATGATTCATCGGAGGCCACACTGGCTAGATCAGCAGATTTTTTGTTAACAAAATTACATTGCTTTCGAATTTCACCTTTCGTCCCCGTTAGCACACCAATGTTACCCATTTTTATCATTGCAGCCTTGAAGCTCTCAAAGAAAGCAGCTTGGTTACTGCTGAACTCGTTCACAATGCTAATGGTATCTGCACCGGGTGTCGAGAACAGCTCTTGGTCACTTTGGAACAAGCCCTTGTGAACCTCAAGATTGGAGTTGTAGTTCTTGTCGAATTTGTCAGGTGTGGTTGGGTCCAAAGTGGTGAGGTTAGTACCAGGACCCCCATTGGGGCATTATTTTGCGCAATGCCTGTAAGTAAGTTGTGTTGAGAGTTGGGTCAGGTTTGCCAGTGCCGCTGAAATTGTACAATCGGATAACGAAGACAGCGCAGTGAGCTCTGCCAAATGTATGAGCACCTGAAAAATGAAGCATATACACACACACACACACACACACACACACACATATATATATATATATATATATATATATATATATATATATATATAAGGAAAAAATTTATGTATATTCTAACTAATTTTTAAATCAAATAATAATAAGTATATATTTTTTTATAAGAAAAGTATATATTTTTAAATTTTAAATTATCCATTTTAAAAAAAATATTTATATATCATTATTTAATTTAAAAATTAGTTGAAACAAGTATAAGAAATTTAATGCGAGCTTTATCCTATATATAATCATATCGAAAATGGTGAATGGTGTGCATTTAGCGGTAATTGGTTTTGTGCTGCAAGTTGCAACCTGTACCTGGATCACGTGTCACTATATTGGGTGCACATAAATTGCCACTTACATACACACATTTACCACTTATATTTGTTGTCACAAATAATGTTGACAGTTAATTCTTGATACAGATAATGAGATTGATAGTCATATAGTCCTCCATCATGTGCTATCGTTTTATTAGTGACATTTTTCCCAATCCACTTCACGAAAAAGATGTGACCAATTACCCAACTATAAAAACCACTAGTTAAAAATAACACTTCAAAAATTAAATCAAGTTAATAAGGTGCTGAATATTTAGAATGAAGGGGTTTCAGGAATTTTTCCGATGTTTTAGCTTTTTTTCAAAAAAATAAATAAATAAGTTGTTGCAACTTGCAACATATTGGATAGTGTTAATAGGAAAACATTACGTACCTGAGAGTGCAACTAGATCAGTAGTGTTGAGGCCTTGAGCAAGAAAGGAAGATTTAAGTTGAGACAGATTAAAGAAAGGAGCTGGAATTTTCTGATTAGCAAGGGTTCGATTTGCTGTTAAGCTATCCCTTCTTACCAGTGGAACTTTCCAGAAGGACCATGCGCCTGTCAATATTGCACTATTTTTAAGACGGATAAAAGAAAACCAATTCTTAAACATGGCTATGACTATAAGCTAATAACCTGTGAAGTATGTATCCAGTTACAGTAAGTGCCAAATTACACATTAATTAATTTTCAAATATGTTCTTAGAATGTTAATTTTATATACCTGGAAGAAGAAGATAAGTACATTCTTCTTCTAATGATTTTATTTAACTATAAAGAGAGTAATTTAGAAGCAACCTTAAACATATCAGTTATATAAATTGATTGCAACCGTTCGGTAAATATTCTTTAAAATTAAATCAATTTTTCAAATTAAAATTTTTGTTCTGTTTGAAGACAGCTTAGCAAATAGTAATCTGAGAAATTTTTTTTAAGAATGAAGTGGAATGTATAACTGTCTTAGTTAGCCCTAATGAAGTAGAATTTATAACTCTTTTTCTTTGTGTCCTTTTGGATCCAGTCAGCATAAAAATGAGAATACTTTGTAATATGTTATACGGGATGGGCCATATACCAGAGCAGTAGATATTTCAGCTGCAAGGGCAAGAATATCAGCACAAGAAACAACGCCAGGACAAGCATTTTCCACTGCTGTTTTGATCTGATTCACAACATCCAAGCCCCTTATTGAGTTGTTATTTGGGAAAGCTTGCTGCTCGCTCACTATTGTTGCAGTGTGTTCAACAAAATTGATCTGTCACAGCCCTACGTACCACAGTCATGAATAACATAATCAAATTACTTCCTGTTCACTCTCAATAACTACATATGAAAGTAAGACTCAATTTCTCATCTTTAATATTTTTTTAACAAAAATTTTCGTCATTCCAAACTGTGCTTAACTTTTACTCAGACATAAGATAAGGACGTGATAAACTAAGATAAAATTTCAAAGAAATAATTCTTATATATATATATATATATGGAGACTGCATAATTTTTGTGCTCTTAAATAGATTAAAACTTAAAATGAAATTAAAAAAAAAACTAAGATCAATTAAAATGGTATGAAAAAAATGATAGAAATAAAGGCTCTTATGAGCTAAGTATTGGGTGTGTTTGTTTTATCCTTAAAAAAAAAATATAAAATTTAAACTTTTAGTGCATTTGATAGTGATTTTTTTAACAAAAAATCACTTTCGTATATTTGGATAATTTTTAAAAAATAAATAAAATCTCAAAAAAAAATAGTTTTAGTTACTTTTGTAAATGTTGAAAAGAATAGCTTCTAAAAAAATTAATTTTTAATTTTTTTAATTATATTTAAAATTTAAATTTTATAATCACTTTTTTAAAAAGTTAAAACAAATGTACTATTTATATATAATTGAAAAAATTGAAAATTAATTTTTTTTTATAAGTTATTTTTTTCATTTTCTACAAAAATATTAAAAATAATTTTTTTAAGAAATTGATTATTTTTTAAAAATTATTAAAATATATAAAAGCTGATTTTTTTAATAAAAAAGTGGTTTTTTAACCCAAAAAATTACAAACAAACATATCCATATTATATAAGGAATAAAATGTTGTATATTTATTTTTTAAAAAATAGTATATATTTAATCTTTCAACGTATAGAAAACCAGTTTAAGGATTTTTTTTCATGAAAAATGTTATTTATATTTAAAAATTAAAAACATAGTAGGTATATTAGAAGAGAAATAGATGCAAAGTAGTAGGTAGAAATAGACAAAATAATGCACCCTAAACTTTTGTATCTATCTTTCTCATAATATATATATATATATATATATATGTGTGTGTGTGTGTGTGTGTGTGTGTGTCTAGCTTTTTATGTATACGTAACATTTCTCATTTTCTTTCACCGTTCTTACTCCCTTGGTAAACTATGCAATTCCAATGGTTGAGTGTGACAGTGGCCCCATGACGCATAAAAGTGGAGTGAAATATTTAAAGGAGAATACCATATATAAACATACTTAATTTGTCTCTAGTGAAAGACACAATTTACAATAACTGACGACTCTTTCTAAATTGTATGGTTTGTAAAATTAGCATTAGTACTATATTTTCGAAGAGAGCGAAGCAGAAAATATATATATATATATATATATATATATATATATATATATATTCAAACTTGAGGGTAACCGTGAATGAGCAAGTATATAAATTCAAACGTGAACAAAACAGTCATGAAAGTGAAGCCTCACGAGACTGGCAAGCATACGAGGATCCGATTTTGAAACGTTCTTTGTGACTTTGTGTACGATTGAATGCACATTGGGACAAGCATAACTGTAAAACGAGGGATCAAGCTGTGCATCTGAGGAGAAGGGTAGCCCTCCAGCCGCAACAACTACACAGCACAGAGCCGTTGCTATTATACGAAGAGAGCTCATTTCTCAGTCTAAAATTTGAGCTGTGTATGTGTGTTGCTGTTAGGAGACATGGCATACAAGGAGTCTTTATTTATAGAGACACAAATGGCCATTGCCATGGCTTTTGTGAAATGTGATGGAAGATATGAAAACCTTGCCAAGCACGATGCATCCAATTAATGTGTGGACCCCATTAAGTCCACTCTTTCGATTGTTACTCAATTCGTTCGTTTGTTATTATTACATAATCATGAAAAATTTGAACCTTTTTTATTTGGCCCACCTATTCGTAAACCGATTTGCGGAAAATATATTTTTATTAAGAATTATAGCATTACTTTTACTACAGAAAGTGGTCCCGCTGAACTGACAGGTTGGGCGGCACGTCTAGGGTTTGTTTGAAATACAGTCTTAATTTTCTTGGCATTCAAGTCATTAGTTCTGCTTTATTAGCATAGTGGGATTATGCTATTCAACAAAGCAATATATAGGTGTTGCATTAAAGTAAGCTGTGCTTGCCAAGCTCTAACTCCAAGTTGTGACATGGGACCAGCCTTGGGGCTATGGACTTGTTAATGTTTCCACACACATTCATTTTGAGCATTGACTTCTTTTAATTTATCCATTATCGGTCCCTTTTTTTGGTAAAGTTGAAACCTAGAACGAGCAGGCTGGCTTTCAACAGAATGGGTAATACAGTGTCACCAAAAATACTTTTAGGTGTTTTTAAAATAAAAAGTATATTATTATCTCTGTGTAATTTTTTTTTTTTCACATTATCAAAATTAAATTCTATTAAATAATACGAAGTAACAACTTTTATTACTATAGAACTACTTATGAACTTCTCTCAAGTCTCACACCCACATATGCTTTGCTAGCTAGCTAGCTAAATTCCTAAAGGGCATATATTTAACGCAGGATTATTTCAACCTCTTCTTTCGCTATACCCACTACGAAAAGGGATTGTTTAAAAGTGCAACTTTATAAGTTAGAAAACCATATGCATAAGCGGTAGAAAACGAACGATGAAAAATGTTACGGATTCGGGTTGCAAATAGTAAACAGTTGTGCTAATTACTTGGGACGGTTCAACTTCTTTTGGCATGAACTATATCAAGAACTGGATGTACCCCTCATGCTGACATCAATAGTACGTCTATATATGTAAGGAGATACTCCACGTCGTCTAACGAAACCAACAGGGCTCACTCAGTTTACCGTTTTCTCCTCTCATTTATGTACATCCGAGCTTCACCTTCAGGCTATATTAGCTATATATAGCCTTGTCTATTTTTAACCTATAGATTACCCTTTGTTTGGATGATAAAAGAAAATAGGAAATAAAAATTTGAAAGAAAGAAAATAAAGAGAAGAAAATAAAAAAAAAAATTCATTTTTTCTGCTATTATTTGAATAAAGAGGAAATAAAGAAAAAAATGAGAAATTTTTTTCTCTTATTTGCTTCAGGAGAAAAGTAAAAAAAAAAAAATGTGTTTATATTAAATTATCTTTTTATCCTATATAAAATAGTATAAACATTTTTTTATATTTTATATATGAGATATAATATTAATTTTGGATAAAATCTCTTCCTCACTTTAATTTTGCTTACTTATTGTGAGGAGAAAATTTTTTTGTGTTTCCTACTACTAATATTTTCTCTCTCTCCCATTTTCTTTCATATCCAAATAAAAAAATCTCAAAATCTCTTCATTTTTTTTCCAATTTCTTTCTCTCCCTATTCCCTTGAAACAAGTAAGGGATAGTTTAGCAACTGAATGCTCATCTAGATTTTCTTACAAACTTATAGACTAAATAGAAATCTTGAAATCTCTTAATCTTATAGATCTGATTAAAATGAAAGTATTCATGTGAATCTAAATTTTTTTTACTACGACATGAAAAGAAGTTATGCCAAAATTAGCATAATATACGAAAAATAGTAGTCACTAGTGGTGTTAAACATGATTAAATAATAATATAAAATAATTATATTAATAGTCTAAATTTATAAAGCAAAATTGTGACCTAGTAAGCCCCATATGAGGTATGAAAAGGACGAGAATTTCAGAGCGATCTAATATGTACCACTTGTATTTGAAGTTGTTGATTATCGCTTTATCTATATTCAAACATTTCAAAAGTCTTCTAGAGCAGATCAAAAAATAGAATCAAATAAACATAAAAGTCATTTATTTGAAGAGGACCTTCAGACTTCCTTTTGAGGATATATAGATTAGATCATCCCTCGTCAGCTTTATGCAAGCGAAAGTATTCGTATAACTACTTCAAGTTACTCTACAAATTAAGATATATTTGGATGCCAAGTAAAGAAGAAATTGGGAGGGGAGAAAAATAATATTTTGAATTTTTTGAAAATAAAAAATGAAATTTTTGTTTGACAACTCTATTTTTTTAAAGCTAAAATTTTTTTTTTGTTACTACTTCTTCAAAAAAAAAAAAAAAAGAAAGTAAGAAAAATGCGGGAGGCTACAACAACGCCCAGACATTCGGATATATGATATAATTTATGATAGATTGTGTGGAAATTAATATCAGTTTATTTAATAGAATATGTCATTCTCAATGAGGTTAGTCTTATAGTTTCAAATTGTAGCTTATTTGGCTATTTGCTATAGGAGAACTACGCTATAGGAGAAAATTATGATATTCTCGCTTTTTTAATAAGTCACTCTTTTTTATCTACATCTATATCTATATTTATGTGCGTGTGAAGATAAAATAAGACTATTATTTCAACTTCTTTTTTTTTTTAAAAAAAAAGAAACATTGCAGTTAATTAATTACGTTTACGTGTGCATCAAAACACTAGTTTGAATAAATGGGAAAGGGAACAAGGACCAAACAAACATGGATAACTACCAGCCACTCTGTCCCTATCAGAAAGAGTTCCAGCCATATCTGAGGCAAGTGTACCTGGTACAAAATGGGCAACAAAAAAGGTGATGGAATTAAGCAGCTTCCATCTGATTCAACTTGTACGCAGTAGTGGTTTCGTTGAAGGGTAATAACGTGAAATGCAGTGTTAAGACAATATCTTTAACATTAAGGACAGTGTTTTAGTGGTTGATCAAAAGTGATAGGTGTCTTAATCTTTTAATTAGAGGTTTTGGATTTGAGTTCTAAAAATGAAAAAAAAAAAAAATTTGTTAGAAAACTTCTATTCTATTTAGGAACCTTTATTGGGTTGAGCTAGATTAGCCAAATTTTTGGTACTAAAATTCAAATACAAGTGATTTTATGAAGAAAAAAAATGGTATTTTATAATAACTATAATTAATAAAAACTCGATCTCACAAGCAATCGAAGGTATACCTTAGTATTTCCCTTTTGTTAATAGTATTTCTAGCTTTGATCAAATTTAAATTTAATTTAAGTTATATTTTTAAAAGTCAAAAGTCGCAATTTTTTATTTTTTGTCATATTTAACTATGTAATTTATTATTTCTCAAAAAGTAATTTTTAGTATTTTTTAAAAAGTTAAAATATCTAACTTATCAATAAGTATTTTTTAAAACACTCAAAATAAGTACTTATGTTATTATATATTCAAATATAGAATAATTTATTCTTAAGTTACTTTTTAGAAGTTTCTTTCATACAAGTATCTAAATAAATTATGTACCCAAACTAACCTTAAGAGTTTAGCTGTTCAACTTTGAAGCACCCTCTAGATCAATATTTTGTTGGTACTCTGAAGCACATGTGCGCTGATGCGCTCAAATATCAAATAATAGCCCTTGATGTTGTTTCATTTTTACCGAAATGAGCTAGTAATAAATATTATTTTTGCCAATTCATGAATGTTTACACCTCCAGTTTTATCTTTTTATCAAACACATTCTAATACTTCAAAAGGAGAGAGAGAGACAGAGAGACAGGTGGTCCTCGACATTTCTGCAGCAGCACCCTTAAATCAATTAAATTCTAATCACCCTATTACATTTTGGCTAAATTAGCTTCCATCTTTCCATTCAATAGCCTTTTAAAAAAACTATAAATTAACTATTCCTATATTTTTGAATTTAAACATATCTTTCTTTAATTTGTGTTATTTATGTATTCTACCTAAATTAATTGTGCACATCTCCTTTATAAATTTTTTCTTTTTATTTATGTTTTAATTTATATTTTCTTATGTTCAAATCTCTTTAGGCTCTACCTAAATTTATCATTCTAAAAGTTGCATAACGACGAAAAAGGGTTAGGTATAATAGTAAAGAAAAATATATTATTTATACTATTTTTTAGGACGTTTTTAAAGAAATATTTTAAAATATTTCTTAAATATTAGTTAATAATAAACCTTAACTTTTCTCTCAATTCATATTTAAGGGTAAGGGTGGAAATAGGCTACATTAGGCTTTGATACCTATATTTCAAATATGTAACCTAAACTTGGGCCTGTTATGTGACATTTTTTTTTAAATGTTTAATCTATCCTAAAAACTTATTTGATAATAAGACTCTTAAATAAATAAAAACTCATTCTAAATAATGAAGGCTTCTATTATCATAAGGATTTTTGAAATAACAATAATATAGGAGAAAAAGGTTGCCTATTGCACCCAATAAGCTTTTTTTTTTTTATAGCATGTGGTTTCAGTTTTTTTGTCAAAAAAACTTTTTTAAAAGTTTTGACGTTACTTATTTATTAAATAGACTAAAGTAAACTAAAATAAATATGAATTAGACCGAAAATTCCAATGATCTGCTTGACTTATTTTTATCTCTATTTAATAGGCACCTTAGAATGTCTCTTTAAATATATGCCAAAGAGTAATATAGATAAGACAAATCTAGTTAATAAGCTATACTTCTAAAAAAAGAAAGGCCGAATTTCAAAACATGAAAATAAAATAATTATCAAAAAATTTCTTAATCATGTATTTTAAAAAAATTATCCTCATAATAATAATAATAATAATAATACTTGCAAAAATAACCTAGTCGAAGACAAGAATGATAATAAGCCCAAAACATTAAACCTGATCTATGCTATGAGACTCTAAGCCTGGGAGACACAAAATTAGTCCTACTTTATCAGTTACCCCGAATGTCCCGCCGTATTCAAAGATTAGCTATGAGTTCTCAATTTCTCATTCTGTTAGGAACCATTAAAATACTAACTCATTGAAGAAAGATTACCGCATAAAAACTTAATTGTTAATCATGTATTGGAATCACGCCTGTATAACCCAATTGAATGCCAGTTATTATTATTATTATTATTATTATTATTATTGCTTCACAATCAACCCAAAACGAAATGTTCATATCCTCATGCGAATTGTAATCATCTATTTTTTTTTTGTTTAAGTATTAATTTTACTAATAAGAACAATATTTATTATGGAACTATACTAGTTTGATTAGTTAAAGTAATTCAACATTCTTTTTCTCCTTTCATGAAATTTTGAGATATTTTTTTTCTCCTTACATAAAATCTCAAGTTGGAATCCTATAAATTATAAAACTAATTCTAGAAGAATTTTATTCCATAATAAATTGACCCGATCTAATCAAGATTGATTGAGTCCATTAAATTATAGATATTAATGATTTAGTTTAAAATAAAATAAAAATATCACAAAACTATTGTACGAATGGACGTGGCCTGATTTCCTAATGCAATCATATCATTTTCTCTTACTCTTTTACTTATTATTTACCCACTGAAATGAAACCATATCATTTCATAATGAATTCGTACGAAAATGTTTCGTATTATATTATATTATATTATGCTCTAAAATCAATAGCGACCATGATTGCTAGTAACGGGAATCATATGTCGTTCGTCCACAGCAGGGTAAGTACTATTACATCAACATCAAAGGAAACAGGATTCTCAATTCTCATAGTACAAACTAGCCTTACAATACACTAACACAAAAGCACAAACGTTATAACAATCCACCACAAGCATGCGCCATGCATGTGTTTATATAACTCATTATTTACCTTAATCTTTGCAATATTTTCTACCATACCACCCGTTATGAACTTATCTAGATCGAGCTAACCCTTCCATCTTCCGATGATTCTTTGGTGACTACAGTAGCCAATCCAGAAGAATTGCTATTCACAAAATTACATTGTGTTCTGACTTCTCCTTGAGACCCAGTCAGCACTCCAATGTTGCCCATTTTTATCATTGCAGCCGTAAAGGCCTCAAAGAAAAGAGTTTGGTTACTACTGAAACTGTTGACGATGGCAATGGTATCTGCACCAGTTGTGCTGAACAGCTCTTGATCACTCTGGAGCAATCCATTTTGGGCCTGAAGATTGGAGTAGTAGTTTTTGTCAAATGTATCAGGAGTGGTTAGGTCCAAATTGGTGAGATTAGTCCCAGGTCCACCATTGGGGCATATTCCTTGTAGTGTTTGTAAGTAGGTTGTGTTGAGAGTTGGATCAGGGTTGCCGCTGCCACTGAAATTGTATAATCGGTCATTGAAGAATCTGCATTGAGCTCTGCCAATTGTGTGGGCACCTAGAAATTTTGAAACATACACAATCATACATATGTGTGTGGTGTCACATTTTTACTAAAGAGGTTTCATGAATATTCAAAATTTCATCATATACCTGAGAGTGCAACTAGATCAGTAGTGTTGAGGCCTTGGAAAGTAAAGCTTGATTTAAGTTGAGTAAGGTTGAACCTAGGACTTGGAAGATTTTGATTAGCAAGGGATAGGTTTGCTGTCAAACTATCCCTTCTTCCTAGTGGAACTTGCCAACTGGGACCACCAGCCTGCCAAATAGTTGTACTATTTCAAGATGTACAGACAAAGTGAAAAGGAAAACTTTGAAAGTAGCTGAGAAATTATACTTTTGATCAAAATTAAAAGGTTTAAATATATTTTTAATTTTTTTAAATATTTGAATTTTTGAATTTATTTTCTAAAAAATTTTTTATTTGGTTTTGGTCCCTTATTTTTCAGACATTATCAATATTAGTCATTGCTGTCACTTGAGTGTTATTAAATACTAATGTGGCAATATGAGATCTAATTAGTATTAACGCGTGTCAAATTCTCACATTGCTATATCAGCACTTAATAACACTCATTAATAGTAAGGATTAATATTGATAATATTTAAAAAATAAGGGACCAACACCGAACAAAAAAATTTTAAGAGACCAAATCTGAATATTCGAATATTTAGAGGAAATAAAATTATATTTAAGCCAAATTAAAATCATGTGATATTGATTTGTTTTAACTAATTTTTTAAGCCCATTTTTATTTCCTCATGGGAATCAAACTCCCCTCTTTGTGGGATATAAGATTATTTCTTATTAATTATATCAATTCTCATTAATTAAATAGATTTTTTTTATGAATATAATTCTAAAATTTTATGTTCAAGTATTTATAATATTTAGACGTTTATAATAAAGTCAATTGCACCCACGACCTAGAAACAAGTGATAAGTATATATTGAATAAAGCATGTGGAATAACTTTCATTATCAATGCGTTTACATACGAAGTATTAGAGAATTATACACATACAAGAATTTCTCCAGAAGAACATCTTTTTGTTAAGTTTTTTCATTTTAAATTTTATAAACCTAGATAGTAATGTAATTCAACACTTTATACAAGAAATCCATTTAAATATAGGTGGATGGAACCTTTCACATACCAGCTCAGAAGATATTTCAGCTGCAAGGGTAACGATATCAGCACAAGAAACTATGCCAGGACAAGCATTTTCCACCGCCGTCTTGATCTGATTCACAACATCCAGACCTCTTATTGAGTTGTTATTTGGAGCTGCACTTTGTTCGCTCACTATGGTAGCAGTGTCGTTCAACAAAATTGATCCGTCACAGCCCTGTCACAGGCATGGATAACTCAAATCAACTTTTTGGTGTTAACTCTCAGCAACTACACATCGACCCAAAAGCTTAAGACTTTATTTCTCTTATTCACTCTTTATTTCCTCCCAATATAGAAAATTTTGACATTTCAAACTGCTTTACTTTTAATCTGATTCTGACAGAACATAATAAGGGGTGGTAAGCCAGAATTTACAGCTTTGAGACCAAATTAAGTTGCCCTACAAATTAAAGTGCCCCTATACCAACCA
The DNA here is from genome assembly GCA_031439585.1 of Pterocarpus macrocarpus. NCBI lineage: Eukaryota > Viridiplantae > Streptophyta > Magnoliopsida > Fabales > Fabaceae > Pterocarpus > Pterocarpus macrocarpus. The sequence goes on along the minus strand of CM062522.1, from coordinate 12,497,473 downwards.
TGCATTTAATTATCTAATGTATAGCAAAAAAGTTCATAAATAAGTTTTATTTTTGAGAAATTGAAATAGGAAGGATATGTTTAACTTTACAATGAAGAGAAAAAAGAGTTGGCATTGCCACCAAACTTAAGGTATATATGAGAGCTAAATAACCAAAATATATACATACTTGAACAAAACAGTCATGAAAGTGGAGCCTGATGAGACTGGCAAGCACTCGGGGATCAGATGCTGAGACATTTGTGAGCACGTTACGTACAATTGAATGGACATTGGAACATGTACTATTGTAAAACGAGGGATCTAGTTGTGCATCTGAGAAGGGTAGCAGTACTCCAAGCACAACCACCACACACCACAAAGCATTAGCAGTGAGACGAAGGGAACTCATTTTATCTTTCTGATACTGACTTTTCAACGTGTTTGCTGTTGAGAGAACTCGCAGATGAGGAGTCTATCTATTTAATTTATAGAGAGAGTCAAATGCAAATGACCGGTGAATGCGCGATGTCTTTGCATTAAATTTCATGGTTCACATGGGCGGTTCAAAATTTCAGCTACGTCACTGCTGAGAAAATATCTGTACTAATGGTTTTTCTAGATTTATGTTTTTTTTTTTTCCTTTAGAAAGTTATTAAAGAATTCATTTCAGTTGGTGTATATATTAAAGTTTTATAGCCCACATAAAGCAAGTTGATGTGATAAATTATAGAATGAGCAAGGACAGATCGAGATTCAATTTTTTTTTAAAAAAAAAATTGTAAAGAGGTTATATAATTTTTTGTACTCTCACAATTAAATAGTAGTTAATTTTATGAACAGTACAAATGGCTTAATATATGGGAATAGTTAGCGATATAAAAATATTTGCCCAATTTCATCAAATTTAAGTAAATAATATTTAATTTTACTATTCAAATTTAGTCATTTTATCAAAAGTAGGAAATAATATTTAATTTCATCCAAACAAAATTGATTCAATTTATCTTTAAGTGTATTCAATGTATAAAATTAATTCAAAATTAAAAGTCAATTTATATATATTTTATGATGAATTTAAATGTATATTTCTTAAAAAAAACCTTTTTTTTAAATAATTTTAAACACGTTAGTAAATATTTATATTTATTTTGTAAACTCATCATTACTTAAAATGTATGCAGATAGGTTTTCTAACTTCTCCCACTCGTTGGAGTTAGGCATTCATGTCTTTAATAGACCTCCTTCAGGGTTATAATTAGGTCATATACTCATGTATGATTTGGTGGGGAGTCTCCTACATCACGAGCGTTAGGTTTAGGGCTTGAGCCCTTGTTCATTAATTACGAAAAAATTGCATGCAATAGGAGAGTTAACTAGTTAGATTTAAATCCAGATATCGTTTATTAGTAAACGATATCTAGTTTCATTATAAATCATTACTGAAATTGAGAATTTACCTTAACGTTAAAATAAGATATATAAGTTTCCCGTCAAACTTTTATAATTCCAAAATGGAATTTGATTTGTGCAATATACTGTTTGTATGGATGCACAATGTTACCTATACATACGCACTATTTTAGATCAAAACAGTTTTCATTGCTTAATTTTCCACCTTTTTTCCTACATACGTATATCTTGATTCCCTCACCTCAGCACATATGAGAGAAGATGTCATTTCTGAAAGATATGTACCAATAACTTACTTTATATAAATTCAAATCTAAGGTATGGAATTTGGATGTTTTAGAAAGCAACATGTGGCCGGCGGGACCAAGATTAATTATATACATATACACTTTACTAAAGTTATCGTAATGAATGCTACTACTCTGTTCTAGGAGTATATCATATCAAAGGATAAGGTTGCTTTAAACCTTAAGTAAAGATGTATGTAGCAAGCCTTAATTGTATCCACAAGTTGCATGACAGTCCCATAGAAAAAGAAAAAATTGTATGACAGTAACATGGGAACATTGTGTACAGACTTCTTTTTAAATTTTCCACAGATTCATTTTTGAGTATTGACTTCCTTATGGTCTATGTCCAAAAATATAAAAGTTAAAAAAAAAAAAATCTTTAGGTCCATTTCATTTCTACCTATTGTTTGTTCTAACGTTACTACTACCTTTGACCATTTTAAAATCACAAACACGCAGGCGGGCTGCACCTAGAATGGGTTTCTGAAATCTCACATCGCAATACGCTTTTAAAAGCATATTCCCGCCTTTTTTTCCTACTTTTGTTTTACCCAAGATGAGAAAAGGGCGGAAGGCTATTCACATGAAGGCAAAGTTACAGAATAAAGTATCTTTGAATGTAAAGGGTAATGGTTGAAAATCCTATGAATTTATTAAAAAAGTTACTTTGTTAACAATTACCTATTTATATTTTTCTCTTTTAAACAATCATACAGTGCACTGTACCAAAAAAAATCATACAATGCACGACCAAAAAAAAACCATACAATGAGGTATAAATCAAAAACCTACGAAGGCAGGAACCTATATCCACCACTAAATGCTAGATACTAATGGGGTAGTCGTAGGCACCGCATATGGTTCCTATGAGTAATATCTCTTTGTTTTTTCTTTCGAAAAAAATGTTTGCTGGTACGCCTCTGAGCAGGAAGACAATGACATGGCAGAGACAAGAGGAAACGGAAAATAGGATTGGAATTCCTTCGTCTATCTCTTGTCTCTTTCCCTATTCCCCGTTGAAAAATAGTTTTTGTACCATAAGATTGGTAGATATTTTTTGATATCTAAAGAGAGAAAAAGGAAAAAAAATTGTAAAAAAAAGTTAAATAAATAAAATGATTAATGAAAAGAGAAAAAATAAAAAAAATGTTAAAATATCCACCTTTTTAAGTGTACAAATAAGTGAATAACATACCTCCTCCTCATTCCGAATTTAAAACTTGAAAAATCATGAGTGATTTTGGGTTTGAATTGAAGTCATTAGTTTCACAATAAATGTGGGTAATGTCATGTGAATTTACAAGAGTCAAAGTTTGAGTGGAATGACAGAAAACGAGATAGAAAAAAAGGACAAAAGTTTTCATAAAAAAACAAGACAAAAAATCTCAATTTGGGAGAATATGATCCAAATTTTAGAAACTTCGTTTATTATTTTAGGGTGTATTGTTTTAAATTTTAAAAAAAGTAATTATAAAATTTAAATTTTATAAATAGTTAAAAGAGTAAAAAATTAAATTTTTTTCAGAAGTTACTTTTTTCAATTTTTATAAAATGGCAGAAAATAGATTTTTTTTAAAGATTTTGATTATTTTTTAAAAATATTTCAAATATATGAAAATTAATTTTTTTCAATAAAAAATAATTTTTTTCAATAAAAAATAATTTTTTTCAATAAAAAATAATTTTTTTGCTAAAAATATCACAAACAAACACACCTTTAAAATTTTTTAATATATATATATATATGTTTTATTTAATCTAAAAATAAAGCTTTATTCATTTTACTGTATTATTTTTAAGTCTACTAATTTTTTTTAGAATTTAATTTAAATGTACTGACAGTATAAAATAGTTTTACACTATCAGCTAATAAAAATAATAAAAAATGATAACTTATACAAATAATCACCCATTATAATGGGGGATCCACTATGATTTCTCACTTTTCCCTATTTCTATTAGTTGATAATATAAAACTCTTTTATACTGTCAATACATACCAATTAAACTCTTTTTTTTAATCAATTTGATGACTTTTTACTAGTTTATACAAACACATCTATTAACTAATACTTGGTTGGTTTAATTAGTTCAATATTTGTTCCCTTTAAACAATATTTTCAGTTAGAATCTTTAAATAGAAAACAAAAATAGTGCTAAGAGATCTTTATCCTTATAATGGACTGACCTTATTCAAACCAGTTTACTTTAAGTCTAATCAACTTTAGATATTAGTGGTTTAGACAAAAAAAAAATACATCTATAAAAAATAAATAACTTCTACATATAAAATTATTCTCATTAAGATTAGAAAGTTATTAGGAATTAAAAAAAAAAAAAGACTCTCCATCAATGGAAATAGGTCATGTGGCCTACCAAGGGCCTTTAGTTTGGCTTCTATTAGGCCTACCTTGTCCTAGATTTTTTTTTTTTTGTGATCTCGATAAAACTACTAATTTTTAGACTCTATTACTAAAAATCTGATTAATCTAACTCAATTCGACTGAGATCTTCTAGCAAAATTTTTTTTATTTCTAGGGCTCGAATATGAGACAACTAGTTAATGGGGAGCAAAGCACTTACCACTTCAACCAACCTCACGTTGGTAGACCTAGCTTGTTTAATAAGCAAGTTGAGCTAAGACTTTTCAAAAAGTGTTTTTTAATAAAAAAGGATAGGCTATATATTATGAAAAAAGCAGATTGAACCTAATAGATTAGCTTATGTATACAATATTATTATTATTTCAATTTTTTTTTTATCTTTTTAATCTATTTAAAAGTCTTTTAACTTATTTAAAAATAGGTTTTTTGATCTATTCAAAAAAAATTTTGGCCTATTTAAAAATAGATTTTTTGCAATATTTAAATGCCTATTAGTTTATTTAAGGGTAGACTTTTGGTCTATTTAAAAATCTTATTATTAAATAGAGATCAAATTTTTAAAAAAATTAGATTAAGCCTTAAAAATTTTTTTATGTCAAGTGATGAATTTAAGTTTAAGCTACATATTTTAAATACACATCAAATCTATTTAATTCAAAGTCTTACTTGACCTGGCGAATTTTCATCTCTAATAATATGGCAGGGGCAATAGCTAGTGTGTGAATCAAATACACGAATGTTGAGAGTCAAGTTAGGAAGTTTCGCGCGCCTCAAGGAAATTCTTAATTCAAAATATTCTCTATTGAATAAGAGAGCATTATCTTTGGAGAATTCAGTGGATGGAGGGGCCACTACGTGGTAATAGGAGAATTCCGGGGATGAAAAATTTCTTTGTAGTACTGTGGTGTATTTGGAAGTGTAGAAATGGCATAATCTTTGACATTGAAGCAGTGACGGTGGATGCAGCAATGAAAACGATGCAGAACATGATTGATCTTTGGTGTGTCAACGAAGAACTTTAAAGCTCGGAAGTAATTCAGTAGCCGCAAGGAGGCAGATAGGCATTATGTCAAAATAGGGAACGTGGCAATGGTGTATGTTGGCAGTAGTTAGATAGATGATTATCTTATTTGCAGACAATTTTGAATAGGTGTTCTGGTTTTTAAGTTTTGAATAATTGTACTGATATATTCCCCCACCACTTCATTTGAGTGGGCCGAGTCTTTTGCGAACGGGTTTGATTTTAACGCATTCTAAGTGTAAAATTTTTTTATATAATTAATTAATAATATTTTTTATTTATATAATTATTTAAATAGTAAGTATATATAAATTTAATAATATTTATTGATATGATAAGATATAGTTAAAAATTATTAGTGCGTCTAAATTAAATTTTTATTTAATTGCTTATTAAGTTAAAAATAATTATATAAGTAAGAGACTTGTTAGAAGGCCAATGTTTATTTGTATGAAGACACATAACACATATATAATATACATATTTTAGACATTATTACTGATGCATGGATGAATGAATCAACCCTACTTTTGCGGTCTAGTTTGTCTGCATACTTGCTGACCTTTGGCAAGAAGAAAGGACATCATGTGGTAAAATTCTTGCTTCATAATCAAAATTTGACAGCTATATTTCTTTTGGAATGAAGAATATCTAGGGCCACACACTTTTATGATTATTACATATATATTTTCTCTTAGTTAGGATGTCCAACCTAAACCTTTAGACTTTTGGTGCCCAGCCGGCTGCGCAAATCGTTAATATACTTACTCTCTTGCTGAAATGAAACCAAGTGTCCAGCTTTGAAGTGTCGGAAATTTGATAAACAAAAATGTTCTAAATTAACGAAATTAGTATATTGAAAAAAAAGTAACGTAGGCTATCCTTATCCTGATATCAGTATAAGATCGTACTGCTTTTTGCTTGAATATTAATTTGTATATATTTGTTCCAAGAGAGGTTGTTCGTTCTATGGCTTCACGTCATGTAGAGCAAATATGATAGTCAGCTCATACTGCAATATATAACACACGCGCGTACACTTAGGTTCCATGGGTTAAGTTAAATCAAACGTAATAGACTAAATTATGATACGGTCCTCTGTTCTGTTGTCCAGGAAAATATTAATTTCATATATCACATTATGTATGGAAGGAAAATGATATTTGTTACTAAAATTTTATGTATGAATGCATTAAAATGCTGATGGCGTGATACACTATTCTTTTCATTCGCTTTTTATACTCTTGTGATTTCTCTCCGTGTACTATTGATCTTGTACCAAAGAGCAAAGCTTTATATAAAATTTTGTACCCTTGGTCTCTCTTAGAATGAATTGTACATCTATTGAAGTCTTGTAAAATTAACAAGAATCAAGTACCGTAATAAGCAAACTGTATTCTTAAAAATAAATAAATAAATAAAATTTAAAGTTTGAAAAAAAGAAGAAGTAATTATTAAAGAAGTTTCTAGTCACAATAGTATTTAAGAAGTTAATATCGCGGTAATGCTAATGAGAATGCCTTGATTCATGGAAAATAGTAATTCCTGACTAGATTTAAGTAAGATTAAAGGGAAAATCTATAAGAGGAGCAGCTGATTTTTTATTCATCATGATGACATTCGTAGGGTTTATATCACACCTATCAATTTATTCAATTCTTCATTGTTCTTATTTCTTAAATATCGAATCAAAATTCAACGAAGACAACATAGATATGATTGCTGTACTAAACCATAATATACACATCCTTATTGTCATGTCAGTGAAGTTAAGGGAAGTAATCCAAAAGAGTCGGTGGACTGTTATTATTTATAGAGGCAGGTTATATCCATATCACTTGTAGGATGCAGTTTTGTTAATACTTCTTCCTTTAAGTCTTTTTAAATTTAATTAATTAAAGTCATTACATATATGTGTTCAGTAACTTTTAAGCATTTTTAAATTTCAATCCATAATTAACTACTCCCTGCCTCGATAATGTATTCTAGTGACTTTGCTAGGATGCTTATACTTTTCATACTTTTTAGGTCTTTTAAATTTTTGGAAAGATTCCCATGAACATGCTTCTCCGATCAAGTTTGATGATCCAGAGTGTAAAGAATGTAAAGAATGCTTTATATACGGGTCTTTGAATGAAGGTCTAAAAAATTTATTTATTTGCTATGGACATTCTTCTATTTGTCTTTCACGATTAGCATCCTTCCTATATTTTCACGGTTAGGAATTTTTCTTTGCTTATTTCTTAGCTTTGATTAAGGTTTTTTTTTTTTTTAATTTTTAATGTTCTAAGAGCATTTTTGGGTTAATTTTTATGTTTATCAAAACTAAATTATCTTGCAATCATAGGCATTTAATTAGGAATCTAAATTTTATTAAATATTGATTATGTTCCAATCTGAGTATTTGAGAAGGAAAACATATTTATTTAAAATTTAGGCCGGCTCCTTTAAATAAAATATTTTTTTTATATAGTGATGTCAAGGAAGTTTATCTTTATATCGAAGGATCAAAATTCTCTAGTATTATTCATTAATATAATTAGAGGGTCATATTTGATAAAGTAAGGATAATAAAATATAGTAGTTAGAATTTGAATTTAGTTTGTTTCATCTTATTATTAATTTTAGCTTTGTCTTTATCTTTTTATTATCTAATAAGTTATCCTTGTAAATACTATATAATAAATTCTCTCATACAATTCATACTTGTGCTTAACTAACATTTTTAGAACATCATCACAGAATCTTTTCATGGCTAACGCCAAACTTAACACAAGAATATTTGATGTTTTTTTCAATGGAGAAACTCTGACCCCCTTAGCCTTTGATAGTTTTATCGGAGAAACTCCAGCACTCTTCCTAACCCCTCGGATGTGCATGTCACTTGGCAAGAGATTTAATCATTTTCTCTTTGGCTTTTGCTACTCGCACATCTCTTATCATCTTAGTTGAGTATTACTCATAAGTCATTTTACTAAAGATCTCCAATCTGATTGATTATTGATGTGAACATTTTTCAAAAATTAGGTATCCAATGTGCTTTTATTATATCATTTTTGCTAGTCATGATACAAATATGGCCTTTGCATGGCTTTGAAAAGGGTGATAAAGCAATAATAACATAATATATTAGTTAGGATTTAGATTTAGCTTGTTAGGATTTAAATTTAGTTTATTTCATTTTATCAAAAATAGTTTTATCTTTATCTTTTTATTATCTAATAATCTATCATTATAATGGCTATCTTTATATAATAAACTCTTTTATATGACTTATACTTGAATTCAGTCAATCTTTTATCCAAAATACCTTCAATATTATTAAAAAAAAATACACAAGCAAAATTAGTAAACCTAATATAAATAACAATAAATCTTTTTATAGTAAAATTTGTATTCGTATCTCATTCATAACATGACCTACTAGAGGATTCTCATTCTACATTAATCATAACATGACCAAGTTGTATATCAACATATTATTGTTTTTAATTTTTAATGTTCTAAGAGCTTTTTTGGGTTAATTTTTATGTTTATCAAAATTAAATTATCTTCCAATCATAGGCATTTAATTAGGAATCTAAATTTTGTTAAATATTGATTATGTTCCAATATGAGCATTTGAGATGGAAAACACATTAATTTAAAATTTAGGCCGACTCCTTTAAATAAATATTTTTTTTTTTATATAATGATGTCAAGGAAGTTTGTCTTTATATTTGAGGATCAAAATTATCTAGTATTATATTCATTAATATAATTATAGGGTCATATTTGATAAAGCAAGGATAATAAAATATAGTAATTAGAGTTTAAATTTACTTTGCTTCATCTTATTATTAATTTTAGTTTTATCTTTATCATTTTATTATCTCATAAGCTATCCTTGTAAATACTATATAACAAATTCTCTCTTATGACTTATACTTGAGTTTAATCAGCCTTTTTAGAATGTCATCATGGTACAAAATCTTTTCATAACTAATGTCAAACTTAACACAAGAATGCTTGATAAATTTTTTAATGGAGAAACTTTGACCCCCGGCCCTTGGTGGCTTTATCGGAAAAACTCCAACACTTCTCCTAACCCCATAAATGTGCATGTCACTTGGCAAGAGGTTTAATCATCTTCTCCTTAGCTTTTGTTACTAGCACATCTCTTATCATCTTATTGGAGCATCACTCACAAGTCCATCTTACTGAAGACCCCCAATCTGACCATTGACGTGAACATTTTTCTAAGGTTTGGTATCTAATGTGCTTTTACTATATATATTTAGTGTTTTGGGATCATCTGTAATGATCTTGTGTTTGTTGGCAATATGTCTCTCCATCAAAATTGATTTATTCACCTTCACCATAATTTGGGCTCACCACTTATTTTTTCTAGTTATGATACAAATATAGCTTTTGCATGACAATCTCTTGTTTGAAGGATGTGATAAAGGAATGATAATAGAATATATCGATTAAGATTTAGATTTAGTTTGTTAGGATTTAAATTTAATTTTTTTCATCTTATCATAATTAATTTTATCTTTATCTTTTAATTATATTATAACTGCTATCTCTATATAATAAACTCTTTTATACGGCTTATTTATAGTTAAATTCAATTAGTCTTTTATTCAAAATACCTTCAATATTATTAAAAGAAAATACACAAGCAAAATTAGTAAACCTAATAATAAATAACAATAAATCTTTTTATAGTAAAATTTGTATTTGTATTTCTCATATATAACATGACCTACTAGAGAATTCTCATTATACATTAATCATAACATGACCAAGTTGTATATCAACATATTATTGTTTGTTAACAAGTGTCAACATTGGATCACTAAATAGAGCTAAAATGTTACATAGTGAGTGGAGTGAGCACTTATCTAAGTGGTGCTCTGAGAGCACTAAATAATTTTTTCTGGTACGTGAATTGAGCCATTGATTTAGTATATTTGATACTTTTATAAATATTTTTAATTTTTTAAAAATATTAAATATTTTTACATTTTATTTAATATTTTTTATTATCATTCTTAAAAATACATGTTAACAAATTCCTTATTCTTATCATTTGTTGTTGGAATAATAATAACCCAGGTCAATTAATACATGTTGAAAATCAAAGGCAATAAATAAAGATCACTCAAGAAGTTCTACGTATTAATTTAAGTATGTTCTCAATAAAATTGAATTTTATTAACTTTACTTAAAATATATTTACTTAATATTTCTGAGTTATTATATATTTAATTATAAGCTTTTGAATTTATGTCACTGCAAGAATTTTTCCTTATCAGCATGACAGGACCCAGAAATCTAATAACATAGGAAATCGGCTCTTACGTAGTAATAGCTTACTGTAGAGTACAAAGTTATACAAACAGATCGCCATCCCACCACAAAGCACACAGTATGTATGTGCCTATCGAACCCTTTATTAAGACTTCTAAGGTCTGCGACATTTTCTAGCATTTGTTAACTAGTTCAGATTGAGCTAACCATGCCATCTTCTGAATATGACTCCTCGGAGGCCACAGTGGCAAGTCCAGCGGAATTCCCATTAACAAAATTACACTGTTTTCTGATTTCTCCTTGAGATCCAGTTAGCACCCCAATGTTACCCATCTTTATCATTGATGCCTTGAAGGCCTCAAAGAAGAGAGTTTGGTTACCGTTGAAACTGTTAACAATGGCAATGGTGTCTGCGCCGGTTGTGGAAAACAGTTCTTGGTCACTCTGGAGCAGGCCCTTGTGGACCAGAAGGTTGGAGTAGTAGTTCTTGTCGAATGTGTCAGGTGTGGTTGGGTCGAAATTGGTGAGGTTAGTACCAGGTCCACCATTGGGGCATATTGCACGCAGTGTTTGCAAGTAAGTTGTGTTGAGAGTTGGATCGGGGTTGCCTGTGCCACTGAAATTGTATAATCGGCCAACGAATAAACTGCAGTGAGCTCTGCCAAATGTATGAGCACCTGAAAAATGAAGCAATGCAATCATATGCTTTTACGAAAAATTAATTTTAGATAGTTAGAATTTTTGTTGGAATTTATTTGAAAATATGATATGGCATATTTAATTTTTTTGATTCTTAAAAAAATGAGTCATATTATATTGTTTTATTTAAGAAAAATTTTCTTGTATAAATATAAGTATAATAACTCATATTTAAGTACACTTACAATAAAATTAATGAGTATATCTTAAATAAAATTGGTGTAAATTATTTTTATTTTGAGTATGTATATGATGTGTTTGAATTATATCTATATAAGAATCTATCATTATTCAATGACTATCTTTATCTTTTATAAAAATGATGATAATTCTCTTTTTTAATTGTGTAGCATTGATGTCTGTATATGCTCATATCCACTATGTTGTGCTATTTTATTAGAGATTAAATTTACTAGAAAGTCGAGATTTTGCATACCTGAGAGTGCAACCAGATCGGTAGTGTTGAGGCCTTGAACAGCAAAGGCTGATTTAAGTTGAGTGAGATTGAAGAAAGGAGCTGGAAGATTTTGATTAGCAAGAGTGCGGTTTGCTGTTAAACTATCCCTTCTTCCCAGTGGAACTTTCCAATCAGGACCATTAGCCTGCCATTGGTTGTTAAAGTAAAAGTTATAAACATAGCTGTCAGCCTAGAGTTTGACTTAACCCTTCGAAGAACATGCTGGCTAGCTAGTATTCAAAGACGGCTGAAACACTAAAATAGGTAGATGCATCCTTGACAGTGATTTGATTTAACTAATTATTCAACAACATTTTGATTTTTTTTCATTTATGAAATATTTTATCTCATTTTTACCCGCAATCAAATGTACCTTTAAAAAAAAAAAATGATAGAAACAGAACCAGAAACAACTTCGAATCTGTTCCTTAAAAAAGGCAGCAAATTGATAATATTTTTTAATTCCTTTTGTTTTTATAAGAAATTATGCTTTTTTTTAAAAAAAGCAAATGCACTCTATGTATCGGTGAAATAAAAACATCATAGAAGATGAAAAGTATAAGATCAAAAGGGCCAAGTCGAATATTTTTTTTTTCCTTTAAGTATTATTTTTATAAACCATAACGTGAAGCATGATGGAACACTTCGACACAAGTAATATTATTTGAGGGACCTATTTTTAATTAATATTTAAAAAAATATGTCCCAAAAATTAATACAAACAATATTTCTCATTCAACATTTTACGAGAAATTTATGCAAGGGACATACCAGAACAACAGATATCTCAGCTGCAAGTGCAAGGATATCAGCACAAGAAACTATGCCAGGGCAAGCACTTTCCACCGCTGTCTTGATCTGATTCACAACATCCAAGCCTCTTATTGAGTTGTTATTTGGCAAAGCTTCTTGTTCGCTCACTATCGTCGCAGTGTCGTTCAACAAAAGTGATCCGTCACAGCCCTGCCACAAGCATAGATGACAATAATCAGCTTAATTATTGGTTGTTCCCATTTAAATGTATGAATAATGTGAGACAAAAGGTCAAAAAAAGGTAACACTAGTTAGCTGCTTTTATGTAACTTTTTACGAGTTACGGCACACTAAAGTAACTAAATTGCTTTACTTTTTCTCTCTCGCATAACATAATAACTAAGTGCCCTTTTCCGAACCCGCGTACCTTAATTATCATGTAGTAAAATGGTTTATAGAAAACATTTCCAAATTCCAATCTTTCGCTTGATGGAAAATGAGTGTTTTTTTTTCTTAAAAAAAAATAATTGAACTAGTAAATGAAGAGATAGCTTTAAAATAAATAGAAAAGAAAGAGTTGACACCAAACTTGAGATAAAGCGATGAAGATCTTAAACAACATACTTGTACGAAGCAGTCATGAAAGTGGAGCCTGATGAGGCTGGCAAGCATACGGGGATCTGATTTTGAGACATTTCTAATGACTTCACGTACAATTGAATGAACATTAGGACATGTGTTACTGTAAAACGAGGGGTCTAGCTGTGCATCTGAGGAGAAGGGTAGTGCTCCAAGCACAACCACAGCACAGCACAGAGCTATCACTTGATGAAGGGACCTCATTTCCTTTTTCAGACTGATTTTTGGATTCTGAGCGTGTTGCGGTTGCGATGCAACGAACAGTAGGAGCATCTATTTATAGAGACAAATGGCCTACGGACGCGATGTCCCTACATTAATTGGAACTCCTAATAAAAATTATTACATGCTCGTACAATATAGCATAATCTAATCGAATGATAAAGGGATAGTCTTTCATAATATGGTGAATTACAATTTAAATTTTAGTTGAGAGGATTGTATATATTTAAATATTTCACAATACTTAATTAAAATTATCTCATATGAAAGAATATCAGTGAGAAATCAAAAAAAGAATATATCATAGTATTATTAATTTTACTCTACTCATTATATGATATTTTAATTTTAGTTAGTGGAAAGAGTTACTACTAATTTGTATATTTCTTTTTGTTAACTATGTTTTTTAATTTTATAAAATAAAATATAATAAATATATAAATTAATAATGAATACCACTAATTAAAATGAAAATATTATTTAATAAATAGAGTAACACAATCCTCGGTAATACTAAATGAACATACAATAATTTCTCACATTTTAGGCTCCGCATCTGGTGGTCCAAGTTTTTTCGTGGTTTTTGGTACTAGGCGATCCAAGTTTTCAACCTTCTCACGTTTGAGAAATTTCGCCGTAAATACCAAGCAGATCAGAGACACGCAGACTAAATATTCTACCTTTTTTGTATTATAAAATAAATTGTAAATGAACTTTATGTTACTAACTTAAAATAAAGGCCTTTTCCAATACCAAAAAAAAAGGTCCTTTTCTGAAAGCATATATTAAATATATTCCAGAAATATAAAATAATTTATCCGGATAGATTTGTAAGTAAAGGATTAAACTTCCGACAAATAGAGTTGTGTACTGTAAATCTTATATAGTAACATTATTATCGATTAAACTGAAAAGTCGTTTATAGTATAAGTTGAACTTATCATATAAAAAAATAAAGAAATACCTATTAAATATTTTATCTCAAATCATCGCTAAATTTTAAATTCGAATAAAATACATTTAATTTTTCAAAACTTGTAAAAGTATATTTGTTTCACCAGCTAGGTCATTGCGCTTTTGAAAGGACTAAAGAACTTCTAAATTACCATAATCAATACAGTTAATATACATGATAACTTATTTACGAGTTTTTAAAAATTAAAACATAGACCCAAATTTGAAAATTCAAGATAAGCATTACAGATTCGTAACAAAATAAAATTTAATAGTTGATGATCTTTTCATATATAAAAACTACTCGGTTTTTTCTTTTCCAGTGCAGAAAACTTCTCGTTGATGATTTTTTTTTTTAATTAATGGGGACTAGTCGGTGGTTGTTAGTCAACTGTTTACGAACGCTGATTAATAAATAAACACAAAGTCGTGTGATGAGCACAGGTAGAAAGTATTTAAATTATAAATATATAAATAGTTTTATTATTATAAAGAAATAATTTAATTTTTATGTAATGATTATATAAAATAATTTTATATTATTAATAATAGAATTATAAAAAATATTAAATTATAATAAATAATTATCTATTATAATTTGATATTTTTTATAATTTTATTGATTAATAATATAAAATTATTTTATATAATATTTTTTAAAATTCAAAGCAAACAGTGGAAGGCGGAACTAAGATTTGTTTTTTGGACATAAATTTTTGGGAGTTGACGTTATTAATAATATATAACGTGTGTGACTTTTTTTAAGTTAATTTTTTGTTTTATTAGAATAAAATTATTTTATACTGCATATATGTTATTAAATCTTCCTATATTTTTATGTATGTATGATTTTTAAAATAATAAATATAAAAATTAAATATATTTATTAATATAATAATATGTAATTAAATAATAAAAAAATTACACTATATATATATCGGAATTAGTATTATTTTTTGGTTCAACATATGATATGTGTGTTTGAGGTGGGAGTACGCCATACTAAACCAAAGATAAGGCCCGCTTTAAACCTAAAGCTATCCCCCTGTGCGCACCCAGCTTTTAATATTCCAACAAGTTGTGTAATAATGGCATGGGACATTGTTTATAGACTTCTTTTTGAAGTTTCCACATTTTCTTTTTTTGATATTGACTTTCCTTTGTTCGTTCTCTTCCCACTGTGGGTTCCAACGTTGCTTCCTCTAGCCATCTCGAAACTAGCAATGAAAAAGGCTGGATTTTTCCCATAATGGGTTATATAGCTTATAAGTCTCACATCAACATATGCTTTGAGAAAAAAAGGCTTATTCCCGCATTTAACTTTTTCTTTTTTTTGTTTAAACCCAAGACACATATGATTTTTTTCTTTCTCTCTCTCTCCCTCTCTCTCTCTCTCTCTCTCTTTGCGGGGCAGATAAGGTTATTTCTTGATACATACAAATTTAGGAAAACGAAAGATTGTGGCATTCTCTAATTAGGACATGTCATAAACTTCAAGAAGAGCATACCGTGATATATTACAATGACTTATTTTGAAAAAAACAAATTGTGGGTAATTAAAATTGAATCTAAGTCTTATAAATAATATGCTTCAATCCTTACAAATTAAAACTTACAGAGTAATAATTGATTAAATATTAATAATTCTGGAAATTCTTATAAGGTAAAATAATTAGTAACAGTTTATGAATATTTTATTTTTTATTAATAGTTATCTGTTTATATTTTTCATTTTCAAAAATATGTTAAGTAAGCCAATAAGACTAGGGAGGCAAGAAGTTATCCACCACGAATAATAAATCCAGGTTGGCCGGGAACTCGGGATCTAGTTCATTTGATTAGTATCTCTCCCTTCTTATGTCTGTTTTATGTCTGTTGTTTATGAGCAAGAAGACAAATAAGAGAAACATTTGAAGCAGGTTAGAAAAAGAGCGCCAGAGGCAGTGGCGAATCCACGTTTATGGAGTTGGGGCATATGCCCCACTAGAATTTAAGATTTTTTTTTTATAGCATATAAATATGAGTTTAATTGGTATGTATTGATAGTATAAAATTATTTTACACTGTCAACCGATAGAAATAGGGGAAAGTGAGAAATTATGATGGGCCCTTCATTATAATGGGTAGTTATTTATGTAAGTTGGCACTTTTTACTATTTCTATTAGCTAATAGTATATTGTCAATATATTTAAATTAAATTCTATAAATATTATATATGTTGTCCCTATTATTTTATTAAATTTGATCTTATATAAAAACAAAAAATATGAAATCTTTTATTATATTTATATATTATTTAATGTACACATAATAGTTTCATTTTTTATCTTGTTAAAAAATGAAGATTTTATTAATTTTAACTTATTAATTTTCAATCATAATTATATGAATGTGGAATACAGATAATATATTTGTATCAAAGGACACTATTAATAAGGATTGAGAGCAGCGAAAAGTGATTTATTCTCTTAAATTGAAGACTATAAGGTTCAAATCTTAAAGAACATAATTGTTCAAAAATTTTTTTAGTCATAACAATACTTGAAAAATTAATCGTATTCTAATGATTGTAGTGATTTCGTTTAGATGGAAAAAAAAGGACATAACATGTATGATGAGAGTCAAATTAGGAAGCTTACTTGCCCCTCAAGGAAATTCTTACTTCCAATTATTTCTATTGAATGTGAGGGCATTGTCTTAAACTTTTATCATATATGATTATTATGTACTTGTTTATTCACTTAAACTTCAATATGTAGGTGAAAGGGTTGTAAACAAAGCATAATGTAAACCAATAGTCGGAGGATCGGGATCTTGGGGGATGAAATCAAACC